>CM053772.1:54983402-55110230 GCA_028658325.1 Potorous gilbertii
AGAGAAGGGAGGGATGATAGAAGAGAGGGCAGATTGGTGATATGGGAAATTAAAATGCTCAGTGTACTGGGGTGGGGGAGGGGACAAATGGGGAGAAAATTTTGGAACCCAAAATCTTGTGAAAATGAATGTAAAAAGTTAAATAAATAAATTTATATTAACAAATTATGATAAATGAATGTGATGAAATTTTATTGTGCCATAAGAAATGACAAAAGGGACAATTTCAGAGAAAATTTGGAAGACTTCTGTGAACTGATGCAGAATAAAGTGAATATAAGAAATAGCAGCAACTTTGTGAAGATCAACAACTTTGAAAAACTTAAGAACTCTAGTAAATATAATTACCAGCCATAATTCCAGAGGACCATCGATGAATGTACTACCCACTTCTTGATGGGTAATGGACTTAGGGTACAAAATAAGAATATATTTTTTTAAACATGACCAATTCAAGAATTTTTGGTTGACTATTTATATTTGTTATGAGAGTTTTGTTTTCATTTCTCCACCACTCTCAGTGGAAGGAGGGAAGAAGAAAGGAGAGACAATAGAATTTCATTTATTGGGAAAAAAATTTTAAGGAATAAGGACTGAGAAAAGGCCATTGGATTTAGACGTGAAAAAGATCTTTAGTAACCTTGGAGAGAGCAGTTTCAATTGAATGATAGGGTTGGAAAGAATGATATAGCTTCACAATACACACTATGCACACAGGTATAGCCTCATTTTAACCTCATAATTTTTATTCCGATATTGTGGTCTTTCTATCTCAAAGAATAAACCAAATAGAGAGTCTGTTTTTTAAAACAAATGATTTTTCTATTTGGATGTCATCTAAGATTTGTGTAACCCCTAACATATTATGATTTTAGCTCTAAACAATCACCATAGAGAATCTCATGAAATTTCAAATTAACCCTACTTGGTTAAGAGACTATTGCAATCATCTCTGTGACAGATGAACTCGGGTGGAAGCCGTGTGAGTGAAGCAAAGGAGAGGTGAGATTGTGAAGGCAGAAATAACAGGATTTGGGGAATGATTCTTTATGGGGGTAAGGGGAAGTGAGACATTGAGGATAATGCTGAGATTATTAACCTAGGAACTTAGAAGGATGGTGGTGTCTTCATCAGAAATAGCAAAGTTTGCAAGAGGAGGTAGTTTGGGGGAAAGGATAATAAGTTCAGTTTTGGACATGCTGATATGGAGACGTGTCCAAAGTGCTTACCTCCAACAACCTTGGGAGGTAAATAGTTTAAATAGTACTATCACCATTTTACAGATGAGGGAAGCCTTGTCATAAGTAGGCATGGAGGGAATGGAAGGAGAAGGACACTGCCCAGTTACAGGTACAAGAGGTAAGTAGCTTTCTGTGTAACTAGCTTATCAATTCCTGGGCATATATCCTGGGGTTGTCTCAATAGTACAGTGTTGAAAGTCTCTTATATGAAGCCGGCTTGCTACATAGATAGAGGAAGCAACCACCTACATGGTAGGATTCCAGACACATCAGGCTATTCCCTCAAACACATTTATTTCGCAAATGACCTGTTAAAGATAAATGGAAATTCTAACATTGCAGAGTCATTCTTCTGAAACTTGAAGTATCCATTCAATTTCATACAGTAATAAAATGCATATAGTCCAGCCAGTCAATCAACTTAAACTTTATCAGTTCAGCTGGGTTACTTGACAGCTCTTAGAATAAAAGAATCTATAATAATAGGATACAGGATTAGAAAGAGAAAGAAAGGGAAAGATTATAGTTCCAGGAGCAGAAGGACCACTGATAAGATGGATGGGAGAAGCACAAAGATTTCACCTACTTCCACTGTTTACTGGGGTAAGGAATGGGCATGGGAAAAGACACCAAATTTGCTTTTAGAAATTGCTTTCCTCAGAAGCCCTTGTGCCATTTTCAGCATATCCAGCTTATAAAGAACCAACAGAAATCATGGGGGAGGTGAGGCACAGGGCAGTGGAGAATGAAGGAGACCAGAAAAGGAGCAAATAGATGGTGGCCAAGAGTGGAAATGACCAGAGATTGAACTGAAAGAATCAGAGACCAAGTATAGGAGTAAATGAACAAGCAGACCTTGGATCCAAGGGAAGCCCACTCAAACTGCCAGGGATAATTGATGAATCCTTCACCTCTGCTATTTGGGGGAGATCAAGGAGTTATTAAGGAGAAAGACTAGGGATCCCTTGGAGATTCCTCTTAGCAATGGGCAATAGCCCTTTGGGAATTAGGGTTCTTTTCTAACACATTTATTTATTGGTCTAGATATGATTTCATCAGTATAGGGAACTCCCCTTATGGAAATATCTATACCAATATAAATTGCTGATTCATCTGGAATTTAGAATCTCCATCTAGAACTGGATGAGATTTTAAAGGTTCTCTCTATTCCAATCCCCCTATAGATGAAGAAACTGCGAGCTAGAGAGGTTATCTAAGATTACATTGAGTAGTCAATGACAGAGCTAATATTTGAACCAGATCCTCTTATTCCAAATTCAGCACACCTTCCATTGAACCATGTTGTTTCTGTTGCAATCCTAGGGAGTTGCTTGGAGCACTGATAGGTTAAATGACTTCTTCTGGTCATGGTAGCTGATGATGTCAGTGGCAAGACTTGACCTCAGAAGAAAAAAAGGGCTGCATGCCTTCAGATGTGTAATCTCCACACAAACCAAAGCTGAACGAGTAACTCAGTCAAGAAATAACTGAGCAAGGTGGTTCATCCTCCACTCAGACACTCTCTAATCCAACCCCCTCCTTTCACATTCAAGGAATGATAAATGATTTGTCTAAGGTCACACAGGTAGTAAGAGGTAGGATTTGAACCAAGATTTTAGCTGAAGAAAATGTTGATGTTACCTTGGAAGTTCTCTGACAATATCTTTCCTTAAACTAATGGGAGATAGAGGAGCCACTGGTAGAACTGTGGCTTTTGGACTGGCCCTTTAGGATATATTCAGCCTCTGTGTTCTACTCCCAACCTAATCTGTACCAAGGCGGTTTAGGCAATCTTTCAAGTTTCTGCCATAAATTCATGGGATTCCTGGGCCATGAAGCCTAAGGATAACAGCTTGGCTCCTCCCCCCATCCACCATTCCAGAAACACAACTTTCCTAAGTTGAGAAGGTCAGCATATTTTCTTCTAAGCTAATTAAGAAGACCTTGGTTGACCTTCTACATTAGGCTGTTTACGCTCTGAGTCCCTTGGTTTATAGTATTTATTCTGTGATCTGTTCACCCTGGGCATGTCTGTCCAAATCTAAGTGTCTCATAGGCTTATGAAGCTACACAAAGTGAGATCTATGTAATTCTCTTTATACAGGCTTTTCAGATAGTGATGAGGATGAAGATGAGGATGAAGAAGGTGATTGCTTAATCACTTTAATTCCTACAAGTCTCTTGGAAGTCATCCAATTGTTTTTTTTTATCAGTGATGAATTTAATTTAATTCAAGAACTATTAAGCAAATGGGGGTCAAAGAGGTAGCTAGGTAAATGACTTACTACATGTCCAAAATGAAGGGAGAAGGAATATAAATCCCATTAAAACTGAATCTCAGATATGTCCAATGTATCGGTTAGTTTGTGTGACTACCCATACTTATAAAAAGAGATGCCTTGGAAATTATCCAATTGTTTTGTTTGACTATCTATCTCCTTTCTTTAAAAAAAAAGAAACAAAAACATGAAGTAGATGAACCAAATGGTCTCTAAGGAAAGAAATGCAAACCAAAACAACCCTGAAATTTCAAACCAGCATATTAGCAAAGATGACCAAAAAAGTTAGAATAGTGAAGGGGTTAAAGGAAGACAGGAACATTTGTGCATTGTTAGTGGAGTTGTGAATCAGCACAATCATTTTGGAAAGTAATTTGGAATTATGCAAATAAAGTGACTAACATGTCCATACCTTTTAGCCCAGAGATTCAACTGCTAAGCTTATATCCCCAAGAAGGTCACTGAAAAGAAGAAAGTGCCTGTCTACATAAAACAAAATGTTTGTAGCAGTACTTTTTGTGTTCCTAGATATCCTAAAAATATTTTGAAAACAGTTCATTTACTCTTCCTCCAAAATCTGTCCCTCTTTCAAACTTCCCTGTTTCTCTCAAAGACACCTCCATTCTCCCAGTCACCAAGGTTTGTAACCTTGGCATGCTCTTCAATTCCTCACTTCCCTTCCTCCTATCCATCCAATCAGTTGCCAACTCCTGCCATTTCCACCTTCACAAGCTCTCTCCAATATCATCTACACAGCTGCCCTCTTCATTCAGGCCCTTATCATCTCTCACCTAACTCAGTGTAACAGTCATTGGTGTCCTTGCCTCAAGGTTCTTCCCACTCCAGTCTATCCAACATACAACTGCCCAAGTGATTGTCCATGAGCTCAGATTCAGCAAGTCACTCACCCATTCAGTCCTAGTGTTTTGGCATTCTAATTTCATTAGACATGTAGGATCAAATGTAGACTTCTCTGTTAAGCTTTTCAGCCTCACTGGACATTAATCCCCCTCCCACACTCTGCAATCCCACCAAATTCACCGATTTCTCTATCTCTCATCTCCAAGCCGTTACCCTGGCCATTTCACTTCTCTGGACTGTATTCTTTCCCTCCCTTGGCCTCACAAAACCCCTCTCTTCCCTTAAGACACACTTCTGCATAAAACCTTTCCCCACAACTGCTTAGTGACCTCCTTCCCAAACTATCTTGTATTTAATTTCTTTGTATATATTTGTATTTGTTCACTGCCTGTATATGCTAAACATTCTTATATATGTACTTCTTGTCTCCCTTGTACATTCCTTGGCAAGAGTTATTGTTTTATTCTCTATAGTTCTATCCCTGGTGCCTGGCACATAGTAGGTGCTTAATACAAATTTGTTGATTCCTTGATTGTTTACAGTTCTTTGCTACTAGCAAAAAAAACAGTGCTATTATAAATAATTTGGTAACAATGGGGTCTTTTTTTTTTATCATAGACTTTCTCGGAGTATATTGTTAACAGTGAAACCACTAGGTTAAAAGGTATAGACATTTTAGTCACTTTGTACAATTCCAAATCACTTTTGAAAATCATTAGAGCAAATCACAGTTCCACCAACAGTACATTCATGTGCCGAGCTTTATTTTGAAAACTTTATTGTTTTTCAAATAATAAGCATTTATTTTTTTTTATCCCTCCCATCTTTCCTCTGCCATTGGGGAAATAAATGGTAACACGTTTGTTAGTCTTATAACAAATATGTACAGTCAAGCAAAACAGATTTTCTCATCAGCTGTGTGCAAAAAAATGTATGTTTCATTTTGCATCTTGACTCCATTGCCTTTCTGTCATGAGATCTCATTCTCATTCCCCATCCCTCTTTTTAAAAAGTTATATGACCTGGGAAGACTTATATGAATTCATGCAAAGTGCAATAAGTAAAACCAAGAGAACATGGTACACAGTAACAGCAACATTGTGACAATGAACAACTGCGAAGGACTTAGCTACTCTGACTAAGACAATGATGCTAGACTTCCAATTTTCACAATGAAAAATGCTATCCACCTCTAAAGAGAGAACTGATAAACTGAATAAAGACTGAGGCACGCTTTTTTAACTTCCTTTTTCTTGGAGTTTTTTGTATGTTTTCTTTTGCAACATGGCTTCACATATATAATAAGTATCAAATAGCTTGCCTTCTCAAGCAAAGGGAAAGGAGAGAATTTGTAATTCAAAATTTTTAAAAATGAATGTTAAAATTATTTTACATGTAATTGAGAAATATTTAAGGAAATAAAAATATATGGCAAAGATTATATGCCTGTTTTTCCAGGGTCCCTCTAACATCTACAATTTTCATCCTGTTTCATCTTTATCAGTTTGTTAGGTATGAGATTTGAAACCTGAAAGTGTTTTGATTTGTATTTCTCTTATTACTGGTGATCTGAGCAACCATTCACATGATTTCATAGTGTGCAATTATTCTTTTGAGAGTTATTTGTTCATAGCTTTTGACTACAGAAGTGATTAAACTGGTAAGCTGGTATGTCAACCTGATTACTCTAGATAAAATTACTCAATGCACTTCTAATTAGCTGTCCCTTTTCATATTTTTAAAAATTTATTCTTCTCCCTTATAAATAAATGCAGTTAACTATGTCCAAAGGACTATAAAACTCTTTGACCCAGCAATACACTTCTAGGTCTGTAACCCAAAAAGATCATAAAAACAGGAAAATGACCCAAATATTTATAGCAGTTCTTTTTGTGGTGGCAAAGAATTTGGAATTGATGGGATGCCCATCAACTGGGGAATGACTGAACAAGTTGAACGTAATGGAATATCATTTTGCCATAAGAGATGATGAGCAGGCAGACTTCAGAAAAACCTGTAAAGACTTATATGAACTGATGCTGAGTGAAATGAGAACCAGGACAGTGTACACAGCAACAGCCACAATGTGCGATGACTGACTTTGACAGATTCAGCTCTTCTTGGCAATGCAAGGGCCTAAAACAACTCCATAAAGACTCATGATGGAGAACACCATCCACACTCAGAGAAAGAAATATGGACTCTGAATGCAGATTGAAGCAGACTATTTGCTCTCCTTTTATTGTGTTGTTTTGTTTTGTTTCTTCTTTCTCATAGTTCCTTCCATTAGTTCTAATTCTTCTTTACATTGTGACTAATGTGAAAATATGCTTAATATGAATGTATAAGTAGAACTTATATCATATTGCATGCCATCTTGAGAAGGAGGGAGGATAGGGAGGGGGAGAAAATTTAAAACTCAAAATCTTATGGAAGTGAATGTTGAAAACTAAAAGTAAACCATTATAAAAATAAACAAGCCCAGTTAAAAAAATAACACATCAAGTATTGAGAGTGTGTGGCCGAGAAAGGAATGTAAAGGATTTCAAAGTCACCGAGTCTCGGTGGTGGATGCTATCTCAGAGATTCTCTAGACTCACTAGGCCAACCCCCTACAGCATTCTCAATAAGTGGGCATCGATACTTTGCTTGAAGACCTTAAGTGAAGGGGAATCCATTGCTTCCCATTGCCAGTCCAGTCAACTTCTGAATAGCTGTAGTTTCTAGGAAGTTCTTTTGTAAATCAAGCTTAAATCTACTTTTGCCTCTTCCACCCATTATTCCTAGTTCTAATAACAATAACACTTATATAGGACTTACTCTGTGTGAGGCACTGTGCTGAGGGCTTTAGAAATATTATCCATTTGATCCTTACTACAACCCTGGGAGGTAATTGCTGCTTTATCCCCATTTTACAGATGAATAAATGGAGGCAAACACTGTCCAGAGTCACCAAATTTGTAAGTGTCTGATGCCAGATTTGAACTTAGGTCTTCCTGACTCCAAGTCTACCACCTAACTGCCTATTTCTCCTCCTAATTCTGCCTTCTGGGTTCCAGAAAAACAAATACCTTTTCTACATGATGGACCTCCAGATACTTAAAGACAGCTAATACATATCTTCTAAATCTTCCATTCTCATGCTACACACTTCTAGTTTCTTCAATATAACTTCACGTGGTGTGCTCTCCATACCCTTTGCCATTCTGGTTGGCTTCCTCCAGATGCCTTCCAAACTGTCAACTGCTTCCTTAAAATGTGGCTCCCAGAATTGAATGTAATGCTCCAGATATGTTCTGACCAAGGCAAGGTACAGAGGGACTGTCCTTGCCTGTGAAATGATCACTATGCCTCTCTTAATGATGCCTAGAATTTATCTAATGTTTTCAGTTTTCATGTCATGATATTCATTTATGTTAATGAATGAATTCCAGTCCACTAAAATGTACAGATCTCACTCACTTGAATAACTGTCCAACTATTCCTCTCACTTAAGTAGATTTTTTAAAAGCCCAAGTTTAGACTGTGCATTTATATTTAATTTTATTTAAATAGGTTTCCCCACTCTCCTAACCTTTTGAAATCTTTCTGGATCCTAACCCTGTCTAATATGATCCAGTATGATAACTGATTGTCACCAGTATTGATTGCCATCAGCATCTTTGATAAGTATACTAACTATGCCTTCATTGAAGTCATTGATAAAAACATGCAAAAGCACAGGGCCAAAGATAAATCCCTGGGGCAGTCCATTAAAGACTTCTATCCATGTTAATACTGCTCCACTAATGACTTCTGTCTGAGTCAGTCACTTAACCAGTTCTGAATCTATTTAACTATACTCTGATCTACCTCACAAACCTTCGTCTTATCCATAAGGATTGTATGATAGACTTTGTCTCTCATAAATTGGTCTCTATAAATTAACACTGGAACAGAGATTAATTGACAGGGATTGGAAATAGAATATTTTCCTAGGAAAAAGAAGACCATGATAGAAGAATCAACTAGGTGGTACAGTGGATAGAGTGGTGGACATAAAGTCAAGAAAAGTTGAGTTTGAATAATGCCTCAGACACTTACTAGGCGTGAACCTAGACAAGTCATTTAAGTCAGCCTAATAATAGCATCTACCACACAGACTTGTTGTGAAGGTCAAGTGAGAAAACTTATATAAAGAACTTGGTAAACTTTAAATTGTTGTGTAGTTCCAGCTATTATTAATTAAGGTGTACATAAAGAGGATGAACCTAAAGATAAACTCCATGTGCATTTTCAGGTGATTGCCCTTATGACAGCTCAGTTCCTCTGAACTGACCCAACTTCCAGAGGGAAATTCTTTTGTATGGTAGATATGAGGCTGGAGATGGCACTACCAGGGTTCACTTTGGCAAGTACCCCATGAGTCATTGCTCAGCCTCCATGAGGACATTAGCAAAAGCATCCTTACAGGGCAGTGGTTTGAGGTTCAAGACAGGTCAACAGAAGCATCAAAGTTCTGAGCTTCGGGTAACTTAAAACATAGATTCTTAACTTGGGGGGTCTTGGATTTGTTTCTTTAATGTTTTGGTAACTGCACTCTAACATAATTGGTTTCCTTTGTAATTCTATTTATTTTATCTTATGCATTTAAAAACATGATTGTACCAATTGATTGTCCAGGGAACCATGACACAAAGAGGGTTGAAGGATCCATCCTGGTGTTTTAGATGTTTAGCGATTATAAGGAGGGAAAAAATGCCTAGGACTGGGCTTTCCTACTTGGGATAGATTTCATTTTTATATTACTGTTGTTCAGTTGTTTCAGTCATGTCTGACTCTTCGTGATGCCATTTGGAGTTTTCTGGGAGAAGATGCTGCAGTGATTGGCTATTTCCCTTTCAGCTCATTTTACCAATGAGAAAACTGAGGCAAACAAGGCTGAGTGACTTGCCCAGGGTCATACAGCTAGTTAAGTGTCTGAGGTCAGATTTGATCTCAGGAAGATAAGTCTTCCTAACTCCAGGCCAAGCAATATATCCATCATGCCACCTACCACCCATTTTTTATTTAGGCAGAGGCTGAGCCCAGCTTTCCCACAAAGGACCATGGCCACCACACTTCAACACACAACCAATATCTGCTCTCAGAAAATAGTCCCAAATCAACTTGTCAAATGTTCCTATAAAATTAAAAAGGAAAAGCATACTGTAGCAACATCCACCCCTGAATTAACAACAAAAACTTCATGGGTAGAACATTTGACAAACAAACCTACTTTCTCTTCAGGACCACACAGTAAAGTAGGCAGGGCAGTTGTTATAACTCCCATTTTACAGATGAGGAAACTGAGGGACATGTAGGTAAAATAGCCTGCTCACTATCATGTAAACTAATAAATGGAGAACCCACGTCTTCTAATTCCAAATCTAGTGATCTTTCCACTATACTGCATTGTCACTAAGATTTAAATGGGCAGCTAGGTGGCACAACAGGGAGAAAGCAATGGAGTCAGGAGTTCAAATCCAACCTCACAAACTGCTAGCTATGTGTCTCTGGGCATGTCACTGAACCCTGCTTGCCTCAGTTTCCTCATCTGTAAAATGAGCTAGAAAAGAAAATGTTAAAACAGCTCCAGTATCTTTGCCAAGAAAATTCCAAATGGGGTCACAAAGAGTTAGACATGACTGAATCAACAAAAAACAAAAGTTGTGTTCAGTCATACAAGGAAGATAATGCTAGCCAAATGAAGGGGGATAAAGGAGCCAGAGGTCATAGTATCATAGAGTCATAGGTTAGACCCCCAGAAGTCATCTAGTCCAACCCACTTATTTTAGAGATGAGGAAATCCAGTGATATTGACTTGCCCATAATTGTAGAACAATGACAGAAATGAAGGGACCACCTCCTTCTGTTGCCTCGTGCCAGGGAACTGCCTATAGCAAAGCTAGCTCATCTTTGGGGTGTTCAGCTCCCTTGTTTCCATTTCTGATCACATCCTCCCCAGGTTTCTATGCAAGACTCAGTTCTTTGAAGGGTATCAAACAATCTATGCAATGAATCCTTAAAGCAAGGGTTCTGATCTTTTTTTGTGCTATGGTCCCCTTAGGCATCTGGTAAAACCTATAGACCTTTATTCAGAATAATGCTTTTAAATCCATAAAATATGTAGAATTACAAATTGAAGCCATTAATATTGAATATCAATGATCAAAATATCTAAAAACTAAGTTCCCTAGATCTCAGGCTGATAACCCCTTAAAGTCTCAGCCTTCCTAGGACCTTTGAATTTCTATAGGGGTCTCTAGAACATGAATAGGAATGAATCTCTAATCCTGGATGAATTTCAAACTCCAAGAAAAAGCAAATGTGAAAGTGTAGAGAGGAATGGAGTGATGGGGGGGGGGGGAGGGACAAGGAGATGTAGCCAACATGTCTCAAATCATACCAGTAAGTGTCCATCCACTCAGCTTGTCCTATTCCTTGATTATCATTTCCTTCATTCTTTCAGTGTGTGTGTGTGTGTGTGTGTGTGTGTGTGTGTGTGTGCGTGTGTGGCATGTGGTTTTTGTTGTTGATGACAATGATGTTGCTCATCGTTCATTCTCACAGAGGAGCGATGACAAGATGGGGTGCTTTTCTGCATCCGTTAAATACCCAGGGCCCAGCCCCTGCCCACAACACACAGCACAAGATGTCTTCACTTATGCTTGTGGTAGGTGCTTGATAAATGTTTGCTAATTTCAAATTGAATTAAAATCTCAGCCTAACTGGGTTGCCTGTCCTGGAAATGCTGAAGAGTGTGTACCTTACAAGCATAAACCATGAGTTTATGGCACATGTGAACTAATGGCCTCGTCTCCTCCTCCCTATCAATTATTCCAAGGAAAGCAGCTGTTTTCCTACACTAAGAGGCAGCAGCCCATATTCTCTCATGAGCTTCATAAGAAGGACTAGGTTGACCTTATACAGGGTTTAGGGACTTCTTGCCTCAATAAATCCCACAGCTCTTTAAGAGCAGATTGGATGATTTTGTAAGAAGCTTCTTCCTGAGTCAGCCCTGAGCCCCAGGGCCCCTTCGTAGGAAACTGGAGATCCTGTGCCAACCCAGGCCTCTCTATCACATTCAAGCCAGAGTCAAACCCCTAATCACTTCTGGTCCACAGGGCACTTCTCCCCAGTTCAGACAGAAAGGGAACAGTTGTCAGGCAGTCCAATCTCTGTGGTCATTTCAGTCTTCTTCAAGGTCTCCCAACCACAGCTTTAAATTGAAGCAATGCCATGAGGTAGTTGAATAGATTTGAAGTCCCTCCTGGTGCTTCTAGGAAACAGTGGTCAGAATCAAAGCAGCAAGTCGGATCCTGCCCGTTTAGACCATATCCATCCATCGGGGCCTCCAGGTAGTAAATGTTCCCAAGCTCAGTCTTAGATACAGGCAGAGAAAGCCAGGGAAGGCGGTGATGTGAAGACAAGGGCCTAGGAGTCTTCTTGTCTCTTCTTAAGACCTACAAGGCCAAAGTAAAGCCCTACAGGGCTACCTCTTCTGAGAATTAGAACAAATTCCACATGCCTTCCAGGGACTGCCCACTCACTAAGGCTGCCCAAGAGAGACAGTGCCTCCCAACAGAGAAGCTGAGCACCTGCAGCCTCCCAGGGTGGAGATAGGTGGGGACAACCCCCACAGACAGTGGACAGTGGGAGCTTTTCTGCATCCGTTAAATGCCCAGGGCCCAGCCCCTGCCCACACCACACAGCAGTGATAGATAGTTTGTGAAACACCCAGAGCTTGCGGTTGACCAAAATTCTGAAATAATTCCATTAAGACCGGAATTCATGCAATGTTCTGTATCCTGATGTGGTAAAGAACTGAGCCCAAGGCCTGGGGGGGCAGGGGAGGCTGCTGAGGGCAGAGAGCATTGTGAGGCTGCTGCCAACTCTCTATGCAGGGGCTCCGGAAGGCCCAGCTGACATGAACGGAACCATGATAAGCGCCACCCTGCCCAGGAGGCCAGTGCCTGGGAGATTAATGTGCAACCTCTTACCCTCCCCAACCCTCATCCCCTGACAAGAGGTAACAGGAGAGAGACTGCATCTGGAGAAAAGGAAAGTCTGAAGAGACCTCTGTTAGAGATACGCTGAGGTGAGGTTCCTGAGAAACAAAAGACAGATTCTTCATGCTCTGACTTTGTTGGCTCTCTACCCAACCATCCACACTGACTCCCAGTTCCTGATGCCCCAGAACAGAAGTAGAGAAGAGGGGGTCAAAAAATGGGATGACAGGAATTGCCATGGTGAGAACCACTCCAAACAGCTTGGACAACCTTTAGCTCTGCTTCTGAGGTGGGCAGCTTCAGGCTCCATACAGCCTCACTTTGTACCTTTCAAGAAATCATCTCCACTATTGCCCAGGGTCAAGAACTCTCAGAAATAGACAAGTTGATAAGTTATGAGTTGAGATTGACTAGGAAGTCACTCTATTTCTTGGTTCACTTCCATTTAAGGTAAAGATTGCAGAGCAGGGAAAACAACATGAAACTTACACAGACCTTTTGAACAAAACTAAGTTTTCATTGCTGTGTCAGCCCTGGTATTCACTGCCTAGGTCCTGCTGCTTAATCAAGAGCAATGAAAAGGAAGTTCCGACTCTTCAAGGAGTCTCCCTATTTCTAGTATTCTCTTCCTTTGTAATCATACTCTTCTTTTCCATCCAGAGACTGTCTACTGGATTTGACAAGTCCTGACCCTAGAGCTAGTGGACACCTCAGAGATCCAAGACAATATTTTTCATCTGTTAGTTATTAGCAATTTCTTTTTTACTATTCAGGAAAACTTTTCCAACCCTAGAGCCATCCTTCTTAAAACTTTAAAAAATAAAGGAAGAAACCACTACCAATAGACAGACATCTCCACCTTTACACTCTCTTTCTCTGGGTATCCCTCTCTTCCCACACCCAGCTTTGTCCTCTATGGCTCCCAGTCCCTGCCTCCTGACCTATGGACAGCTTTCCAGGGCTGAAATTGTCCAGAAGGAAGGGTTTATCCACTTTACAGATTCATGAGCATATTTTGAGTTGAGGAACAATTGATCTAGTTCACCCTACTGCCATATGATAGGTCTTCCGCTATACCATAACATTTACTCCTTAGTCCATTCATTCACCAAGCATATTTTGAACACCTACTGTATACCTAAGAATAAATCCAACTAGATGCTATTGGAGGACACAAGAGAAGTAGGAGACATAATCTTTGCCCTCAAGACACTTACATTATAGATGAGTAGGTGAGATTTATGTACAAGAAATCACCAAGGAAGGGGAAAAGTTCATCTAAAATAAAATACTAAATTGTGCAATACAGGTAAAAAGGAAAATATGTTCTAGAACAATACTTCTTAAACTGTGGGTTGTGATATGGGGATCCCATATCACAACCCACAGTTTAAGACATGCTGAAGGGATCACCAGTGGAAAAAGTTTTAGAAGATCTGTTCTAGAGAAAGGGGCATTGGAATGGGGATCAGGAGACCTAGGTTCTGGTTCTAGTTCCACTGCTAACTAGCTTATGACCTCAGGCCTATCATTTTCTCTCCCTGGGCCTCTACTTTATCATCTATAAAGAGAAAAGATTGAACTAAGGGGTTTCCAAGGACCCTTCTGGTTCTAATACTCTATGACTCTATGACTATGGCTATTCAGTGTTTTAGGAAGGAATAAGAAATAGAGTTTGGCAGAGATCAAACTGAGGAAAGCTTCATGGAGAATCTGGGACTTGAGCTGGGCCTTCAGTAAATACGATTTGTCTAGGAAGAAAGGATGGAGGAGGGCATTTTGGTTAACAACAACAGTATAAGCAAAGGTTTCTTTTTTTCAGTTGTATTTCAATTATGTCTGATTCTTCATGACCCCATTTGATGCTTTCTTGGCAGAAATACTGGAGCAATTTGCCAATTCCCTCTCCAGCTTGTTTTACAGATAAGGAAATGGAGGCAAACAGGGTGAAATGATTTGCCCAACAAGTGTCAGGCCATATTCGAACTCAGAAAGATGAGTCTTCCTGATAGCAGGCCTGGCACTCTCTCCACTGTGCCACCTAGATGCCCCACAAGCAAAAGTTCAGGAGTGGAAACCAACATGCAAGGAATATATGAGGGGCAATGAATAGAACAGACAAACTGAAAGGTACATGTTAGAGCACATGTATATCACATATATGAAGTTGTCTGTTCTTGAATAGGTCACAGTTTAATCAGATGAATTTCTACAAAAGAAGTCTCCCTTATTGAGCAACTCATTTCAATACTTAAAGTGTTCATCCTGCCAAAATCAGAATAACCCAAGGACAGTGAGGTATGAATTTAAATAATTGTTTACTTAATCTGTGTAACTCTCTATTCCTCCAGTGAAATAGAAGCTCCTGGAGGTCAAGGACTGTTTATTTTATTTTGGCTCTGTACATCCTTGGATTGCGTCTCTGACACGGAGCAATGACCGAGGGCAAAGTACTCAACCTCTCAGAAAATGGGAATAATGGTATCTTTAGCACCTGGCTCATAGGGTTGCTCTGAGGTTCTGAGATACTTGATGTCAAATTCTTTGCAAATAATGGTACTTTAAAACTTTGTATTTATTTATCTGGGTACATTGTTGCATTCCTCTCCCTTCCCCACCCCTCCACCCTATCCACAAAAATATAAACTCCTTGAAGGTAACAATTGTTTCTCCTTCTTTTTTGTAGCCCACACCTAGAATGACTATAACATAGTAGACATATTGAAGCCTGCTTAATGAAATGCACATCCAGTTGAAGGAGGTGAGATGTCATCTTCCATTTCTCACCACTGCTGACAGATGTTAGGGGGAGTGGATGTTAGTAACTTAAGGACACAAAGTCTCAATTGCTCTGCGGATCTCTGGATACCCCATTCCAGTGACTGACTCAAAACAGTGCTGCACACAGCAGAAGCCCAATCATGATGTTAGACTGTTAGAGACAAATATTTCCTGTGAACTCTTCTATCTATTCTGTGACACACTAATCTGCTCTTTTGCAAGGTGGTATTAATTCATTTTCTTTCATTTTCCCCATATATATGTCTTATCTTCCCAACTAGACTACAGCTTCCTTGAGAAGAGACAATGTATCATAGGACGTATGTGTGTATGTGAGTATATATGTATACATATATGTATATGTGTATATATTCCCTATCCCACAGCATATATGTAGCACAATGCCACATAATTGATATATAATTGATACTTTATATAGAATAAGTGGCAACCTATTGCTTTCACATTATTTTGTTTATAACATATTGCTTCTGGGATAGAGTCTATATCCCATGTCGTAGCAATAACTAAAGTTTCATATAAATACCCTACAAGGACATCTGGCTCCTTCCTGAATTCCTTCTATTTGGATTTGTCCTTCCAGAGGTATCAGACTCAAATAGAAACTTATCTCTGTTGGGCACATATTGACTTAGAAAATCATAAGTTAACATTATCTATGTTGTATTGTACTTTTATTTATTAAACATTTTCCAATTACATTTTAATCTGACTTAAGTCAAACTAAGTAATTTTGTTGCCATAGCTTAAGGGGGCAATAAGGTTTATACCTCTGCTTTAGACAAGCAACCCAAACTACCCATCTTGATTCGGTTCCCACGTAGAATCCCCAGAAGCAATGATGTCCCTAGGATAAGAGATCCCTCTGTTGTATCTCTTCTCCAACCATGCTACTTCCTACCCCACCTGAACTCCTTGATTGACTGAAATGATTTAAGACAAGATGGACGATTCAGATGAAATTTCCCCTCTTGATTTTCCTCAACCCAATTTATGTCTGCTTCTCAGACTCTTTTCTCTCATTTAGCCCTAGCTCTGCCTATCCTTGATGCCTGCCACATAGTAGGTGTTTGGTAAATGTTTGTTGATTGATTGGTGTTGCTTCTAAATCAGAGAAACCAGAAATGGATTGAGTGGCTTAGGACTAAGAGTTGGAGCATGGGATGTCTTGGCTTTACTGCTCAATTGTTAAATGACTTTGAGCAAGTCCTTAATGCCTTACCACGTCTGAAAGTGGAATAATAATTCTTCTGATGCCTCTAATGAAGGAAACAGTAGCAAGATGGGGCTTGGGGCATTTCCCGATCTCTGTTGGTCTGGCTGGGTTAGAAAAGGTTCTAGTTCACATTGTTTCACCCAAGGCAGCCATCGATACCCTGCCAGGAAGCAGCTTCTTTTTATTTCAGTCGGGCCACATGATGTGGATTTCATAAGGTTAGAGGGCCATCTAGTGCCCACAAGGGCACAGAATCTGCTTTCTCCCCCTGGCAAACCCAAGGTTGTGCAGAGAGCTGGCCCACAATTCCAGAGTTTCTGGCTCCTGATACCCTAACTTTTTCATTTATATCTTGACCTTTGTCCTCAAAGGTATATGGGGTGGGGGGAAAGGGGGATATATACCAGGAAACCCAGAGAATTGAGTTTCTCCAAGGACAAAGCTTCTCCAATTATCCTATCTTCCTTCACCCTAGGCTTGGCGCTGTTATGAAGAAAGGAATAAAACCATCCTAAAGACGGTAAGGCCTCAGAAAATATCTAGATTATGGTGTGCCAGGCTGGGGAAGAGGATGCAGGTTTTAGTCAGTCTCTGTCCTCCTACAGCTCTGGGTGGAAACACTCCAAAGCTCCCAGCACCGAGCTATGAGTACAATATGACCTGGATGAATGATCAGTTCCTCTGCTCATCCATTCATTCACTGAATATTAGAGACTTCTCAAGCCTTGTACTAAGGGATGTGGGGCATGCAAACAGTAAGATCTTTGCCTTTAAGATATTTATAGTTGAGTTTGAAAGACAAAACACACAAGACAAATCACAGCAAGGATCTGGTATGACAGAGTAGTCTTATGGAGGCTTCTTGAAGAAGGCAAGGCTTGATCTGAGTTTTGAAGGAGCTAGGATCTGGATTGACTGAGAGGAAGAAATACCTTCCAGAAAAAATAAAGAATCATGAGCAACATCTACAAACCACCCATGTACAGGCATTATAAGAGTTTTGTAGTGCTGCGGTTAGAGTGCCTGACCTGGCATCAGGAAGACTCGTCCTGAATTCCAATTTGACCACAGAAGCATTACTAGTTGTGTGACCCTGGACAAGTCACTTAACCCTGTTTGCCTCAGTTTCCTCATCTGTAAAATGAGCTGGAGAAAGAAATGGTAAATCACTCCAATATCTTTGCCAAGAAAACTCCAGATGGGGTCACAAAGAGTTGGACATTGGACACAACAGAAAAGCAATAGTCATTATAGGATTTGAGGGAGAGGGGAAGTGGTAGTGAAATTATTGGATGAGCTTTGAATGAAAGACTACAGTGTTTAGAATTGATCCAATGTGTGTTTAGGGACTAACATCATGAAAACTATATTTATGGGAGAGTATTCTAAGCATAGTGTGGAGAATGAATGGAAAAGAATAATATCAGCTAAGAATCTGTCACTGTAATCTATGCACATCAGAGTGAGAGCCAGGATGGTAGAGATAGGACAAGAGATTAAAAAAACAATCATTTGAAATATTTTTGAAGAAAATTAATAGGACTTTGTAATTGATGGATGATAGAGAACAAAGAAGAGGAGATTCTAAAATAGCTCTAAATTTAGGAGTCTTCAGTAAAATACTATTGAAGGCAATAGACAAGTTAGAAAGGATAGTCTGGAAATGAAGGTGATGGAATTTCATTTTCTCTAGGTGACATTGACTTTTGCCTATACACACACACACACACACAATCCTTCCATGAAAAGCAGTAACATTGACACCAGAAAGCTACATGTTGGGGCCACTCAGGACCTTTCTTGAAGTGAAGAATTTCCCTCAACAGCTGATTCTCCAAACCCTCAAGAGTTATGTTAGCTGCTGTTGTTTCTGTGCTGGGTGCCTAGTGTCTACAGGAACCATCTCATCTAGGAAGCTTCCACCACTCAATCAGGAAAATATTACCATTGGACATAACGCTGATTCCCAAAGCCTGGAATCATACAAGCTTACCCAGGCCTCCATGACTGTCTAAGTCCAAAATGGCGCCCAGGCCTTGCTAAGTGGCTGAGTCAGGAAGAGAAGGTAGCTCCAAGGGTACTAAAAAATAGATCCCAGAAGGTAGTGGGGGCATTCTGGTTCCTAAACTAGAGGTTTCACACAGCCTCTCTATCACCCAACCCCAGAGCCCTCTTCCCTTAGCCATGGGGAGCTTCCTGTCTCAGCCATCGTCCCCCCAACCGCTGGCAGCATTAGGTTTCCGGTAGGGCTTCGGCCCTGGGCCCCCTGCACTATCAGCTCCGCACCAGATGCCCCGCCAGGATACTGTGGTAAAACTGTGACGGGCACACTCGGAAATTTGGGGTTTTCTCTCATGTCAGCCTCAAAGACAAATTAGAGAGAAAAAAGTGACTCTCTAGCACTTCTCGTTATTTAATTTTGTTTTTCCCTTGATTGGGGGTTTGGGGGGGGTTAAAGGATTCATTGTATGCCCTTCCCCCACCCCTGTTCAGGCCTGGTCCATAGGGCCAGAGCCATGGGGTCAGGCTCCCCAAAGATGTGGCCATGGAGGAAAGCATGACGTGTCACAGCACCCCCTAGTGGCAAGTCAAAGTACATGGTACCCTCCAGGTGCTCTCTAAATTCCATCCCTAGGATATTGTGGGAAGTAAAACCAGAGAACTCAGTCATCCACAAGAGATGTGAGACAGAGAATGGATTTCGTTACGTCTGGGGAGGGCACACTGATAAGCCAGGAAGGGGCAAGCAGATAAATGCAAAGTAAAAGCAAATTCCCGCCTCCTATGTGTTGGAGTTTCTGCCAACACATAACAGCTTCATTTATGGTCTAAGTCAAAACCTAATCGTCCAGAGTTTCCAGGACACCCACCAATGATCCCTCACTCCCAAAGCAGACACTTCTCATCATTCACATTATAGTGTTTCTCCAACCTGAAATGCCGTGGAGCTGATAGTGCAGGGGGCCCAGGGCCGAAGCCCTACCACTTCATTAACAGAGCAACCTGGATGTCCCCCAATGTGTGTGACTCATGAGTCCTCTCTCCACTCAAGTGCAGAGACTCCACTATACGCGGGGATGACGGTGAGTTTTTCTCTGGCACTGTTCTGGGCAGACTCTGGATCCCAAGGGTCCTAGGCAGATTTGGGGACAGGGTAGAGAATCTCCGGGGGCTTGTTTGAATAAAGACCTTCCCTAAAAAAAGGAGTCATTTGAGATGTTAAATTGTGTATTTCAGGTTCGCTCTCAGGGGTATTGCACATCACTAACGGATTCAGGGATCTCAGATTTTTACTCTAATAATGGAAAAATTGTGAAAGTAGACATGCTGTCCGGTCTAAGCCCAGATAAGAACCCTAAAATTTCACCTTAAAAGTCTGGAACAACTCCCTCTTTTTACATTAAAAATTAGCCGTTTTGAGCTAGCGGTGGAGGCCTATGGGTCACCTTCAACCAAACTCAGAAAATGGCTGAGTCCCTAGCACGTGCAAGGTTCTAGGTTCCGCTGGGAGGAGGCGGACACTTGAAAGACCGCAGCAGGCTGGGCCGGGGGCGGGAGGTTCACGGGCAAGGGCAGGTTACAGCTGGGCAGGACCCCTATGCTGGGCAGACCCCGCCCGCTCCGGACGCTGAGGGCTCCAAGGGCCCCGCTGCCCCTGGACGTCACCCTGTGCAGCCCGGGTGAGGCCGCCAGGTGCGCACGGACGCAGCAGAGCGCAGCCTCCCACCTGGACACAGAACCAGGAGGGATGCCGCGCGGCGCATGCGTCCCTCTGTCTCCTCGGAGCCTGCGCAGTCGGTCCGGCCTCTCGCAGCGCGCTACTAGCTGCTCCCAGTTCAGGGGAGGTGGAGGAGCGAGGGCCGCAGAGCGCAGCCCCAGACCTGCGGGGAGGGCCCGGAGCTAAGGGTCCAAGGCCAAGGCCGTGGAAACCGCAGCTCTGGGACCCCACAAATTAATGCTGAGCCCCAGCCCTGCGGCTGCTCGCCACCCCCTTCCCAAAGCAGCTGGGGGTGGGAGCGGGGCACTCCGGTAAGACTCTCATGTTCGGGACCCACAAAGACCTGGGCGGTTAGCGGTGCGGACGTTCAGAGGCTCCTGGGAATACACAAGAACCGGCCCGAAGGGGCGCAGACTAGGGTAATCTAAAAGGAGGAAGGACCCTGGGCCGCAGTGACATCGGGGGGTGACAGCTCCCAGGGAACTGGACCGGAAGTGAGGTAGGGCCGGGCCGAGTCACCAGCCTCACTCCCTCCTGCGGTGTCAGGACTCCAGGGCCCTGGAAGCAGCGGGAGACCTTGGCCTTTTTAGGCCAAACTCCGTCCCAGGACTCAGTTTGAGGCAAGCACCAGTTCAGTCATTAAAGGCTAGGTAAGACGAGGCAAAAGAGGGCCTCGTGTGCCTTCGTAAAACAGCCTGGGAGGGGAAGACCCTCAGAATTTTGGACCAAAACAGAAACAATTCCTGGAAGACTTAGCTGCTCCTGAGTTGAAGCAGCAGCAAGACATATGGTAAGGCATCTTCCTTAATGTCATTTGCATTGATAAAATTATCTTATTTCTGACAATGATAGTACCAAGGACTGTGGGGATGAAAACTTTCTTTTCTGGGTCTTCAGTAAGTCAACATTTATTAAGCACCTACTGCGTGCCACTAACAGTTCCAGTTGTCCAGGAGCTTGCAGTATAACAGGGGAGACCACATGCAGAAAACTGGGTACAATCCATAAAACAGTCTCTGCAAGGTATATTAGAGATCATCTCGACTGTATAATTTAATAGGATCTTTCATATATGACATATATATGTGTGTGTGTGTATGGAGGAGGGAGGGAAAGGGAGAAAGAGAGAGGAGATAAGCTCTAAGGGAAGGCCCTAAGATGAAGGAGCCCATCTGCAATTGTTTTTAACCAAGACCTGAAGGAGCCTAGGAAGCCAGCAGGCAGAGATGAGGAGGGAGACATTCTAAGCATGAGGGACTAGGGAAAGATGCTCCGGAGTCTAGAGATGGAATGCTACATCCAAGGAACACATAGGAGGTATCACTGGAGTGAACATTATGTAAGGGAAAGGGAGAGGTGTAAGAAGAGCCAGAGAATCTTGTATTTGATCTTGGGGGTAATAGAGAGCCCCCAAAGTTGACTGAACTGGGGGAGTGAGAAGTTCAAACTGGCAGGTGAACAGAGGATGCTCTGGAGTAGGAGAGGCCCACCAGACTACCACAAATAGGCCAGACATGAGGTGATAGGGCCAGCACTAGGGTGAGGGCAATGCCAGAGGAGAGGAGTCGATGAGAGATGATACAAAAGGCCAAACAGTCAGACTTGACGAATGATTGGATATGGAAGAGAGGACTGAGGGTGAGATGAGGAAGACATCTGGTGTCAAGCACTGGTGACTGAGAGAATGGAGACGGGAAAGGAAGTGAAGACACTGACTGTACGAGGTCTTTTCAATGAGTGTGGCCAAAAAATGGAGAAATAGGATGACAGCAGAAACAGACACTGAGGATGGGGGGCATAGGGAAGCAGCCGGAAGACAAGCAGAGATTGAATATTAGTTAACAGTGGGGATGCTAGAGAGAAAAACAGGGTGCTACAAGATCACTTGTGCATGTTTCTCCTGAGCCGAGGTGAAGAAAGTGGAAGAAGAGAGCTGAGTGTGGTGAGACAAGGCAGGGAGCAAAGGAACCTGTTTTTTGGGTGAAATGAGGAAAGGTTCTCTGATGAAAGAGTAGGGGAAGGAGGAGCCATGAGGGGTTTGAGAAGGTTTGGGAAAACTACTGCATTAAGTGGGACAGTGAATCAATCAGGAATAAAAGGTGCTTTCTCACTGTGAGGGCTAGTCAAAATTATGTAACCTAAATATGTAGTGGAGCCAGTCAGTCCAGCTTCATGATTTTTTCCATCTATGTTTGCAGCAGACAGCAGGAGAAATACAAGGTGGAGGCTTGACAGGACAAGATCTTCCATAGGATAAGGGGCAAGAACCGTATAGGGTTGAACTAATTAACCAAGGGGTCACTGGGGAAGCGGGGCAGTGGCCAGTGCAGCCTGGGAGAACCTGGAAAAGTGGAGAGTTTAGAGATTGCAGTGAGACGGAAGAACAGGTTTTGAAGCTGCAAAGCAGCAGAGGTTGGGGAGAGGAGGGTGGCCAGGAAAGCTACAGGGAGCCAAGTCTCAATGAGTACAAGACAGGCAAGAAAGGCACAGGCATTGCACAGAGCGCAGTGGAAGTGGTGGAAGCTTTAGAGTGGGATGCTGGTGGAGAAAGATTCAGAGGGATGTGAATAAGGGAGTGGGGGGGGGGCGGAAACTACTGTGGCATTTAGGTAGCTGGGTCTGGGGCAGTCTTGTAACAAGGGTGGTCAGTTCCTTGTCTATGAAGGTTGCTCCTGGGTACATCCCCCCACCCCCTAACCCTTCATAGATCAATGACTGGTACGGTCCTATACATTAGGCCACACTTTATCCTGAAGAGAAATCTAAAATGTTCAATTCACTTGATTTTCAAAATAAGACAAGGGAATTATAATTAGTTAAAGTCACGCATCAGGGAATGAAGGGATGAAAAGAATAAAGCAAAAAAGGAAAGGTGAAGCAAGAATAAAAGAGAAAGAAAAAGAAGCTGAGAAGACTGAGGCCAGAATTAGATAAAGGGCCCCGATCAATGCCCTTCATAATAACACACATTAGTTGATCAATTATTACTGACAGGCTTTTTACCCTTAAATCTTTCCAGGCTTAACTGTGCATTGGATAGCCCAGGAACTACAACCCAATAATAATTTCTAGGTTGCATACAAGCCAGAGGCCAGAATGCTATTATCTCAGTATTATTATGTATCAGACCCCTAAAAGAAATCAATCCATCCAATATGACCTAGTTATTTCTTAACACACGCTAAGTGAATGCAGGTTAAGAGCAGCATAAACAAGTGACACACAAGGAAAGCTTAATCACTGACAATGACCAGACAACCAACTACTTACGTGTCAATTCAGGCTAAAGTAAGGCGGCTCCCATTACTGCTAAGCTCCCTTTCAGTTTAAATAACCTATGATCCCCTAGTCCAGGCTTCCCTCTCCCCTATTCTCCATCCACTGAGGCCAGGAGTCATAAACGGTTGCCCAAAGGTTTACTCAGGTCAAAGAAGCTGTGTGTTGGGAATGAGAAAGGCAGAAGAACAAGAGGGAGAGAGGAGCTTTCCAAAGGCACTAGACAGGTTTGTATCCCTCCAATCACCCAAGAACCATCATCCTACATAGTAAATTTTTATGCCCTCTGTAAAGCTTGTATTAAGAAAGGTCTCTTTCTTTAAAAAGTCTTCCTCTCTCCTCCATTCTAATCTATACTACACAACAATGGGGAGTGTAAGATGCTTTACCAATTCCAAGTTTAGAATGAGAAACATTAAAAAGACAATTTAGTAAACATTCACAGTCCCTGGTTTATTTCAGTTTGGAATCACACACAAGTAAAAAAAAAACAAAACAAAACAACAAAAACCCAAAACATCTAAAGCTAGGAGGGTAGAGATCAAAGTGTTTAAAAAACTCCCAAGTATAATCCTAGGCCTTATGTAGCTGTACATCTCCTCCAGTACTCAGCAGAGGACTTTGCACACAACAGGCATTTAATAAGCATTTGCTGAATGAAAGGAGTAAAAAAGTACAAACTCAGATTCCTTTCCTCCAAATACAGACAGAGAGCGAGAGAGAGAAAGAGAAAGAGAGAGCTCGCGTGCGTGTGTGTACGTCTGTACACAAACAAACACAGGAAAGGTTTTTCCAAAGACCAAGCCTCCTAGTACCCTCAGCCAGACATGACTGATCCTAGGGACAACAAAGGGTCAGGAACCAATGTTTAAAAATTCATACAACACTTGCAAAATTTGGCAGCCACCATCCTTCCCACCATTCCTAATGCCTTCCCGCTGCCCCCAAGGCCTGGCTGCTGAGCTCAGAGGGTGAACGCCAGCACTTTGCTCTCGCAGGATCAGGTAGCAAAGGCAGGGCCACAAGTTACAGAGCATCCAGGATGTTGTCGATTTTGGTGACCAGCTCCTGGCGTCTGCTGGAAAGAGCCTTCTCATTCTCAATATAAGCGTCCTTCTTAAGCTTGCCAGCCACCAGCCGCTCGGCCTCCAACGATGATTTCAGCACAAGATCTTTCACCTGACCGTCTAGTTTCTGGACATCGCTGACCTGGAAAAGACAAGAAGAAGAATGGATGCTAAAGAGGCCTATAGAAAAGCAGGACTCTGGGTAACACACAGACCTATTTCAGTTAACATATCTTAGGACTCCTAATGTCTAACATGTCAAGGAAAAGAAACAATGCCCGGTTTTCTTCTACATGTTATCATCATATTTGTCATCACAGAGATATTTAATTACATTTATTTGCACTAGAGTTTACAAAGTATTTTCCTTAAAAACTTACATTTACATACTACTTTGTAACTTATAGTATAACTATAACTACTTTGTAACTACTTTGTAACTTATAGTAACAAATATTATCTTATCTGATCCTTGCAACAGTTCTGTTAGGCAGGTGCTTTTACTATTTCACAGTTGAGGAAACAGGCAGAGATTAAATGACTTGGCCAGGGTCACACAATTAATAAGTGTTTGAGGTGAGATTTGAACTTAGACCCTCCCATCTCCAGGCCCACCATTCTATTCTGATTGGCATAGTCTAACTTGGGTGAAGCAATCTTGTAAATAAAGTATTTTCTCTATTCTAAAGATGAGAAAAGTAATGGTCAGAGAGTACATGCACAGCTGACATACAAGCTAGGTCCTAGGGACTCCAAAGTCAGTGCTCCTTCTGCTCTCATAGCTCTCTGAGGTAAGTACAAGGACACCTCTGACATTAGCATCTATCAGAGGTCAGCTAGTACCTAGGAAAACTTCATTCCAGGATATGTACAGCCTGGCTAGCATTTAGCACAATGCTAGGCACACAGTAGGCACTTAACATGTTTGAGGCTTCTACTAAAGGCATCTAAGATGACTACATGGTAGCTGACAACACAATGTTTCTAATAATCAGATCTGATCTAATAATTAGATATTTTTTCTAAAACACAAGCACCAAAACTTCAATTTTGATGCCCCTTGTTAGTATCACCAGAAAACTCATAAAATACCATGGCCTGCATCGCCCCCAGATGTGCTGACATCCCATTTGCTTTAGGATGGCTCTTTTACAAGTAGAATACATTTACTGATGCTGCTAAGGCAGTGATGTACTTCAAATACCAAAACACTTGGGCAATGGTCAGCAGGCATATTCCATGATGCCACCCGTATAGAACAAGAAAGAGCTGCCCACATCTCTTACTTTGTCACAAAGATCAGAGCCCTCGGTCTTCAATCTGGACTGCAGAGATGCAATCTCATTAGTCAAGGATTTATGCTCCATTTCCAAGGTCTTCTTGCCACTGTTGAGAGTGGACACATCACGTGACTGCTTGTACTTGTTGACGGCTTCATCAAAGTGACGGTACAGACCTAATCTTTTGTTGACCAGAGTTAAAACCTGTTCAGTGATGCAAGCCACCTTCATCCTGGCTTCAGCAGCTGGATCCTACAGAGGGAAGACACACCTGCCATTTAAAAGGTTAGGAAGGCCAAGCTCATCTTGATCTTGATCCCACAAATAGCATCCATGAATAACAGCTATCTGAAGAGGAAAAACTTATTTCTAGAAAGTCATAAAGAAACGTCCTGTCCCCAAAAAGATTTCAACTCCAAAAAATTATCCCAAGAGTCCAGTGACAGAGAAAACACTATGAATGCAAGAAATCTGAAAATCCTAACAACAGAAGAGAGTTGCCCTTCACCAAGGTTCGGTCTTATTTTGGCAGTACATGGCTAACCAACTACATACATAAAAATGGGGTCTTGGTACCTAAAAATGTCTCCTTCTGGCACAATGCCTGGCCATCACATATTCCTTGTCCTCATCATCACCCACAATCATTAATGTACTTATCCAAAATCAATATAAGGATGTTCACATGTTAAATAGATGCTACAGAATTTCACACAGAATATGACTGACAACAAGCATGTATAGCTAGGTCCTATACAAACCAAATCTCATTTGTGGTTATAGGAAATAGATAATGACTCGAAAAAAGCTTATTAGTTATTAGATAAAAAGAGAATAAAGTTAAAAACAATCAAAACAAAATCCTCTGGAACAACAATATAAACCAACATGCTACTCATTCAAAGTGACCCTAGGAAGCGAGATGGAATCAAAGTTAATAGGAAATTAAATAGGATGTTGAAACAGAAAAGAAAAAAAACATAAGGATATAGAATAATGAAAAGTGAAATTAGATATGGCAGTCTAAATCTAAGTAGAAGAATTAAGTTTATTAGTTTATATTCAATATTAGCCAAGTACTTCAGAGACAAGACTGTCAATTCTTAAGACATCCCACTCAAAATAAGGGAGACTTTTTCCTTCGAAAAGGACCTGAATGCTCTATAAAATAGTTATTTCTTTTTCTCAGCTTCTCTGCCCATTAAGAAACCTTCTGATAAATAATTCTATTTCCCGTTACAATGGTTACAAAACAGTCTCCTATATGTTCACTCAGAATGAATCAACATGACTAATCCTGAGTGAACTCTGAAATAAAGGTGTTCCACTTCAGGAAGTGAATCTTCCAAAGAGTTTACTCCAACACATGAGCCAAATGGCCTCTAGCTAATCACATTCTAGACTGTGTAGATTCCAAGTCTAACCACAAGAGTGTGCTCTATAGAGCACACAGTTAGATCAGAAAAAGAATAACACCTTATTCTATACAAAGAAGACTTAAGTCATAAAGGATCAACAGAGTTTTAAAAAAGGAGGGAAGGAGACAGAATGTGTTTAAAACTCAGAAAATCTGTGTGGAGTGGTGGGGCTTCCACCCGCTGTCCCCTAAGAAGAAAGTAACATACCTTTGTGATTGAAAAGTCCAGCCTCACATAGATGATCACTGTAAAGAACAAGATATAAAAGGCTGCAACCACCAATAAGGGTTCCTGCAACATGAGAATCTTGTTGAATGTGTAATGTACCTGAGAGGAGAAATAGAGAAGAGTTGTTACTACAGGTAATGGATCCAGGGCCTCTGAGAAAAAGAATTGTCTCCATAGTTGCAGGGAATTACCCAGGGAGAGCCAATTGAGTTCCAACCTTTAAAAAGAAAAAAGGCACACATGAGGCACAAAGCCCCATCTCTAACAGGCCAGTTCCTTACAACCAACTACATACCACAACACCAATTCAATATAGTTACACTAGAGCCCCTATTCTGCAAACAAGTTAGTAAAAAAGTGTGAAGGGGGCCAGAAGGAGAGTGAGAGCCACTCACCACAATGTCTTGGATATGCTGCTCCACCAAGTTGTTCTTATGGGCAACAATCACTGTGCGGCCAAACGTATCCAGGTAGGTATAGTGTAACTCATCTGGGGCTCGGCTAATCTCATAAGGACTGTCCACTTGAATGTTCCTGGGAAGTAGAGAAGAGACTGTCTTCAAACATCCAGCCCAAGCCTCTTATACACAAGATGCTTGGAGGTTATCTCCAACTCACAGATTAACAGCACACCTATTCTCAGTCTGTCATGAGGACTTCCTCTGAAGCTATGGAAGGAGTCAGAAAGGAAAGCTAAAGCACATGGGAAAGAAGGTCAACAGCCACACTTACTTAGCCCCTTCTGGAAGTATTATCTTCACAGTCAGAGAATCTGTTACTTGTTCATCAAACACATGGTCCACAAACCTCATCTTCAAGGCATACTGGTCACCTGGAAGATCAAAAAGTCACAGGCCTAACTCTCTTAACTGGACACAGATTGACCACAACCTTCCCTGGGAAACAAAGTAATGGACATCTACCACAAGAGAATTAATTAATGGTAGACAGACTGTTCAGGTGTAAAGCCAAATTCAGGTTTCTCCTTGATAAATTACTACTGACCTAGGTTATAAAGGTACTCATAGCTTGGAAGGTTGTAGCCAATAATGTAATGGGTCTTCCATCCACCAAACAGTGGAAAGCGGGGGCGGATTTCCATCTCCACAGAGTCATCCAGGATGAGAAGATGGCTGGTAGAGACATTTCCAATCTCATCCCTATAATAAACATCTTGAGCAGCAGCAGGGAGTATGGTCTGTAAAAAGAAAAGAAAGTCCCTTAAGACTGTGGACATAAACCTTGCTCTGTACTTTATTCACATAAATATTTATTAAGCATCTGTTTTATGTATTTTTTTGAGATGGAGAGAAACAAAGCATTTACTTAAAAACTGTTACTTGAAACTGCAGACTAGTAAGGAAATAAAGTACAAAGATGTAACTAGAATGCAAAATATTATAAGGAAATATGGGGAGTGAGGGAGAAAAAGAAAATAGTACATAAGAAAGACTGTTACCCACAGAGGGTAAATATATATGAAAAATCATGGAGGAGGCAGCATTTGAAATGGGCTTTAATCTTCAGTGGCACTGAGAGGGACAGAAGACATTCCAAGCAAAGGGAAGAACATAAACTAAGGCAGGAAAGTATAAGGCACATTCAGAGGACAAGAGAATAGTAGTAACTATGGCTAAAGCGTATAGTACTATATAAGGAGTAGTATCAGATAAGGCTAGAAAGGCAGGCTGGATCAGATTATGGAAGGCCTTAAATGTCAGACAAAGAAGTTTAGGCTTTACTTGGAAGGCAAGGGGAGGCAGAAATCTATAAATAAGTGGTAAATTATATTTAAAATATATGCATATAAACACAAATAAGCAGAAATAGTTTAGTAAGCTCCCACATAGTTACACTGATAAAACATTTTGACTGTCCACTTTAGAGAGACTCAGAGGCTTGGATTTGTAGTCAACTAGTGCTTTGGGTCCTGAAATCAAACTTTTATATACCACCTCTGGTGCAATACCTGTTTGATTACTCTGTCCTCTGACTATACAACATTCAGATCCTCAGAGGAAAATAAGTATAAGGGGGACAGACATGGGACATTTTCTTAATATTTGAGTGATATCTTTTTATAAGTAAAATGTTTATATTGGGGCATGCTAATAATCAAATTATTTCCCCAAAGATTAT
Source organism: Potorous gilbertii (assembly GCA_028658325.1). Classification (NCBI taxonomy): domain Eukaryota; kingdom Metazoa; phylum Chordata; class Mammalia; order Diprotodontia; family Potoroidae; genus Potorous; species Potorous gilbertii. The sequence continues at coordinate 55,012,958 of CM053772.1, forward strand.
TTTCAAAAATGGTTAAGAGAATTACTTGTTTTTAAAACGAAGTAAAATACGATATATACAGTAGCTTCTTGCTGTCTATAAAAGAAGAAAAAATGTAAAAACCAGAATCGTGACAGATGGAGCCCTAATATTGTTGTGACTTTACTAAGAAATAACTGAAGTTCTTTATGAAAAAGCAACTAACTTTGAATAACTTTGATTACTTGAAACTGAAAAGCTTCTGCAGAGACAGATGGTCAAGTGGGAAAAAACTTTTGTATCAAATTTCTCTGGTAAGCGTTTGGTACCTAAATTATACAAACAATAAATAAACATAAAATAGCCATTCCCCAATAGATAAATGGTCAAAGGATATGTACGAACAGTTCTCAAAAGAAGAACTGCAAAGTATACACAACAACATGAAAAAAAATGCTCCAGATGAGTGATAATAAGAAAAATGCACATCAAAACAACCCTACTTTTGGTTCCACCTCATACCCTGCAAAATGGCAAAAATGGCAATAGTGGAAAGATAGGCACACTAATATGTTGCTGGTAGATCTGGAAAAGGATACGATCCTTTTGGAAACCAATTGAAATTACACAAATGAAACGACTAAACTGTCTATATCCTTTCAAGGGAGACTTCATTACTGGGTTTATGCCCCAAGGGAAGTCACTGAAAAGAATATCCCTATATATTCAAATATTTATAGAAGCACTTTTTGTGACAGTTTAAAACTAGAAACTGATGCCCACCAACTGGGGAACTGCTAAATAAATTGTGGCACAGAATATGGCTGTGTTGTAAGAATGAACGTGATGAATACAGAGAAGCATGGCAAGATCTACACAAACTGATGCAGAGTGAAGTGAGCAGAGGCAAGAAATGAATACATACAGTGAATATACAATGTAAATGAAGTGAATGTAACAAAAATGATGAAGATCAAGCAAAATAAAGAGATGGGAGAGGATCCCCTCATTCGGCTCATTCCTTTGGGAAGGCGGGAGGCCCATAGATGTTAAACCTGGTCACATGGTCAAAGAGTTTTTCAATGTGTCTATCAGTTGTGCTGATTTTTCTCTCTAAAAAATATCATTTGTCACAGGGTGAGTTTCTTGGAGGGGGAGGGAGAGAGATACTTGAGATAATTAAGATTATGGAAGAAACAAAAAATATCAAAGAAAAAGCAGCTAATACCTGAGGATGTTGCAGTACTCAGAATCAAAGTATTTTACTGTTATCAGACAGTCCTTGTGAAATCAAACAGAGAAAGTCATAGAATCTGAAAAGCTGGAAGAGATCGCAAAGGCCATTTAATCCCAGCTTACCCCACAAGTCTTCATCTTTTTGTGAACTCTCCTTGAAGATTTTTAGTAAGGCAGAAATACCCCCTATTGAGATGGCCCAGGAAACTTTTCTTGACATCTCTTTGCAACTTGTACCTATTTCTTGGTTCAGTCTAATCTGTTCTATGTGACAGCCCTTTCCCCTCCATTTACACTGTCACTTTCATTTCCCCAGTGTCCTGCTCTGGACCCTCTCTGGCTTGATCAATGGTGCCCTTCCTGAAACATGGGTGACCAGAACGAAGACAACACTACAAATGTGGTCTGACAAGAGTATCATCCACTGTAGCAGTGCTTGGTATGTTATAAATGCCTAATAAACTCTTGTCAACTGACTGCCTCTTTTAATGCCACCTAAGGTCACATCAGTTATTTTACTGAAGGCATTTGTTGATGGCACTTCAAGTCCACTAAGACTCCCAAAGTATTTTTCAAATGAACTGCTATTTTTGAGTATAATCTCAAGGAAAGTAAAATGAAAGGCTATAATAGGAGGAAAAATGTTATCAACCACTTTATGTCACTGAAAATCTATGCTGAACCTACAGTGAATTTGTAAATTGCAGATATATGCAAAATAAAAATAAAGGTGATAATACTGCTACTTGATTTTATTTCCCACAAAATAAAGAGCACATTGAGGACTCAATGCTGGAAACAAGTGTTGCAGCATACAGAAGAATTTCTGGTGTTGGGAATAGCAATGTTCTTGTGGACTCACAGGACCGCAAAAAATCTGAGAACTATTGAACATTTTAGGGATCACCTAGGCCAACTCTTTTACTTAACAGAAGTGACCTGAGGCTCAGAGAAAAGAGATTTGCACAAAGTGAGTTAGTGGGAGAGCTGGAATCTGCATCCATGCTTCCTGAGGAACTGGGAATCTGACCAACACTGCTCTCCTGCAGTATGGGGGCCAGTGCTCAATATAATCTCAGACTGCTAGAGCTTCTTCACCTATACTTTACATATTCTATCTGCTGCAGCATGTGAATAAAATCGACTTATATTTTAAAAGTACAACAAAATTAAAAAGAAACTAAAAGGACAGCAGAGCTCACCTCAATCTTGACAACATCTTAGGCTCAAAGAGAAACATCAAAAGCATCAAGTATGATACAAATGATGAAATAAGGATCTATAACGTAAAATTTGCATTCAATGACCTGAGTGTGCCTTTTGTCCTTTAGCGCACAGAGACCCTGTTCCTGAAAATGAATGTTTTCTAAAGCTGCTCTCAATGATACAGAGGATTTTACATAGAAAACGCATTTCTTTTCTTTTATTGTGCCAATTATTTCTTCTGTTTATGTTTTCCCTGCTTCTAACGGGCAAAAATCATAAAATTCTGGATTTCTTAAAACAGCTTACATGTAACTCTATTTAAAAAAGAAACATGTAACAACTAAATCTATTTGGATAATTTGTAATTATTGCCTAAATAAAACATGTTTTAAAATTATTTCTATTGCTATTACTTTTAAATCACCATTTCTAGATATCGTCCTTTATTTGGAAAGCTAGTGACATTTTTTTTTAAAAACTAATTCACCAAAACTAACCATCGTGCTGACTATTTTAAAATATATTCAGTCTTCCACACTTACAGTCCCCCTTGCATTTTTGATATTTGTTCTTTGCAATAAAATGACATTCTTACACTGATGCCATGAGAGACCTCAATTAATGAATTATTTCTCTAATGCAGATCAGTCTCTATATATTTTCTGTCTTTGAGTTAAGATCCAAGAAGTTTATTGTTCAGCTCCACCATGACAGAAGAACAAAGGTTGCTGTGAATTCTTTGGTTGTACCAGAATTTTATGGCCTGAACACCACTTGAAATAAACAGGCCACTGATCAGTCTTGAAAACCTTCTTTGTTATACTGAGATTTTCACTGCAATGAAGTATTAAATAGTTATCTCTCAAAGGCAAGGACTGTCATTTTAATCTTTGCATCCAGATGCCTTGGAAAATGCCTACACATCCTACAATCCTCACCAAAGGAATAAAAAAAAAAATCACTGCATTAAGCACTGGGGACACAAACAAGACAGTCTCAGCTCTCAATCTGACCCCACTTTAAGAGGAGACAACACATACAGGAATGGATAGAAATTTGCCAAAGAAATTCCATGAAAGGCTCACAACCAAGAGCTGGATCATATACAATTCCTTTAGGATCTGAGTGACACTGAATGACCAAAGGATCTGTCTACAAAGAAATTACATTTAGAAGTAAATGCCAAAGATTAAACTCTGTGAATCCTCATACAAAAGCTCTGGCATTTGTCAACAAGTCAATAAATATTTATTAAGTGCCTCCTATGTGGCAAGCACAGTGCTAATGTCAGAACTTCACCTGTAACACCTAAACTTGTTAATCTGTAACTAGAGTTACACTAAAGAAGGCACAGCAAAGCTACAGGAACATTAAGAAACTCCTCCTCCCTCCTCTTCTCGGAATTTCAGGCTCTATTCAGCCTCAGAACCTAACAAAGTATATCCAAAGCTTCCTAAGTGATCTCACAAATCTAAGAAATCCAATTCCATGCCCTACACTAGGCAGACCCACCAAACCAATTATCTCTAAGAAAAAGATGCTCTTTTGAAGGACTTCAGCCTTCTAGTGTTGGCAGGATGATAGGCATAGTGCTCAGAATTAGGGAGAATGTGGGAAAACTGAACGACTCCTGGGGGATGGTTTGGCTAAAATCAAATCAAAAGTATATTAATATCCCTCCTTTCATTGCAGAGGTGAGGGACTATGGGTAAGGAATATTGCATATACTGTCTAAGCATTTTGGTCATTTTTGTTGAATTTCTTTTCTTTTTAAAATCTTTGTCACTTGTTGGGCTGAGGAGGATATATTTGGAAATGTGATTTTAAAAAAAGCATCAAGAATAATTTTTAACAAAAAACAAGAATTAAAAGCATAGGCACTACCCTGTGAAGCAAATTAAAGGACACCAACACAGAAAACATTTTTCAATTATGACTTTTAGCAAAGGTGAAATTTAGCCAGAAAAGCCCGAATAGAGGTACCAAATAATGAAGGACAAGAATAATAAAATAAAACATGATCTATAAAGTTCAGCGCTGCCAAATCAGGAAAAATTTCACATTTGTTGAGTTCACCCAGACTGTCAGTGCCCACATGCCCTGCTCTGCTTTCATTATGCTCACTCTTTACACTTTCTCTTCAGGAATCTGAATAGTTGTAAGACCTCCTGCACATGCATGAACCTTCCTGCTAGAATTAAAGCCTCCCCTACCCTCCACCATCACCTTCAGTGGCCATTAGTGTGATATTTAGCTGGGACTCAAAGAGAAAAGGCAGATAAACTGGACAACAGGAGTATCAGAGGTAGCAGCAACTCACCTTGAAAGACCTGATGGAGGAAATTCCACTGTCTGCCTGTCTTTGATAGTCATAACGGGAAAAAGGCCCTTTGAGGATAGCACCAGTATGTTTTAAGTCTACCGTTTCCTCTACAGCAATATTGCCCCAGTGAGAGACTTCAATGACCCGGGTCATGCTAGTGATGGTGAGGAAAGGGCTGTTGTTCTCATAATGCACTTTAAATGGATCCTGTCAGAGAAAAGAAAAACAAATATTTTTAATTTTAGGTAAAAAAAGATAAAGGAGATTTTTGTGGGCAAGTGATCAGGCAGGTAGTGGCACAGTGGATAGATAAAGCATTGGGCTTAGAGTCTCAAAGACCCGAGTACAAATTCAGTCTGATACTCACTGGTTGTGTGACCCTGGACAAGTCATCTCTGTTTGCCCCAGTTTCCCCAATTGTAAAAGGAAGTAATAATAGCATCCTCCCAGGGTTGTCGTGAGAATAAAATAAGATATTTGTAAAGTGCTTAACATAGCGCCTAGCAAGGGCACATTGTTAATCAATGATTATTTCATTCCTTTTCAATCCTGTGGGTGGTCAATCTATAAGTAGTAACATACTCTGCTTCTGTTGACTCTGAAGCAGGCTTAGGCTAAAAAATTTACCTGACTGAAGGGAGGAATGTCTTTGAAGGGACCATAATCCAGCACATCTTCAGAGCGGGTAGGATTGCCAAGCTTGGTATAGCTTTCAATATTTCGGGAGGCCAGCTTCACACGCATAGTCTGTGTCTTAGTTGGGTAGGGTGAATAGAAGTAATGGTTCCCCTCAAAAACCACAAACTGTTTTTCTGATTGGGTGATCTGAGTTGGATATGGCTGCAGAGCATGAGTGAAGACTGTCTCAATGACCACTCGGATCCTGGCACCTCCAGCTAAGGAATAGGGAAGCTTCACTGTGAATAATCTCCCACTGCAAAAAAAAAACCCAAAGGATTAAAAAGCATGAAAGCTCTAGCAGTTCCAAGTTACAGGATCACCTTGCAAAAAAAGATCTTCCAAAGACCTAACTTCAATCACTGTGGACACTCATCCCACCCACATAGATTTCAATCCTCTTATAATTTGGTAGATGAGCTTACAGTCAGAATCACACATAATTTAGTAGCCATGACTAAAAAAGAGTAGAGCATTTAGAATACAATATTCCAGAATAGTTATGAAGGTGATGATGATGATGATAGCAGCTATTTTTCTTACAAAAAAAAAATAGCAATATACTCATGGAAACGTCAAACCTTGTAGGTGAAAAGAAATAAAATCAAGGAGAGGTAAGACAGAAATACTTTTCTTATAATTCCTTTATAGATGTCACCAAAGCACAATTATTATCTGGACTTGTTCTTTCTTCTCTTTAGGGTGATTATGAGTATAATTCATTTCTGGCTAACCAGAATAAAATAAAATAAAATAAAGAATAAAATATAAGAAATAACAATACTTTATTAAAATTACAAAGTAACACAAGTTAATCCAGATTAAAAAAAAATTCTACTGATTGATTTCAAACTCTTGGTTTGGTAACTCCTTGTCACAAATCAACAAATGAAAGGGACTTCTTAATGAAGGCAGTAGGTTGTAATGCAAGGGCAATGGGCGATTATAAAAGCCTACCAGGTCCTGTATGTACTAACCATGTGACTACAAAAACAAGTACCTTCACCACACTGGGCCTCAGTTTCCTCGGAAGAAGATAGTGATGATAACATCCATCCAACAAGGCGATGAAAAGATGAAAACCTTTTGTATGTGACTTCATAGGTGTGGAAAGTGCCCACTAAAGAACTTTCTATACCTCAGAGTCTTAGAGAGCTGTGCAGAGTGCAGACAAGGCAGAGGCTGGACTGGAGTCCAGCCAATCAGTAAGCATGTGTTAAATGCCTACTATGTGCCAGACACAGTCCTAGGATACAAGGAAAAGCAGCAACAGAATCCCACTCCTCACACAGGCCCCGAGGCGCTTACATACTAACGAGGAAAACAACATACAAATAATTAAGCACATCAGTGATACATAAAACATAGAAGGCCTCCTGCTGAAGGTGGCATGGGATCTTAATCCTGAAAGAAGTCAGGGATATCAAGAGATGGAAGCGAGGAGGGAAAACATTCCAGACATGGGGGAAAAAAGCACATGGGGTGCACAAAAGCAGAGCACCATGTGTGAGAAACAGCCAGCAGGCCATTATCATTGAACTACAGAATGTGCAGAGGGGAGAAAAGTAGGATTGCACTGAAAATGTGGGAAGGGGCTAGGCTGTAAAGAGCTTTTAAAAGAGATGCTGAAGGTAAGAGAAAGCCACTGGAATCCACTGGCCGGAATATAACATAGTCATATCTAGACTCTGGCAGCTGAGTGGATAATAGATTGACATGTGAAGAGGGTAGAGGCAAGATAAATGATTCAGAGATTACTACAACAGTTTAGGCAAGAGAGAATAAAGGCCTGAATTAGAGAGATGGCTAGATGAGGAGAGAGAAGGGTGTGTATGTGAGGGATGCAGTGAGGTTAGAAAAGACAGAACCTGGCAGCAGGGTCAGCTATGTAAGATGAGAAAGACTGAGAACCCAGGAGCCTGGGAGGATACGGTCCCCTCGAGAGTAATTGGAAAGTGTGGATGAGGGGAAGGGAGAGGGGAATGATCAGCTCTGTTTTGGACGCTGTTGAGTTATGAGGTGCGTGCCTATAGGACATTCAATTGGAAAATTTCTAATAGGTAGTTGGAGGTAAAAGAGTGGGGGCTAGATTACACAGAGATCTGAAAATCATCTGCATAGAAATAATAACTGAACCCATGGGAGCTGCTGAGATCACCAAGGGAGACAGCATAGAGAAAAGAAAATACAAAAAAAAAGAGGACCCAGAACAAAGCCTCAACGAGCACTCACATCTTGGGAGCATGACAAGGATGACAATCTGGCAAAAGAGAAGCGGAAAGAATGGTCAGACACACAGAAAGAGAATCAAGAGGAATTAGCGTCACAAAAACCCAGAGAAAAAAGACTATCCAGGAAAGTGATCAACAGTGTCAAATATGACAGTCAATGAGACAGCAGGAGTGCCTTGCTATGGTGAGAGTTCAGGTGAAATTAAACAATGTAAATTTAGTGAACTCAATTAGCACAATCTCCTGACCTCCTCCAATTTGATTCAACACTTGTGGGTAGGAGTCAAGGAACAGGATGATAAGAGTAATTTAGGGTTGGGGCTTGGCAAAACAATGACCAAGGGAAAGGGGAAAGATGGCAGATTAGGGCAGCTACCCAGCTGAATTTTCCCAACATTTCCCTAAATCAAATTTAACAGCAGCAGAGCCAACAAAATCAGGGTGAGAAATTTTTCAGCCTATGAAAACTATGAAAACTAAAGGGATTGGCAGGAGAAGTCTGTAATGCCATGGTGGACGTCTGTTTAGAGTCCACAAACACTGAAGGGTGGCAGCAACAGCAGCTATAGGAGTTCTCAGCCCAGAGACATTAAGGGGGTCAGAAAACTGGTCAGAAAGAGATTGCAGGAGCCCCTTCCCTGGTGCTGATTGGCAACTCTATTGCCCATTGGCGATTCGGGGTCACAGTTCCATTACAGAAAGGAGCACTGGGGGGGTGGGGGAGAGGGGGTTGGTCACAAGACAGCAGGGGTCCTGCTCACGGTACCAAAGCAGAGAAGACCAGCTACAGGGTATCACGGACTGTTCCTTGGTAAAGACCAGAGCCAAGACTAGGAAAACAGGGACCATCCCCCTCCCAGGAAGCACCAAAGCCTGTAGACCCTCAGAGCTATCGCAGCACAAAAAAGCCTCAAGTTTGGGACAGTGCCTCCCCACTTCCCACCCCACCAAGTAAAGCCCCACTTTAACAAAGTTCAAAGTCAAGAAATAGGCTGGGAAAATGCACAAACCACCTCAAAAAGAATCTGACCACAAAAAGCTATTGTAAAGAAGACCAAGCTGTAAACTGGGACAACAACGGGAAAACAGCAACCAAAACAGCCTCAAAGAAAAACGCAAATTGAACCCAGGAAGGACCGAGGTGAATACGGAAATTTAGAAGCTGGTTATGAACAAAATTAAATAAATGCTCATCGGACTGCTTACCTTTTGCCTTTCAGTTTTATTTCTCGTACTTCCAAATGATTTTCTTCCTCCTCTTCTCCCTTTAACTGTAACAGAAGACAGTTATTTCTTGTGCTTTTCAGGTCACAAATTCTGAATCTGCTTTCATTTGATTTATAACATCAAAAGTAACAACTTTCAATCTGTACTCTGGGTTCATCTTCTGTGTACCTCTATTAGAATGGGAACTCCTTGAGGAAAGAGGCTCTTTTTGCCTTTGCTATATCCTCAGAGCTTACCACTGTGCCTGATCCATCAGTAGATACTTTCAATACTTCTTGACTTGCCTCTATAGCTTCAAGATTCCCATAGGCAGACAGGGGCAATACAGCCTCAAGACACTATTTCAGGGCATACAAGAAGAATGCTAATTCTTGCAAGCCACAGGTTCTTTGAGGACAAAGCAGTATAGACAAGTAAAGCTTGAGGGGAAAGCAATGATGGGACCAGAAAAGCGTAGTGGGTAACAACAGACTGGAGGTATGGAAGCTGGAGTTCTGATTCCAGCTCTGCCACCATAGACATTTATATCATCTTCATGGACTTTCATTTTCTAATTGGCAAAATTAGGAGATTTAAATGAACTTATTTCAGTTCTAAAACAAAGTATAAATGGAGCAAGAGACTTACGCTTGCAAATATCATGGAAATTGCAATCCAAGTTTACACCAAAGTTTCTGGAAAGGAGTAAGTAGTCCATGGTGCAGAATGGCCCCAGCCTAAAAATAGGCTTTGCCATGAACTCTGCCATGACTTACACAAGTTGTAGAAGACTGCTGATTCTGAATAAATGCTGACAAGGAAGACTGAAGGCCTTGTAAGACCAATGAAATTAATCTCTGCCTACACAAACTTAGTTTACAACTATCCTTCAGCTATGTACTCTTAGACAACTTGCTCCGTAATAATATAAAACGCCCTTCTTTAATGAGTGTTGGACTTCGTAAAAAAAAATTATTTTCCCTATAAAAAGAAATCAGCACCCATATAAACAGAACTTTTGCTCATATTTCAGAAAATAGCACTTGGAGAGCAATTCAGCTTCAAAATTTATCTAAATCATGTCTTCCATACTCTGCACTTCATGAAAAGAATTCAGAAGTCAAATCTTATACCAATAGACTCTACAAGTCTATAAATATAATTTTATAACTAAGGCAAATGAACATATAATTTTGGTGTCTAAGTTAGAGACCAAATTACCCTGCTACTAATAGAAGTCACTTACTAAATGCTACTGTGATAACAATATAAACCAAAACCATAAGCAGCCTCTTTTCCCAAAACCAAAAGTAAATACAAGAAAAGAAAAGAAATAAAGAAAAGTAAATAAAAGAAAAAGCAGTTTCCACCACTTGCAGACCCTGGCGCAGAAGTCAGGACGGTCTAATTTCCAGTCTGACCTCGGACTTGGTACGATCTCGGGCCTGTCACTTAACTGTTTATTCCTCATGGGTAAAGGGTGGACAGTAATAGCCCCCACCCCCCAGAAGTACTGTGGGGATCTAGAGTTAGCATTTGTAAAGTGCTTTGCAAACAAAACTGGTAAAACCTGCAAGTTTCGCAGAGCGCTACAGAACTGATATTATCCACACGCTGTTTCTCTAGCGTTCTCTTTAAAGCGTCCTTAAACTTTAAGGACTGCCAGACCACGTCTACGACGTCACCGCATTCGGCAACATTTAGCAGGCACCACTGTGTGCCAGGCCGAGTCAGGCCCTGCTCTCCAGGCGCTCCCAGGGTCCCAGGGAACACCGTGCACATCTGGGGGTGGTCTGGGAGGAGCCCCCGGGGATCCGGGAGTCAGGCGAGCCGAGGAGCCGCCGCGGGGGGAGGCTCGGGGGCAAGGCCAGCGTCCCCGGAGGCAGGCGCCGAGCGCGGCCCGCTGCCCCCGGCCTTGTGCTTACGTGTCAGTGCGCGGCAGGCGGGCGGTTCGCACGCGGAAGTCCGCGGCGGTCCGCGGAGGGGAGGGGGCCTGGGGAGCCCGGGGAGGGGGCAGGGCGCAGGGTTGGAGGGGGCCGATCCTGGGGGAGGGGGGCCGCGCAGGGAAGAGGCGGGGGCGTGGGGTCCGCGGGAGGGCGGCCGCTCGCCCCGGCCCCTTCGTCCGTCCCCCCGGCTCACCTGCACCCCGAGGTGGGCCAGCCGGGCCTCGAGCACCGGCTCCAGCGCCAGCACGAAGGAGGAGGCGGGCGCGGCCGAGCCGCCCGGGTGCGCCAGCAGCACATCGGCCGTCACCTTGGCCAGGTGGCTGCTCAGGTCCACCGTGCGCTTCACGTCCTCGTTCACCAGCTGCGTCTCCGAGGCGGCGGCTCCGAGGGCCGCCCCCAGGGCCCACAGCAGCACCAGCAGGCGGGCGGCGGGCGCCTCCATGACCGCGGACCGAGCAGACGCTCCACGCGCAGGCGCGGGCGCGGGCGCAGGCGCAGGCGCAGAAGGCGCGAGCAGGCCCCGGCGCGGCGGGAGGCGGGGCCGCAAGATGGCGGCGCCCACGGGACGGGAGCGGTGCCCCGGGGTCTGCTGAGGACCCCGTCTCCTAGGCAACTGGGGCATCCCTGGCAGACGCCTGAGAGCAAACTGATAATCATTAACACTTCAGCTGTTAGGTAACGACTGTGCACCCCGCTTTCCTTAGAACGACCCGGGAGGCGGCGTGCTTCAGACAGTCTAGCTCCGCTCTACAGATGGAGAAACTGAGGCTCAGGGAAGCGGAGCGACCGCTCCCTTGGGCGTGATTAGCGGGGTGTGCGAGAGGTCATCTAGTCTGGACGGAGTGCTGGTCCTGGGGACACGCAGGCCTGAGTTCGAATTGTGCCTCCGACCCTAGACGAGTCACCTTACTGAGCAGTGCCTCAGCTTCCGGATCTGTAAAATGGGGCTTACAACTGCACTTCCACCTCAGGATTGCTGGAGGACGAAATGAAATTAACCTATGTATATATACGTATATATATATATATATATATATATATATATATATATACACATACATATATATATGTGTGCATATGCATGCATATGTACATACCTACAGTTATGCACATACATACCTACATTTATGCACATATATACATACATACCTACATTTATGCATGTATATACATACATACATACTTTTATGCACATATACATACATATACACTTGTGTGTGTATATGTGTATTTGTATGTGTGGATATATATAAAAACTTTCTCAAGGAGCTATACAAATGCTATCTGAGTGTACTCCAAAGGCCTCTTTTTACAGAGAAGGAAACTGAGGCACAGAAAATTCAAATGTTTTCCTCATAGCCGTGGCAAAGCCAGGATTTCAACCTAATTCTTCTGACTCCAAATTGAGGTCTCTTAAAAAAAAAATTATCCATATCTTCTGGGGGGGGGGGTTACCTTTATTTTGGAATCCATCCTCCTTTCTTCCCCTCGCAGCGTCATCTCTTGTAATAAAAGAAAGAGAAAGGAGAGAAACAGTTAATAACAACACATCAGTAAGACCAACACATGTCAGTTTATGCAATATTTCATATTTGGAGATCTCAAATCATCATTTTTGCAGACTAATTAATAAAGCACATAGTTCACAGTTTACTATGATCTGAGAGGTGGGGCAATGAAGAGCCAGATGGACCACAGAAGGAAAATCATAAAGACCCTTTGTGAATTGTAACTGCCTGCAAATTCCTAGCCGGGAGTCAGGGAAATGGGCAGGGTCTAGGAGTACTTATGTGGCCCCACCCCTACAAGGACTGCCTTGGGATGTCACATAAGTGTTGGATGGTGAAATTTAGGATGTCCCCAAACCTGTCTGAGCATGGAGCTACAATTAGCTGCCAAAGATATACTTTGAGGTGGAGATAAGTCCTTGGAGAGACTAATTAATTAAGCCTGGAAGCTTCCTTGGGCTAGGGCTGTTTCCTGAAAACCTATAGCCTGGGAGGATGAGCACCCACATAAAATTTGAGTACAATAAAATTTGGTGTTGCCCGGTGACTACAGATGAGGATTCTCATCCCTGCAGTTAAATTTCCACATATCTTGGAGGAATCACTGAATCTCGGAGTTGGAGGACCTTACTTACCATTCCTTAATCAAGATATTGCATCTCCCGACCACGTGCATTTTCACTGGCTGTCCACCACACCTGAAACTCTGCTTCCTCATCTCAGTGACTTCCCGGACTTCCTTGGGGTCCCAAGTAAAACCCAACCTTCTGCAAGAAGGCTTTTCAGAACCAGCTTAATGATAACACCTTCCCTCCATTGACAATCTCCCAACTTATCTCTAGTATGTCTTGTTTGGTCATAACTTGTTTGTTGCCCTCCCTCACTCAAAACAAAGTCAAATGCAAGTTATCATCATTTTTCTGATGCATGGTCTTCTTCAACAACGAAGGACAAACACTGACACCATCGTCTCCTTCGTTAGTCTGTGAATGCTTTAAAGACGGGGATTGTTGAGTGGTTTTGTTTTGTCTTTATAGCCCAACGTTTAATACAATACCTGACACATGGAAGGTGTTTAATCAATGCTTTTTGGCTTGGATGTATTGACCTGGGGAGCCATCTGGTTCAACCTGGTATCTTAACTGAGAATCCCGCTACAACAACCCCTGCAAGTAGACATCTAGACTTCACCTGATGCTCTCCAGTGATGGAAGCCCCCTAGCTACAAGAGTCATTTACTACAGTTTAAAAATAGTTCCAATTAGGAAGTTTTTGTTTAAATCTCTCTGTCACTTTCATTCATTTCCACTAGATCTACCCTAAAACAAGTCTAATCCCTCTTCCACAAACACTTGAAGAAAGCTATATATCATGTCCCCCCCATTCCTCACCCCTATGCCCCCAAGCCCCCCAAGACTTTTCTTCTCCAGGCTAAAAATGCCCAGTTCCTTCAGCTGAATCAGCCTGAGACCCTTTGCTACTCTTCAGCTTATCAAGGTCCGCTTCCTAAGATGTGGTAAGAAAATCTGAACTCATGACTCTAGGTGGAATCTTACTAGGACAGAGCACCATAGGATAGCCAATTTTATCCTGAGTACTATCCTTTAGGTAATGCAGGCTGGCTAAGATCAGAGAAGTTTTTCCATCTGCCTACTCAATCTGTTAACTCATCCTGAGTCTGAAGTCCACTAAAAACATAGGTTTTTTTTCAGACAAACTTATCTCCAGACAAACTGGTTTCCCATCTTGTACTTATGAAGACTTCTGAGCAGCAGAGTGACTAAGGTGATGAGTGACATTCTTTCATTCAGTCAACAAATACTTATTTAGCACCTTTTTGTAAACAAAAAGAACTCACTTTTATGGAGTGGTTTCTGCACATCAGCCTTGCAAGAAGATGCTAATATTCTTATTGTCATTTGAGAGTCTATGACTCTAGTCTGTCCAAGATCACTTCAGCTCTGAAATTCATACCTTAGGAGTACCCTGCACCCATTTCACCCTTGCTTTGGATTGGGTGGCTCCTCCCAGGACCTCCATTTAAGGAGGTAGTCCATGCCAGCCATCTCTTCATTTCATAAAAGCCTACAACCTGGACTTCATAATGCCCTTCCTGGTACCTCTTCCCCCTCCCCACTTATAGCTTCCTTTCACATATTTTCCCCGGGAAGAATGTAGGCTCCCAGTGGATTGATCAGTGGTGCTGATCTCTTTTCCTCTTAAAAAAAAAAATACTATTTGTTGTATGGGATGGCTCTCAGGGATGGGGCAGGATGGGGATACTTGGGATAACTATGATGGGGTGAAACAGAAGACAGCAATAAAAATTTATTTAAGTATTTTTAAAAGAATGTAAGTCCCTTGGGGGCAGGACTGTCTTTCTTTTTGTTTGTGTTTATATTCCCAGTGTTTAACTCGGTGCCTGGTGTATAGCAAGCACTTTTTGAGAGCCTGTTGACTGACAATCCATCCTTCATATGTACACAATAAAACTGTTAAATATTTAACTAATGAAGAAACTGAGGCTCAAAGGGGTCCATGGTCTCACAGAACTGGAATTCAAACTCAGGTGCTCTGACGTTTTCTTTCACTAAACTCCAGTGAATCATTACTGTGTCCGAGGCCCCACGTTATTGTGAGAGGAGGCCGTAAAGAAAAAGGTGTTACCTGCCCTCAGGATGTTTTTAGTCTGGTAACAAGTCATATGCATGAAAACTGTGATAGGAGATGAGAGGTGAAAGCTCAGAGGGGATAGCTGAGATCATCCTAGGGGATCAGGGAAAGTTAGAAACTGCATGAGCTTGATCTTGAAAGATGACTAAGAACTGGACAAATTAGTTATGGGATTCTAAATCTAGAAAGAACTTCCGAGAAGCCCAACCCTTTCATTTTACAGATAAGTAAACAGAGGTCCACAAAAGCTAAATGATTGCTTAGGGTTACCCAGGAAACATCAAAGGTAGGATTTGAACCCAGGTTCTCTCATTCCAGAGCCAGAGCTGTTCAACACTGCTTTCTTTAAGGAGGGACAGGGGAAAGAAGGGAAAGAAGGGAAGAGAAATTAATTTAATCCCTTTCATTCTCAGCTAATGATCTCACTTTCTAGTTTATTGAGACAGTAGAAATCATCTCATTGGAGCCCTCTCAATCCCTTTTAAACTATATGCACACCCATTTTCTCCTTATCTTCAGCCTCAGAGCCTAAGTAGATCCTCATTCCTTACCAAGATTAAAATCTCCTAACTCTACCCTTAAATTAATCCCATTCCCCTCTGTGACATTTTTCTCTCAATTATGTCCTCTCTCTCATACACATTCAATCCCCCCTTTTTTTTCATTGCTTTCCTTCTGCTTACAAATATGTTCAGGTCTCTCCCATACTAAATATAGCAGACTATAATATTTCCTTCTCCCTCAGAGTGCCTGCACCAGAAGCAGCCAATTCTGTCTCTCCCTTAATTTTACAGATATCTTGAAAATAACAAGGCTGTTTTTTTCTTTTTTTTTTTTTTTAAAAAAAAGGCCCTTTGGTTGAATGGTGTGTTTATGATACATATACATGTTTGGGTAGTCAAAGGCTCCAGGGTGACCTATCCACCTGGGCTGGCCAGATGGTCCCCTGGAATAGGTGATGAGTACCATCTGCTAGAACATGGCAGACACCAGCACCAGTGGAATGGTAGCTGAGAGAAAGCTGCCAGAAGAAAAACAACATGAAGACAAAAGAGTAAAGGAGCAGTGTCATGAAAAGCATGCGCGCACACGCGCACATACACACACACACACGGGGCAGCTTTAAAAGTCAGAGACTAGACAGGTCTTTGGGGAAGGTCACCACTGGTAGGTCTTTGACTCTCTGTGTACTTGGATGGATGCAGGCCCTTTCTGTCCCTTCTCCAGTTCATCCTCCTTCACATATAATCTTCCCAATATACTCATTTGGTCATTTCACTCCTATATCTAAAGCCTTTTGTGGTTTCCCATATCCTACCAAATGAGTCCCAACTCAAGTACAATTTCTTCCATCAAGCTTTACAATCACTATCTCGTCATCTCTATTCAAACTTCTCCTAGCATTTGGTCTTTAGGGCAGCTAGGTGATGCAGTGGATAGAGCACCAGTGCAGGAGTCAGGAGGACCTGAGTTCAAATCTCACCTCAGACACTTGACACTCACTAGCTTTGTGACCTTGGGCAAGTCACAACCCCAATTGCTTCATCCTGGGTCATCTCCAGTCATCCTGATGAATATCTGGTCACTGGATTTAGATGGCTCTGGAGGAAAAATGAGGCTGGTGACCTGCACAGCCCTCCCTCACTCAAAATAAAGTCAAGTGCAAGTTATGTCATTATTTCTCTGATGGCATTGTCTTCTTCAGCAACGAAGGACGAACATACACAGCATTTGGTCTGGACCTCTGCTTTGCATTTATCCCTCCCTTGCTTCCTAGGTATTTGCATGCATCTTCCCTTCCTACTATATTGTAAGCTCCTTCAGAGCAAGGCCTGTGTCATATCTCCCATACTTTGTACACGGTCGATACCTAAATGCATGTTGAATGAACGATAATACCCTCCTTTCTGATGCTCTTTTCTCTTGGCTTCCATGAAGCCTTGGGTTTCTCCTCTCTCCAACGGCTCCTTGTCAAACTCTTTTGCTGGTTTCTCAACCTTTCTCCATTTCTCATCCATTCTCTAGGTGTGGAATTTCTCTGCCTTCAGCTCTCACTCTAAATATCGCTCTTAGCAACTTCATATACTCTGCTGAAACCAATGGAAAATATCCAAAACAGACTCCATCATTCCCTCCCTTACCCCACAACCTGTTTTGCCTCCTAACTTCCCTATTTCTATTGGTATCACTATCATCCTAGTAACTCAGACTGGAAACCTCAGTCATTTTTTTACTCCTCCCTCTTCTTGTTTAATCCCCTCCCCTCCCACACCTCATCAATTGTACCATTATAATAGCTTACTAACCCTATCCCTAGTCTCTCCCTTTCTCTCATCTATACCTTCCTTCTACTCTTATCACTCCTTTGCTCAGAAGGCCTTCCAAATAAGAGTTAAAGACCTTAGCTTGAAAAGACCACTGCATCCTGGGTCATCTCCAGTTATCCTAATCCATATCTGGCCACTGGACCCAGATGGCTCCAGAGGAGAAAGTGAGGCTAGTGACTTCGCACAGCCCTGTCTCACTTAAACCCAATTCATCTGCATGTCCTGACATCACCTTCCTGATATCATAGTCTTTGAGAATAAGGACAAACAGCAGTAATCAGATAGAGTATAGATGTACAGCCTGTAGGCAGTGACAAAAATTCAATTCAATTCAGCAAACATCTATTAAGTATCTATGTGCCAGGTAGTATTCCAGGTAATGGAGATACAAAGAATAAATGAAACACTTTCTGCAAATCAGATGGATTTGTCCTGTCTCCTTCCCCACTTATGTTGGTCCTCTGGCTTCTCTGCTTTCTTTGATGCTTACTTTTTACCAGATTTAATCTGTGTAACTATATTGGCATTGGGTAGGGTGAGAAGAAAAGGGGAGAGACAGTCTAGAGTGTAACTAGCATCAGGCCCTCACCCTATTAGAGAAGCCCCAAACAACGGCATTCCTACTTTTTCTTTAGACACTTGCCCAACATATGCCACCTTTCCATTTTAAACAAGTAAGCCAGTATGAATCCCGGCAAACAGCAGTATGTCCCTCACGCTGAATAAAGTAGCCTGATATGAAAATTGCAAACTCACAGGGTCAGAAGACCAGTTAGTTCAACTTAGACATGACCAAGGACCCCTTCTATAAGATTTCCAACAAGTAAGTGACCATCCAGTCTTTGCTTAAAAACCTCTCACATGGTTCTCTAGGGAGGCAGGTCATTCTACTTTTGGATTGCTCTAATTATTAGGAAGTTTTTCTTTGCCCTGAGCAATAACCTTCACTACTCTAGGATCCCTTGTGCCCCCATTTTCTCCTCTGGGACCAATGAGAACAAGTATATGTTATTCCATTTCAGTCATACTTCAAATATTAGAAGACCCCTATGATTTTCTCCTCTAAATTTTGTTTTTTCCAGGCTAAGTATCTTGTTTACTTCCACTAAAATGAATTAGTAATGTAGCATCATGACTGTTCCTCATCTTGGTTAACCTCAGCAGAAGCTTCGTAGCTTATAAACCTCCTTTTGGAAATGTGGTTCCTAGGACTGAACATTAGACTCCAGATCTGGTCTGACTTGGGAGGGATAGTGTAAGACTATCACCTCCCTCGTGCTGAACAGTTTTCTTCTCTTAACACAACCTAAGGTTATATATGCTTTCTTTGTGGCCTTAAGATACTGATGCTACATCTTTCAAGGAAGCTTGCACTGTTTTAATAGGCTTAAAATATATTCCCCTCCTGGCTCTGCTGCTCTCAAGGGGCCTCTTCATCATGGAACAAACACCAGTACCTGCAACAATTTCACCCAAGGAACATTCCTCCACCAGATTGGCCCTCTTCACCCACAGGTTTCCCCAGAGAGCCTCTACTTTGGAGAGGGGCTCCAGTCAGCCAGTCCTCATTCCTTTCCTGAACCTGCTTCTGACTTTCTGGACTTGGATGTTTTGCTCTTATACTTTATACTTTCCAGCTACTTTACTTTAGGGTGTTGTCTTCTCCCATTACAATGTGCCCTCCTTTTGCTTTTTTTTCCATCATCTTCAACTTAAACAGTGCTTGATACATAGTAGGCACTTAATAAGTCCCTGTAACTTGGAGACACTTGGTAGAAAGAGAGTTGTTAAAGAAGCACTTTGCTCTATAGAATCAAATGCTTGTTGACAGTGAATAATAAACAGAGTAGATTCTTGTGTTCTTTTGTGTTTAGCTGAGAGTTCCATTTTCACACCTTTATCAAGAATGCCCTGGGAACAGAATAACATATGTTGAATATGAATAGGCTGTCATATGTTACCAGTAAGACACAGTTCACCAAAAGAAATGTAAAGGATACAATCAGAGATATATGATTGGAAAAGAACTGAACCAGTCACATTACAACAATAATAACAGCAAGCATTTATATAGTACTTTACCATTTGCAAAGGACTTTACTGCTATTTTCTCATTTGACACTAAAGCAACCTTAGGAGGTAAGTTCTATTATTAGTCCCACTTTACAGTTGAGGAAACTGAGGCTGGATCTGAACTCTGGACTTTCTTACTCCAGGCCCAGTGCTCTATTCATTGGGCCCCCAAGCTGCTACGAGCAAGCAATAACCAAAAGACAGGAGAGCTGGAACATTCTTTTAGGAACATGTAAAATCAAGAGAGCTTTTTTCTATTCCTGGCTTCCAAGATGACCAAGAAGAGGAGGAATAAGCGGCGAGCCAAGAAGTGCCGAGGCCAAAGGCAGCTCATCTGCTGCTCCTGCTGCGTGCCCAAGAACAAGGCCATCAAGAAGTTCACCATCCACAATATCATAATAATAGCTAGCATTTATATATGCCGATCAATCAGGGAATAGCTGAATAAGTTGTGACATATGATTGTAATGAAACACTACTGTGCAACAAGAAATGATGAGCAGGCAGATTTCAGAAAAACCTGGAAAAGATTGGTATAAACTGATGCAAAGTGAAATGAACATAACAAGGAAAACACTGTATACAGTACCAACAACACCATATGATGATCAACAATGAATGACTTAGATCTCAGCAACACAGTGATCTAAGACAAGTACAAAGGACTCGATAGTAAATACTATCCACATCCTGATAAAGGATTCTGAATGCAGATTGAAGCATACTTATTTCACTTATTTAAATTTTTTTGAGGTTTTTTTTTTTCCTTTTGGTCTGTTTCTCCTTTAACAACTGTGACTAATATGGAAATATGTTTTACACGATTGCTCATATATAACATCAAATTGTTTACCATTTTAGGAAGAGAGAAGGGGAGGGAGGAAGGAAGAAAAATTTGGAATTCAAAATCTTATAAAAATGAATGCTAAAAAATGTCTTTACATATAATTGGGAAAAAGTAAAATACTAATAAAAAAATCAAGTGTAAGACCATAAAATGAAATGTAATGGGAATAAATGTCCCAATGATCTAGATTTTACAGATCCTGGCTCTGTTATTCATGTGTTAAAATTTCATTAGCACAACATGCAAGACTTTAACCAAGATGTTTAGATAAAGGGTTAAACAGCATAGATCCATAGGATATTTCACTAGGGATCCCTCTCCAAAGAGGTGATGTAAAGATAAAAAAAGCCATACTTTGCTCAAGAAATGTAAACTTAAAAATTAATAACAATAAAGAGTTCTCTGTTGCTCTAAAAGATAGGTGATGAAAAGTAATTGTTCCCACACAAATACCTAAGGCAGATTTTTTCCTGTTAAAGCAATTATTACATTCTACCCTCTAGAATTGAAAATAGATTTTATCCACACAACTAGCGTGTTAAAGATTCATTTTTTAAAAAATACATTTTTATTCTTTCTACCTTCCACTGGCTCTCCCATTGCCCTAGAAGCCAAAGAGCTTCTATAGCTGTTCAATAAAGTTGAATGAAATACACTACCACAATGTCAAGTCACATTAAGTAAGAACATCCTCATTGTATCCCTTCCTTCCCCTACAACAGATTTAACAGACAAGAATTATAATAGGCACAAATAATAGAGGAGACTTTCCAAAAGGAAAAAGGGATGAACTAGAACATGCACAAGATTGCAGTCATGAGGATATGTTTTCAAATTCTGACTCTGCTACTTTCTATCTGGATCTTGGACATCCTGGGCCTCAGTTTCCTCACCAATAAAATGATGGGAGTTAGACTATACTTCTAAGGTCTCTTCCAGCTTAAAATTATCTATGAGAGGCAGCCTGACAGAATGCAGGAATAGGATTCAGGAAGACTTGAGTTCACAAACCACTTCAGCCATTTGTTTAGATAGAACTAGCACCTCTGGTGAGAGAGCTTGCTGACCCATTTTCAGGGCTGCTCATCCACCTTTGGTGTTCACCTGTCACCCAACTCTCACCTGTGGCCCCAATAAGCTATGCTATAGCATGTATAATGGCCCCACCCTTGTAAAACCATGTTGGTAGACGGGTTGAGTCAGCTTGATGGCAGCCAATAGGTCTCAAGTTTATGAGTGAGTTAGAGGATGGCTATCCCAAGCATGTGAAGACTTCCCTCACTGGAATGAACCTGTGAGAACAATTTGTTCCAACAGCTAGGAAGATGGTTGGAGCAGATGCTGTGAAGTACTGAGAGCCTGGTCAGATATGGAGGACACCAAGGTAATCCACTGCATCATGTCCAGTGATCTTGACTTTCATCTTGTCACCAGACTTCCATGACTCTGAAAGAACGAAGTTCATGACTGTATATTTCTGTTCCACTTAAATTCAATTCAGGGCCAAGTTAATATGTCACCCTCATGATATCATTAGTCCTCTTGAAAAATTTAGAACAATGGTTGGATGACATTAGGCCAGTTTTCCCATCTGTATAATCGGTTATAACTGCTGACCAAATGATGTAACATATATAAGGAGCCTTCCAGTCCTTAGATTTTAGATGGGTGCGGTCATGATTCTCTGACAAGCAATGGCATACCAGGTAAGTCATTCCTCCTCTCAGAGCTTGTTTTCTTTCATAAAAATAATGTGGTTGAACCAGATCAAAGGTTCTTGAGCTGCAAGTCCATAAATTTGTGGGGGGTTTTTTGTTTTGAATATAGTTTTGATTACTATATTTCAATGTAATTGATTTTCTAATTTTTATGCATTTTATGCATTTAAAAACTCTTTTCTTAAAAAAAAAATGAAAAACTTTTCTGCAAAGGGGACCAGACTGCCAAAGGGGCCCAAGGCACAGTAAAAGTTAAGCATCCCTGGGCCAGATTTTGTCCAAGGTCCAATCTACTCCTCCTCCTTCCAGCCCGTCATGCGTCTCCCCAGCGGCTAAGGACGCCCTAGGCTGGGCAGAGCGGGAGGGGCACAGGCAGTGATGTTCAGAAAGGCTCATTTAGGAGAATTTGCGGTTGGAGTCCCGAGCGCCGCCACCAGGGGGCAGCAGAGCAGCTCGCTCCCTCCCTTCCCCCTCTCCTCCCAGCGTCCGGCCACATCAGCCGGAACACATGCCGGAAATGGTGTAAGGCCGATGCCGTACAGGCCTCCCGAGGAGGAAATGCCTTCCGAAGGCAACGATTCCTTCTTTCGTCCTCTCCGGAGCTGGGAACGCCTGGAGGCTCAGGGAGTGTGGGGCTGGCAGATCTTCCTGTCAGCCCTCCCACCCCACCTTGGCCCAACCCATCATCACCCCCGCTAGACGCAGAACGGCGGCTCTTCACCGAGGCCGGACCCGAAGGGGCGGTGCCTCAACATGAGGCATGCGCAGTATGCGCGAGAACTCTCGCCTGCCCCGCCCCTCCGATCCCCTCCCATCACCCCCTCCCTCCCTCGCCCAGCGTCTGAGGGTGTAGCGCAGGCGCCTCCCTGCTTACGTAAGCGCGCTACCCTGGGGCGGGGCCAGGAGGTGGAGGAGGGGCAGGAGATTAGTCAGAGTCCGGGCATCTCCGACCCTCAGTTCCGTCCTCTGTAAGATGGGCATAATGACCCCTCCAGGGGCTGTTGTGAGGCCTCTGTGGAAGACTGCCCACGAGCTCCCAAGGCCTCCCTCTGCGCATTACTGGACGGGCAGATGACCAGGGGACGCTCCCAGGGCTTCCCATTAATTGCCCACCTGTGACCACCGCAGACGCGCCGGGTCCTTTTAATCAATGCTTATTGACGTCATGTGTATCCGCCTCGCCTGCATCGCCCCTCCCCCACTCCTCCACTCCTCTCCCCCCCTCCCCCCACTAGCCATCCCTTATAAAGAAGGTCTCGGCGTTTCCAGGGGAGCCCTCGGGCGCTGGGGGTGATCCCCCTCTCCATAAGCTGTCCTGCCCTGACCACCCAGGAAACCCGTACACCTGGCTCTCCACCTGCTGCACTTTAAACCTGAACCTCTTGTGGCGGGGCGGGGGAGGGTCAGGGGACTTCCCCTGCTGCCTACAGATACCTGTACCAGGTGTAAGGTCGTACATGGGACGGCAGAGGACTAAGAGCGAGCTCCCTGGGGCCAGCGGACAGACCTGGGCTCTAGAAGAGCCTCGGACACCAGCTGCCTGGGATCATTGACGACTCTGCCTCAGCTTCCAGACCTGGACGATGGGATTCCTGACAGCAACTGCTGTTACCATATTATATATCATTGTTATTTTTATGTTGTGAGGATAGAGGGAGGTTATATTTGTAAAGCACATGGCCAGCCCCAAGGTGTTAGCATACATGCTAGCTACTATTAGCTTGTACTCTTACTGAGACAAACAAGGGCTGCATGTATTGAGGCATACAGCGTCTGCAAAGCCAATCTTTCCTCATCGTTCCATCTCAACCTCCCTGGCCTCTTCCTTAATTCATCAGTTGTCCCTGTTTTTCTCTTGTATGTTCAATCTCCAGGCTCCATTGGATTCTTTCCTCCTGTCTCTAAGTAGGTTTGCTCAGGGCTCTCCTATTCTGATGGAAAAAGGAATTTATCCAGGACCTGTGGGATCTTGAAGTACCAACAATGTTTATTATGCATTATTGATCTTTGCTTCTTTTGATTTTGTTAACCCCACCCTGTCCTTCCTTCTTAAAGTTTATTCCTCCGTTGATTTCTGGGACACTTTATTTTCCTGGTCTTCCACCCACCTCTGGCTTATTTTTCTGTTACGTTCTTTGGTAGTTTCCCTTCTTTCCCTCCCCCTTTTTATTGACTTTCTATAGTCTTTTGTCTTCTTTTCTTCCCTCTTTACACTCTCTCCCTTGACAATCTCAATCGATTCCCATTACTTCAACTATCATCCCTTGACAAATGATTCCCAAATCTCTTCATATTCTTATTTATTTGTATGTTTCACTCTGCCTAATACAATGCTGTGCCCGTAATAAGCACTCAGAAAGCATGTGCTGAAAGAATAAAGGATTTCAGATGGAGCCCTCAAACCTATTTGCCAGGAATGACATAATAAGCTTAAGCTAGAAACCTCACAGACTGTGTGAGGACAAACACTCTTTCCAACTTCCTGACTAAACTGTCAGCCTGTGGCTGCCACAGACTGCTTCCGTAATAGCAAGGTTCATCCATGCTGCTAATATTTATTCTTAAAATCAGAAATTGAAGATCATCCAACATGAGATGGAAGGTTGGGTAGTTCTCTGTAAGAACATGCAAGGTGAGGACCACTGTTCCAAGTAGAACAGGGAGGATACTTGAGGTCATTGTCACAGAATTTCAGAGCTGGAAAGGACCTCAGAAATATTCTGGTCCAATCTATACTTGGACAGTAATACTTCTATGATCCTTAGTGAGTGTCATCCCTTCTGAGTCTGTTTCCTTCTCTGCAAAATGAGGATAGAATGGAAAAGGAGTTCTTATTGGACTTCTTTTGCAGTCTGGTGGAAACCATAGAGTCCTTTTCAGAATCATGTTTTTAAATGCATAAAATTACAAAGGAAACCGGTTATATTGAAATAT
Source organism: Potorous gilbertii (assembly GCA_028658325.1). Classification (NCBI taxonomy): domain Eukaryota; kingdom Metazoa; phylum Chordata; class Mammalia; order Diprotodontia; family Potoroidae; genus Potorous; species Potorous gilbertii. The sequence goes on from CM053772.1 coordinate 55,037,822, forward strand.
AGATCTAAATCCTAAAGACATCCCCAAAAAGAGAAAAAGGACCTAGTTGTACCAAAATATTTATAGTAGCTCTTTTTTTGTGAGAATTGGAAATTGAAGGGATGCCCATCCATTGGGAAATAGCTAAACAAGCTATGATATATGACTGTGATGCAATATTATTGTGCTATAAGAACTGACAAGCAGGATGATTTCAGAAAAACCTGGAAAGACTCATATGAACTGATGCATAGTGAAGCCAACAGACCCAGGAGAACATTGTGCATAGTAACGGTAATATTGCTCAATGAAGAACTGTGTGAATGACTTAGCGACTCTAAGTAATGCAATGATCCAAGACAACCTCAAAGGACTAATATGAAGTAGGAAGCATACTATCCACCTCCAAAAAGAACTGATATTGATTCAATACAGACTGAAGCTTGCTATTTTTCACTTTATTTTTTTTCTTTTATTAGTCTTCTTGTACAAAATGACTAACAAGGAAATGTTTTACATAATTGCACAAGTATAACCTATATCCAATTGTTTACTGTATCAGGAAGGGGGGAAGGGAGGGATGGATAGAATTTGGAACTCAAAACTTTAAATAAAAGTATTACACCCAGAAAAAAAGAGAAATATCGCTATCACCTTGCTCACAGTGGCACATACCAGTAATTCCTGCTACTGGAAGAGGCTGAGGTTTGTGAGTTGCTTGAGCTCCAGAGTTCTATGCTGCAGTAGGCTAATTCAACTGGGCATCTGTACTCAATCTGTCACCAATATGGTGACCTCCAAGAGTTAATGATATCTAGCTTCCTAAAGAGAAGTCAACTGGCCCAAGTTGGAAATGGAGTTGGCCAAAACTTCCATGCTTGTTAGCAGTAACATTGGACTGCAATTCAAGCATGGGCAAGATAGGGGGAAGGAAGGAAGGAAGGAAGAAAGGAAGGAAGAAAGGAAAAGAGAAAGAGATTTTTTTCTTCTTAATAATATTAATAACAATGATAGCTAGCATTCATGTATCACTTTAAGGTTTGCAGTGTTTCATAAATATTATCTTTCTATCCTCACAACAACCCTCAAAGGTGAGTTCTATTATTAGCTCCATTTCAACAATGAGGAAACTGAGGCAAACAAAGTCTAAGAGACTTACCCTGAGGTCATACAGTTAGTGTCTGAGGGTTAGGTCTCACAGGCAGTACTTGAAGTAATGGGTAGAATATAAAGAGAAAGATTTAGGCTTGATACCAGAGGAAATTTCTTAAGGATTAGTGCTACAACAAAGTATAGTCAGTTGCCTTAGTAGTGGTGAGTTCTTCCTTACTCTAGGTTTTCAAGAAAAATCTGGATGACTATTTGTTGAGAATGTTATAGGAGGAATTTTTGTTCAGGCATGGTTAAAGTAGTTGATCTCTGAAGTTCCTATAGCTCTCAGATTCTGGGATTCTACAAATCATTGCTGTTTCCTGGTTGATGCTTCCAAGCCTGAGTGATAAGAAGTTAGCAGTGCCATTAATAGAAATGGTGAAATTAAGGCATGTTTTGGTTTTTTTGCTGGGGTTGGAAGAAGGGACATGGACAATGTGAGAATTTGTTTTACTTTACCATACATGTTTGTAACGGGTTTAGTTTTCTTTTTCTGTTATGGGAAAGGGATAAGATGAGAGGGATAGAATGCTGATCTGAAAATAAAATAAAATTTAATTTTAAAAACAGAAATAGTGCAAGAAAAAGAAAGAATAGGTTTGAGAAAGATAAGTTTTGAGGAGGGGATTTCATAGGATCCTAAGTTTAAAGTTAGAAGAAACCTTAAAACCTTCCTAATCCAATACTCCCATTTTACAGATATAGTCACTGAGATCCAGATAGTAATTTGTCCAAGGCCACACAGAGAGTAACTGAGGCAGGATTCGAAGCCAGGTCTTCTGACTCCAAATCTACTGTCCTTTCTACTGTACAGTGCTGCATCTTTAATATTGAGATGTTGAGCATGATGATCCAATGAGACATTAGGGTAGAACAGGGGTAGGGAAACTGTGACCTTCTCAGTCCTTGGGTGTGGCTTTTTGACCCAGTCCAAGTTTTACAGAACAAATCCTTTTATTAAGGGGATTTATTCTATGAAGTTCAGATTCAGTCAAAGGGCCACACTTGAGGACCTAGAAGGCCACAGATGGCCTCAAGCACTCTTGGAGTAGAATGTCTTAATGATGGTTGGGAATGTGAATCTGGAGGTTAGAAGAGAAAGAAATGGCCAGACTAGATGTACAGGTTTGGGAAATTTAATATAAGTGAAGAGATTTCGCATTCCCTACCAGATATAGTGTAGTGTAATTTAGTATATAGTGTAAAGTATTAGTATTATTAGTATAGTGTAATTAGTATATTGTAATTAGTATATTGTAAAGTGCAAAGACATTTTAGTTAGTATATTAGTATAATGTAAAGACAAGATGAAATTTTGAATATGGAACCAAGATCATATTTTATGATCTCTTTATGAATTGTGAACCTCTTTGTTTGTATCAAAAAGGGAACAGTAAATTGGTTAACCAAACAACCTAACCATGATTCTCTGGGGGCTTTAAATAGAGGAATTTCAGTAGTTGGCCAGGCAAGCAGTGAATTGGTCTATTAGTAGAGAACTCCAAGGTCAGGAGCTGAGGATTTCATTTTCAGAACGGGAGTCAAGCTGTTTTGCACTCCTCCCCCCATTCCTTCTATTGATCATGTCATTAGAGAACATGGATCAGTAGCAGATAGGTCATCCACCTGAGATCAAAGAAAATGAACTAATAGAAGATGACATATATAGATGGGAATAGAGTGATACAGATTCTGAGGCAGTCACCCAAATAGAAAGCCATTTAATAAAGACAGTGGACTCAAAAATGGACTTCTTAGCCATAAAGTTCTAGAAGTTGTGAGTTATCCTTTTGCCATATGTACACCCAACATGTGTGCCTCACTTCAGATGTGTTCTGTTCAAGCCTGTTCTTCCCACGCACCTCTGCACATGTGTGGTAGAGTGAATGGACCCCAGACTTTTGTGAGAAATGTTTCAGACTAACAATTCTTGCTATACCATCTTAGCACATTACTTTTGTGAGAAATAACTCATTCAGGCTTGGGAGGGATGAAGATAAAAGATAAGTTTATTGCTTCGGTGGTGGGTGTCTCTTAAAAGAGACACATCCTATAGAAACAAAAGCAAGCCTTAAAAACTTATACCCCAGTGAAAAGTCCTGCCCTTGTCTCCCCACTAGTTGGATAATACAGGGTGTACAACTTTCTGATACACCTATTACACAGTTTCTTTTGATCTGTCCCCCCTTCTGCTACGTGCATTGCATGACCATTAAAATGAAACTTTAGTCCTCCCAGAGGAGAAGTTAATATTCAGGAGCTTATTACCCATAAATAGTCCAATCAAGACTTAACTTTTATTCTACTTAATGGACTTCTAGCCTCGAAACAGGATAAAACCCATTGGATCCTGCTTTACCTGTTACCTTCTGTGTGACACATAGCTCCTTCCTTATGTCTCCCATTTTGCTGATTGCTATTCTGAATTTATGGGAAAAACATTTTCTGTTATATTTATCAATTTCTCTCTTCTACTGGAAGATAATCTAGTGTTAATCTACGTTGTTAGTGTCCCTGTTTAAATGTCTCATTCTCAGTAGTCATTGGCAGAAAATTCTCTTAGGTATGATGATTAGCCTGATGAGTGAAACTATTTCGGCTACATCCCCCACAGCTTTCCTCACAATTTATTTTCATGTATTAGCTGCAAGGCAAAAGACTTTCTGGTATGGATGGATTTCATAAGTCATGTATTATGTAATTTCTTTTTTTGTTGTTAATTGTTAATTTCTCTGTTTTCAGTTTTCAACAATCACGTAAGTTTTAAATTTTTCTACTCCTCCCTCTCCCCTCCCTTCCCATGATGGCATGTCATCGTATTTGGGTTCTATACATACATTCTTATTAAACACATTTTCACATTAATCATGTTGCTTAGAAGAACTAAAATGAATGGGAGAAACCATGAGAAAAAAAAGACCAAAACAAAACATAACAAAATAGAAAACAGTCTGCTTCATTCTGAGTTCCGACTCCACGGTTCTTTCTCTGGATGCGGATGGCATTTTGAATCAAGAGTTCTTTGGAAATGTTTTAGGTCTTTGCATTGCTGTGAAAGGCTAAATCTATTATAAACAGCCCTCACACACTGTGGCTATTATTGTATATAATGTTCTTCTGGTTCTGGTCATTTAACTCAGCATCAGTTCGTATAAGTCTTTCCAGGTTTTTCTGAAGTCCACCACTTCATCATTTCTTTTTTAATTTTTTTAATTTTTAAAAATTTAATTAATTTGTTTTCAATTTTCAACAATCACTTACATAAGTTTTAAATTTTCTCCCCCTCTCCCTCTCCTTCCTCCCTGAGATGGCTTGCAGTCTTATACGAGTTATACACATACATTCTTATTAAACGCATTTTCACATTAGTCATGTTGCATAGAAGAATTAAAACAAATGGGAAAAATCATGAGAAAAAAACAAAATAAAACATAACACAAGAGAAAATAGTCTGCTTCATTTTGCGTTCCAATTCCATAGTTCTTTTTCTGGATGTAGATGGCATTTTGCCTCGAGTCCTTTGGGAATATTTTAGGTCCTTGCATTGCTGTGAAGGGCTTAGTCTATCAGAAACAGTCCTCAAACACTGTGGCTGTTACTGTGTATAATATTCTCCTGGGTCTGATCATTTCACTCAACATCAGTTCATATAAATCTTTCCAGGTTTTTCTGAAGTCTGACTGTTCATCATTTCTTATAGCACAACAGTATTCCATTACATTCATATACCACAACTTGTTCAGTCATTCCCCAATTGATGGGCATCCTATTGGTTTCCAGTTCTTGGCAACCACAAAAAGAGATGCTATAAATATTTTTATACATGTGGGACCTTTTCCCATTTTTATGATCTCTTTGGGATACAGTCCTAGAAGCAGTATTGCTGGGTCAAAGGGTATGTACATTTTTGTAGCCCTTTGGGCATAGTTCCAAATTGCTCTCCAGAATGGTTAGGTCAGTTCACCACCAATAATGAACTAGTGTTCCAACTCTCCCACATCTTCTCCGACATTTATCATCTTCCAGTTTTGTCATGTTAGCCCATCTGATAGGTGTGAGGTGGTACCTCAGAGTTATTTTGATTTGCATCTCTCTATCAATAGTGATTTAGAGCATTTTTTCATATGACTATAGATAGCTTTAATTTCTTCCTCTGAAAACTACCTGTTCATGTCCTTTGACCATTTATCAATTGGCGAATGACTTACATTCTTGCAAATCTGGTTCAATTCTGTACATATTTTAGAAAGGAGGCCTTTCTCACAGATACTAATTATACAAATTCTTTTCCCATTTTCTGTTTCCCTCCTAATCTTGGTTGTACAGTACTAGAAGAAGTCTCAGAACCCTTAAAAAGAGTAGTCAGTTATCAAGCAAGTGGGATTGCAGGCTGAGAAGGTGTGCCCAGAGGGGATGCTACCAGGTTATATCTGCAGTCACTTTGACTAATAATGTTCTCAAGAATCATAGTATTTAAAAACATCACAAAAATTATAAAAAAATTAATGTCACCTTTAATAAGAGTCCTGTTTCCACTGTTTCTAAAATTTCTTCTCTATAGTCTGTTATCCTGTTTTACTAATGTAGTTTAGGTATTTAGGACTGTTTCAGGAAAAGATTAATAGCATTAATTGAAATATTAGTAAGAGGTTTACTAGTAGCAATATTTATGGATGTCTGTCATAAACCAGAGATTTTTATCTCATGGGCTTAACTAATGCTTTTGAGGACTCTAGGACTGAAAAGGATTTCAGAGATTGTCTACTCTGATACTCCTCATTTTGGAGATGCCACTGAGACCCAAAAATCATGCCGCTACTAAGTAGTAGATCCAGGAGTAGGCGTTAGCTTTCCTGAACTCTAATCTGTACTAGTCTGTGGTTGAGGCTAGGCTCAATGAGTCTTGACCATGTGTTAGACACCAAGGCACAAAAGAAATATGACACAGGCACCATCCTTAACCTATCCTAACTTACAATCTGTTTAGGGGGAAGTCATAGTATCTGATAGTTGGAAGGAACCTCAGAAGCACAGCTGATCCATCCAGTGCCTAAGTAGAAATTCCCACTACTGCCACATCTACTTTAATTTAATTCAAAAACATTTATTAAGTGCTTTCTAAGTGGTCATCCAGCTTCCACTTGACCTCCAGTAATGGGGAAATCCCTAGACTCCCAAGGCAACTCAGTCTACTTTTAGGCAGTTCTAATTATAAGGAAGCTTTTTCTGACATCAAGTTTAAATCTGCTTTTCAGCAACTTCCACCCACTGCTTCTAAATTTTGCCCTCTGGGGCCAAGCAAAGCATGGCTAATCCTTCTTCCACATGACAGACCTTCAGTTACTTAAAGGCAGTTATTAGGTCATGCACACAGGAAAAAGTCTATGATTAAATGTCTAAATGGTTTGATATAACAATTAACATTATGGGTATTCCCCCTTAAAGGGGAAGATGTTCTGGCTGGGGGCTGTAAGGGAAGACTTCATGGGTGAGATAAGACTGGAACAGAGTTCTGTCTCCTTTAAAAAAAATTTTTTTCACTTCAAAAGCATTTCTTTTTCTTGCTCCTACTGCCCCCCCACACACACATTAAAAAGAAAAAAGAACAAAGAACAGAAAAAGACAAAATCCTTGTAACAAATATCCATGGTCTTAAAAAATAAATTCCTAGATTGATCATGTGCAAAACTGTCTCAATACACACACACACACACACACACACACACACATATATATATAGTCCATCACCTCTTTGTCATGGGGTTGGAAGCATTCTTCATCACCAGTTCTCTAGATTCATAGGCAGTCATTGTGTTTATCAGTTCTTGTGTTTCTTCCCCTCCCGCACAAAACACTTTCTTCTTCTTCTTCTCCTTCTTATTCTTCCTCCTCCTCCTCCTTCTTCTCCTTCATTTCCTTCTTCCTCCTCCTCCTCCTCCATGAATAAAGGCTGGAACAATAGAGCAGCACTAGAGTTGGGGGGGGGGGGGCGGCACTTTAAGTTAGAACTTCCCCAGGGAAGAAGTGGAAGACCATTGCATAATTCTGAGCAGAAAAGAGGCATACCTAGACTAATGAATAAGGAAGCTGAATCCAACAGTAGTGGTAGGAAGGTTGACTTAAGAGTGACTGAAGGAGAAGCTGGAAGACGTGTTAAGCAGCCATTGCAATAGTTGAGGCAGTAGAATGGAACCAGGAATTTTCATGCCATGGGGTAGGTACCTCACCTCATTAGAGATTAGGGAGGAGGGAGGGCAGAAGGGAAACTCACCTTGCCTAACTAGAAGCTAATCTCTATTGTTGTTCTCTGTTTGGAGGACTACAAGAGCTATTTTCAACCTCTGAATTCATTACCCTGGAGTTAAGCCCCAGCTGTCTCCTCCTAGTTACTGTTCTGACAAACTGGTGGTAATGAGGATCTATATTATGATAGTAGCAATGGGGAATAGAAAGGAGGGGCCATTTGTAAATGAGACTGCTGTGAATAATTAAAGATGTCAGGCACAGCTTTGGACACATTGAATTTGAGCTCCCTTGTGTGAATCTGAACTTGGAAGGGAAGGACTAAAGATATTGATTAAGGAGTTATCTATATACACGCTGAAGAGAGCTGAAGCTTAAGTGTGAATGAGATTACCAAGGCAGAGAGGGCAGAGAGAAAAGCCCTTGAGGACAGACATTTAAGGTTGTGAAGGGAGTGAGGATTCAACAAAGGGGGCAGAGAAAGAGTTATTAGGAAGGAGGACCAGAAGCATGTGATGTCTTGGAAGTTAAGGAAAGAGAGAAAAAGAAGAAGCTATTTGATAGTGTTGGATGCTACAAGGAGGTTAGGAAGGATGAGGACCAAAAACAGCCATTGCATTTGGCTTCCCAGTCATACTCCCCAACCTGTACTGTTCCATTCAGTGACACCAGCTTCCTACCTGTTCCAGGAACAAGACACTTCATCTCTTAGTTCTGGGCATTGTCTCTGATTGTCCCCTATGCCTGGAATGCTCTCCTTCCTCTGCTCCAACTACTGACCTCTCTGACTTCCTTTAAGTACTAACTAAAATCCCATCTTCTACTGGAAGTCTTTCCCAATCCTTCTTAATTCCAGTGCCTTCCCTCTTCTAATTATATGCTTTTTGTCTTGTACATAGCTTATACAAATTTGTTTGCTCGTTGTCTCCCCCATTAGACTGTGAGCTTCTTGAGAGCAGCAACTGTCTTTTGTCCCTTTTTGTATTCCCAATGCTTAGCACAGTGCCTGGCACTTTGTATATACTTCATAAATGTTTATTGATTCCTTGACTGTGGGGAGGAAGCCAAACTGCTGTTCTCTGGACATAGCATTCTCCCACTTCCATACCTTTCCAAAGGCTGTCCCCTGTAACTGGAATGCCCTCCCTGCTTAGGTCTCTGCCTAAATCTTTAACATTTAGCATTCTTAACATTCTTCCAGGCTTAGATCGGGTGCCACATCTTAAGTAAGCCTTTTCTGATTCTCCTGAGTATAATTGTTCTCTCTCTCCTTAAACTATTCTCTTTTTACTTATCTTTTTATATGTTGTATCTTCCAATAGAATTTAAGCTCCCTAAGCTTGACTACATATATATTTTAACAATGATAATTTTCCCTTGCTTGTTTTTGTATTCACAGTGCCCAGTAAGGTGTCACGAAAAGGCTGAGTTTAATAATGGTTACTATTCTTAGTTCAGTTTTTTATTGAAGAGAAAGGATAATTAAGAAAAAGTATTCAGATGGAAACAACTCCTTCAAGAAGTTTGATTGCGAAAGGAAGGAGAGATATTTATCCTAGATAGATGAATAAATGAAAGAATAAATGATTAAAAAAGCATTTATTAAGCACTTACTATATAAAAGCACTGCATTAGAGATATAAATAGTAAAGCAAGACAGCCCATGGTCTCAAGGAACTCACATCCTTATAGGGATAGAAAATACATGCTGCACACCCTACACAAAGATAAAGTCAAAATGAGTACATGATTTAGACACAAAAGGTGATACCATAAGCAAATTAGGAGAGCAAGGAATAGTTTACCTGTTGGACCTATGGAGAAGGGAAGAATTTATGACCAAACAAGAGATAGAGAACACTATGAAATACGAAATGGATAATTCTGATTACATTAAATTAAAAAGTTTTTTTGCACAAGCAAAACCAATGAAACCAAGATTAGAAGGAAAGGAGAAAGCTGGAAAACAATTTTTACAGTCAGTGTTTCTGATAAAGGCCTCATTTCTAAAATATATAGAGAACTGAATCAAATGTATAAGAATACAAGTTATTCCCCAGTTGATAAATGGTCAAAGAATATGAACAGGCAGTTTTCAGATGAAGAAATTAAAGCTATCTATAATCATGAAAAAATGCTCCAAATCACTATTGATTAGAGAAATACAAATTAAAACAACTCTGAGGTACCACCTCATACCTATCAGATTAGCTAACATGACAAAACTGGAAGATGATAAATGTCGGAGAAGATGTGGGAGAGTTGGAACACTAGTTCATTATTGGTGGTGAACTGATCCAACCATTCTGGAGAGCAATTTAGAACTATGCCCAAAGGGCTACAAAAATGTACATACCCTTTGACCCAGCAATACTGCTTCTAGGGCTGTATCCCAAAGAGATCATAAAAATGGGAAAAGGTCCCATATGTACAAAAATATTTATAGCATCTCTTTTTGTGGTTGCCAAGAACTGGAAATCGAGAGGATGCCCATCACTTGGGGAATGGCTGAACAAGTTATGGTATATGAATGTAATGGAATACTGTTGTGCTATAAGAAATGAGGAGCAGGTGAGTTTCATAAAATTCTGAAAAGACTTACATGAACTGATGCTGAGTAAAGTGAGCAGAACTAGGTGAACACTGTATGCAGCAACAGTAACACTGCATGATGATCAACTATGATAGATTTAGCTCTTCTCATCAATACAATGATCCAAGATAGTTCCAATATACTTGTGATGAAAAATGCTATCCGCATTCCAAGAAAGAACTATGGAGTCTGAATGAAGAGCAATGTATAGTATTTTCACTGTTTTGTTTTTTTTTCTTTCTTGTGGTTTTTCTCTTTTGTTTTGATTCTTCTTTCACCAAATGACTAATGTGGAAATATGATTAACATGCTTGTGCATGTATAACCTATATCAGATTGCTTGCTATTTTAGGAAGAAGGGTGGGAAGGGAGGAAAAAATGTAGAACTCAAAGTCTTACAAAAATGAATGCTGAAAATTATCTTTGCATGTAATTGGAGAGAAATAAAATAGTAGTAAGAGAAAAAGGAAAATACATGTTGAACAGAAAGATGCAATGGCAAAACAGACAGTAATATATCTTGATTAATGTCATTCCCAGTAACAAAACTACACTGTTTCTGACACTGAGAGATTTGACAATGCCAAAGATTCTGTGGGTGAGAGCTTTCTTTTCTGAGTCATTAGTAGCTATAGACACTGTGGAGGTTGGGGGCTGAAGCACCTGCAGAGGCACTTGTCAGGTCGCATTTCTACCAGGGTTGCACCCTTGGACGATGGGTAGAGAAGCTGACTCGGGGCAGGACCAGTAGTCTGGGTAGCTCTTGGACATACCCACTCATTCGTGGCAGTTGGTCTGTGGTTGGCGTTGGTGATGGAGATGGTAAATCTCGCAATCACAAGGGTTGCTTCCTTGGACGGGTTAAAAGAACATGAGGAACCCTCCTCCCTTTTTTCAGTTGAGTAAATAAATAAATGAGAAGGATCTATTTAGAAAATAAGAGGTTGAAAATCAGGTGTGTGTGTGTGTGTGTGTGTGTGTGTGTGTGTGTATGTGTATGTGTGTGTATGTGTGTGTGTATGTGTATGTGTGTATGTATGTGTGTGTATGTGTGTGAGAGAGAGACAGAGACAGAGGCAGAGACAGAGACAGAGAGAGACAGAGAGAGAATGAGAAAGCATGGGATGGCTAAAGCAGGTAGGATATTTTCATTCACATATCACTTTAGCCCCACAACAATTTGGTGAGCTAAGATGGACAGGTCTTGTTATTCCAATATTAATAATCAATGTTCACATGGAAAGCACCTAAGTTGCGTTATCCCATTTGAATCTTACAAAAACTCTATAAACTTAGAGGAAGAATTTGTACCCAGGCTTCTTCATTCCACTCTGCCAGGTAACCCCTTTCTTTCTTCCAGATTCCCTGGAGAATAGAAGGGCGAAGCTTGATCTCCTTGATTTTCTCTTCTAGGAGGGAAACTGACCTAATTAATAATCAGTAAGCATTTACTGAATGCTTATTAGGTGCCATTGCTAGGAACTCACATTCTAACAGGGAAGACAATATGTATTTATGTACTGGAAGGTAATCTTTGAGGAGAAGGTACTAGTATCTGGGAAAACCAGCTAAACATCCTCCAGAAGGTGAGATTGCAGCAGCATCTTTTAAAAAAATAAAACAAACAAGTTTTGGTCAGTTTTTTAAAGAGTTTATTAAACTGTACTTTTGTACAGTTGACTTTTTACTGGTCTGTTCTGGCATGCTTCTAATGATATCAGAATCACCTGGATCAATGATAGCCCGTGTCCATGCTGTATAGTACTTCCCACATGCTTTACCCAATTCAGTGTTGTTGCCACTGTATTGATGAACTCTAGTTTGAGCCAACATAATGTAATAGTCAATCTGATTTTCTCGAGGCTAGACAGTTGTTGGATAAGATGACCAATCTGACTTGGCCTTTTCTGATCATTTTCAGGGCCTGTTTGTAGTCTAGCACCTATTTGCCACTTTCCATGACCAGCTGGAGCCTCGAGTTGATGGACTCCAGAGACTTTTTGTTCCTCTCTTAGACCACCGTCTTCCTGCCTGTGGTGTGGGAGGACCCCCAGGCCAGAGACCTGCTGCCAAGATGACTGGAAAGCCAGATCTCAAACTGCATCTTGAAGGAAGCCACAGAAACTAAAAGGGGAGGGTGAAGAAGTTCAACAGTCCAGAAAGGGGAGGCAGCCAGTAGCCTGAATTCAGACATCCCCCATTCCATACAGATCATTGTGAGATTCACCCTGTTGCTTTTCCTACTTCCTGAAAGCTGCATCCTCGGTCTTCCTTCATTCTGCAAAGTCATCTCTTTGACATTTAAAGCCCTTCCCAATCTGACTCAGGGCTGTCTTTCTACATTCATGACACATTGCTCCTCCATATTCTATATGCCAGAGAAACTGAACTACTTACTTTTCCTTGAGTGGTCTCCTATCTCCTTACCTTTGCATTGGCTGTCTGTCATTCTTAGAATGATTACTTTTCTTGTTTCTTCTCTTCTAGAGTCCCAAGTTACCTTCAAGGATCAGCCTTTAGAAGGCCTGCCCTGATCCCCAACATAGTACTTTGTATTTGCTTTGTGTGTATACACACACACACACACATACATATATATGCATGCATATATATATAATATTTACTTTTTGTTGTATGTACTGTTTCCCCCCAATAGAATATGAGGGCAGCTGTCTTGGTACCTTCAGTGCCTAACACTGTATCTTTTTAGTAAACACAGGAACCTAAAGAGTTCAGTCTAGTCTACAGTGTTTTCCATATTGCCTCTCTAATTGTAAGCCATCTTGGGGTTTTTAAGGAAGAAACATACTAAGTACAAAATATTTTTTGTTAACATCTAGCTCCTTCAGACTTATAAAGGACCTTCTTTATATAAGAAGTTGGTCTCTGAAAGTCTGAAACCTGATTAAAGAAAAGGGGCCTAATAAGTATTAAATTAACTGTAAACATACAACCTGCTAATCACCCTACAAAGTATGACCAAATCCCATTGGTGAATTAGAAAAGGAACAATACCAATGGTTGAACAATGTTTAAAAGAGTAGAACAGTAGGAGAGGAAGTCAGTTCCAAGAAAGTCCCAGATGGAAATAGACTCAAGGAGAAATTTAGATCCTGATGAGATAAGCCAAGAATGGAGAAAGCTGTATGGAACTGAGAGAACAGAAGCACAAGTAGAGTCAACTACCACCAAGTATAGGACCTTTGGTAGCAAAGAAGAGAGCTGACTACATCCTCAAGAGAAAGTTAACCCTGGCAACTAAGAGTAGAGCTCTAGAGAAGAGCAGAACCTGGGAACCCAGTTTAGGAACCACCCAGCAGAAAGGCTGTATGTACCCAGTGGGGAAACACATGAGGATTCCATGAAGAGAGAAAAGACATTGACATTCTACATTAGTAGAGGCATGAACTGCCTGGTCTTCATGCATTTCCTACATATGTGCCTCTCTATTATTGTGCTCCAAGTCTGTACCCATTCTTCACATCTATGCTATGTATATTTGTGAGAGAGTGTTCCCTAGGTTTATGGGGAAAACATTTTGTATCTACTGTTCTTATTATGCCAGTAAATCTTAGCATCCTGGTAAATCGTCTTAACAAATACCTTTCCTCTGAGTTAGTTTTGTCTGATGGCTAACTGTTAATAGGAAGTATATTGATGGGGGTGGCTCATGAGTTGTAGTTTCAGGAATGAAGACCCACAGGCTACCTTAGAATCTGGAAGTAGCAGCCATCTTTTGGGGACCTGACCCTTAAGGGAATTCCTAAGCATATTGAGAGACTGGTCAATGAGGGACCAGTTATTATGAGCTTATGTAACAGACTCAGTCTGGTGCAATCCCCTGTGTGGACTTGGAAACATGTAAAGGCATTCAGTAACTGATCCAGTCTACTGTTCATGTGGTGAAGGGACAGATTTTACTGGGTGTATGTTCAGAGGACACTAACTAGCTGGGGTGAGATTCTCAATCCTTCCTGCTTGTGTTTAAACAAGGAGGTAACAACTTGTAAGCCTTCAGGCGATAGCACCAGCAGCCTGCTCTCCCTATGTGGGTTGACATGAAATCATGAGTACATAACCCAGCTGTTATTTCTGTCCCTGTCGTGTTCATTCTTGGGTGGTTGTTGTCCTTCATCCTTGAAGAGGACCCAAAATGACATCACCATGATAAAGTGAAATTTCAGTGTGTCTAACTGTGGCTGATCAGACCAAACACGAGCTCGGAATGCTCTACCACAGGCTGGGCACAGGCAGTCCGTGTGAATATTTGGGTAGATATCAAATTTGTACATCCTGGGTTTACTTTGTGCTGTCTCAATTCTGTAAAGGGGTATTGAAGATGGAACTGATTTGGCTGTCATCTTTGAAACCACCAGAGGTCCAGGAACCAGAATCTATGGCAGAGTTTGCAGACAGCTGAGTTCAGTCCATCAGCACAATCTGAGCAGAACTCTACCGAACAGTTTGACTCTGCAGCCCAGACACCAAGTCAAACATTTAAGGGATCAGTTTTGCCCATCTGCTATGTTGCTTCCAGAAGTGAACTTGGTAGAAGTAAATGATTTGTAGCATTTCCTTTAAATTTAAGTCCACTCTTCCCAGGGACCAAAGTGGTGCAGAGGAGAGCGTGCCCCAAAGATTTGGGGAGGAAGGCTTGTATTTCTATTCTTATTCTGTCTTTTCCATAAATATTTCTTTGTTAGAACTGGCTCGAAACTACCCTTCCAGGTTTTGAAGACTTTACTCCCCTTCATGCCCAATCATAATAAGTTTCTTGCTTTTCCTCAAGCACACATTCCACATCCCTTTTCTATGCCTTGGCACCTACTGTCCTCATTTCTGTTATCCACTCCTTCATCACTGCCTCTTAGAAAATCTAATTTCTTTTACAACTTAACTCAAGACTCTCCTCCCCTCAGTTGCTAGTACTGAAGAAATTACCTTGTAAGAAATTTGTTTTTCAATCATGTCCAATTCTTCATGACCACATGTGGGGTTTTCTTGGCAAAAATATTGGAGTGGTTTGCCACTTCCTTCTCCAATTCATTTTACAGTAGAGAAAAGTGAGGCAAACAGGGTGAAGTGACTTGCCCAGGGTCAGACAGCTAGTAAGTGTCTGATGCCAGTTTTGAGCACATATCTTTCTAATTCAGAGTGGGAACTCTATCTATTATGACACCTAGCTTCTCAATAATTAATAATTAATGTAAGAAATTACCTGGTATCTATTTCATGCATACATAGATGTGTGCGTGTGTGTGTGTGTGTGTGTGTGTGTAAATTATGTCTTCCCTAAAAGAATGTAAATTACATAAGGACAGGTACTGTTTCATTTCTATATTGCCAACATCTACTGAGGGGCAATATGGTACAGTAGATAAAAAGCAGACCTCAAAGCTATCATGACTTGGGTTTAAGTCGTGATTCTTTTGCATCCTGGCCAATATATTGATCCCTTGGGCAAATTCACTTTCCCTCTTAGAGTTCCAGACTATAAATTTCAGACAAGGTACTAATCTGCATTGATAGAAGGAATCTTCTCACCTGTAAGTTAGCACCAATGAAATCACTGGTCCAGGCCCTTTGACTCTGTCTAGTGATAAAACCTACAATGGCACCTACCACTAAGTAGACATTTGATCAGTATTGTTGAATAAATGAATGGTGAAAGGGTGATTGATTGCTAAACAGAGGTATGAGAGAAATATAAATCTAGCACCAGGAGGGCTACCTGGGATTATATTGTATAACTTAAATTAACCCATTTTGTAGAGCTGGTATACCAAACCTATGGAATATTATGGGAATCTGAAGTACTGGATTAGTTTAGGGGGTGGAGAAACAATTTATATGGTCTGCTAAGTACTTGAGAAGGAAACCAAATTAACAAAGAATGACATACTACCTAATAAGAATTTCTGAGTTCCAAAATATATCCATCTTTTTTAAAGATTTTTTTGAAAAGGAGTTATTTCCTTATGAATTACATCCCAAGAGAACTGTTTCTTGATCTTACTGACAGTTGTGACACTGAAATCATGTTCATGTAGGTACTGACTTTGCCTTATCTCCCAGTATTGTCTTTCTAGCATATTTGGTAATTGTATACCTCATGTTAAAAACCTACCCTCTCTACATTTGTTTTTATTCAGAACAAGAAAACCAGGCTAATTGGGAAAGTTTATGGTAGGAAGATGATAAATTTAGTTTTGGAAATGATCTCTTGAATCATCATTAATTATTTCAATCTGTTTGCTGGCAAGATGACCAAAGGTACTTAATGTGGTATTTTCTGGGTCTACATAGTGTAATTTCAGGATTCAAGAAGACCCCATAACCAAAAATATCTTTATTTACCCACTGCCTGGTATTCCACCATTAGAAATTTGTGCTGTTAGCTTAAAATTGTGATTCCTGTTCAAATGTAAATACTATTGATTATTGTTGATTAGATACTGAAGGTAGCAACGATACGTTCAAGAGGCAATGACTTTTAAACCACCGGAAATATGGGAATGAAGTATAAGGTATGAATGAAGTAAGTATAAAGATAGAGATTTGGGATTCATTAGTAAGGTATATATTTGAATTAGAAAATATTCAGAAAAGAGAAAGGTCAAGAAATTTTCATTATACTGTCTTGACAGGATTGAAAGATTTAGGAGAAACAAATATCACTTTCTCAGGTTGAGGTTGTGTTTTTGGATTCTTTCAAGTCCATGATATACCTATGAATTCAGGATACAATAGGAAAAAATACTAAAGGATTCTCCCTTGTCTCTTTCCACTTCCTCTTCTAACCCCACCCCCAAGACCATCGACCCATCTATAATCCTACATTCTGGCTGTACACATACATTTACACAGCAGACATACATGATTAAGTGGAAAGAGTCCTGGATTTGCATTCAGATAACCTAAATTCAATCCCAGCTTCTGCCAATCCCTTCACATCTCTGAGCCCTAGTTTCCTCATCTGAAGGAAGGAGGCTTTGGATTAGATGATGTTTAAGATTTGCTTCCATCCCTAGTATGGATGATCTTATGAAATTCAGGTGTTGTGACTCGGTAAGGATTCATTCCTGAGGAGGCAATGAACACTGACACCTGGAAGGTGTGGTGACAGTTGGTTTATAATGACCTAATTAGGATGCCTAGGGACAGGAAGATTTTGGGGCATGAGTTACAGATGTTTGGAGATACTAGAGCTGTTGCTGTAGTCCCAGCTATTCTCTTGGGAGTAATATGGGTGCTAAGAGTCCAGGGTAAAGATGATGTTTCTTCATTTTGGATTCTAAGCTCCATAAGAGCAGGAACTATGCCTTATTCTTTTTATATCCTCCCCCCCCCCCCACTCCAATGCCTTATATATAGTAGCTCCTCAATAAATACTGATTGAATGAATGAAACATTTTAAATGCTTTATTAACGCATCTTTCCTTTATTTTATTAATGTTACATTACCTTCCAGTGACTCTTCCTACTCCTCAACAGAATCCTCCCTGGCAACAAGAAAATTAGCAAAGAAAAACAAATTAACATAGGAGATATGCCTGAAAATGAAGACTGCTTTCTGAGCCTATCATAGGATCATGGATTTAGAGTTACAACCAATCAATCAATAAGTATCTGTTAGATAGCAGGCATTTGTGCTGGGGATACAAGTCCCAAAAAGGAAACAACCCCTACTCACAATTAGAAGTAACTGAATACAAATCAAATGAAAAAACTGTCAAGCCCTACCTCTTTGCCAATAGGGAGGAGACATACCTCATCATCAAGGCATCTGAAGTTGACTGGTCACTGAATTGTTCAGAGATATGACTTTTTGCAATGTTGTTTTCCTTCTCGTTAACATGGTTGTCATATAGTTTTCCTGGTTTAGTTCTGAATCGATTCATATACATTTCCTTAAATTTCTCCAAATCCTTCCTATTTTCTGTTCCTTATGGTATCATGTACGCTTGTTGGGTTTTAAATGTTGCTTCAGTTTCTGGTTCTTTGTTGTTACTCCCCATTAAAGTCATGTGTCACAGTTCAGTGATACCACAATCCATGACCTCTAATTTTCTTTCTAGTACTTTGCTAGAGCAATGAGTACTGCTAAGAAGAATTTTGTACACACATACGTATGTATATATGTATGTCTGTATATACACATACATATATGTATATATAAGTATACATATACATGCATATGTATATGTGTATATGTATGTCGGCATATGAGTCAAAACACATATGTATGTGTGTATATATACTTGAAAGAAGTACTTCTGTCTTTGGCCTCTGTAGGCTATGCCACTCTACAGTGATACCAATGGCAATAGTACAAAGGGTATAGTATGACTAATAATTCCAAAATTTTTAATGAATGATAGTTTCATCATCCTCATATAAAGTAGGTCATCATCTCTGAGATTGAGCCACATGCCCAGCAGATATAGCCAATCAATTATAAGTACCATGAATCTTATCTCATTTTGTAGATAAGTAACCAAGGAGAAATAATTTGCTAGAAGATCATAAACTAAGTTTCTTATGGGGCCTAAGGGACTAAGTGGGGGATATAAATTCCATTCCAACTAAGAAAGCATTTTCAGTCACTTTGGCCCGTTACCCAACATGAAAACCAAAAGTAATAGATGGTCTCAGTGCTTACTACATTTATTTTAGAACCAAAAAGGGCACAATACAAAAAAAAAAAAGGAAAAAAAGTTTTTTCTAATCACTGGGGTACCTGAAATTCTGCCATTATAGCTTCATTTCTTTAAAGGATTAATTCATTCCATAAGCATGTATTAATTATCCTTCGTTAAAGAGCAAATCCATCACATCCTGATTTATCATTAGTTATTTAAACCTCAGTGTGAATGAAGGATATAAATGCAAGTTTTTAGCAAGGGGAAGAATATAAAGAGACTGGCAGGGTTTGTGAAGCACAAATGAGATAATGCATTAAAGCATTTTCCAAGCCTTAAAGTTCTATATAAATGACAATTTTACTGTTATCCTGGTTATCACCAGCCTTCCTT
Source organism: Potorous gilbertii (assembly GCA_028658325.1). Classification (NCBI taxonomy): domain Eukaryota; kingdom Metazoa; phylum Chordata; class Mammalia; order Diprotodontia; family Potoroidae; genus Potorous; species Potorous gilbertii. Next base: position 55,056,824 of record CM053772.1, read on the forward strand.
CTCTAGGGCTCCTAAGAAATATGTGCCTCTGGTGTCCTTCCTGTCTGGTGATGACTTCGTTCTCCAAGCCTTTTACTGCCTTTCTGATGAACTCAAGCAATGTTTGTAGAGCTAGAAAGTGATAGGTTCTCACAAGCTGGTTAGAGCTGGTTCCAGCACACCCCTGGACTGGATAACTTCAATAGGAGTGGGGGGTTTGGGCTTGAAGTGTGAAAAAGAAATAAAGATTGACAACCAAGGTTAAGAGAAAAGATGACAAAGTCCCTTCTCCCTGCATTACAACTTTGCTGAAGACCAGCTCTTTCTGAGTTTCTGTTGAAGAGACAGTCCCATCCTTGACTCAGAGTTCTTTTTGCTGATTTTAATTAAAGCTACTACTTTGACATTTGATTTACTTAATTTTTTAGGCTCTTATTTTATTCTGAACTTAAATTTCAAATAAAACAAACAATTATGTATAAATAGTCGGAGAAAAAAAGAATGTACACTATACACATTTATGATATACAACTTGGTTTCTTTTAAAATGTAATAAATAAAAAAATGTAACGAATTTAATAAGTAACTTTCAAAGCTGTTTTGCTTATGGATGGTTTATTTTATATTACCTTACTTAGATGGGATTTCTACATCTGAGATGTCCATGAAGAATGATGGGAAATGCTTCTGGAAGAATCATGATGTGTAAAGGAAATGCTGTGGAGAGATTGTGGAACATATGCAGAACTGTGTAACTGTTTCCAATTGACTGGCCACGTGATTGGGAATAGCCTTTTTCCATTGGCTGTGTAGCTAGCATGGTTTTGCTTCCTAGGGGACTGAGTTATCCTTGGCAGTCTCTCTCTTTGCTTCATTTGCATCTGGAGGAAGCTGGGTGATCCATGAGAGATCATGTGGTAGGGACAAGGACCTTAAAGCCTTCCTTCTCTAGGGCTCCTAAGAAATGTGTGCCTCTGGTTTTGTTGTTTGCTCTTTTCCATTCAGAGAGCAGAGCCTCTAATATTTGAGGTAAGGAGAGCAAGCCCCAGGAATCCAGGAGTCGGAATCCAGGCTAGATGTTGCAGCCAATCCAGCATCAGTGCCTCAAAAAGCAAGGAGTGGTCTTGGGGAGCATCCATCTTGAGTCATGCCAATGAAAGTTAAAATAAGGACTAATCCAGCAGTGATGCCATCTTTGAACTTGGTGGGACCAATGTCATGTAGGAAGAAAGCTAAATTATGCATCTAATCCACCCCAGAGACCAAGGTGGGATAGGGGATATTTATATGATTTGTTGGGAGAAAACTTATTTTAACTCTAATTTTGAAAGAAACATTTTTTGTGAAAGATGACTAGAGTTAAGTGGTTACATGAAAGTAGGTTGCAAGTCACTGACGCCCGACAAATGGGGGTCATTAACTTGAGAGTGGAGAAAGAGATATTCAAAAAAAGAGATATCTGAAAAATCCCTCATTTACCTTGGAATTCTAATAGGAAATACACTAGGCCCAGTTCTGAGAAAGTGTTATAATTTGCTTGGCCATCCCCTTAGTTGTCAGTTTTTTGCCACCACAAAAAGAAAATTGAAACTATTTTTTTTACATGTGGGTCCTTTTCCTTTTTTTAAAAAAATCTCTTTGGAATTTAACCCTAATAATGGTATTTCTGGATCAAAGAGGACATGTACATAGTTTAGTGATTCTTTAGGCATTGTTAGAAAGTGCTTTCTAGAATGGCTGGATGAATTCATAATTCTACTAATAGCGCATTAATATGCTACATTTTTCTGTAGCCCTTCCAACAATTGTCATATTTTTTGTCATCTCTGTCAATCTGACAGATGTGAAGAAGTCCAAAGTTGCTTTAATTTGCATTTCCCTTTTTTATATAGATACTGATCACTTAAATTTCTTTTCTTGAGATTTATGTGTTCCTATCTTCTGACCATTTTTCAATTGGGAAATGGCTTTTATTTTTATGAGTTTAAATAAGTTCCATATATATCTTAGAAATGAAACTTTTATTAGAGAAACTTGCAGCAACAATTTTCCCCCCAGTTAACTGTTTCCCTTCTAAGCTTAGTTGTATTGGATTTATTTTTTTGCATTTAAAAAATTTACATAATAAAAATTATACATTTTATCTTCTATGTTCTTCTCTATTCCTTTTTTGGTCATAAAGTCTTCTCCATTCAAAAAAATCTGAAAGGCAATTTTTCTTTGCTCCTCCAATATGTTTATGTAGTCACATTTATATCTAAGTTATGGATCCCTTTGGAGTTTATTGTTAGATGATGTGAGATGCTTGTCTATGCCTAATTTCAGCCCGATTGCTTTTCAGTTTTTCTAGCAGTTTTTGTCTCATGAGTGAGTCCTCATCCCAATAGTTGGAGTTTCTGGGTTTATCTAACATTATGTTACCATCTTTATTTTCTTTTCCATTCAATTTGTTCCAATGAGCAATCTTTCTACTTTCAACCTAGTACAAAATCATTTTAATGATACCTACTTTGTAGTATAGTTTTAGATCTAGTGTTTCTAGGCCTATCTACATTTAAAAAATGATTTCTCTTGAGTTTTTTTTCCTTTTATTCCTACAGATTAATTTCACTATTATTTTTGACATTTAGGTTGCAGTGGTCTGAGAACCATTTTATGCCTGCTCATCTTCTCCCAGGCCCTTGAGCTACATCCCTTTCCTTTACCTAATATCTGGGATGTGCCTACCTCTCAAAACATTCATTTCATACCTTATTCCCATTTATCTCCTCTTCTACCTTCTCTAGGAATATCTTTTGCCTTTAAGTGACCACACTTCCCTCTCCTACTCCCTCAAATCTATCTAGGATCCTTGTAACATAGCAGGGTCAATCCTGTGCTGGACTTTTCTTAGGATGGCTCACTTTATTTAGCCCAGCAGCATTCAGACTTTGTGGTTTCAGGACTTCTTTATGCTCTTAAATATTACTGAGGACCTCCCAAAGTATTTTTGCCTCTATAAGTTATAATCCATTGATATTAACTACTCTATTGATAGTTTACGGTTTTAGCTATTAGTATTTAATTTTAGAAATTAAAAAATTATAAAAAGTTTTGACCTTGTGGTCCCTTTGAAGGGGTCTACACTTTGAGAACCATTCCTCTAGCCCTATCCTCAGGATCTAGGGCTGAGCAATCAACCATATGTCTTTCTCCCAACCCCCTACACCAAACACTCCCTCACATGGTTATTTCAGAAGGAAATCTGAGTTCGTGGTCCATAGGATGTTTCTTCTGTCTCATTCTCACTCAAGTTTTGAAATCCTTAATCCAAAGTGAAATTCTACTTCCCCTTCTGGTTTCTGGGGAAAATAGGCCTCTAATCATGTACAGTTAACTGAGACAGAGCTGCACCATAGGCCAATACCCCTTCTTGCTCCTCACTGGTCAGACAGTATGTTTTGTTTTGTTTTTTCCTTTTGGTGTAGAGTAGAGAACTGACACAGCATGATAGGAAGGGTGGTGACCAAGGCTGTATATAATTAGGTGTAAGAAGCCAGAAGTTATGGTTTCCAGCTTTCCCCAGTAATTGGCCAGTGTATGGCACAGTCAGAAAGGGAACTGGTGGTTGGGAATGGACCAAGAGAAGAGGAAGAAGTAGAATGTGAGTGTTTTCACTTCTCCAAGAGCATGCAGAGTCAGATGTCAAAAGATTTATGTAAGCCTGTCTTTTTTCTCCCAAGAAGAAAACCTCAGAGCTCCCTTCTCTCAGAAAACTATGGACCCTTTGGTGTTTCTTGAGGGAAATCGAAGTGGCCCAGGACTGCTGAACTCTGGGGTTTGTCCTGATAGTAGGAGGACTTCAGGTGTCTCATGAGCAAGGGGAGACTCAGTGAACTCAAATCATGCCAAATACTGAGACACCTTCTCTAGCCTCAGGGAACACTTGCCCTGAAATGTTGTTGTCACTGTATTCTGGGCTTAGAAGGGGTAGAATTGACTTGAGACTCGTGGGAAATCTGGCTCCTGATTCCCATCTCCTCCCCTCAATCACACTGAAGGTCTGGGAACAAAGGACCCAGCTAGACAAGAGTTCTTCAGAAGATCATGGGTTGTAACAGTGGCAAGGACTTAAAAGGAGTCTAGTCCGCTCATTTTACAGATAAAGAAGCTGATGCCATTAGAAGTAATGTAGCTCGGTGGGAGATTTGAACCTGGGATCTTAAATCCATCAAGACACTCTATTACTAGACTTCTAGCTTTTTTCCTATCCTCTGTGCCTGGAATGTCTCCTTCCTCATCTCTGCCCCCTGGCTTTCCTGGCATCCTTCAAGTCCCAATAAAATCTTATACTCTACAAGAATTCTTTCCTGATGCCCCTTAAAGCTGGTGTCTTCCCTCTATTGATTATGTCCAATGATATCTATCTTGTTCACACACAGTTGTTAGCATTTTGTCTCCCTCATGTGAGCTCTTTGAGGGCTGGGAAGGTCTTTTGCCTTTTGTTGTATCCCTAGCACTTAACACAATGCCTGGCACACTAGTAGGTGCTTAACAAATGTTTACTGCCAGCCTGATACCACACTGTTCTGTCTTCTTGTGAAAGTGGCTGAGATATGAGTTAGAAACTGTAGCCCTTCTTAGCAGATTGTACCTAGAGGAGAATAGAGCTGGCCGTATGCTACTGGATGAGTCAGTTAAATGGCCTGTCTCCTTTGCCCATGGCTCTTCATTCATTTGAACAAGCTGTTTCACATTCTGTTTTTTGCTTGTTTGCCTCAATTTTCCCATCTGTCAAACAGGTACATCCTGTTTGACGTTACATCCCCCCTCCCCTACTCAGTGCTTGTCTGGGGCTGTGAAGATGAGTAAGTTACCATGCTTTTTTTCTTTTCTTAGAGGAGAGAACTACTACTACTACTACTAATAAACTTACGTGCACAGAGTTTATTCCAGTTTTTCAAGCACCATTCCCTATATTCTTTTATTGAATCCCCAAGATACCCCTGTGAGGTAGACAAGGTAGAGATTACAATTTTCATTTTACAAATGAGGAAAACAAAATTCTTCTTTTTTTTTTTTTTGGCATGTGTGTGATAACGTTGTAATCTTTAGTAAGTTCCTTTAAAAGAAAATGACAACTATAATGCAGAAAACAGTGCTGTTACAGTTAAAATGTAAGGAAATCATACAGTTAAAAAATAAGAGCCCCACATATTTTCAATCTCCTAATCTCCATTGTCACAAGGTACAGTAGATGGAATGCTGGGCCTGGAATTAGGAAGTTCAAAGCTGGGCTCAGACATTTACTGACCGACTCTGGGCAAGTCTTAACCTCTGTCTCAGCTACCTCATCAGTAAAATGGGGATAACAGCGCCGACCTCCCAGCGTTGTAGAAACCAAGATTCTTAAAGGTTGTTACTTACTCAAGATCACAGGGTTAGGAAGAGAAACTAGAGCCTCCATCTCTTGGTTTCCTTCCATGGTCACACCGTCTGTCTTCCAGTTATATAGATTACGGTAAAGGTTATGGGATTCAGAACTGGAAGGGACCTCCTGGTACAATCCCTTCAGAAAATTCAACTGGACGCAAGCCCAGAGAGTAAGTGATTTGTTGATGGTAACACTAACAAGGAGCAGAGCGGCGATTCAAGCTTCTCCCTCTCTGCTCTATCTTCTGCACAACTACCACAAGTGATAATCCTAAAGCAGAGGTCTGCCCCAGGCATTCCCCTGCTCTAAATGCTCCAGTGACTCCCTATCACCTCTAGGAGAAAAAAAGAGCTACTCAGATTGATCCTTCACAACCTGGCTCCAAAGCACCTTTGGATAAACACACACACACACATACACAAACAAACTGTAAGGCCCAAGGAAAGAGGGAGGTAGATCTCAGGTCCTTCCTCACTTACTACATTGATGTCACTTGCTGCAAGTGAATTATATCATCACCTTGGACAACACCAGAAAGAGAGAGAGAGATTGTCCCAGTCAGGTTGTTTTAAAGAAGTAGCCAGTGGAAAAAAGCTGCTCCCAACCATATGGAAGACCAATACAGAAGGTCCACACATGTGTTAGTCCTTCTGTCCTGAAAAAAACAGATTCCAGGCTACCCTCCGTGGGTAATGCCATTTTAAGTAGTCTTGACATTATATTTGTATTCACTTTGTTATTTTTTTTGTACTTATCTACGTACATGTTATGTCTCCCAATAAGTCCTTGAAGACAAAAAATTATTTCAGTCAAGCAGGAAATCAGTAAACATTTACTAAGTTCCTACTATGTGCCAGGCACTTTGCTAAACCCTGGAGATACAGACATAAATAAAAATACAGTTCTTGTCCTTGGGGAGCTTACAATCTGATGAGGGAAGAAAATGCACCAAAATAAGCTGAAAAGTAGGAGCAGGAGGGAAGAATGAACCAGTTCAAAGAAGTCCCAAAGCAGTGCAGCTGGTAGGAAATAAGGAGAAAGACTCTTTAGTCAGAGGGTGCCCCAGAGGGCAGAAGGTACTGATGAGCTGTGAAAATCATGTCTGATTCAGTCTTACAGGATAATGACATTTCCCAGTGATGAGTTTCCTGGGGCAAGAAGGCATGATGCCCTAGTATTCTTAGTACTTAGTACAGTGCATAGCACAGAGAAGTCATTTATTATTCATTCTTCATTTTCAGAGATGACCAATGACATTACTAGGTAATACCTTGAATTGAATTCAAGTGAGGCAGAGTTGTACAAAGTTATCCACCTCATTCTCTCTTCCAGAGTCACTGAAGTCCAGTGGCAGGACAGAAGTTAGGATGACTGCTGATGGCTGGAGATACAGTGGATGACCTTGGTATCTTCAGTGTCTGACCAAGCTCTACATGTTCCACAGAACCTACGTCAGTCACCTTCATGGCCCTTGGAAGATGGAGTAATGTGGATTAGACATCTTGAAGACAGCACAAAACGGGAAAGGATAAAACATTTGACTGTGGATTCAGAATCCAAAAAGATCTTGATAGGTCAGAGCAAAGGCTAAATCTGGTAAGATGAAAATCAATAGGAAAATGCATGTAGGTAACAAAAATCAACTAGATAGCAGTTGTAAAAATGATCTTGGGGTTTTCATCTACAGCAAGACCACTTGTGTGCTATCTTCAGATTTGAAGAGTAGGGCATTTACACCTTTATTCAGATCATTTATAGATATGCTGAAAAGCATAAGACCCTGCACAATTCCTGGGTACTCCACTGGAGGCCTCCTGCCATACTGACAATGAACCACTAACACTTTCAGAGTTGGGTCATTTGAACAGTTCTGAATCATCTGTCTTCTAATGACATTCCTCTGCATTCATCCTAAGAACAGTATGAACATTTTATCAAGAGCTTTGTTAAAACCTCATTAAATTATATCCATAGTTATTTAGGAACCCTGACCAAAAAGAAAATGAGACTGAACAACTTATTCCTGATGAAACCAGGCTGACTCTTGTGATCATGACTCCTTTCTCGATGCTCCCCAACCACCTCTAGACATTCCACATCAGAACATCCCCAGAAATAAGTCAAGCTAAAGGTCCAAGAGTTTGCAGATTCTCCTCTCTTCTCTCTCTCCCTGCCTCTTTTTCCCTCCCTCCCTCTCTCTCTCTCTGTTAAATCAAAGTATTTGACCTTCTCCAGTCTTGTGGTGACTGTTATTTTCCATGACTTTTAAGAAAGCATTGATAGTGGCTCACCAGCCACATTTGCCAGTTCTTTCAGTGTTCCAGAATAAAATTCCCCTGGACCTAATGATCTGAATTTATCAAGGGTGTTAGGTGTTCATATTTATCTTGACTATCTGGCTTCCCAGTCTGCGTTTTCATTCAGTCATTTACAGGGCAAAGATACTTCTCCTTGGCAGAGAAAGCAGAAACTATCCAAACATTGGGCAGCTCTGCTTTTTCCCTGGGATCAGTTAACATCATCCCATTCACCCTAGGCAAAGGTCTTGGTTGTTCTTGACTTTTCTTTTCCTTCCAAAGAGTTTAGTGGAATGAGTTCACTTTAGCTCTACTTTCTCAGAGACAGGCTGGAACATCTCCCCTGGGGTTCTAGCCTCCATAATCTGTGTTCCCCCCACTGTCAGAAGCCAGTGACCAGATCTCATTTTCATTTAACCACTTAATATCCGCTGACTTTTATAAAGGGATATTTTCCCCAATGCCTCAGGGGCATAATCTGCCCTACTCCAACTCAATGGTGTCAGGTACAGAGGGAGAGAGCAAGGCTAATAATTTAGCCCAGTTCCAATATAGTACTAGTACCACCAAATTCATGATCAGAAGTGGCATAACTGTTGGGTGAGTTCTTCTGCTGGGCTGGGGCCCTAAAAGCTATTACCAAAGGGTCCTTTTTGCTCCTCGAGGCATTGATGCTCATGAGCATCAAAATCAAGGATTTCAGGCTTTGGCTAAAAACTGAAGCTTATTTCTCAGAGACCATGAAGCCTCAGAGAAAGATAAAGCCTAGAAACATTCCTTTTATGGCATGGTCTGTCACCTGGTGCTATAAGTGAAAGTTTGGTCACCAATTAAAGCAGAGACAAAGAAGTAGCTCTCGATGTTGGGAAATTTTTAACATCTCCAAAGCCACTCAAAAAGCCTACAATGTCATTAGTTGACAAGAACCAGTTATAGGATGTCTACATATGATCCCAAATTTCTCACCCAGCAACCAGTTCTTCACCATTTGTGAAAATTATGTCTGGATTAGAACAGATTCTTAGTCCCAGGAGAAAAGCTCATGAAATAGCTAAGCTAGTCAAGTATCTCCCACAGGCTTTAATTCTATTTTTTAACCGTTGTGTCCTACTCATTATTGTCTGTTTCTTTCTCCAGTTACTAGCTAACTTAAAAGTTAGAAATTTCTTGTAGCTCCTTTCTTGCTAAAATTTACTCATTCAGTATCATTTTAGAGACTATCCTTTCAAAAGCTGATCTTTCTTGGTTTGAAGGTCTGTAATTTAGCTTGAACTCAAGATTTTTTGTTTTGTTTGTTTCTCATGCAGGCAGGGAACAAGCCTTTATTAAGTATTGTCAGGCATTGTGTCATTATCTCATTTGATCTGCATAACAACCCTGAATTATCACAACAATCTTATGATTATCCCCAGTTTACAGTTGAGGAAACTGAGGCAAAGAGAAGTTAAGTGACTTACCCAGAGTCACATAAGTGTCTGAGGTCAAATTTGAACTCAAGCCTTACTGATTCCAAGTCCAGAGCTTTCTGATACACCACATAGATGCCTATGCAGATGAATGAAAGGGGCAAAGAGAAAGATGAAATTCTTAGGAAAAGGTATATAAGGTAGACACAATCCTCCACCTTCACTTTATTTAAAATTCCTGGCTATAACATCTATATGTGATCAGCTTTAAATCTTGTTACCTTTTGGTCTCCACCCTAAGTTAGATATCTCTTTATTAATATCTTCCTGTGTTATTTTCATGACAAATGAAGTTAATCACTGAGGGCCAGGGGTGGCAGAGGCAATAGTGTATATGTAACAAAATGAAATAAAATAAAAAGTCCTGATTCTTGAGTCAGAATCTGGGTTCACATCCTCGTTCTGCTACTACCTATATGGCTTTGAGCAAGTCACTTAAACTCTCTGGGTTTCAGTTCCCTCATTTGTAAAAAAAAGGGGGTTGGACTAGATGGTTTCTAAGGCCCCTTTCATTTCAAGATCTATGATCCTTTGAACTGAATTGAATTGAACTAAATGAAAATCTCTACAGAGGGTCAGAGATGTCTGAGGCAACAGAGAAAGAACAGTATGTGTGAAATCAGGACCTAACCCTGCTCTTACTAGGTGTAGGACAAGTCACTTTACCTGTCTCTTTAGGTCTCAGTTTCCCCATCTTTAAAATGGGTCTAACAAGAACTACACTTGTTAGCTGTGTGCCACCATATAAGCCTTCTATAAGAAGCCTTCTCAATCCTTCTTAATTTCAGTGCCTTCCCTCTTTGGATTATTTCCTATTTATCTTGCTACATAGCTTACTTTGTATACGTATTCGTGTGCAGGAGCACCAGCTTTGATGGTAAGTTCCTTGGGGACAGAGACTGTCTTTTGTCTCTTTTTGCATCCCCAGTCCTTGACACAGTGCCTGACATATAGTTAGTGCTAAATATATGTTTATTGACTTGAAGCAAATTCAATTAAGATTCTTGAGCCTGTTTCCTCATCTGTGAAATGACAATAATGCTTGTACTACAAGTTTATTGTGAAGAAATTGCTCCACAAATCTCAAAGCTTAGTAGGAAAAAAAACCCAAAATTATTATTGCTATTTACTGGAAGTTACTTAGTGGGAAGAGAGTGAGACTGGGTAGATGACATGTGATGATTATGGACAATAGTCATTTATTAGCCTGGATCCCAAGGAACTATAAGCCAAAATGAAGGCAGACCTAGCCAACTTGCAAGAGACCATGCATAGAAGAGACCTAAATGAAAAGAAAAAAAGATTTTGGTGCTCTAGGAATATGAATCAGATCAACAACAGAATGTCTATATGTTATCTCCCGATGCTTCTAAATTCTACAGCCAAAGCCTTCAGGTTGAACAGTAATCTTGATGAGTTTTTAGTCTCCCAGGGTCCTTTTCCTTTATCAGCAAATGCTTTCTGGGGTTAGTCAAGCCTAGAAGGAATGACCCTGGGAGAGTGGGGAGTGGGGAAAGAGAAACACATAAAGACAAAGAGGAATTTTGCCTGTGAGGGCTGGCTGGCCTTGTTGTCTGGGATCATCAAAATAATACTTGAGAGCTCTTTTACCTTTTCCACAGGATCTAGAATAAAACTGTTTCTTAGAGGACTGGGAATTGCCTCCCCCTTCTCCTGGGCTTTTGACCTGTGATTTCATTAAGAGAGAATTCTCATAAACAGGGCAGATAAGCAGTTCATCTGTAACTTTCAGTTTGAGAGGGCTGCCTCTGGGCAGTAGGAGATGAACTTATTTGCTCATGGAGACATGAGCTAGTAGTGTCAGGGGCAGGAGCTGAACCCTAACTCCAAGACTAGCACCTTCTCCATTACGCAACACTGCCCCCAACTAAAGCAGCAGTACTGATCAGATGGATTTGTGAACTTTCTTCTTCCCTCCCTTTCCATTTCCTACTCTCTCCTTCTCTGAGCACACTGATACAAGTTCCCATCTCACATGATCTTTGCCAGTGTGGGTAGCAAATGAGTAATTAAAGGCTCTGAAGCAGCTGGCCTCCGTATGTCCCAGACTCTCTGTCTGTCTCTTTCTTCTCTGCCTCTGTCTCACTGTTTCTGTTTCTTTCTTTCTCTCCCTGTCTCTCTCTCTGTTTTTTTTTCTATATTTCTATCTCTCTGTTTTTCTACTCTGTCTGTCTCTGTCTCTCTCTAGGTGCAACTTAAAAAGACCAGAAGCATTGTACTAATAGCACTGGACCTGGAGTCAGAAAGACTCATCTTTGTGAGTTCAAATCTAAACTCAGACACTTCCTAGCCGTGTGACCCTGGATGAGTCACTTCACCCTGTTTGTCTCAGTTTCCTCATCTATAAAATGTGTTGGGGAAGGAAATGGCAAATCAGTCCACTATCTTTGCCAAGAAAACCCCACATGGGGTCATGAAGAGTTGGACACAACTGAAAACAACTAATCAATTATGGCAGCATCACTGGGAGAACTATGGAGACCCACCAGTTTGAGAACAGAGAATCTAAGATTCTGCTTATCAGGAGCAAAGAAAGGAAAAAAGTCATCTTCTATGGTGTAAGCCTGCCCTGAGATAAGATCTTTCCATTATATCATACCCATTTGGCCAACTCCATCTCTCCTTTTTGTTTTACCCCCTCCCAATAGAATGTTACCCCTTTGAGGCAAGGGATTGATTTTGCCTTTGTAATTTCAGGACATAGCATTGTGTTTAACCTATGGTGAGTGCTTAATAAATGCTTGTTGAATTGAAAAATGAATGGTGTTGTTCACTCTGAGCTAGTATTGTCCATCCCTCAGCACTTGTATGCTGTTCCCATACTATACCGTGATGATCATTAATTGGAGAGCTGAGGCCCAAAGGGACACTGGTCAAACTAAACAGCTCAATTCAGTTTTCAATTCAAAAAGTACTAAGCAACCTAGTAAGTCCAGGTTGGACAGAGCCTGAGGTGGCTGAATGGATCAATAGAGGTCACCAGATTTGGAATTCAAGGAGCTTCTAGCCTGAAAAAGACCAGAGGCACTATACTGAGGCCCAGCCCTACGTGAAATACTTTTGCAATCTGTCTCCAACCTATTTTTCTAGGCTTGATTTCACATTATGGCCACTCTACATTCCAGCCAAACTGGGATCCTTGTTGTAACCCCAAATATAGCATTCCATTTCTCTTCCATGATCTTTTTTTAACATCTTCAATTTTGTTGATTTTCTTTTTATGTTACAAACATTTACAGATTACTCCTGCTTTGTGAAATCTCTTATAACAAAGTAAAACAGTTAAACAAAACTGTTAATAGGGTGACCTCAAATGGGAATTCCTATTATATTATATATAATTCATAATAATCAAAATACTCCCTCTCTATTTTAAAAAAATCAACAGAAACCTATTTTTTCTTCCTCCTATCCCCTATCCTACTGGAAAAGAAAGAAAGGGGGGAAAAAAGCACATATCTTTCCAAAATTTGTTGAATCCTGCCTCACACCTACTGGCTAAGGCTTTCATTTTACAGATAAGGAAATCAAGGCCCAGCAAAATGATTTATTTGCCTAAAGACACACAGGCAGTAAGTGAGAGAGGGACCCTGGCTCCAAAGTCAGTGATCATTCTGGGTCAGGCTGTCTTTTCATTCCCATAAGGAATTAGAACAGTTTAATAAGTCTCTATCAACACTCACCTCTCTATTTTTGCTACAAGGAATAAGAAAAGCTCATGTTTGAATGTTCTATTTAATACCATGACTTTCCCTCTGTTGATTTTTTTCTACATTTTCTCCTGTTTGTCTTGTGAGTACATAATTGTTTGCATGTTGTTTCCCTCATTAGAATGTGAGCTCCTTGAGAGCAGGAACTCCCTTTTGCCTTTCTTTGTATCCCCAGCATTTAGCACAGTGCCTGGCAAATAATAGATGTTTAATAAATGTTTGTTGACTGCATTTGCTGCAAATATGCATAGTCAAGCAAAACAAGTTCCTCCAATGGCTGTACACAAAAATATACATGTATCTCATTCTGCACCTTAAATCCATCACCTTCTATAATATAATGAGAGCACATTTCATTGGTCCTTTGGAATCTCAAATGGTCATTATATCATACCTGGGCTTTTGTATCCCATGCTAGGTATGCTAGTTTGTGTTCCAAATGTATCTGAGCTAAAACTTGTGAAGACCTAACTTAAATGGTTACAAAGCCTGTCTATTTGGTATTGTTTGACCCTTAAGATTTTACTATCTCTCCCCTACTGATAAATGATCAAAGGATATGAACAGGGAATTTTCAGAGGAAGAAATTAAAGCTATCAATAGTCATGAAAAAAATGCTCTAAATCACTATTGATTAGAGATGCAAATCAAAACAACTATGAGGTACCACATCACAGCTATCAGATTGGCTAACATGACACAATAGGAAGATAAATGTTGGAGAAGATGTGGGCGAGTTGGAACACTAATTCATTGCTGGTAGAGTTATGAGCTGATCCAACCATTCTGGAAAGCAATTTGGAACTTTGCTGAAAGTGCTACAAAAATGTGCATACCCTTTAACCCAGCAATACTGCTTCTAGGGCTATATCCCAAAGAGATCATAGAAATGGGAAAAGGTCTCACATGTACAAAAATATTTATAGCAGCTCTTTTTGTGGTGGTCAAGAACTAGAAATCAAGAAGATGCCCATCAATGGTTGAACAAGTTGTGGCATGTGAATGTAATGGAATACTATTGTGCTGTAAGAAATGAGGAACAGTCAAGACTTCAGAAAAACCTGGAAAGACTTATATGAACTGATGCTGAGTGAAAGGAACAGAACCAGGAGAATGTTATACACAATAATTGTGTGAGGACTGTTTCTGATCGACAAAGCCCTTCACTGCAATGCAAGGACATAAAACATTCCCAAAAGACTCGATGCAAAATGCCATCCACATCCAAAGAAACTACAGAACGCAGGATGAGGCAGACTATTTTCTCTTGTGTTATGTTTTGTTTTGGTTTGGTTTTTCTCATGGCTTCTCCCATTCTTTTTAACTCTTCCATGCAACATGACTAATGTGAGAATGTGTTTTATGAGAATGTATATGTAGACCCCCCCCACCCAAAAAATTGTTTTTATAACATAAAAAAATAAGGGCAATACCTACTATATAGGCTTGTTGAATTCAATGCAACAAATATTTAAGTGACTACTATATGCCAGGTATTATAATAGGAAATAAATTACTGCTCTAAAGACAAATATCAAAGTGCTAAAAAAAATTGTATTATCTCAGTGACTTGTTAATTGTACATTTAGACCAAATTTGTATTTGTACTGTCAATTTGGAAAATGAGGGACAAAATGTGTAATACACTATTGGATTTTTAAACTATTGGATTCCATCTATATGTGTGTCTGTTTCTGTCTATGTGGATTTGCGTGGTAGAGGTTATTTTTAACATTCCCCCAGAGTGTGTAGGCTAAGTTAAACGATAAGGACATGTCCACGAAGAACTACAAGGTAAAATGGTATGTGACATAGGCAAGACATAGAGAGGACTTGCTACGTGAGGTCAAGGAAGGGAAAGACCACTCCTGACTGGCAGCAGGGTCAGGGAAGGCTTCATGGAGAAGGTGCCATTTGAGCAGGGTCTGGGAGGATTAGTAGGATTTCAACAGGCAGCGTTGTGGGGCAGGGGTGCTGCCCACATAAGGAGTAAAGCTGAGCCATCGGCATCAAAGTGAGAGAGGGAGACAGCAGAACATTCACAGGGGATGGAACGTCATACAGCTTGGCAGTGGTGTGGAAACACATGATAGGCAGTAGTGTAAGATAATGTTGCCAAGATCAGGTAAGCCAAAATGAACCCTATCTCTCTATCTGGAGGGGAGGTATTGTGGGTAAAGGGAGAGGGGAGGGAAAGAAAGGAATGCCTGGGCAGAGCTGACAACTTCTGAACCTAGATTCCCTGCAAGAATTCAAGTTATTTAGGAATGAGAAAGAAAGACTCCTTCCCCTGAGGTCAGAACTTTATCCCGGCAGTTCCGGTTTATGTTCCAAGAGGAGTGGGCTTGGGGAGTGTTGTCTAACATTTTCTTCCCGACGGCGCTGGGAGGCTGGTGGATATTATCATTAATGTCCTGAGTAATTACTATTCTCATTTCATGGATGAATCTTAAATATTAATTTATTCTTCTGGTGACCCTATTAACTCCCAATCATGAAATTCCCCAATCTCCCAAAGGGTAATGGCAGGTCATATGAATGTATATACAATGCAACTTATTACTGATATATTGAAGGCAAGAAATGTCTTAAAAGATAAAGAGATCAGAAAAGAAGGTGGGCCACTCTGATGTATCTGAGGTCCGTGTGAACCTAGATCTTCTGACTCTAAGCCTTCTACTCTATTAATTAGGACAGTCACCCACAGCCACACATTTAGGATTGGGACCATGGTCTCTTGACTCCATGTTGACTTGTCTTTCCCCTACTCCACTGAAAGGACATCAGAGTTATATAGATGTAGGTTTTTGAACCTGTTCTGTGTCTACAGAACAAGGTGACTGGATCAGATGACTTCTGAGGTCTTTTTACAGCTCTAGGCAGCTTCTCTTGGAAGCAGGGTAAAGTTTTGAAATAGGCCAACTTTGTCTTGGACATCCCTCCTACTTTCCTGTCTGCGCTATCCCAAGAGGTCTAGTACAAATTGTCCTGACTTTCTTCCTCTACACACACACACTCTGGCACCTCTCCCAAACCTGCCCTACTTCCCAAAGTGCTCCAAGTTCCTAAATTAAATACCATCCTTTCCCCATCTTTAGGAAACCCCCATTCCCTCAGTGTAATTGTGGTCATCTGCATATTACAGGAGAACCAAACTGATTTGACTAATTTATTCCAATGTGGACCTGAATGACCTAGAAATAACCTAACCATTCTAAAAGTGTTCACACTTTTTAAAAGAGGATATTTGTTATCCTGAATAAATCTACACCTGATTTGGAGTTGTCCTCCCTATCCCCTACCCGAGTGAACCACTAAAGCAGAAATGAAATGAAATAATTCAAGCAATGCAGAAGATGTCTTAGGGAATTATAGACAGGCCACCTGTAGGCCTTGGATAAGCCTTCCTAAACTCATTCTGTTTTCTGCAACTTTTTTCTTTCTTCTACATCTGTCAATACAAATTCTCTTAAGTTTTGTTCTCTTTTTGGGATATCTCCCTGGATGGGCCAAAGAAGACTCTAGCATGGAAAGACAAGGGCAGCTCTTTGTATGTACCTGAGAGTTTTAAGTCAGTTCTGCAGATAATTAAGCACCAACACCATATTATACACCATGCGTTTCTTGGGAGTCAGAAGGACAGAAGAGTGAGGACAAGTTTTTGGAAAGACTTTAGACTAGGCTTCAATGGAAGAGGGGAGAGGAAGAATTGTCAAGGAGGGAAAGCCTTGGGGACAAAGGCCAAGAGGGAGGATTGAGCATGGCACTTGTGGAAATCAATCTGGCCAGACTGCTGAGAGGTGGGGGCTGAGGAATAACAGGAAAGATAAGATGCAAGGCTGAAAATCTAGAACATTTATAGGAACTGCAGTGCAGGTACACCTCGATTACCATGTTCTAGGGAGGTTCCTTTACAACAAATTTAGTCATGTTTTAGAAGACACACACAAAACCAAAACTTAATAAATCATGCAAAGTCACGTTGGCCTCATCACATGAATCGTGTATCGGAGCAATGGAGAGGAGAGACGTATAGTGGGCACAGGCAGCCTGCAGCCTGATTCCAATGATGACCTATGCCAAAAAAAAAAGAAGTGACATAAGGTATATCTCTGAAGGAATGAGTGTTTAGAAAAGGAGGTAGGGCTGGGCATGGTTGTTCAGGCCTGTAGTTCTTGCTACCGAGGAGGCTGAGGCTGGTTAATCACTTGAGTTTTGGAGCTCTGAGCTTCAATAGGGATAAAGCTGACTGGTGTCTGTATTAAATGGTACAAATACAGTAAGCCTCTGGGCTACTAGACTGCTTAAAGTGGGGCAAACTAGCCCAGGTAGGAAACTGAGCAGGTCAAAGGTGGCTCATGAGTGGCCGGTGTACTTCTAGCCTGGGAGAGATAGGGAGGCACAGATGAAGAAAGGAAGGAGGAAAGAAATGAAGGAAGGAAGGAAGAAAACAGAAAAAGAGAGAAAAAGGAAGAAAAGGAAGGAGGAAAGGAAGAAAGAGGGAAAGAGAGGATGAAAGGAAGGAAGAAAGAAGGAAAGGAATATAAAGAAGGAAGAAAGGAAGGACAGAGAAAAAGAGAGAAAGAAAGAGGTGGGCCACAGTTACAAAGACTAAGAAATCCCTTACCTAGATAATTCACAATATCCATCAATGAATCCCCAGAGGAAGATAGGGCTTTAGCACATTGAAGATCCTGCTCTGTGGAACATCTATAAGAGAAGATGGATGCATAAGATGAGAAGGCAATGACATCTGATGTCTCATTTCCCACCAGCTGCACCCCTTTCATACTTCTCTGACTTCTTCCACCAAGAACCCAATAAACTCATCATTGGGAAATCTCGTCTTGTAAGATCTAATCAGCTTGTCACCTCTTCACATCTGCCCCTCTGCTTGGAGAGTGGAGCCATAAACTCCTCCACTTAAGAAGAGGAGACAGGGCAGACATTTTCTAAGACATCTCTTCATATTCGACCTGGCGGCACCCATTTCAGACTTACTTGACTTCTCCATCATGCCATTGTACTGGATATCTCCTCACTTCCCTTTTCAGTTTTCTTTTGTATGTGGTCTTCCTCCATGAGATTGTAAGTAGTTTGAGGGCAGAGATTGCCTTTTTCATATTTGTATCCCCATCACTTAATATAGTACCTGAGAGGTACTTAAAAATTTTTATTGACAAGGATGAATTTTAACCTGCGCCAATGGGGCAAATACTGATTTTGAGAAGATTACAGATCATTTTACTACCTACAGCTTTTAGTTTGGCTCCCTACAATTAAAAGTTTTATATAAAATTGTGAATAATAATCATAGCTCACATTTACATAGAGCTTTCCAGTTAATAAAGAAGTTTATTGAAATTTGTCTCTCTTCAAATGCTCCGTGTCTTCTTGCTCCTTAAACCACTCAATCAAAACAAGAAATGATCTATTAGTCATTTTTACATGTGGTAGAATAATAATAGTAAAAATAATAAATTTGTATCTATATAATACTTTAAGGTTCTCAAAACACTTTACGTATATTATTTCATTTTGGGAAAGAACACTATACTTGGGAGTCAGAGGATCTGGGTTCAAGTTACCACACAGCTCAGCTGATTCCTGGTTGCATGAGTTTGGGTAAGTCACTTGGTCTTTTTGAAACTCAGTTTCTGCACTTGTTAAACAGAGATGATATATTCTTCTGGAAACTCTACTTTATAACTATCTTGGACACCTTTGGAGGGTCACTTCCTTCCCAAAGCCTTCCCTGACCTCCTATATTCCATGCTGATCATGGGATTATATAGAGTTGGAGCTGGAAATCTAATCAGGTCATCTAGTCCAGATTTTTGTTCCACCTGGGGCTTCCCAGGTGCCTAGATTGCACCACCTCCAGTTTAGCACCCTCCCTTGTGGTAATTAATGTGTGTATAGGGTGTAACGTCTCTCCCCGTGCCCCCATCTCCACCGTGTAACCTCCTATTTGACCTTGGTATCCCCGGCACCTACCAGCACATTGCCCATCATGGTCAATCACCTCCAACTGCACGTGTCCCAAGTTCATCATCCAGCTTCCTTATCTGTGTGGATGGCACCGCCATCCTTCCGGTCATGTGAGCTTGAGTCCAAGAGTGCCTAACCTTTCTTCATGGCACAGACCGTCCTGGGCAAGCTTCACAGTCGGAGGTCAGGGAAAACAGAGGGGTGATTCCCCCTCCCCCTCCCCCATTCAGGCTCCTGGACCTCCTGGAAAGGAGGACTTGGAATTCCTGAGGATGGAAGGTCCTTCAGGGCGGGAGTTGCCCTATTCTCCTGTGGGTATGCCCAGTGCCGTACTTGCAGTAAATGCTACATAAATGTCTCACTCCTGCATGCCCTTGCTTTAACGCCAAGGTCTTTTTGAGCCTCGTGGCTTGGACAGCACCTGGCATTCAGTAGGTGCTTAATAAATCCTCTTTGGACGAAGGGCGTGCAGGGGAAGCCCACAGAAGCCTGGGGGCTCTGCTGCGGCGGAGGGGAGAATCGCAAGCAGAAGCTCTCACGGCTTGCTTTTCTTTCTCTCCCGGGGAGAGCCGAGAAGGTCAGCGCGGGGTCCAACATGGCGCCGCCCAGAGGCCGGCCGCCTCTCCCTATGGAGGCCGCCATCTTGCCTCACGTGACCTCCCGCGCGGCCCCGGCCGCTCTCGGGCGTGCGGACGCACGGGGCGGGCCCTGGCGTCGGGCGGTCTCGTGACAGGCACTTCCGCTCGGGGCGGCGGCGGTGGCGGAAGTGGGAGCGGAGCCTTAGTGTTGGCCATAAAGCCCGAGGCGGCGACGGCGACGGTGGTGGAAGGAGAAGCGGGAGGTGAAGGAGAAGGGAGCCTCGCCGAGCGGACCAGGAGCGTCCCCTCCCCTGCTGCCCTGCTACCGAGCCCTCGAGACGCATCTGGCATCGCTCCCGAGCCCCCGGAGGAGCCGTCCGCCCTCTTGCCTGCGGTGAGCCGCGGGCCCAGCTGCCCCCTCCGTCCGCCCGCCCTTCCCCCTCCGGCTCCCCAGCTCCTTAGGCCGGGGCCTAACGAGGGTCCTGACCCTGGGGCCGAGGCTCCCGCCGCCGCGGGCAGTGAAGCGGGAGGTCCCGGACCCTCTTGGGAGGGGTCCGGAGCCTGTCAGGGGCAGCGGGACCCGGACTGGCACGGCGCCGGGGGGCGCGAGGCTCGCCCTTCCTTCCCTCGAGGGCCGCGGGATGGGGCCGGGGCGGTCTGCCGTCGCGGGCTTGTTTACCGGGCGCCAGGAGGAAGGGGCGGCCGTCCGGCCGGCCTTCGGGGCCTCAGCACCCGCTCGGGGGAGGTTCGCCCAGCCTGGCGAAGCGGGAGGTCAGATCGGGAAGGGTTTCGGCCTTGTGCTAGGAAGGAATGAGCGTTGGTGACCCCCCGCCGAGCCGGAACGGGTCGTCTGGGCGCGGACAGTGACGATCGGACGGCAGCGTTCGGTGACAGCTTCCCCGGTGGCCCTCGAGCGTGCGGGGATCTGTCACGAGTGTCCCGCCTGTGAGCTCATTAAGTTATTAAAGTCGATTCCTTTGTTTGGGAGAGGCTTCCCCAGAGCACCTGAGTCAAGCTGAATCAGTCCAAGTCATGTGGCCAGTACGATTTTCCTTCGTGTTGTGTACATGGGAGACCCTTCAGGCCGTGGAAGACAGAGGGCTTTTTGTGATCCACGTGTGTTAATGAAGCGTGGCTCCTTTGTGGGGCGAAGTTCTAGAACTTCGGGGGGGGGGGATTAAATTTAGATCTTGCCCGGTAGCTGTCTCTGGTTATCCCCACTGAGTTATGTTTAGTAGGTTAAATAATAGATTTTGAATGGAATTCTGAAGCTTGCAGTGACTTTTCTTGTGCTCTGATGTTGTTTTTGGCAAAGACTTTATAGAGCTGCTTCAACAGCAAGAAACACTTCTTTGCTAAAGCCAGTAATTCAGCTGGCAGTTGCTACTTCAAGTACACTCTTGTATGGTGTCAGTAACTTAGGAACGTTCAAGTGCTGTCAGGATAACTTACCTTTGTTAAAGGATAAACTTAGACTTGGAAGCTGGCCTTCCGTACCTGCTTATTTTTATTACTAATAACAAAATAGAGTGAAATAAGTGAAGATTTAGTGTGCTTGAATGTTCATATTTCCTTTTAAAGCATCATATCTTTTCCTTGAATACTGAAATAATAAGTACTGTCCATTCCTTGTGACATTAGCAGCTGATTTAAACACATGACTTGTCATTTGTGGATTAATAAAGTCTCTCCAGAGTGTTATTCTTTTTAGAGAAGTAGGGTCTTTCCAGATATGCGGTAGGAAAACTCGGTATTAAGTAGGGTAACTTGCCCATAGTGGATGTTCAGATATTTCTTGATGAGTGAAATGAATCTTGTATCAACAGGCTAGAAATGGTTCTTCCCTAGAGAATGTTATCTTTAAAGCTGCCTAATATTAAAAGCTTCCTTGTGTGTGTGTGTGTGTGTGTGTGTGTGTGTGTGTGTGTGTGTGTGTGTGTGTATTTGGCTTTAAAGAATGATTTATAGGTAGAGATTTTTTTTTGTCGTTGGGGATTTCAGATAAAAGCATAAGCAAAGATAGAAATGTGGGAAAGAACAACTTCCCAGTTTAACCTGAAATAGTAATTCCAGCTTTTTGTTGATTTTCATGATGAAGTACTCTTTTTTTAGTCTCCCTTGAATTTATAATGGAATCTTACTATCAGATACAGTTCTCCAGATTAAAAATGGCAAATTTTTGTTCTCAGGAATTTGTGTGGAATAAATTTGGATATCATAGGAACATGCAGTGGAACGATGAAACCTTGGAAGTATACAAACTTATTCTCTGAAGGGGAATGTATAGCTGGGGAATAGCTATTACATTCTTTTTCTTATATCAACCTAAATTACAAAGTTGTCACATGACAGTTTAGGTTATATATGGAGTTTGATGGGTTAGGGAAGTGTCTGTTCAGGTTGAATTTTGAGGGAAACTAGTTAATATTGCCTATGTACCTCCGTGACAAGTTACCCTTAGGGCTTCAGTTATTGCTTAAAGCATATCTTTAATTTGGGGGATTAACTACTATTCCTAGTCCTTGTTGCTTTAATGGTGCTTTTTTTTTTTTTTTAACAAATAAGTTTCTCCTGTTTTCTACTGTCTGCAGATATTAAGGACTTGTTGAAATGTACTTACTTTCCGGAAAGGTTTGAAACAGTCACACTAAGTATAGCCTAGGTTCTTGATTTCTTTAGCTGAAGTGATTGAGGAGTTTGCACACTTGAAACACATCCTATCGGCTACATTCATCCTATCTTTGTTAACTTGTTGCCCATGTGAAATACTTACGGTTCTCATTCCTTTTTCTTAATCCAAACAAGGATTTTTGTTGAAGGTTTATATAGCAAAACTGTGTGGATCGAGGGACAAAAATGTTTCAGAAGAGCAGTATTTTGACCCTGTTTTATCTCATGTGATTGTTTACAATTACTTAATGAAGGAACATTTGGATCTGAAGCAGTCTGCAAACAGTGATGCAGACAAAAGTCTGCTCTTTAGGGCTAACTTTATCTTTAGTTAGAAGCCCTATGATCATAAACCCCCTTGGCCTTATGGCATATGTGGCTTTGAATTGGTGTTGCCCACAGTGTTGAAGCAATCAAAATGCAAATAAATAAATGAATGTCCCTCCTCCCAACCCAGCCATTTATTTAGCTTGAAGATTTTACCCTTCTTGAGCATGAACCATATTTTGAAGGAAGCATTGTGAATTAAAGTTTGTTGGTGTGTTCTGCATTTGATCTATCTTGTGCAGGTAGATTGATGCAAAAGATCTCAACACTGATTTTACCTGAAGTTTGTCCTTTGTACCTCCTGAAAATTGTCCAGCTCTCTGCTAATGAGCCCAAGATTCATCCCCAATCTAAAGTAATTTAAACATAGGGCTATGACAAATTTTAGTAGCTACTGAACTAAGGTGCTAAGGTCTGGAAATGGAAACTAGGAGGAGGCTTCCTCCTTATTAAGGCCAAACAATGGTTCACTTGGCACTGATCTTCTGAAGAAGGACTTAGGGGATAGAAATAAGTGTTTGTTTCTCTTTTCTTTGACCCTGTATTCCTAAGCCTACTCTCTTATTGCTGCCTCTTATCTGATATATAACATTGTTACTGAATTCTCAGTTGCAGTTCTTTGGGTTATCAAACTACTATCTATTCCATTTAAATAGATTTCTTTGCTTTTCCATCTGCAGTTTGCTGCAGTAACATTTTGCAATGTGTTAATCTCAGAATTACCTGCCCCCACATTTTCACTCTTCTTGCCATGGTTTTCTTCCCACTTTTTTATACTGAACACAGGGAAGATAGTATGCCTCTGCCTCTTGAAATTCTCTGACGTGTAATAACAGTTAGTTGTATCAGCTACAAATCAGAAGTGAGTGGTATGTCAGACAGATTTGAACAGGTCAAAGAAATGTTTGTTGAATTTAGACATTTTTACTCTTTACAAGGATATATTTAAATTTTAAATCAGTTACATTCTGGGCTGCAGTTCTCAAAAGCAACTTTTAAGAATAGCTGTTTTCAAAATATTTCATTTTTGGAGAGTTTGAAAGTTTTGTTTCAGTCCTTCCTTGTTTACTTTATTGCAGATTCTTTACTTTATGCAAGAGAACAGAGGAACCTCTGCTATGTACCACTTTTTTTTTTTTAGTGATGTCACCACTGCTTTGGAGATCAGTCTGATTCTGCTTCCACTTTGCACAGTGCCAAGCTGTATGAGTTCCATGGACGCAGCAAAATTGTGGCAACAAAATGAAAACTAATGTCCCCTTTAGGAGTTTTCAGTTTAATAAGTAAATTACATATGGCCTCACTTGTGCTATTATGTGTATTAAAGGTGTGTCTCTCTCCTTTTTTAATTGTCCTAATTGCTCTGTTGGGTTTTTAAAAATATATATTTGTTTTCATCTGTCAAAAATCACCTTCTTACCCTCTCACTCTAACCCCCTCCTTCCTTCTCCACAATTGAGAACACAAGAAAAGCAACCTGTTACAAACATGAGTAGGGCATTGATTTCTTCGTAATAACTACCCTATAACTATTAAGCTAATACCTACAGATATATTTTTATCTGACTGATCTTTGATTAAATACCATTACGTAGCTTATAAGGATAGAATAGATCAACTATCCTTATGTCTTTAAGGTTTTCGAGAGACTCACTAATAACTCACCCTTTTATAGGACCTTCAAGTTAGTAAAATGCTTTCCTCAACAGTTCTGTTAAGGACTATTCTGCAAGTGTTCTCCTTTTACAGATGAGGAAACCGAAGGTCTGAAGTTAAGGGATTAAGTCTGTAAGGTAGAACTTGAATTCAGGTTTCTTGATTTGAGGGCCACAATTCTCAGGTGTTCCTTTCTGTTCAGACTCTGGTATTTGTGTCCTTTTTAGTCTTTGTTTCTATGCTTTAGTAGACTGGAAGCTTCTTGCTGTCTTGAGGATTAGTCACAATATTTGACTGTGTCTTCCCTCACTTCTAGTCCCTCTTTTTCCTGTGGGAAATGGCTCTGCCAAACCTGGGGGAGTAACTAATCTGCCCCAGGGCTGTTCTCTTGTGCTGTTGCTGCAGACCTTTTTCAAATGGAGCCGCCTTTCTGTGAATGCAGGTCAGTGAAGGAGAAGCTGGGAAGGAGAGCTGAGTATTGACAGTGTGCTGGAGCTTGTATTGCTTAGTGCTAAGGAAAGGTGACTCAGAGTCTGCAGTCTATCTAGGGAGCAAGACACACAAACACACAAAATATCTTAACACACATTTAAGGTAACACCTATGAGAATATAATTGGTGTAGTGAAAATTAGAGAAATGGATTGTAATGATGGTTTGAGATGGGTGGCATTTAACAAGAAACACTAACATACTCTTCAGTTCATCCCTCAGACCCAACATAAATTTTCATTATTCTTAAATGTTGTACATAATACAGTTTGCCAGTCTGGATCTGATGGCTCAATCTAGTAGCCTTTTCTGATTCCTCATTATTTACCTCTTTGCCTTACTGAACATCATCCCCTCCTGCATGGTCTTGTCTTTTTTTAGACTGCTTGATTTTCATTTCTTGACACTATTCTCTCTAGGTTCTTCTCCCACCTGTTTGGCCACTGTACTGCCCAGTCTCCTTTATTGGGCCTCCTCCACCTTCAAGTAATTGGATGTACCTCAAAACTATTCTTTTCCTTTCTCTCTCACTGGCTGAGCCTGGGAGTTCAGTTATCATCTCCATAGAGATGACTGATCTGTATGTCATGTCTTTGTTCCTCTCCAGTTCCTCATCGGTCATCAAACAAATATTAAGCTCCCACTCTGTAGGTACATAATTTTTGTTGTTGTTGTTCATTCCCTTCAATTATGTCCGACTCTTCGTGACCCTGCTTGCCGTTTTCTTAGTGACCTGCCCAGGGTCACACAGCTGGTAAGTGTCTGAGGTCAGATTTGAATTCAGGAATATGAGTCTTCCTGACTCTAGGCCTGACACTGTATGCACTACACCATCTTGGTGCTAACTTCTGGTCTGGACTTTGATTCCTGGCCAGAAGGGTGCTTATATTCTGTTGGGGAGAAGGAGACTAGATGGGGATGACATGTATATGTACGTCAAGTTACGTAATGGGGGAGAGCACTCGTACCTAAGAGAGGTAGGAAGGGCCTCAAACTTGAGTTTAACTTGGAGGTGAAAATGAGGAGGGATTATATTCCATGCCTGCGCAGGGTCCTAGAGAAAATTAATGGAATGCTGTATGTGAAGATCTGTCCAGTTTGGTCAAAGTAGTCAGATGGTACAGTGAATAGTGCTGGACTTGATATTCATGATGGAATACTAGGATCAAATCTTGCCTCAGATACTATCTAGCTACGTGACCCTGAAGTCTCTTCTCAGCTTCATCTCTAAACTGGGAGATGCTATTGTGTCTGCCTTAGAGTTGTTGTGAGGAACAAGTAAGATAGCAGGTAAAATAATTTGCAAACCTTAAAGTGCTATATAAATCCTACTTATTGTTATAGTGGTCAAGGGGAGTGATGCACAATATATTGGAAAGATAATCTGGAAGGATTTGTGTTTTATCTGAGACAATAGAGAACCACCAAATTTTTTGAGCAGGAGTTACGTGATCAGACCCTTTAGGAATATTACTTTGGCTGCTGTGTAGAAGGTAGACTGGAGCCTCCCAGAATAGGAGGCTATTTTTGATAGTTCTACTAATAGGTTATATGGACCTAGACTCTTGACTCTGTAAGCGGAGAAGGGAATTGATGCCAGAGATTGCGTGGATGGAGAATTGGCAGAATGTGGGAGGGAATGTGGGAGGGAAGAGATGAGGATGATTCAGGAGGTTTCAACCTGGATGACTAGAAGGATGGGAAGTTCAAAAGAAGGGGAAGAAAAAAGGGTTTTGTTTGGGACATGGGTTTGAGGTTTCCCCAGGATGTCTAGGGGGAAGTGTGGTTGGTAGAACTTTACAATAGACATTTGGAACTCAGCTAGTCCAAAACAACTGTTGTATTTTATGATACGTCCCCTCCTTCTCCAAAAAAATAAAAGATTCTGGCGGTTCCCTCTTGCCCCTAGGATGAACTGCAGACTCCTCTGTTAGGTGTAGACAGCCTCCTGCTTGCTGTTCTCTATTCATGACATTGTTTCTCCTTTCTCTGTGCCTTTGCACAAATTGCCTCTTGGGTCTGGCACTGTGGATCTCTAACTTCCTTTAAAATTTAGTTCAAGCTTCAGGTCCTAACCTCCCCCCTTGAGGCCTTTCTGTATTGTCCCAACTACTAGTGCCCTCATTAGCTTTCCATATTATTTAATAATAATAATGGCTAATGTTTATGTAGTGCTTACTTTGTGCCAAGTACCGATCCTCACATCATCCCTTTGAGGTCAGTGCTGTTATCAGTACTGCTTTACAGATGAGGAAATTGAGGCAAACAGAGATTGAGGGCCTTGTCTCAATCACACAGCTAGTATGTGTGGAGTCAAATTTGAAATCAGGTCTTCCTGATGATAGGCCCAGCACTTTTTACTGTGCCTACATTATTTCCTGCTCTTAGTGTGCTCCTTGAGGATAGGGGGTGCTTTGCAGTCTTTTATTCCCACTACCCAGCTTAGTGGCTGGCATGTTATTGGTGCTTAGTAAATGCATTTTATTGTTGAAAACCAGCATTTTAAAAAACTTCCCTTTCTAGGTTTGATCTTTTCTTCTTGCCTGTTCAGAGCAGGTTTGGAAGAAGTGTCAGCAGCAATTATTCGTATCATTTAAAAATGATTAATTTCACCTTGAGTTTATTTTTCCATCAATAATTTGGACCTGTACCTGCTGGGTAGAACTAGCTCAGATATTGGACAGTAATATCTCTGAGCTAGTAGTAGATAATACTAGCAGCATTGTGCACTTCACTTTGACCTGGTAAGAAAAGTCTCCATACTGTCAGGATTACTTGTTAAAAAGGATGTTAACATTTTCACAGCAGTTGGTAAGAGTGGCAACTGTTGCCTCTAACAAACTATTATATAGGTTATATATGACCTTTCATACATTGTCTCTGTTGAATAAATTTATAAGTTCTTATCCGGAACAGTAAATTTCTATACAGTATACTGGTTTTGATCTTTGTTACAATGTGGAGAAGTGTGCTAGAGATTTTAAGCTTTTCAGGGAGGAATTGAAAAAGAGTGTCTCATTGAGGGTTGTAGGAAGGGAATAAAGATGTTATTTCCTCAGGGGGTTTACATTCTTTACTAGAGTAAAAGAGATATTACCTTACTACATTAAAAGGTAGTTAAACATATATGTCACAAATGAAATGCTGTAGAAATTTTTAAAATTTAATTTGTTTTTTTTCTTCCCCTATTCACCATGTAAAGAAGAAGTAACAAATGGGCATAGTCAAGCAAAACAAATTCATACATTGACTATCTAAAAAATGTCTCATTGAGCACTTGATTCTGTCATATTTCTGTCAGGAGGAGGTGGATAGCATATTTTATTAGTTCTCTGGAATCATGGTTGCTCACTTTTTTTATATATATACAATGTTGTTATTGTATAAATTGTTCTGATTCCTTCACTTTGCATCAGTTAATCTCAGTGCCATTGGAACTTGTCCCTTCTATAATTTCTTATGACAGAATAGTATTTTATTACATTCATATACCATAATTTGTTTAGATAGCCCCTTAGTTTCTAGTTTTTTTGCTGCCACAAAAAGAGGTGCTATAAATATTTTTGTACATATTGGGTCATCTTTCCTTGATCTCTGTGCAGACTTAGAGGTTGTTGGGCTAAAAGATATGTAGAGGTGAATGACTTTTTAGACATAGTTCTAAATTGCTTTCCAGATTGACTGGACCAATTTATTGCTCTACCAGCATTGCATCAACATGCTTGTTTTTCTGTAGTCTCTCCAACATAGGTCATTTTCCATTTTTGTCAGCTTTTCTTAGCAGTCAGAAGTAAAACCTTAGAGTTGCTCTTTAATTTGCATTTTTCCAATTAATTATTAGTGATTTGTTTTGTTCATATCCTTCAGTTGGGGGAAATACTGTAGGAATTAAGATGTCAGATGACTTTGACGGGACTGGTAGAGGATAGCCAATGAAAGAGGTAGTATTTGAGCTGGGTGTCAAAGAATGGATAGGATTCTAGAACTGGGATGTATGTGTGTTTGTGTGTGGGGGTGTGTGTGTATGTATATGTATGTAAGATTTCAATTGAAAGCAGAAACAAAGGAGGGTAGGAAAGAGCCAACCAAGTAAGAGTGATGCTTTTAGTTTGTTTTTCAAGCAGTAGAAAGTGATGTGAGTCATCCAAGGAAAGAACTATGGAATTTGATCGCAGAATGAAGCAGGTCATTTTCTTTTGTATTATGTTTTGGTTTGTTTTATGATTTCTTCCATTCATTTTAATTCTTCTGTGCAACATGACTAAAGTGAAAATATATTTAATAGGAATGTATGTGTAGAACCTACATAAAACTATATGCTATCTCAGGGAGGGAGTGGGGAGGTAGGGGGAAGGGAGGGAAAAAAATATAAGGTATATGGAAGTGATTGTAAAACACTAAAAACAAATAAAATAATAATAAAAAAAAGGTTACATGAGAAAGGTAGGTTGGGATCCTAGAATGGTTGAGTTCCTAGAATGCCAGGAGGAAGAGCATATCTTATTCAGTAGGCACTAGGAAACCACAGAAAGCTTTTAATCAGGGAAACATGCAAAACGATGCTTTAGAAGGGGCAGTGTAGTAGTTGAGGTACTAACTTAGTCTGAAGAGTTAGACTTTTTTCTTGTGTCTGAGGCCAGATTTGAACTCAGAAAGTCTTCCTAACTTCAAACTCAGTACTCAGTCTACTGTATTACCTACTTGCTCAGTATTAGGAGAAGGAAAAGTCAAATAAGGTAATTGATAGTGAAATTATGAAGTCAGAGGAAAAGGCTACTTGGTCCTCAAAGAGCACCTCGATATATCGGGAAGGTGATGCCATGACTTGCAAGTGAATTGGATTTAAATGAAGGAGGGCTGTACCAAGTCATCAGCCTCACTTTCTCCTCTGGAGCCATCTGGGTCCAGTGGCAAGATATAGATCAGCAGGACTGGAGATGGTTCTTTGTTAAATCATCCCCCAGGGCCAAGTATGTATAGATCCCTAGAGCCCAACTTAAGGTTAACATCTCTTTGACAGCTGCCATCCATCCAGTTTTGAATCCATTTGTTTATGTTATTTAATCCATATCTTTCCGTCTTCTCCTCAAGAATAGTATGAGATAACTTTATATAAAATCTTGATAAAATTTAGACCAGCTAAATCCCTAGCATTCCTCTCATTTCCTAATTTAGTAATCCTGTCAGAAGGCATTGGTGGTTCGGTGAATAGCACCTGAAGTCAGGAAGATTCATCTTCTTGAATTCATATCTCGTCTCAGCAAACTGGTCACACTAGTTGTGTGACTCCAAGCAAGTCATTTTACTCTATTTGCCTCATTTTTAAAATGAGCTGGAGAAAGAAATGGAAAACCACTCCAGCATCTTTGCTAAGAAATTCACAAATGAGGTGAAGGAAAGTTGAACACAATTGAACAATAGTCTTATCAAAGGAATATGAGGTTATTAGGCTAACATGATTTGTTTTTGGTAAAGCCACTATGGTTCTTTATAATCACCAGTTTCCTTTTCTAGATATTTACCAATCATCTCTTTAATAGTTCTTTCTAGAATTTTCCCAGGAAATGAAGTCAAGCTCACTGGCCCAAAATTTGTAATCTCTACCCCCCACCCCCACTTTTTAAAGTCTAGACATTGATCCTTGTGGACTCCTTGTGGTACCTCTTCTCTTTTCCATTCCCATCTGCCAGTTCTTTCAGGACCTAAGGAGGTAATTCATTCTGACTAGATGACAAATTCATCAAGGACAGCTGGCTTAAAATTGGTTAGGGAACATTTAGCATACTAGAGAGTAGCAACCTGGTCGCAACTGGAGTGGTGATTAGTCCATTTTGCTTAAACTTTCCCTATTTATAGAATGTTTTGTTAGGTACTTAATATTGAACAGCAGTACAGAGTTGTTTATTGACTATTCATTTTTTGATTGCCTTCTGTTTTTTTGCATTCGTTTAGCAATACATGTTTCTTACCATCTCTTAAAAAGACAGTTCAGCAAAATCAGTGCAGTGACTAAGCATGACAGTGTATGTAATATTTCATACCCATAGTCTCCCACTTTTACAGTAAAGGGAGGTAGGTTCATTTTTTCAACTCTCTTATACTGTTCAGTTTTCTTTTATTGGGTTTTGGGATTTTTTTTTTGCTCATGTTGTAGCTGTTGTGTTTTCCTGATTCCATATTAATTTAAATAAGCCTTCCCATAGTTCTCTGAATTCTTCACATTTCTTTTTAAAGTTTAATTATTCTTTTTTAAAATTTTATTTTCAGACAGCAAAAATTCTCTTCACTATTCTCCAATTAAGAAAAACACAACCTCTTTCACAAATATATATAGTCAAAACAAAGCAAATTTCCAGTGGCCTTGGGGGGAAAGTCTAATTTCAAACTCTGTCAGATTTGGGTAGCATGCTTAACCTCTGGACTTGTAGTTGCTTATTATACTGATCAAAGTTCTAAGTCTTTAAAAGTTGTTAGTCTTTACAATATTGTTGTCATCGTATAATTTATTCTTCTGGTTCTGCTCACTTTGTATCAGTCCACACAAGTCTTTCTAGGTTTCTCTGAAACCATTTTCTTCATCATTTCTTAGAGCATAATAATATTCCATATATACCAATAATATACCATATATTATACCATAATATACCATAACTTGTTCACCATTCCTCAAATTGATGAACTAGCCCTCTCCCCACCCCTCCCCCCCTTTCCAATTCTTCATTACCACAAAAAGAATTTTTAGTTTCTCTAATCCTGAGTTTGCACTTCAAAGTCACTACATAGCTCTGATCTTTTCAACTGGAACATTTGGAACATATTCCTTCACTAAAGATCCATTTTCCCTGTTTTGCTAGCTAAGTTATTTTTGGTAGTAAGGTAGAATTCTTTGCCTTCTGAATTGTTGATTCTAAACTCTCTATTATAGTGGTGGCTGCTAAATCACATGTGATCCTGACCCCTTAGCTCTTCAGGTACTTTAATTCTTCCTTCCTGGCTACTTGGAGGGCTATAATAGTTCTGGGAGTTTTTAGTTTTGGAGTTCCTTTCAGGAAGTGATCTGTAAAGTCTTTGTATTTCTACTTTGCCCTCTGTTTCTAAGAGGGTTAAGTAGTTTTCTTTAAGTTTCTTTAAAGTAATGAGACCCTTTTGGCCATGGCTTTCATGTATACCAGAATTTTTAAATTTTCTCTCCTTGATCAGTTTTCCGGGTCAATTGTTTTGCTAGGAGAGACTTTATTTAAATTAGTGCCCAAAGTATATTTTTCTTTGTGGCTTTGTTTGTAGATGTTTTGGAGTCCCAAAGCTGGATATGGATAGCTTGCCATCCATATTGGTAGAGGAAATATCTTTGTGAAGAATCACAGATTTATTTTGGGAAGTGGAGGGGTGAAAGTGAGTCAATAGAAACTTACACCAAGTACAGTAATCAAAGCAGTTTACTAGACTTATCTTTTCATAGCATTGCATCAGTGCTGGACACAAAGGCAAGAACATGAATGTTTTGTTTTTGTGTTGTCTTCTTTTGACTTTATATCTTTAGCATCATAATAGCTTTTTTGGTGGTATTTTGCAGGGGATCAGCAGTGGGGTATTCTTCAAGAACATTTTTTGACTCTGGATTTGATATTAGAACTGGGCTCTCCATACTTTTTGAGGAATGATAGAACTGTGCTTTAGGAACATCAATTAGGTATCATCGTGGGTAGATGGCATGGATTTAAGGGAGAGGAATTCTTACCTGCTGCTGCTTGGGAGCCTGCTGATGAGTGCCCACAAAATTGATGAGTTGATAGGGGAAGGGTTCGAGTATTCTAGAGGTATAAAGTGGGAGAATTTTTTCCTGCATGGCTGCTGGTGGTGGTGCCATTGGTGTTAGATTATAAATTCAAGGCCATTACCAGGTACAGAGGGGAAGAGAGGCTAGAAGCTTGCAGTGGCCACAGGATACCAGTTGATAGAAGGAATAGAATGGAAAAACAAATGATAGTAAATGAGGGGTCCTCTTGGTGTTGGCTGTTCCCTGGAAAGTGGGATATAACTTGTATTATCACTCTTTGTTTGGTTCCCCTTCGGTCGTACCCCTACCCCCACTTTGGAGGCCTTTTCTTTTCTCTTTGGAGCCCATACACACTCCCACCTCTCTTGTAGTCATTTGTCTATGTCTACGTCTATGAGGAGTCTTTGTTCAGCATTTTTGGGGGGGGGGGGTCTCCTTTAGCAAGGTGTTGACCTGCTTTTCTTGCATCCCTCATTTCTCTTCTTAGTTTTTCCTCCACCTCTCTTACTTGATTTTCAAAATCCTTTTTGAGCTCTTCCATGGCCTGAGACCACTGAATACTTATTTTGGATATTTGGGATACAGAAGCCTTGACTTTTATGTCTTTCTCTGATGGTAGGCATTGTTCTTCTTCATCTGAAAGGATGGGAGAAGATATCTGTTCACCAAGAAAGTAATGTTCTATAGTTTTATTTTTTTCCCTTTTTTGGGCATTTTCCCAACCAGTTACTTGACTTTTGAGTCCTTTGTCAAGAGTAGGGTATACTTTGGGAATCTGTAAGATATCAGTTCCTCCAAGATGGCACAATCAAGCCTGTACACTGGTCTGGGAGAAGAGAGGAATTTTTGTGCCCAGAATCTTAGCAGTTTCCTGTCCATAGCCACCTGGCCTCCAATTCCGACAAGCAAGCACAGGGAGCTGGGATTCAATCAAGCTATGGGGGCAGGGCCACCATTCAGTGCAAGACCAAGACCAGCTCCCTCAGGGGGTCTACACAGGGCCCAGGTAATAATTAGCTCCTCAGTGCCCCCAGGAGGTCTACACAGGGCCCAGGTAATAATTAGCTCCTCAGTGCCCCCAGGAGTTTCTACAATCTAACAATGGATGCGGGCTGCTGTAAGGGCTGCCTTGAGGGAGCTATGGGAAGGCCCTTCTCCCTTCCCAGCCAACTGAAAAAAAAAAAAACCCTCACTGACCTTTGGCATCTGTCGGTTGAGGGATCTCCAGACCTGCTGCTACGACTGGGGATTCCACCCTGATGTTCACAAGCCCTGCGGCCAAAGCTGGACTGGTCTGGGCTCTGAGCTCCCTCTGCCTCCTATGGACATTTCAGGTCACCCTGAGCTGGAAATCCTCCACTCTGTTCTCCATTTCTGCTGCTCCAAAATTTGTTGAGTCCATCTCTACAGATATTTTATGGGCTCTGTAGGGAGAGCCTGCATTTGTGTGTCTTTCCACTCTGCCATCTTGGCTCCGTCTCTATGAGGAGTCTTTGTATCCTCAAAAGCAGTCTAGTGTAGTACTTTAAATAGAATTATTAAATAAATAAATAATTCCTTCAAAATTTAGTGATGTGGATCAAACTTTTTACAACTAATTCTAAACAGTTATTCAAGTTCTTTAATTATTTTGGAATTTTGTTGTGCCAGATACTATACAAAATTACTATGTTTGCTTATTGACTTAGTGTGGCTGTTGAGTCCTGTCATTAAGTGCTCGTAGTGGTTTTTGTAATATCTTCGCTGGCATGATAATATCATTGAAAACTGAAGTAAGTCATCCAGGCTGCTGTGCTGTTAACTGCAAAATATTTAAACCCAGAAAAGGGCTTCTGCCATGATGGAGAGAGAAATCCTTAATGTGGAAGGACATGGACAAACATTTTATAGGACAGAAAGAATGGATAGCTTGGTATCTATATTGATAGAGAGAATATCCTCATGGAAGTCACAGATTTCTTTTGGGAGGTAGGGGGTGAGAGTAAAGGAATAGAAACTTACACCAAGTACAAGTAATCAAGGCAGTTTACTAGACTTATTTTTTTCCATAACATTGAATCAGTGCTGGACACAAAGGCAGGCACTTGAATGTTTTATTAAATAAACTTAATTTATGCTGTTATACTGTTTAAGAAACCAATAGAATTTAGAGACTTTAGAAAGCAGTAATATTTAAAGCACAGTATTTAGAACACTAAATTTGGAATTTGAAGTATACTTTCTTTGCTCTCTGCTTTTTTCCTTACAGTATTTGAAAGTACAAAATTAAAAACTTTATAAACTTTGTTATTTTTAAGAGAAAGAAATCCAAGGTAAGAAAAATTTTTATTTTTCTCCTTGAAAAATAAAGGAGTGCGACTACATCATTGTTTTTTCAAATTAATTTTGCCGAGGAACACTTTGTAGATACTTTTAAAGCACATTGATTGGCATGACTCATAAAGTCATAAAGGGGAGAAGAGTCTGGGCATATATGCTGGGAAAGAAGGAAAGGTTGGGTAGTTTTTGGAGCAAAATAAGAAGAATCTCACCTAAAAATATGCCAGTGGTGATTTCTGATATAATTTCATATATAGCATTTTAGTTATATATGAAAAATCACTAGCATTAAAATATTCTTTAAAACCTTTTCCTCATACATATCATGTGGAATGTAGTTTGGGAAAAGAGTTAAATGTATCTCAGGTCTTTGATAGCTACGACAGCTTTAATATTTTGCTTGCTCTGCTTCTTCATCCCAATTGACCTATACTTTTCAATTTAGATTGACTAAAAATAAATCATTAAGTCATATTTTATTTTTAGTGCTTTTTAAAAGGAATACTGATAGATTGATCTGTTTGAGGGATGCTAGATTTCGAACACTCCATTTTTCTGGGAGAATTAAATAAATTCTTTTGCTCTTGGCACTTTAAAACAAGTACTCTTAACATCAGTAGGCAGCTGTTGCTTCACATTATACCTATATATACAATATAGCTACTCATTTTTTCCTCCTGTTAAGTGATTCTTCCCAGATGGCCATATCTTGCAGCTTGTAGTATACATATATGTGTGTATAATACAAAAAACATACATGCATGTACACCTCAGCAAACTGATTTTTCTCTTTCTACTCTCTCCCTTGCTAGTTCCTCTCCCTCCCCAGATTACCTCACATGTTCATGTGTAAATATGTTGTAGTTTTTCAGTATGTTGTAAGCTCCATAAGGGCAGAGTTGATGATGTTTTGTGCTTTTTGTTTTGTTTTGTGTTGTCACATGCTGCTTTCACAGTAGACATTGGGACTCCCAAAGTTGAAGACTTGAGGTTGTTGGGGTACTTTGGAGGAGAGTGATGTGTAAAAGTTACTATTGAGCACTCACTGTATAAAAACCTCTATACTTATTAAAGGATAACTTGCTCTGAGTCTCTAAGAGTACAAAAACAAACAAGGATCTTTAGAACTGAATGGTTTTATCTAGCTTCAAGCAAATACTGCTTTTAGGAAAGTAACAGAAGACATATATCCCCGTGAATAATGTCTGGGTAGTTAATTGCATCCTAGGCCATCTCCAGTCATCCTGATGAATATCTGGTCACTGGATCCAGATGACTCCGGAGAAGTGAGGCTGGTGCCCTTGTGCAGCCCTCCCTCCCTCCCTCCAGACAAAGTCAAGTGCAAGTCCTGTCATCGTTTCTCTGATGGCGTGGTCTTCTTCAGCAACATAGGCAGAAGACAAAAGGGGGATACTTGAGTGTAGAGCAAGATACAGATGGAGGTCACTCATGGTCTTGAAGGGATGAAGAGAAGTGGTGTATTGGGAGAATTCCTCTTGAAAGAAGGGAAAAACTTGGTTGATGAAAAGAAAAAGGTATTACATGTGGGAAGAATGGTTTGAACAGAGACTGAAACAAGCATGTTTGAAGATGACAGATTTGGGAAATGGATGGAGTTGTTGGAGTATATTGGAGTACCAGGTAGTACCAATTCAGAGTGTTTGTTAAGTCTTGTTTCATTCACATCTTACTCTTCTTTACCCCTATTTGAGATTTTCTTGGCAAAGATACTGCAGTGGTTTGCCATTTCCTTCTTCAGCTCATTTTACAGCAGAGGGACAGTTAAGTGAGTTACCCAGAGTCACACAGCTAGTAAGAACCTGGGGCTGCATTTGAACTCGGATCTTCTGACTCCAAGCCTAGATCTCTAGTCACTGTACCACCTTGTTGCCAGTTCTATACACTTTATTTTGTGCATTAAAAAACATCCTGAGAAGAGGTTCGTTAGATTGTCAAA
This sequence comes from Potorous gilbertii, assembly GCA_028658325.1. Taxonomy (NCBI): domain Eukaryota; kingdom Metazoa; phylum Chordata; class Mammalia; order Diprotodontia; family Potoroidae; genus Potorous; species Potorous gilbertii. The sequence goes on from CM053772.1 coordinate 55,093,476, forward strand.
GGGATCCAGAACCCAAAAGGGTTCAAATAAACCTCTGCATTAGATGGTCTGGGGGATCTTTCTAGTCCTGTCATCCTATCACGATTGATTATATACAGAATTTTTTTCCTGCTATCTATGTGTAAACTAGATTAGAAATAGCCTAAGGAGTGGGGTAGTTACAGTTGGCCATATGTGAAGTAATGACCTGAACTAAGTTTAGTAGCTTTTTGAAATAGAAAAGATTTGACGTTCGAATTTATTATCCAAAACTTTAGAATACTTTTCTCAAATGAATCAATAGAAAAAAGTAGTAGTAAATTTGATTCTTGTGGGGGGGGGGGGAAGGGCAACATGCTATTTAAAGAAGCTTGTAAGTTTAGACCTAGGATGGATGTGAAAAAACCTATCTCACCTCTTTTTATAAATTAAAAAATGAGGGGTTAAAGAAGTCAAGTGATTATCCTGCAGCCAGAGATGATGGGATAGAACCTGAAAGGCCTGGTCTGCATTTTCTACTGCCTGCTTAGAGATGCTGTTTTCTAGAAAATATATGGTAGGTAGAGACTACCTATTGTGGCCTCTGATGTAGGAGAAAGACTGCTGGACTTGGAGATAGAAAAGACCTTGATTCAAGTCTTTGTTCTGATACTCTATGACTCTGGGCAAGTCATGCCACTTTATATCTCTTATCAGGTAGAAAAAGGCATCTTTTCCAATCTCACAGGATTGCTATGAGGAAAGTGTAAGTTGGGAAGTACTATATACATTTGAGTTATGATTATTCTTCCAATGACTCTATGACCCGGAGAGTCTTTAGTTACTGTTTTTAGTCTGTTTCTTTTCTTAGCCAGTGGAATTGAACTAAGTCAACTTCTTCCAACTTTAGTTTTACTACTCGAAGTAGTCAGCTCTCCTATATTCTTGTCAGTCCGTATGCATTTTAAGTGCTTACTATGTGCCAGGCGCTGACTTAAGTACTAGGGGTCTAAAGAAAGACAAAAGACAGCTTTTAAGGAGTTCCCAGTCTGATGGAGGAGACAAAATGTAAACAGCTCCTTTTGCAGTGATTCTATTGAGAAGTATGAGTTCTGGGTAAGGATAGGGACTGGACCTGTAACTTCATTAGTACAGAATGCTCCCTTTACTAGTGCAAGGTGGCAACTCCTCTGAGACTTACAGACTTTTGTCACGGAGCACTCTAGATCCTGTTGGAGAACCAGTCCTCTGACACATGTTGGCCAAGTCACAAAACCTTTCTATCACCAAGGGTGACCCTTTTTTGGGTCATAGTCGACTAAATCACTTTTTGAGTAATTTGTCTTCTACCTATATGTTAATTTTCTGCCTTTCTTCCTCTCTCATTTTAAAGATTCAAGCATTTAAATGTATACTTTGTTTATAACATTGTGCTAGTTGTTCAATGAAGTACAAAGTTCTGGTCCCTGACTTTATAGTTCAGTAGGAGAATGATGCATGCAGTAATAGGGTAAGGACTTGCAGCCTGATACAATCAACATTTATTAAATGCCCATTGTGAGTCAGGTTCTTTCTTAGGAGCTGGAGTAGCTAGACAAGAAAGAGCCAAGTCCCTGGTTCCAGGGTGATTACATTCTGGTACTTTCTATACATGTAAGATAAACAAACTATAAGCTAGTTTTGAGCAGTGATGTAAACTCCCTTTGGACTGAACAGTGACTTAGAATACCATACATTAACATTATCTGTGTTTTACGGTATTTTTATTATTTTGTTAGACATTTCCCAGTTGATCTGGGAAGCACTTAGGAGTTTTGTGAGTTTAAGTCTGATTGTGATGGGCATTAAATACCAAAAAAATCCAGTTTACATTTGATTCTAGAGGAATAGGAAGACACTAGAATCCTCTGAACGTGGTGGTGAACGTGTTCTAATCTGCGGTAGGAATGTTACTTTGGTAGCTGTGGAGGAAAGAGATTTGAGGCAGGGAGATCCACTGGGAGCCATTGCAACCAGTGTTATAGGTAAAAGGGCCCTGTCAGTGTGAGTAGTGGGAGGGCGTGATTTGGTTGAGCTGGAGTTAAAGAATTGACAAGATTTGTGATATATGGTGTGAGTAAGCATTTAGTGCCTGAGTGACTAAAAGGATGCCCTGGATGGGGTCCAGGGAGAGAATAATGAGCTTTAGTGGGTAGGTAGGAATTCTAGGGTGGGAATACTCTTTAGGCACCTGAAGTAACCTAAGGGAAGATAAAGGTGGAAAGGGAAGAAATGTGAATGGGGATGATACATATAGTTTGATTTGGCTGGAGCATTGGAATAGCTAGAGGAGAATGGCCCAAGAAAGGAAGTAGTGTGGGTAGAATTGCTCTTCCTGGCTCCTCTCCATTTTCCAAACTTATTCTTGCATTTATTTATTCCTACATGGTTGACTTTTTTTTCTCTCTTGCTCTGACATTTCTACCTTTCTGAAAATGATTCCCACCATTGAGGGTTCAATATTTTTCCACATTGTCTGTTGTATCTTTTCTGTACCCCTCCCCTCTCACCCTCTCGCCACCCCCACATACCTCTTAGCCCTTGATCTCTATTTCTCCCAAGAGGCAGGATGATGTATAGTGTCAAACGAAAATAGAAGTGGATCCCTGTGAGCTGCACATTGACTGTATTGTGTATTTTGTTAAAATATTTCCCAGTTACAGAGTTTTGCCTGCGATATTTAGACATCTGTAATGTAGTTAAATAGACCTCTGAACTTTGAGTCTGGAATACCTGAGTTCGGATTCTGTTGTGTGACCTGGAAAAAGCCTCTCTAATGGGGATAATAGTATCATCTACTCCACGGAGTTGTGAGGATCAAATAAGTTAATGTATTCAAGTGTTTTATAAACTTTAAAGCACAATTTTAATGCCAGTTGTGGAAAGTTATTATTATTTACCAAACAGTACAAATATATGCTAACTTATGTGTACATATTTATTCTAACTGGATTTAAATTTGTTTTCTCAATCTTCCCACACCCTGTGCACACTTATGGTTAGCATTCAGTATTTTGTTCAGAGGATTTAAAAGAAAAAAGCTTTACCGTACATAAGTGCTAAACTATGTGATACACAAAACGTGGTAATTCAGAATGCCCTGATTAAGTAACCATTTATTTGTCCTAATCACACAGGTGATACATACTTGTTATAAACAAACACGAATACATGTTAGAAGTGTCACAATATATGTACTTTTCATTAGTCTGTGACAGAAACAAAATATCCCTAATTGTCACATTATTGAAAATGTTACTTTTCTTCTCATTTTTTTTGTTCAAGTAGGTGGTTCTTGTTGGTCAGCCAGTGTATTTACAGACAAAACTGTTGAATTTATCTTTCCCTCCAAATGTGCCCTGCTGCCTTTTCACCTGGCTTCTGGCATCCCCATCTTCCTTGCCACCCATCCCAGGCTTGGAATTTTGGAGGCTTACCTCACTTTTGCTGTGTTTGGTTGCCACGCTCTATTTTAATAATCCAATCTCATTTCTAATCTCTTCCCTCTAACTACTGCAGCTCCTTGGGTTCAAGCTGTAGTTCTTACCTGGGCTATTATAACCTGCTGACTAGTTTGCCTGTTACTCACTTCCTTGCTATCTGCCTTCTTAGTGGTCATCTATATGTACTTCTTTAATCAAGTTACTCCTCTACTAATACTTTCAGTGACCAGTCACTTCTTATAAAAGAAACCTTTCTGATCTTCCCTTGGGCTGTTCTTTTCCTCAGATCATACTGTTTACTAATTTAAATAAGCTCCTAGAGGGCAAGGATGGGTTTTCTGGTTTTGTCTTTGTGTGCTCAGCATCTGGCACAGCCCATTCTGGAGCTTGTTGGATTGGATTCAAGATAGATTGCCTCCTTGTGTCAATTTAAAGTCCAGCCTTATTTTGCAGTGTTCCCCTTCATCATGCATTCCAGACAAACTAGATTATGTTTCATCCCCTCTTACTGTCTCTTCTGTTCTTTGTGCCAACTACCTATATACGGTATACATTGAACCATCACTTTTCCTACCCTGTAGTCTCTGCTTTCCTTCAGGGGCCAACTTTGTATGCCACCTCTTTGGAGTCTTCTCTCTGATATCTCTTCCTACCCAAACTGAACTTGAGTCTCAAATTTCACATAGCTTTTTGCTTGGTTTTCATTTTTGTACTGTCATTTTTTTTGTGTCCTTTGTGAACTCACTTTACACAGCACGCCCCCCCCCCCCCCCACACACACATACCTCCTCAGTTAGCTTAGAACTACCGTAGAGGTTTTGATGGTTCAGAGTGCCTGTCAATAGCAGTTGTTTCTGTTCTGGACAGAAACTCTTGAGAGTCTTCCCCTCCTAGATCAATCCTTTGTGAGGGCAAACTAGGCCATATATTGCCTCATTGCTTACCTAGCCTTTAACTACTGAATGAATGTTGCCTTAGGTTAAAAAGGCCAAGACCTCCTAGGGCATCAGGGCCATTGCCAGCTGTCCTGATATTTATCTTACCACTGGGCTTCTATTCCTGGAGGAGAGAATGTGACTGATGTCTTTGCACAGCTCTGCCTCACTTAAATCCAGTTCACTTGCAAGTCAAGACCTTACCCTCCTGATACTATTGGTCTTCTTCAAGAACAAAGGACTACAGCAGAAGTACTAGAGAATGGCTTACATTGTCAGAATTTTTTTGTCTTAGAGGTGGTTTTTGAATCTTTTTAAGGATTCATCAATTATAATTATATAACAAATTGTAATTTCAAATATTTGAAATTTCCTAACCTGGTAGGGAAGTGTAATGGTCCTGCTTCATAGGATAGAACTTTACGGTATTTCCAGGGCTACAACATTTAATATTAACCTGAATTTCCAATAATAATTTCCATTCATTTTTATATTAACATTATCATGGATAGAATGCTGCTTCCTGATAGGAAGTCTTTGGTCTTAAAACATCAGAAGCACCAGAGATCTGTATCATAACAGCTCCACAAATGTTTCTTATGATTCTGGTAACTTTTTCCTACAAATAGCTATTGTAATTTTTTTGCCAGTCTGATTACGTTTCCCATGACTGTAGTTCAGTTTTGGCCTGCAGACTGTTTATTTGCTCATCAGTGCCCTGATAACAGTATGGAACAAAACTTAATTTGACCAGGTATTTGGACAAACCATCTGAGCCCAGACTTGAGGCTAATTCACAATAGCTCTTTTGGCCTGGATGTGACCCTTAGGTAATCTAGACCATTCTGCTTTAAGTAGAAATGAATGAATTCCATGTCAAACTGGTAACCCATTCTGTTTCCTTTGTCTTGTTTTATCTGTTCTCCAAGCTTTAGAGAAGATAATAAGGAAGTATTTGACAGTGAGGTAACTGTAGCTTTTCCTTATCATTTATCCTAACCCTAGATCACCTTTCTTTTTCTTCCTTAGGTCGTCATTCTCTCTACAAGCCTCATTGGAGGCTGTTTGAGTCCAGGTTCAGCTGAACTTGACCTGATGGGTCAGGTGTCTATCCAGTGCAATCTTGCTAGACTTCCTAGATTTCTTACCTTTGCCCCTCTCTCATCACACACATACACTGTATTCTCATGATGTAGAAGAAATTGAACAACAGTCCCCCTCATGAGTAATTGTTGTATGACACATAACCATGTTCTAAATGACTTGGGTTTAGTCTTCATAAAGTATCTGATTATACAAAGTGACTTCTGTATTAAATTAAATGATAGACTACTTTAGTCATTAAGTACCTAAAATGTATTTCTTAAAGCAATGCCTGTCAGTCCTAGGAAGCCATGCTTATTAATAACGCTTCATGAAGGACTTAATGTATGTATACGGAGTTCATAGCATTTGTTACTGTGTTGTGCTTGTATGATACCTTTTCCTTGATCTTGCATCACACACATTATCTTGTCTATGAAAGACAAAAGAATCAGTCTTCAATTTTTTTTTTGTTTGGTTACATAAGTACTCATCCCTTCAAAGTAACAAGAATTAGAAACCTATAATTTAAATGTTCTTTTTGCCTCTGTCCATGGATAGATTTCAGAAGGATCTACTATGTACATGAATGGGGAGGGGATTACATTTTTTATTTTCATTAACCTCTAACTGATATTTAGCATTTTCTTTAGTTATGAATGTTAACAAAAACAAAGATCCACCCACATTCTGGGAAGGGGTCCACAGACGTAGCCACCTCCTCAGTGAGGCTTAATTGGAAAGCATTCTGGAAGAAACTAAGCAATAGACCAACATCTCACCTTACACCAAGATAAGGTCAAAATGGATACTTGATTTAAACATAAAGGGTGATACCATGAGCAATATGGGGGCATGGGAAGAAAATATTCCCATCAGATCTATGAATAAGGGAAGAATTCACTTTCAAACAAGGGTTAGAGAGAATCATAGGAGGTAAAAGCGATAATTTTGATTACATGAAATTTTAAAAAATTTGCAGTAACAAAACCAATGCAGCCAAAAATAGAAGGAAAACAAGAAACTTGAAAAAATTTTTACATCGTTTCTCTAATAAAGGTCTCATATCTCAAATATATAAGGAACTGGGCCAAATTTATAAAAATGAGTACTATTCTTCAATTCATAAATGGTCAAAGGATATGAACAGGCACTTTTTAGAAGAAGAAATCAAAGCTACCAATAATCATGAAAAAAATGCTCTAAAATCACGATAGATAAGAGAAATGTAAATTAAAACAACTCTGAGGGTGGTACCTCATACCTATCAGATTGGCTAATATTACGAAAAAGAAAAGTGACAGATGCTGGAGGGGATGTGGGAAAATAGGTCCACTTGGGTATGTGAATTGGCCTAATCATTTTGGAGAACAATCTGGAGCTATGTCCAAAGGGCTATAAAAGTGCATCCCCTTGAAATGGCAATACCATTACTAGGTCTCTATCCCAAAGGGATCAGAAAAAATGAAATGAACCTCTGTACAGAAATATTCATAGCAGCTCTTTTTGTAGTGGCAAAGAATTGGGAATTGAAGGGATGCCTATTGATTGAGGAATTGCTGAACAAGGCGTTGTATATGATTGTGATGGAATACTATTATTCTATAAGAAATGATGAACGAGATAGTGTCAGAAAAAACTGGGAGGGTTTATATAAACTGATGCAAAATGAGGTGAGCAGAACAAGGAGAACATTGTACCCAGTAACAGCAGTATCATAACAAAGATCAATACATTGATCCATGACAATTCTGAAGAAATCATAGTGACACTATCTACCTCCATCCAGAAAGATAATTGATGAACTCTGTAGATTGAAGCAGATTTTTCCATTTTTTATATTCATTTTTTCAACATAATATGGAAGTATTTTGCATGACTTCATGTAAAATTGATATCATTGCTGGCCTTCTTAATGGATAGTGGGGTTAGGGCTGGAGGGAGGGAGACAATTTGGAACTTCAGTTTTTTAAAAGGTGTTAAAAGAAAATTTTTTATATACCACTGGCATTATTGAGCTGAGAGGTAGCTGTATGTTGTGAGAGATGGCCTTGGAAGTTTTGAAGACCTGGGTTCAATTCCTGTTTCTGATTTCAGACCGGCTCTGTGACCTTTGGCAGTTAACCCCCTACTTCTGCCAGCTATTCTTTGAATTGCACTTAGAATACTTTGCTGTACAAATGAAATCATGTATGCAATTCTTGTTCCTATTATTAAGCCACTGTGGCTAGATGATAAACATTCAGAATATTCTGAATGTTCTGATATCAACAAGGTTTCAGCAAGAGATAGTTTTGTTGATCCGCTTTTCTTTTTCGAAAAGGAGGGTTCGTTTTAGGAGTTGAGTGGGAAGCAGTTTTGAGGAAAAAGACGTATCAATAAAAGGAATTTTTAAAAATTGAATGACAAGGAGGAAAGGAAAACAAGCTACCCCAACTAATTTTCTTCAAAAAAGTGGGGAGGGGGAATTCCCTAGACTTCTTGGTTTTGGTTTTCTTTAGTTCTCCCTTCTACCCCTCACCCCAATTTTTACACAACTATTTATATTAAACTTGGTATCATTATGAGCAAGCCAAATGGACCTGTATTTTCATGTTCTTCAACTAACAGAGTGACTAAACCTGTAAAAGGCACTTTCAGAAATATACTGAATGCACTTAAGTCTTGCTTAAAGAACCATTCCTTCTCTTTTTTTGCCATTATGACTTAGAAAGTCCCAGAAATTTTTGGTGATTGAAGGAAGAGAACCCCTCTAAAAAAAGTGTCAACAGTAATGGCAGTGAGTGACTTGGATTTATTGCAAGGGGAAATTCTCTAATCAACCCCTCCTCCCAAGTATATAAAGGGGTTTTCACTAAGAATGTTTTCTGCTGCTTAGACAAGTACATATAACCTGATAGGGACGATGGTGAGACCCCTCTGAGTCTGTTTGCTCTCAGAAATGATTGCTGAAAAAACTCAAAGGGACCTGCTGCATGCTAAGAAAATAGTGCGGATCTAATGAGCCTCTCCCTAGGAAATGTAATCTTAGTGTTTTTTAGCGATCTGGGACCATTTAGAACAAAGCATTCTTAACCTTTTTGTGTGTCATGAACCCCTGGTTAAACACCGCCGCCCCCCCCCTTTCTCATAAGTCTTCTCTTTAAAAACATTTTTTTAAAGATGTAATTTTTTTTTTCCCATTCAGGTTCACAGATCTCCCTGAAATATATCCATGGAACCCAAATAAAGAACCCATGGTTATCTGATTTGGAATGAATCTGACTGAATTTTCTTTAAGTTAGCTCATTTGAGACTTTAGGATTAAGGAATTGGTTTAGAAGGTAAATTAGCTAGCAGTCTTGAAGTACAGCATTATAAACCTCAGTTCCTTACAATTATCTTGTGTACCAGGTAAATCTAACAGCATAAAGCACTGCTGACTCTCTTTCCCCTTGCTTCTCCCCCTCCGTTTCCTGTCTTTCCTCTTTCCCCAACTCTGGAGGCTGTTGGGTACTGAACCCTAGTATAGGAGTTGTATGAATGCCTGCTTATGTGAATTTTATAGGGAAGATTCATTATACTGCTAGTAAGGCATGCCTCACATCTAATGAAGCCTAATTAATCTGCCTCTACAAGCCCCAACATTCCTTTAATCCAAATGGAATTGCTAATTTCTCCTAAGATTTTAATGCTCTCTAATTCAGTCTCATCCAAGAATGAGCAATGTGCTGGTTGATAAGTACTTCTAAAATAATTAATTTAGGGTTCTGTATCAGGGATAGCATATGACTATCTTTACTAAATAGTTTGGGATCTTTGTGTTCTGTTAATCCATAAGTAGTTAGGAATCTTGGGCAGCTAGGTTGCTCCGAACATCTTCCTGAAGTCAAAACTGGTCTCAGACACTTACTAAAACTGTGTAACCCTGGGCAAGTCACTTAATCTTTCTCGGTTTCCTCATCTGTGAAATGAATGGAGAAGGAAATGACAAACCATTCCAATATGTCTGTCAAGAAAAGCCCAGATGGGATCACTAGGAGCTGGACTGTCCTGAAAATGGCTGAATAGCAACAGAGCTTATTGGGTGGTGGTTAATTCTTAAGAAGCTGGAACCTCGACTTTTGATAAAATTAACAATTCTGGGAACTGCTCCCCTTTCTGAATAGATTTGTCAAGTCCTACCTATTTTTGAAAAGCATTAGAAACCAGCTCTTTCAATTGGTGATGAGTTTGCATTTGAAATGAGTATTTAAGGAAAACATTAAAATATTTAGCTGGATAATGTAATGTGGGCGTCTAATATCAAATAAAGTAGGTACAGTATACACAATAACTTTGATTTGTTACTTAATTCTTGTCATCACAATATTTTCTGTTCATTTTAGAGAAAAATTACCATTGCTCAAGGAAAAGGAAACTTCAGGTTTAGTGCTATTTCTCAATAGATTAATCAAGAATTAAGCTATATGTTGTACTGTAACAGGCATAATGAGAGCTAAGGGCACAGGAAGTTAAATGAAACTATTAAAACGCAATTTAAGACTGTACATTTATGTTGAGAATGATAGCTTAAATTACGTCTTGCACCAGGGACAAGCATAGGAACTAAGACCATTATTTTACTAGTATAGGGAATTCCCAGGTGAGGAAATAAGGTCACCATCTCTGCAGCTGATTGTTTTAGAAGACTGTCGTGGGGCATGTTAAATGGATTACCCAGGCCACAAAGCCAATATTTTAACAGAGTACATAGACTTAAACCCAGGTAGTCTTGGCTTCTGGAGAAAAGGTATAAGCTAATTTAGCACAACAAAAAAACTTAGGTACTTTAACTTGCTTCTAGGGTTTGATTTTACCTATCCTTAAAAAAAATGATTCCCCAGTTTATAAATCCTCTAGAGAATGTTCTTTGAACAAACTTATCCTGGGCACGGAGGCAGTTGGGGAAAAGTTTTGATTTTTCCCAGCACTAGCTCAGTGGTCACCTTACTGTCTCACACAGAGAATTGTCATGCTCAGGGTCCAGTGTCCACACTAATAAAAGAGAACATTAAAGTTAAAGACTTAATTGCACTGGAATAGGGAAGCTTACCCCTAGGATCTTAGTGCTACATTCTTTTTCTCTTGAAAAAACTCTCCAGAAGGAGAAGGTGATGGGGACCTAAAACCAAAGAGAGAACCTTTTAAACCAGTTTCGTAACTATTGAGTATTAGAATCCTCATTGATAGAAGACTTAATTTTACCAGATTTCCTAAACCCATGAAAAAATTCAAATGAACCCAGATATATGTGAACAGACTATTTATCACTGTGAAATTAAGATGTAGTAGAATCTTGTTATCAAGGAAGTTAAATGGCCACAAGCTTTCTCATTGTTATTTTAGGCTACTTCTAGACAAAATTCCAAAATTGGAAAGATACCTGAGCCTTCCTACATTATTGCCCTGAGTTGTAACCCGACCTTTTTAGAGAGTGCTTCAGAGTTACTTTTTTCATTATCTTTCCTCAAAAGTTTAGATTTCCTTATATAACTTAGATATATATATGTACATATGTGCAAAATACATATATTTTTTTCCCCATTCAGCAAAATCTGCTTTTTCATTCCCACCTCAACCTCTCTTTATTTATCACTTTTGAACTAAGGGAAAACTTAGCCCTGGTACAATATGTGTAATCAAGCAAAACAAATTTTCATATTGGCCTTGTCAAAAAAAAAAAAGCAGTTTGTCCATTTCTACGCCCTGCGTCCTATACCTCTGTCCCTTTCTGCACCTTGCATCCTCTACCTCTCTCCAGAGGTAGGTAGCATGTTTCATCATTAGTTTCTGGTACTCTGGCTGGTCCTAAGTCTTTCAAAGTTGTTTACCTTTACCACATTTCTCTCATTGTACAAATTGTTTTCCTTGTTTTCACTTCATATATCATCAGATCATAGAAATTTTCTCAGATTTCTCTGAAACCATCCCTTTCATCATTTCTTACAGTGCAATAATAATCCATCAGATTTGTATGCTATAACATGTTCATCCATCCCCCAAATAGTGGGCAGTCCCTCAGATTCCCATTCTTTGCCTCAAAAAAAAAAAGGCTATAAATATTTTACTATATTCTTGCTTTGCTTAGGACTAATCCCTCCCTTAAATATATTGACCCTCTAAGTTCCTCCTCATCCTTCTCCCCGTTCATTCCTGTTTTCATATTGAATGAAATGTATATCTATATCCATTTGTTTGTTTGTTTTCCCATATTTGAATGTAAGCAATTTATTCTTTTTTAGTCTCTTCTTATCTTTGCTCATTCATATTTACTGCTTTATATTTCTCTTAACTCCTGTGTTTGAACTTCAGAGTTTTGACTGAGCTCCAGAGTCATTTCATTAGGAACACTTGGACAAGGGAGCTCTGTTTTTCCTGCACTTCAGTGTTATTCATCCTTTTGGGTAAATTTTCTAGAATATTGTATTAATATTAATATTAATTAATTAATATAATTCAATAATTCTGCACTCCTTTATAGTGGAGGCTGCTAAAAGTCACATGATCCAAAGCTGATTCCTTGACTAGGATCTGTCTGGCTGCTTACAGTATTTTTTTCTTTGACCTGAAAACTTTGGATTTTTGACTGTGATGTTTCTGGGAATTTTTATTATGGGTTTTTTATTGAATTTTTATTTTTTTTCTCATCAGTTTGTTTTCCAGGTTAGGGATTTTTGTTTGTTTGTTATGAGACAGCTTACATTTTCTTCTGTATTTTTTCCCAGCCTTTTGACTTTATTAATTCTTTTTGTCTCTTATTTCCTTCTAGTTGGTCCATTCTTATTTTTCAGGGAGTTCATTCTTTGGGCAAAGTTTTATACCTCTTATGCCAAGCAGTTGATTCCCTTTTCAGTTCTTTCTTCCATAGCTCTCATTTCTTCTCCAATTTTTTCCTCTATTTTTTCATTTATAAAAGCTTTTTAAAACTTTTTTTTTCATTCTTGCTGCCTGTCTTCTGGGCAATTCTACTTTAGTTTATGCCCAAGCTGTGGTTTTCTTTGAGGCTTTGCTTGTAGATGTTTTGGAGTCATTCTTTTCTGGGTTTATGTCTTGAGCATTCTTACCACCATAATAGCTTTGGGATAAGATTTTGAGTTTTTTGTTTTTTACCCACTCTTCCAGTCTTTTGGACTTAGTGTTCTGGCTGGGCTCTCCCATGCTTTTGGAAGGAAGGTTTAGACTAATCTTGTTGCTGCTTTCTTGGGGATACTCCTATTGCAGTGTATCATTATGGATCTGGGGGTGCCCTAGTATGGGGTGTCCCTGTTTGACCTTCTTCCCAGTGCTTTCTGTCTCCTTATGCCAACCTTGGATTAACAAATGACTTTTTCTGGATTACCCCATCAGTCTGTTGCATTTCCTAGGTCTATGTAGAGGAGCACTCTCAGCTCATTGTTTCCTGTTACTCCACCATGTAATTATAGGCTCTCTAGCTGATTGTTAAATATGAGTATGCTTTTCTCCAAGTTTACAAATAAGTGACTTTTCTTTTTCAGTGTTAAGTTCCTTGGCTTCCCTAAGGCAAAAAGAAGATAGCCTGTAGCAGAAACATAGCTGGCGCTAGAGTTGGAAGATCTGAATGCCTTGAATGATTTTGGGCAAATTTCTTTAATGTTGTTGTTTCGTCATTTTCAGTTATGTCTAATTCTTTGTGACCCTATTTAGGGTTTTCTTTGCAAAAAACAACAACAACAACAACAACAACAAAAACCACTGAAGTAGTTTGCCATTTCCTTCTCCAGCTCATTTTACAGGTGAGGAAACCGAGGCAAACAGGGTTAAGTGACTTGCCTGGGATCACAAAAACTAGTGTTTGAGGCTGGATTTGAAGTTGGTCTTCCTAACTCCAACCTGGGGAGTCTATCTACTGAACTAGCTGCCTATCCATCCGTTAAGACCCTGCCAAAATACTTTTTCCATGAAGTGAAATCTTCTAACAAAACTATTGACACTGATCTCCTGTCAGACATAATAGCCATTTTTAAACTAGTGTATATGTCTACTAGATTATAAACTGAGGTATTTTTCTGTTTTCTAAAATAACTTATGCATTAATGTTCAATAATTGTTGAATTACTGACCTCTTTTGGTAGTAATCTCTTGAGGACTGTAGATTAAATTTTTATGAATGCTAATTTTAACCCACCAGAGAAACTTTTTTGAGTGATTTTTAAAAATTCCTCTCAAAGGCAAAAAAGTTATCGTGGAAAGAGCTCTAGATTAGGAATCTATACAAATTTGTTCAGATTTCGCCACTGAAACTTAGTAGTTATGTGATCATATCACATACTAAACCCAATGCTACCACCTCCCCACCCCCATTTCTCTATTTGTAAAAACATATGCCTACTTAAGGTGGTCATCGGGCTCAATGGAAACTTGCCCCTGCCCCTAGCCCTGAGTGAGTCACCAAGCCTTTTCTCATTTGTAAAATATGATAAAAATAGTACCTACTTGACAGAGAATTCATTGAGATTATTTGGGCTTTATTAGAGTACTTTGGAAGCCTTAAAGCACTATTTAAATGTGAGATTAGAGACATTTGTCTTTTACTTTTATACAAAGGTATAAGAATAATGCTGTTGTGTTCTGTGAAGCCCTGGTACTCCAAGTTTGTGAATTTGTTCTCAGGAAGAAAAACTGAGGAAATCTGTAGTGAGCTAGAAATCCTGACAGGCAAATGTGGCTCCATGATTATCACCGAGACCCGGTAGGCTGCTATAGCAGAGAACTGCACTGTGACTCTGAAAGACAACCCTTTTCAAAAGAAATGGGATTGATAAAAAATAGTATATGGAAGGGGTTGGAATAGCATAGATATCCCTCATATGAAGAAATCTAAGAACCAGAGTGGGTGGAGAGGCATAGTAAACACTTGGGTGAATATTAATAGAGCAGGAACCAAGTGATATTGTCACCAATGTATACTATAGACCACTTGGACAGAGAAGAAATAGATGAAGTGTTGAGGAAATAAATCAGAAGCTTGGCCCAAGGCACAGTGTTGTAATGTTTGGGGGATATCAGTTATCCTGACATGTTGGGTCTCTGCGACAAAGAAAACAAATTCTTGGTTTTCAAGAATGATTTCATCCTTCAAAAGGCAGGTATAATAAAGGGACCAATTCTGGAACCAGTTATTTTAAAACATACTTTTTATTAATGTACTTTGTCTTCGTATCATAGTTCTTTCTTACCTACCTTTGAGGTTAAACTCTCCCTTGTGGCATCAAGAAAGAAGTAAGGAAAAATATCCAATATGTAGACAGTGTTCGATCCTAGTAGCCTCCTACTTCTCTGCTTTGAGGAAGTATATGTTTCATTAGCTGTTCTCTGAGATGATAATTGGCTTTTCCTTTACTCAGAAGTTCAACTCTTTTGGATTTGATTCTGATCAAAAGAGAAGACTGGTTTGCCTAAGTAGAAATGAGAAATACTTCAAGATAGATTGACATTTATTCTGGATATGGGGAGAGCAGTGGAAGGGGAGGGAGTGGCTTAAAATTTGACAAGAGAATTCCACCCAAGGGGGTACCGAAGCACTTTGTAAGGATAATCTGAGTGAGAGAGAAGAATCATCATAATTGTCACCTAAAGATGAATGTAAAGGTTAAGCAGTGCAATTGCTTAACAAATTGGGAACCAGGCCCCTTCCTCAGCTTAGGGCTGGACTGGATACAGGAGACAAATATGGAACATAAACATGGAGTGAGGGCAGTTTGTATAAATGGGAGCTGCATGAGCTATCGATAGCTCAGATTTCACTGAGAAAGCACAGGAGCTAACAGTTTCATTTTCCCTCTTTCCTCCACCCCCTTGTGTCCACAGTACCTGGCACATAGTAGGTACTCACTAAATCAGTCAGATTGAATTAAACTGATTAGAGTATGAGGTCATTATGGTAAATAACTTCCAGTTTGCCTGTTGTTAAAAAGCAAATGCAGATTGTGAAGTTTTTTCCCTTCCCTCCAACTGAGTAGAATGCATAGAAGTCTGTGATGGGAGATAATTTGAGGAAAGTAAACTGGGCTCACAGGGAGAATAACATAAAACGTATTACTTGAGGTGGACTGGGGGAGAGCTTTAATTTTAAAAGGGAAGGTTAAATTATGCCGTTTGAAGTACGTATACTTGCGTTTTGAAGTAGTCTAAAAACTGCCATTATGGAACTTGGAAAGGATTTTTAAATGCCAGAATAGTACTCAGATGTCACTGTAGGCAGATGCCCCAGCCAGGCATGGTTCTTCTCTATCTTGTCTATTTCTTCTATCTATCTTCTCTATTTTGTCATTCACTCTGCTCTACTTAGTTGCTGAAGTACAGTGTTGAAATATGTACTGAAATATGATCCTCTTTACTCAGGGCACAGTGTTTCATTAGCAGCATTGCCTTTTAAAAAGATTGTGATCTTCTGTTTATGTGAGGATACCAGTGGGAGCCAGCAATTAGACCTATAGAATCCAAAGGAAGAGGAAAAGAACCCATTCATATAAAACTGTATATAGCAACTTGTTTTTTAGTGTCAAAAAGGGGGAAACTAAGAGGGTAGCTATCAGTTGTGGAACAGCTGAACACGTTTTGTATGTGAATGTAAGAACGTAGGGACACTGTTGTCCCGTCTGGGAAGGTTTCAGTAATGTCTGAGATGAATTGTGTGTACTGGTGCAGAGTTAAGTAAACAGAACAGTTTATAAAAATAATGCTGTGAAAACAGCGTTGAAAGACTTAAGCTCTGTAGGAGTGTGATAATCGGTATTATATAGGGCCATGAGGTTTGCGAAGCGTGTTAGAAATGTTACTTTGTTGTAAAATAAAAACATGTTGTCATGTATTATTACTGTTACCCCACAGGGTAAGTGACTTGCCCGGGCCACATAGCTAGTTAAGTAAGGCCAGGTTGGAACTCAGTTTGACAAGACAAAGTTTCCTTATGTAGAGTCCTCTAGGTAAGTGAAATAATAGGTCTGTTCTGTATCTCTAGCCATCTTTGTTATTCTACATTGCACAGTTATTGTTATGTTCATATACACAGTTTATCTGTTCCCCCAGTCATTGAGCATATCACTTTATCCAACATTTTGTTACGTAGAATATATTATAGTTTCAATAGAAACGTCTCTCCGGCGCACCCCCCCCCCAACCCCCTAACTTACTACGAAAACACAGTTTTGGCATTTTAGTTGACCTTTGATCACCTCATCTCTATGTATCTCTCTTAAGAGGCAAAGATTTGAATATAGAATTTGTAGTCCTTCTTCATTGTCTGCCTCCCCCCT
>CM053772.1:55110730-55127403 GCA_028658325.1 Potorous gilbertii
GACAAAAAGTCCTACGAATATTCTGGTATAATGGCAGGTTGTAGGCTTAAAGTTGGAAGGTATCTTGGAGAGATTGAGATCCACCACTCACCCTTCCTGACAGTCATTTAACCCTTTGCTGTACTTGAACGCCCCTGCAACAGGATGCTTACTGTCATACTATATTGGACCATGGGCTCCTATCAGACTACTCACATGGTTGTCAGAATCCAAGGGAGAACTTTCTGGATCGATTTCCCTGGAACTTGCCCATTAGTCCTGTCTGTGCCTTCTCAAGCTATACAGACTGTCCTCCATCTCCCCCCTGGTAGCCTTCCAGATACTAGAAGATGGCTTTCCCAATTCCCTTACACACTCCCTCCTACGGGTTAAACACTGCCATTTCCTTATGTCCTTCCAGGTATCGTGATTTCCGGAACCCTCAGTCTGCCCTCTGAACAGATTCTGTTTTACCCAGATTCCTGGCCCTAGTCCATCCTCACTGCTCTGGGGTTGATCCTACCCTTCAACTTCACTGAGGTTTAGGGTCTTCTGGAGATGGATGTTTCTAGAAACAAGGAATAGAAAAAAAGTCTAATCTGTAGGATTTATTACATTTGCCACTGGGCCAAGACTAAGCTATGATTGTGGGCTGTTCGTTCAGATCTTTCCCATTGAACTTGAGGCAGCATTGTGTAGTGGAAAGAACATGAGACACAGAAGTATGACCCTGTTCAAAGATATGAACTACATGAACTTTTGACATTTGCTTTATTCATCTATAAAATGGGGATAATTCCAGTGCTAAATCTTATGATGGTTCTTATACTACCTAAATCACAAGATGATAGTGAGAAAAATCATTTGTCAACCTTAAAGTAGGCTATAAATACAGTCATGAACTTCTGAATAGTATGGAAGAATGAAATAACAAGGTCAGGAGTTTTCCAGTTCAACGCAAATTCAGAGCAGAGAAAAGCAAACGAGAGAAGATGCAGTGTTGTTCACATCAGAATTTTCATGGTTGAAAGCACAGTCCTTCCTGCTGATATTAAATAGAGCCATCATAATCTCTTGGAGTCAGAATTACCTTCTTCACAGTATTGGGAGCAAAGCTTATACCACCACAGAAATGGGTGACTACTGAATTTGCCATCAGATGATGAGATGGGGCCTGGCTTGCCCACAGTTAACAGCTAGCTTGGAGATCTGATTCACAGAACATCATCATCTCAAAAAAATCAAAAGCACACATGGAATGACAGTAATGACTCTCCCACAAAAAGTGGCATAAAAGACACGTATAATGAAAGGCTGGACTCAAGTGCCAATGATAGAAACTAAATGTGTGTCTGTGTTGGAGCAAGTAGGAGCTACATGGGCAGAAGAGCCAGGGCAAGAATCATACAAGACAAAAAGGTATGAATAGAGTTGAGTTTCTAACAAGGGAAGATCCAATACAGATGAGATTAGACATTCATCCTAAGTATCATCAATGTCTTTAAAAAACAAATGAGTTTCCTCAAGAGTTTTCCCCAGAAGGAATTATTAGGTGTTCATTCAAGGCAATAAGTTAATGGAAGAAGGAATGGAACGTACTTAGTAAATGCGTATGTGCCAGGCACTGTGTTGAATATGGGTGCTTCTTGGCAAGCAAGCTATGTGGTCCCTGCCCTCAGCTTACATTCCAATGGCATATACGCACATCCAGTGGTCCAGGGGAGATGTGTGAGGTGCTGTGGTATGGAAATGGCTTGGTCTCTGGTTCCAGCCAAAGTGAGGCAAGAGCTCACCACCTGGAGCCTGGTCTCTGAGGAGCAAAGAGAGGGAGGTAAGGATTGCTAGACAGTAATGGGCTTGTGCTGATAACCCTAGAGATATGAACATAGACGTGGAGCTGTCCTTGCCCTCAAGGAACTTCTAATGGGAGAGACAACATATAGGGGAGTCACTGGGATGGTATATTTGTCCACGTGGCAATTGATTGACAAGTACTTTGCAGAGTGATGTTACTATTGATGTAATCTCTAGGGGAGGGTATTGCATGAGGGAGTCAGAGGGGAAAGAGATGTCAATAGAGCCAGGAGGTGGCTAGATGACTTTGCTTTCACTCACCATTCAAGACAGAGGCAGATCTGGAATCAGGGGATCTGGGTTCAGCTTTCACCTGTGACACTACCTGAGTGACTGTGGGCAAGTCACAAACACTCTGGACCTCTGGTCCAGTAAAATGAGATTGGACTAAATGATCTCTGAGGCCCCCTTCCTACCCTAGATCAGTTCTAAGGTTTCAGTTGGACAACTGACAAACTTCTGTCTGTGATACTTGGAGTCAGGAGGGTTGGGTTCAAATCCTACCTCTGATTACAAACTGTATGGTGACAAACAAGTTACTTCTTAAACCCTCAATTTTTCTCACCCCTAAAAATGTGAATACAATATTTAGCTTCCTTCCAGGGTTGTGAAGAATGCACCTTCTGAATCTTGGAGTGTTACAGAAATGTGAGTGTTCCCAGATCTCAGCTGTATCCACTATGCTAGAGTGCCTCTGATTTATATAATGCTGTCTCATTTAGCCACAGTTACTGAAGCCATTACTATTTATTTTACTGCCTCCAGACCATCCATGTCCCAGGAGGTTGGATGGTGATACAATGGGGGTCTTCCAGTATTTTAAGCGCTGTCTTGTGGAGGAGGAATCAGATTTGTTCTTGTTGGCCCCAGAGGGAAGATAAAGGAAGTCGCAGAATTACAGACAAGGGGAGTGGTAGAATTACCCTGCAGCTGGCAGACTGGCCCTCTTGAGGA
Source organism: Potorous gilbertii (assembly GCA_028658325.1). Lineage (NCBI taxonomy): Eukaryota > Metazoa > Chordata > Mammalia > Diprotodontia > Potoroidae > Potorous > Potorous gilbertii. Next base: position 55,113,518 of record CM053772.1, read on the forward strand.
TGCATCCGCTCCTGAGGGCGGGGACTTTAAGTGCCCTATTCCTGGCGTTTAGTGAATCGGAATGCCTACTAAGGTGCTCTGCAAACGCCGGGCCCTTTCTAACTGTTGAAGCTGCGTCCAGATGTCCGAAGCAGCTATGGTCTAGCCCCCTGCCCTGGGACCCCAGTAGGATTTGGGAATTTGTTCTTTCTCTTCCATCCTGGGAAAGCTGCCGAGTCCCCAGATCCCGAGCCAGGGACTCCCTCAGGCTGAAAGAATTGTAGCAAGAGCGGGCGGCTCCTGCATCCTGGGCAAGCAACACACCCTACACACCCGCTGTGGCTGCACAGCATCCGTGGCGTAGTCATAGTAACCGTGACGTCCAAGGGCCTGGAGCCCAGGTTTCTTTCACCCCAGCCTCCCGTTATCCTCGACCGAGTCCATCCATAGCCCTGCCCAGCTTAGCTCGGTGCTCCACATCAGAGGCTGTGAGCATCATCCCACCGTACCAGGTGTGCCCACTGAACAGGAAGAGGATGGGGAAAAACGAGACAACCTGACCCCTGAGCTGCCGTGAGGAGAGCCCATGTGTGTCCGTGAGGACTAGGCAATCCCTTACTGGGGATGACCAGAAAGAAGGCACAGAGAGGAACTTAAAACCGGTATCATTTGAAGATGGAAGAGGCTTCATTCGGACAGCGTAGTCTAACCTTGTCTTACAACTGAGGGGCAACTTGAGGAAGGCCTCTGGAGGGGAAATGACTTCTCCAAATGCTCACAAGCCCTTAAGTGACGCAGCCTACCTTCCACTGTCTGCACTCCCTCCCCTCCCCTCTGACCTTTATGCCCCTTTTGACCTTCTGACCACCTCCTCCTCCCAGATACGCTGTTTTCTTTTGGTCTCCTCACTGTCTTCTTAACTGCCTCTTTTCTGTTTCCTTTGCTTGTGCATCTTCTATTTCTCACCCCCTAAGTCTGAATTTCCCCCAACTTCTCCACCTCAAGACAGTCATGGGCACTGCCCTATATTCTCTTTCCCGTGGTGCTCACTCGCCTATAAGAATGTCCTCCATGGTTATGAAGCCCCAATCCCCTCAGTCATCCAGGGGGTTGAGCAGCAGTAGGAGACATTACATCTGGATAGAAGTTCTGAGACACTTGAGGGATCACACATACTCTATAGTCCAAGGCAGTAACTGAAGGGAAGAAGCAGTTTGAAGGATATGCAGATAGCAAGAGAAAAGAGAGGACTGTGGATTCCAGGGAGAACCAGGCTTAGCAAGTGAGCTGAAGGTATCAAGGGAAAGGATATTGAGTGTCTGGGATGCCAAAGACATGACTCATCTTGACCCTTTGCGTTCCCTCAGTAACACTGAAATTTTTCTCTGTTCTTCCCATGTAATTGTGGAAGAGTTTATGAGATCAATATTTTGTAACTACTGTTAAGGATAATCTCCAACACCTCTGGAACCTGTGAGAGAGTAGTAGTTGCCCCGAGAGATTGCCAAAAATGGAACATGCAAATTGTCCACTGGTTACCTATCTTCCCATGGAAATGGTCTCTCTTTTTCTGTTGTGTTTCTCTGATGATATCCTTGAACCGCTGTGTCTCCTGCTTAATTTCACCTACACCCTCTATTTGCATCTATCTCTGTTGCTCTTTGGATGATCCTCCCCTTCAGTTTCATGACCCACAGCCATACAAGAGCCGAAGAATATTGTTTAAAAGATGGGCCTTTGTTTTGGGGAGAAGCTTGAGATGAGAACTCTGCAGTTTCCCCAAAGTATTCCCGCCATCTGGTTATCTTGTGTTCTAGACCCATCTCATTTTTAATTTGCATGTCTAGCCCCCATGGTCAACCAGGTTCTCTACAAGGTCATCTAGTGGACAAAGATGGCTCTTATTCACATGGATTCCTTTAAACATAACAGAGACAACTTCCTTTGATGATGATGATTAGCAGAGCCCAAGTCAAAGAAGTTTCATCATAGATGGGAACATCCTCCAGATGTCCCTGTTTGTGGCTGAGATGCTGATATCTTGCCCTAGACTATCCTAAATGAGACCCCTATCTTAAGAGCAAAGCTGGCTTCCTAAGCAAGAAATCCCTAAAACTTCCTCTAAATCAATCGGTTTGCCAGTACATTTCCCTTTCCATTCTAGATGTTTCCCCCTTTGTAGTGTTAGCACATCAGGACCAACCATCACTTCGAAGTTCCCTTGCACTTTATAAGTCAGGATCATTTTAAAAATTACTCTTCCCCTTTCTGCTTTACCCTTCCACAAAACAAACAAAAACCCCACAACAGCTGCAGGTGACCGACCTCACATTCTTTCTCCGGAATAACCCATCCTTCACTAGGTGGCTCCAAACTCCCTCATTTCAATCAAATATTTTATTCAGCTCCCCAACAGCAAGGTGCTAGGCAATAATTCCAAGAGGACCAGTCTCTTTTCTCCAGCTAGGGACGCAAAACAGTTAGATGACAATACATTGTCTTTGCCTTCTTTTATTTCCCCAACCTGTCTCCTCCCTTTCTTTTTCTTAGATTCATTTGATCAATGATCCATTTATATAATTTAACTCAATAAATGGTGGTGGATTTGAGTCAAAGGGCTTGAGGACTATGTGCAACTTGCTGAGGATGCAGAGATGAAAATCATATTCTATATCCTGAGTTCTGGATCTAATGGGGGAGGGGAGGAGAGTGGATGCAGCAGGTAGAAGGTGATAATGGTAAAATGGGCAAGAGATTGTTTGGGTTGCTGGGGAAAGTCATGAAGAAGTCTGCTCCTAAGCTGGGCCTTGAAATGGAGATGTGGAAGGGGTTCTTTTCCAGGGGTGGGAACTGAACCACAGAAATGAAGGCACGGAGAAGGGAGAGAGAGTAGGAAAAGACTGGGAACACAGTGGCCCTGTCTGCTTGGGAATGGCATTAAAAGGGACCCTAAGACATGAGGTGGAAAAATAAAGGTGCACCCAGATTGTGGGGGGTCCTTAAGATAGGTCATTATAGTTTTTCTATTAATAACCAATTATTAAATTAGGGTTGAGGTTTTCTTCCTTTTTATTTTCTCACTCAGGGACAGCCTTTATAACTCCTTAGGAACATTCTCCTCAATCTTAGGTGGGATCCTACTAGGAGAGTTTATTTTGATTAAAGAGAACTTAATCTAGGTGAATTCTGGCCCTAAAAAGCATTAGTCTCACACCCTTGAAACCCCATTGTTCAATTTCTATGGTCTGGGTAGATAAGAAATCTTTTGTCTGGAGCGCTGGAGGCTGTCTAAGAATCAAGTCAAGTTCTCTACAAGACTTTTAGCCCACGTCATTAATATGCCCACACCCTCATTGATTATTTACCAATTAGGGTTGGTCTCTTGTCAGGGGCACCCACTTTTTCAAAGGTACTTAAGCATTACATGATTCCCATGGTTTCTTACAGGGAGAAACCAATGATTGTCAATTTGCTGATTATTTGCTAGCTTAATTAATACATTGATTATTAATTACCCAGAAACTCATTCTCTCTCTTTCTCTCCCCCCCTCCCCCTCTCCCTCTCCCTCTCTCCTTTTCTTTCCTCTTATTACTGAGCACCAAACTGCAGAGTGTTCATTATAACCCGATGAAGCAGGAGATTGCCATAGTTCGGTCTGTGCATCAGGAAGATGATTTTGGCAGGTAGGTCAAGATAGATTCTACAGAAGGAGCCTAGAGGCAAAGACAGCTTAGGAGGCTGTTGTTAATAGTCAAGCAGAGGGGTAAAAGGTGTGAAATAAGATGGTGGCAATGTCAGTGGAAAGGAAGGGACTCCCACTCCTGCCCTCATCCTAGCTTGAAAACATGCCCTTTTACTTCAGCCTGTCAGAGTTCTCCCCTTTTCCTCCTCTCAATGATTTGGAATTCAGGAGGATTTTATTACAGGGGAAAAACCCCTTTCCCTCTCTTCTGGCAGTAGAGTTTAATTTCAAAATAAACAGCTTTGTAAAGCACAGAGTGGAAGGATCTCCAGACATGGATGCCAGTGCCCACTCCGATACTGACCCTGTAACTATGAGTAGCAGGAGTACAAATTACTTCACGTGGTGGTTGTAAAGAAAATGCTTTGAAAATCTCAGTTCAATGGAAAGACCACGTTTGGAGTCAGAGGACCTGGGTTCAAATCTACGTCTGCTTTTTATTACCTGTGTGACCTTGGGCAAGTCATCTGACCTCCCTCACCCTCGGTTTCCTCATCTGTAAAATACTGAGAGTAGATTAGATGACCTCTAAAATCCCTTCTAGAGCTATAATCCTTAAAGTACTCTACCCATGTGAGTTGTTATTGTATGAAGTTTCTCTAGCTTTTTCTCATCTAGATGTTATGGAATATAATTTTACCAAAATTGTGTATATTCACAGTGACAGAATGAGCATCACAGAATAATAGGACTAGGAAGGCCTTCTGAGGCCGCTGAATTTGCCTCCTTCGTTTTACATATGACAAACTGGCTGCCCATCTGTGGAAAGTCATCTTCCCATCCTACTGAATCACTCGCCTGGCTTTCTTTTCTCTATTCTGTCTCCAAGAAACTTTTTCCTACAGACTCACAGAGCTCCTAAAAAGCTAACATAAACTAAGCCAAATTTTTCTTGTCATTGTTGAAAATAAATGCCATAAATATCCTGCCAGTGGAAAGTTGGATTGCCATTTTAATTCAGTAGCAGATTAAATGCACATTTCTTTTAAAGGAGAGGGGAAAAAAAGAAAGAAAATAGATGCCATGTCCTGAAACCAGGGAGGGAGCTGGGATGCACTGAACTCTTCCTACGTCCTGTCACTGGTAGAACTCAGCAGAATTGGCCAATTAAGAAGTATGCGTGCTCTTTTTCCTTGCACATGAGTGTGTTCCTGTGATGGATGCTGTATTCACCCCATAACAGTCAGAGCCACTGAAGAGTTCTCCCATCTTCAGTTCTGAGATGGAAGAAATAGGCTACCCAAGACCCAAGTTCAGAAAAGAAAATCTGATCTTGAATATTTTTTTAGAGTCTATGACCTTGTATGGAAGGTTTGGGGTTTTGTTTTATTTTTTGTCTCCCATCAAGTTATTCAATTATTCTGTGTCATTAAGAAAAGGGAGAGAGAAAGGTTTCAATTGTTATGGCAAAAGCAAAGGATTCATCTAGAGTTCTAAGAACAAGTAGGTACATCCCATTACTATAGGCTTTCCATCTCATTTGTGTCTTAAGATAAATAGGTAAGAAAGGAAGCAATTTAGTTTGGAGCCAGAGATCCCAAAGTAGGAATCCTATGTCATCCAAAAGAGCTCTCTGGCTCCCTGGGAGCTTGATGCTTCAGAGGCCCCACCATCCCCAGCACTGTGGGTCCCTTTGATGGTGCTTCTAAAGTTCATCCATCTTTAACATTTCTTTTGACGGATTCAGTCCTTCTGAAGCTCAGGAGAAGGAGAAAGGAAGCACTAAGGTGGGCCTTTGTTTTTCCTAGTAAAGAGTCCCATCTCACTCCCACTTCCCTATGACTTCTCACACAGAAGTACTGGCCAGCATCTTGTCTCTGAGAGGCAAAACTATTTGCTTTCATTTCATTATTCCTTTGTGGAAAGAACAGTCCAACAACAACGTAATGCTACAAGAAGGGATCCAAAGGGATCGCTGGTGAAAGAAGACACCCTAACACCACCTGTCACTCCAGGATCCCAATAGTATAAACTGTAAGATGTATTTCTGGGAAGGGAACCGCCATTCTTTCCACCTTCATTGGCCCTCTCCACATCCAATCAGCTGCCAAGTCTCATCTGTCCTAGTTTCCCAACATCTCTCCCAAGTGTCCTGTTCTCCCAACTAACAGTGCAGGCCTTCAATACCTCTTACCTGGTCTGTTGAAATAGGTTCCTAATTGCTCTTCTGGTCCTCAAGTCTGTCCCCTCTACACAGCAACTCAAGTGATCATTCTAACATCATTTAAAGATCCTCCACTTCAGTTTATCTGTAGAGGATAATCACTTATTATTCCCCTCAGCATTCCAAGTTCCTGACAATCTGGCTTACCTGCTGTTTCCTGGGGAAGACACATTCCATCACCCAGGTTGTCCCTGGTATCCCTTCTGACCTTTTGCCTTGGTTCAGCTCATGGGCCTCCTCTCATAAGATCCCTTTCCTGGTTCCCCAGTTGCTAGTGCTCCTCCCCTAATTAATTTATATTTTTTGGTGGAGAACACAGCCGAGACTGACAGATGGTTAATGTGATGGTTAGTTTGGCTGAATTTCCATTTGTTGTTATACGAGATGATTTTCTGAGTAGAAGAGGGGAGAGGGATATAGTTAGAAATTAAAGTTTATTCAAAAACAAAATATATCGATACAAGTTAAATAAATTGGTTAAATGGAATTGCTCTGAAGGTCCTAACTCCAAGCCTCACCCAGAAGTTCTCTGAGCATTACTTTCTTCTCTCCAGCCTTAGGAAGAGTCCCCAATTTAGTCACTGCAGGATCCCAGAGACGCTAGTAATGGCCATGGCTAACTGGTCGGACTCTCTAAGGGGCAAAGAGTGCTATCCCTAGTTCCAACATTTGATTTCAAAATATCCTGCATATACTCATGCTCATTCTCTAATTCTGTCTCTCATTCCCTTTTTCTCTCAATTTTCACTCAGCCTTAGTGTTCTCAAAAACCCTTCAGATTTCTACCCTACCCATCATCAAAATTTAATTCTCTTAAGGACCTAAGTCCTCTGAAAACATTTAGTTCAATAGTAAAAGGCTCTGCTTACCTTCCCCATATAAATTTATTTTTGCATCAGCATCCTTCCACTCTGACCAGGACAGTCTCCATTGTCTGCCCATAATAAATGTTTCCAAATACTCAAGACTTCACATTTACAATCCAGACAGTGTAAGTACATGAGCCTGGGAAGAACCCTTGGATTTCTGAATCACTTTTTAGTCATTTGACACACTTTGCAGAGACAAAGGCTTATACTTAGGAAATGTTTGTGGTAGCAAATGGTCCTTTTTTGGTCTTTGTGAAAGTGTCTGGATAGTTAGTATTTCCATTGAAGCAGCCCATGTTTATGCTCCTGCGGTCAAGATGCTCATTGCCCTAGGTCTGTTATTGTGACCTCCGTCCTATGATGCTTATGATGAAAAGGAACATTTGTCCTCAGATCAGAGCTAGATTTGCCCCAGGCTATAGTTACAGGTCACTTGGATCAAAATCCTATGGTGTCATCTGTCTTATTCCTCTCTGGTTCCCTGATCTCAACCACTTCTTAAAACCCATTCTCCCAAGTGGGACGGCTTTCCTTGCATTTTTTTCAATGAGAGCTGCTATTCTCTATCCCTTGAGGGACTGTGAATCACTTCCTCTCATCCCATCTCATTCTAAATCCTATAGTTAATGACTCACCCAACACCTCATTCAACCTCCCACTACTCCTACCATTCGTGCTCCCATATACAGACACCCCCACCTTCCTTCTTGTATTTTCACTCTTGGAATTGTCACTTCTCCCCATCCCCCTTCTGGTTTCTGCACCTCAGAAACATCAAACCCTCATTACGATATTCTCTGGTGTTAGGCAGCAAGGGGAAAAAGCAACAGCGATAGAGTCCAAAGAAGAATTGCTAAGGCCTCGTTGCACCAGCCTGGGCTGGTTCATCTCCTCAGTATTTGTCATCATTTTCTTCTAACTCCCTAGTCCTAGACATCACAACTTTCCCCACTTTCCCAGATAACTTAAACCTGCAAACCTTAGTGTACAGATGAAAAAATTATGGATCAAAAAGTTTAAATAATTGATCAAGACTGACGTTTCAAATCAGATAAAAAGGTTGGGAGATAGGTAAGAAGGAATATGGGTACAGAGAGTAATGACAGCTGATAATGACAATTCATATAGATAAATGATAGGTAGATAAAGAGGGTAGACAGATATAGGAGATATAGATAGATAGACAGATAGACAGATACATGAATAGAGCTGATTTCCGTGCTTACTATGGGGCAACCACTGTGCCTAATTGCTAGGCTACAAATACAAGCAAGAAAGTATTTATCCTCAAAGAGCTTACATTCAGGAAGGAAGGAAGAAAAGGGAAGTCATGTAATGTGTAAGTGGTTGGGAAATGACCTGGAGGCCTGATGGTCCCTTCTCAGACCATGAAGTTGGGGTGACAAGTGGAAACAAGATGGTTCAGAGATGGTGAGGGAGTTAGAGATCGACACCGTGAAGTTGGCAGTAGATCCAGGCACTCAGAAATGGTGAGTTCATCATATGCTAGTTCAAGGCCAGAGCCAGGCCTAAAAGCCAGCTTCCCTGACTCCCTGCCCAGAGCTGGTTCAACGAGATCCTAGCAATTCCTCTTTAGACTATTGCTATTGCTTTTTTCCCCTTGCTGCCTAATTAAGGTGCTAATTAAACTCTTAACTGTTCCACCTCCCTGACCTCGGAAATACCTGGAAGTATTCCCAGTAGTTTTTATTCCCTGAGGAAACTATATGGGAAATCCTTTACCTTGCCCACAAATCCTTCATTCTAGAATGGTAGATGCAGAGAGCAGACTGAAATCAGAGACCTTTTTTCTTTTTTTCTATGGTTTCCCTGCTATCTCATCCCTGCAGATGCCATCTCCTTCTAGCAGGCTGCCTGTTTGAGCAGACATGGGGCCAGAAGGGGAGAAAGCAGCCCTGGGAGAGGGGTAGCCAGGCTTCTAGAGAGTTGAGCGGGGAATGAGGGAGAGTCTTCATTCATTCATGCATCCCACCTTGGAAGCCCAGTGTCAGTACAAATACTTGTTTATTGGGTCCACAGCCAATTCATGCCATGTGACTCAGCTGTCCCCTTAGTGCTGCCCAGCATTCTTCCAATTTTCTCTTGTTTAATCCCTACCTCATGCTCCAACAGGAGCTATTTTTGACCATCTTCATTCTTCTAAAACTCCCATTGGTACTCCCTTTTGCCACCCAGTCCCCGTTTCCCAAGTGTTCAGCACACCATCAGCCTCCTACTTTGAGATGACCTAGGACTCAGCTTCCTCACTTTTCACATATTCCCCATAATCCCAGGACAAGCCAGCCTGGAGGAATCCAGGGAATCAAGATGGCAAAAAACAAAACCCCATATTCATATATATAAATTCAAATGCACATAGCCTTTCATTCATTCGTTCATGCATTCTTCAGTCTCTCCCAGTATATCAGTACCAACATACATAGGTTCTTTGATCTGCTTTTCTAAAAGGAAAGCAATTTTTGAGGGGTTAACAGTCTTGTTTAATTAAACACTTATATCATTAGCTTAGTTCAGGAAATCAACAGACAGCGCTTCCAAGCTGTCTGACATAAGCAATACACATATTGGTTGGTTGATTGGTTGGTTGTTGTCCTTCATTCTCAAAGAGGACCAAAATGATATCACCATGATAAAGTGAAGTTTCAGTGTATATGACTGTGACTAACCAGACCAATACAAGCTTGGAATGCTCCACCACATATTGGACATAGATAGCCCATGTAAACATTTGGGATGGTTACTCCAAATTTGTGCATCCTAAATTTCTTTTGTCCTTTTTCAATTTTGCTGTGCTCATAGAGCACAGTACTTTTTCTGATGTGGTCTTGCCATGCTTAGTAGTCCTGTGTCAGTATCTTCCATGTCGCACAATCAAATCCAAAGTTCTTGAGAGAGACCTTGAAAGTGTCCTTGTATCACTTCTTCTGACCACCATGTGATCACCTCCCCCATGTGAGTTCTCCATAAAACAGTCTTTTTGGCAAGCATACATTTTGTATTAGAATGACATGGCTAACACATTGGAGTTGAGCTCTTTGAAGCATAGTTTGAATACTTGGCAGTTTAGTTCAAGCAAGAACCTCAGTATCTGGTACTTTATCCTGCCAGGTGATCTTCAGAATCTTCCTAAGCCAGTTCAAATGGAATCAATTCAGTTTCCAGGCATGGCGCTAGTAGACTGTCCATGTTTCACAGGCATACAACAATGAGGTTAGCACAATGGGTCTACAGACCTTCAGTTTGGTAGTCAGTCTAATACCTCTTCTCTCTCAAACTTTTCTTTTGAGCTTCCTAAATGCTGAGCTAGCTCTGGCAATGCGTGTGTCAACCTCATTGTCAATGTGTACATCCCTGGAAAGTACACTACTGAGGTAAGTGAACTTATCTACAGCATTCAAAATTTCTCCATTTGTTGTAACCAATGGTTTCACATATGAATGGTGTGGTGGTGGCTGATGGAGCACCTATATTTTCTTGATGTTAATTATTAGGCCAAAATTAGCATAGGTAGCAGAGAATTGATCCATACTTTGCTGCATCTCAGCTTCAGAGGCTGCACTGAGTGCACAATCATCTGCAAACAGAAAATCATGCACCAACACTCCCTCCACTTTGATCTTGACTTGTAGCCTTTTCAAATTGAAGAACTTACAATCAGTATGGTAGCAGACCTTGATGCTGTGTTCATCCTCATTGAAAGCATTTGACAACATGGCTGAAAACATGCTAAAAAGTTTCACTCCATTGGTGACTGGGAAAGCACGAGAACATTGTCCACTATCCAAAAACGGGACAAGCAATTGACGTGCAATGCTGATGAACTTCTCTGGGCAACCAAATTTTGACATATATATGTCATAAATCAACAGACAGGTCCAACTGTCTGACCAGAGTTGCCAGAGAGGGAAGCACCAACATCTGGGTTTTCAAAGCTGGGGGGCTCCTTAGCAGCTTCCCAGATCTTTCAAATCTTTCACAAACTACGCTCCAAAGTAAAACCTCAACTCAAAGTATTTATACTTTTTTTAGAGCCAGAAGGCATCCCAACCCTTGAGAACCAGTGCCTCATTAACATAAGGTGTGGGCCTTCCTACAGATCTTCCTAGGCCCATTAATAGGTGGGGAAGATCTTTAGTCATATTAACAATATAAATAAATATACCATTTCTAGTTAAAGAAATTCTTGTTTCTGTATTTACTCCCAGTAAAGACTCTTGGTTGATAAAGGCATGATTCAATCAAAGGCACTTGATTATACTAAAACAAAAACAGCAAAAGATCCTACTTTATTTGCCCTTACACCTGGTACTCCTTCTCTACCAACAAACCTGCTCAGATCAACCATGTCTTTGTAGCCCACATACCTTTTCAAGCTACCAGGGAGGGGCATTGAAAAGAAGCATTTCTATATTACCTACTATGTGCCAGGCAGCGGGTTAAGTCCTTTAATAAATAGTATCTCATTTGATCCTGACAGAAACCCTGGAAGGCAAGTGCTACCCTGACCTAACACTCTCTCCAAATGCCAAACAGAGGAGCTTTATCCTAAAATCATTAGGGGGCCAGCAGAGTGCCCTAGTCAGCTCTTTCTTTTAGGAATAACAACGCAGCCATATTAAGCCTTGGCGGGAGAGAGGATCGACATGCCTGGCACGGGGTATGGTTGTTGAACTCAACAAGTCAGGGGTACAGAGATCGGTCAGAAGTCTACTGTAATAATCTAGGCAAGAAATGGATGATGTTCCGAAGGAAGGCAGAGATTGAGTGAACAGAGATGCTGTTCAGGCAGAGCTGATTCATCTTGGCAACTAACTGGATATGGAGGAATGAGGGAGGAGGAGGAGTCATGGAGGACCCCAAGGCTCAGAACCTGGGGTGAAAGGGAAGGGAAAGGAATGAGCTACATATTTTAAAAAATACATTTATACATGTAAAATATTTATATTTTACCTACTATGTGGCAGGCATTGTGCTAAGCACTTTTACTAGTGATCTCATTTGAGCTGCACAATAACCCTATGAGGTAGGGTCTATTATTATCAACATTTACAGTTGAGGAAACTGAGGCAAACAGGGTTAAGTGATTTGCCTGGGGTCATACAGCTGGTTAAGTATCTGAGGCCTGATTTGAACTTGGGTCTTCCTGACTAGAATGAACAAAAGGATGGTGGTATTATCACAATAAGGAAGTTAGGAGGAGGTTGGATTGTGCCAAAGATATACTAAGCACCGTTTTGCATGTGTTGAAGGCTTAACTGCCCACACTTAGCGCCTACATTTTCTCACCACCTACTCCTTGAAATCTGACTCCTGCAGTCCTGCAATCTGCTGAAATTAATTTCTCCCAAGGTAACTAATGATTTCTTAATGGCTAAATTCAATAGTCTTCCCCCCTCCCCCTCCCTTCTCCCACCTTCGTTTTCCTCTTAGATTTTTCTGCAGCATTAATAATGTTGACAGCCTACCACCTCCTTCTTGCAACTTTCTCTTCCAGTGGTTTCTGTGTAACTAGATTGTCCTTTTCCCTTCCTATCTCAGCCCCAACAGACTCATTCCTTGGTCCCCCTTCTTCTCACCCCTGAAATACACTTACCTCAAGGTGAGCATACAAAAAAAAAAAGACAAAACCTGGGTAAAAACTGTCAAATATATGTATGCAATATAATAATACTTTCCCCATGGATACCAAATGCCTCCCAGTTTCTCTTCTTGCTTCTGTACTGGTTTCCAAATCCCAATGCCTGAGCTCCCTTCTGAGAGCTTTTCCAACTGCTAGGTGAGTAATTTCCATTTGTATATCCGGCCAGCACCTCAGACATAAACATCTCCAAAATGAGGAAACCTTTCCTATTTCCATTAATGGTACCACCATTTTCTGCCGAGGAACGTAATAGACTTAAAAGCTTGATTGGCAGGTTCTCTAGCATACCCCTGACTTATATAGCTTTGGACCTCAGTTTCTTCTTTTGTAAAATGAGATGTTTAGACTACATGGCCCTGTCCAGAAAGGGAGGAGAAAAAGGATTAGAGAGGTTGGACAGGAGACAAAAGATAAAGAAATAATTGAGGAGAGGGACCTATGCATCCTTTAACTGGATTAACTTTAGTAAAGATGCTTGAGTCTTTTAAGGATGTGGGGTGGGGTGATGAGATGGGGCTGTCCTTTTGCAGAACTGGGTTCAACTAGCAGTCTGGAGATCCCCTCCAACTTTAAACATGACTGATCCCCAAAAGGGATCATAGCTATGATCATTGTTTTCAAGCTAGAAGGCATTAGACCTCATCTAATCCAATTTTATCTTACATATGAGGAGAGTGAGATCCTGAGAGGTTACATGACTTGATCAAATTCTTAAGTAAATGCTAAGTGGCACGTCTAGTATTCAAATCCAGCTCCTAAGTACGAATCTCTTACCAGTTGAAAAGAGGGGCCTTGAGGGATCAGAGTGAGAGAAACCTCGGTTTCATGCCCTCCTATAATGTGAAATGGCAATGAGGACTGGCCATAGGAAAAATGAGACCCCAGCCCTACCTATGCACTGGCAGAGAATATTGTACCCCAGAGTCTGAGAGACTGAGGCAGAGTATGGGAAGGGATGGAGAGGATGGAAAATTGGACCCCATAGTAGAAAAGTCTGTTCCTTCCAAGAGACAGACTACTCAGTCCAGTTCAATGCTGGGCATTCCCCTGCGCATCCCCTGGTTTGAAAACCTCACCCTTTTTCTTGCAGGAATCTCAGAACTGGAACGCCGACTCTGAAGGCTTCTACCATAATTCGCTGCTTCTCAACCTCGCAGATTTCCGCCCGCTCCACTTGCTCCCCGCCCCTCACCACATACTGTCCCTCTTCTCCCCCTTCTCCCAGCCTCAGGTCTGGGCCCCTTGCTCCTCCGTGACCGTCTTTCTTAAGTGGAAATAACTCCCCCTCTTTTCTCCTCAGAACGCACAGGCTCCTTCCCTCCCCCAGGTGGCTCTGAGGGTGGTGGGGGTTAGAGTTTGCTCCTCCCATCTGGCTTCCCCACTCCCAGTCCCGGGCCTCGGACACCTAACGTTCCCTGAGACTGTCTCTCGGGACAGCCCCGGCTAGTGCTGGTGGTGGCATCCTCCCT
>CM053772.1:55127903-55185051 GCA_028658325.1 Potorous gilbertii
TCGTCCGCAGGGCAGCCCAACCTCCGGCCCCAGGACTGTTCCTGGCCTGAACCTCGGGGGGGGGGGCCGGGGGCCGGGGGCCGGGACGCGGGGATGTGTCGAGACGCCTTCCGAGCTCCCCTCCCACCGCTTCGCCTTCTCCGATCCCGCCCCCGGCTGCTGTAGCGATTTTTTTGTTGTTGTTTGCTTTAGAATTTTGAAACAGCCCCGGCGACGCCCCTATTGGCTCTCGCCATTGGCAACGGGACGGTCGCCATGGCGACGGGGCCTTGGGCTCCGATTGGTGGAGCCTGCGTGAGCGGGGGGAGGGGCGGGTGATGCCGCTGGTTGGCGGCGGGTCTCCTGGCAATCGAGAAGGGGGCGGGGCGGGAGGGGAACCGCCCCAGTCTCCTCTCCCGGGCCCGGGCCGGGCGGGCTCGCGCCCCTCCTTGGGCGGGGGGCTGGCGCGCTGGGGACCAGGGCTGCCCGCCGCGTGTAGGGGCCCGGCGGGAACTTGATGCCTTTTGTGCGCAGTGTACAATCGCTCGGGGCCTCGGCCTCCCCGGCACGCAGCGGATCGGGGCCCTCGGCGCTTCCACTTGTCCTCGTTGGCCTTTTTTCTATTTTCTTTTTTTTTGGCTCAATAAATTGTTTAAACCTTTGGTCTTGCTCTGTGTCTTGGCCGATCGAGCTGGCGGGCGGGGAAGGGTCTGGGGGAGTACCCCGATTGCGCTTGGGCTCTTGGCTGGATGAAAATGGGAGCAGGTCCCTGCCCCCAGAGTCCAGTTCTGACCTTCCCCTTAGGCTGGTCATGGCCGGGCTCTGGCCTGAAGAGACTCCGGACCCCCGCCGGTTTTCCAGGACCTTGTCTTGCCTTCCCTTCATTTTGGGAAAGGGGTGCTGTAAAGGACGAACGCCTCCAAGTGTGCGTCCACCGGCCCGGTTCGTTACAAGTATCCCAACATGGGGTGGGGCACCAGACTGATTGTGCTGGGTTCAGGCAGGCTTGCTTCTAAATCTCCCAGACAAGAGCGGGCAAAAGTAATGTTTTGTTTAAAATGCGTGAATGCATCCCCTCCAACCCCTGAAAATTTCCAGTAAATAAATGAGAACAATGAAAAATGGGCTGGATTAATTTAACTGGGAGTTAAATCCTCTTTCTGGCTCTCCACACTTGTTAGGAATTTAGTCAAATGAGGGTCTGGACTTAAGGTCTTCTGATTCCAAATCTATGATCCTTCTGGGTGATTCTGGTTGGTTTTAAAGTTAGGGATGATCGGTCTAGCTAAACCCATGGTGGGAAAAATCCCCAGCACAACGTTGCTGAGGAGTGATCATCCAATTTAGCCTCTGATGGGAAATTTCCAACAAGGGGGATTCATCTTAAAACAGCCCCATTCTGCTTTGGGAGACTCACTTTGCATGTTCCCTGGTACTAAACCTAAATTGGCTTCTGAAGCTTCTCCCTGCGGCAAAAGAAGAGGAACTGAATTCATTTTCCATCCAAAAGTCTTTCAAAATACCAGGACAGTTATCATGTTGCCACTGAATCTTGTCTTTCTCCCAGATAAATCCCAGGTCGTTGTGAGCCTCAGCTGACATGGACTCCATTAGCTGCTGTATCACACTCCTGACTGTGGCATGGAGCTTTCTGGTCTCTAAAATCCCCACATCCTTTCTTTTCTGGCAATTTTGTCTTAACGTTTCCCCTAAACTACAATGTACTTGTGGAGTACATTTTTTAAAAAAGTGTAGGTTTTTACCGTATCCCTATTGGGATTGCTCCTTTTTGGATTAAAGCTAACATCGTTTCTCTCCTATCAAGACTTTTTTTTTAATCCAGTCTGTCCTGGAGCATATTAGCTAATTTTGCTGCCCCTCCCTCGTATTCTGCAGATTTGATGAGGATGCCACGCCTTTACCTAAGTGAGATAAAACAAAACGAAAAAGCCGTTAACCCCGAGGGAGCCAAACTCAGGTTCCTGGGGCTCTCCCTTAGAGAGCTTGTTAAACCACAGACTTCACCAAATCCAGACATTCAAGTTCCAAGCCTTTTTCTGCAAGAATAACATAAGAGATTTTTAAAGTCAAAAATGCTTAAATTATGTAACATTTCTTTGATAGAAATTTAGGAGGCTTGTCAAAAATAGATTAGTCTGGCATGACGTTCTTGAAGTCGTGCCTAGCTCTTGTAGAATTCTGTCCACTGACCATCTCTTTCATAATACATTCTAGAACTGAAATAGAAAGTACAGACAATGTTTTTGTCCTCCAGGCTCGTGGTACCCCTTCTGTTATCTACAATCTTAAAAATATTACTGACATTCTGAATGTCCCTGATCTTAGGACAAGGTTTTTTGGGGGGTGGGGAGGAGAAGAGGGTGAACGTACGAGCAACTAGAAAATTTTTACTTTGCCCAAGGGGTGGGGCCTTGAGGTTCCTTTCCTTAATTGTCTGGAGAGAAGGCAAAGTAGCAATATGACCCAGGCCCTTACTGCTAACTGTCCTAGAGGCCTTTTTCTTCTAACAAGTGCAAGAAGTAATTACTAAATTACTTCCTAACTTGAAATAGTATCATTTTTTTGGCCTCTTTCCCAGAAGCCTCAGCTTTCTTCACAACTCCTGAGGTAGGCTGCCCCCATCTCCACTTGGTGACCCATCAGCTTCTCAAATTCAACATGTCTAAAGCTAAAATTGTTTTTCTTCATAAACCCACCCTCTTTGTCTAAACTCCCTATTTCTGCTAAAGATAACTTCATTTTAAATATATATATATATATTTTTTACTAACTACTTCCCAATAACATTTAAATTTTAACATTTTTTAAAATTGTGGGTTCCAAATTTACTCCCTTTATCCTGCCCCTCCCTCACCCCCCCCATATCAAGCAACATACTGATTATATATGTGAAATCATGCAAAATGTTTCCATATTAGTCATGTGGCAAAAGAAAAAGTGAGCAAATTATGCTTCAATCCACATTCAAGAGTTTATAGGTTCTTTCTCTGGAGGTGGATAGCTTTTCTCATAATGGACCCTTTGGAATTGCCTCTGATCATTGTCTTGATCCGACTAGCTAAGTCTTTCACAACTGCTCGTCCTTAAAATAGTCCTCTTACTATGTCCAATGTCCTGGTTCTGCTTCCTTCATTTTGCATCAGTTCATATAAGTCTTCCCAGGTTTTTCTGAAATCATCCCCTTAAGTTAATTCTTACAGAACAATAATACTGCATATCACAACTTGTTCAGCCTTTCCCCAGTTGCTGTGCATCCCTTTAATTTTGAATTCATTGACCCTACAAAAAGAAATACTATAAATATTTTTGTACAAATAAGTCATTTTCCTTTTATCTCTTTGGGCACCCTAGGGTCCTCGGTTCTTCACTTCCACTCTCCATAACATAGCATTTCACATCCATCTCCTCTCGCTTTAAACCACATCAGACTTCTCTCACTGGACTGTGGCAATAGCCTCGTAATTGGTCTTCCTGCATTTAAACCCCTCCAAAGTGATAGCAGAGATATTACTCCCCAATCAAGAAACTTCAGTAGCCCCCTATAGTCAAGATCAAAAAACTCATCTCTTTCATTCTTAAAGCCCTTTCCTAAAATGGTGTCTGCTCACTTGACCAGTTGTGTGCCCTAATTATCTATCACTCCCTTTAACACACTCTATAATCCAGTTAACATGGCCTCTATACAACAGTCCCTCTCCCACCTACATGCTTTTGCGCTAGTGGGCCCCTAAGTCTGAAATGTACCCCTTCCTCAACTCTTTGGAATGTTTGGAACCCCAAACCAATTCTAGGTCAGGGCTATTTGCTTACAGATTTCCCATTTTAGATCTCCCCCTCCCTATCACTTTATATTTACTGTGTATATGTAGTTATACTCACATAGCTATATATCTATCATCTTGTATTTACTTATCTTTGAACATATTTTATTTCATGCTAGGCACACAATATTCAATAAACTTTTCTAAGTTTATTGAGGATACTTTTTTGTTTAAGTCTTTGTAGCTAGTGCTTAGCTTACTTCCTGGCATGATAGGTGCTTAATAAACGCTTGTTGATTGATTGATAGTGTAGATATTCTCAAGAATAAGTCTTACAGGTTTATTGAAGAAAAAGTCTGCTAGAAACAAGTGCTGGGAGCTGATATTCCCACACTTGAGCTGTTCTCTGTCCATTTCCAGTCTACCTCCATATAACCTGATCATTGGTTGAAAGACAGAGTAGACCGAAGTCAATAATACATTCCAATACCTCCTTTTGAAACTCATAGTTGTGTATCATCTGGCAAATCATGGCACCTCCTTTCTGTGGCTTCTACCATTCCCTCTTCCTAAGTAATCTCTCATCTCAGCCTTTGTGTGTTGCAGTCCTCTCTTATTTCTCCTACCTATCTCATTCCTTCCCTATCTCTTATCGGATTATCATTCTACCTGCCAACTGAGAGTGGACATCCCCCTAAACACTCCTAAACTGTTCTCTAGCTCTGGCTCTTTTCCTTTTCTCTCTCCTTTTCCTTTTCCCCTCCCATGAATTCAACTTTCTTCTCCATGAAGGTAAATCTAATGTGGCCCTAAGGTTTCTCTTTATTTCATCCCAGATTATGAATGATCTGATAAATATCTCCATCTGAATGGTCAGGCATTTCAAATTCAGTATGTCCAAAATGGAATTGACATTTCCCAAACAATCCATCCTTCCTCCAAATATACTCATTTCCAAGGATGGGCACAACCCTTCTTTCAGTCACTGAGGTTCTCCACCTTGGTGTCATCTTGGATTCTTCCCTCTCCTTTAGTTCCCATATCCAGTCAGTTGCCAAGGTTTGTTGATTACGTCTGTCATATTTGCCTCCATCTCTCTGTCCACATTGGCTCCACCCTAGTTTAGTGCCTCATCACTTCACCCTTAGACTATATAATAGCTTCCTAATCTGGTCTGGCTACTTCCAATTTTTCCCTCTCCAGTCTATCCATACAGCTTGCCATATTGATATTCCTAAAATATAGATATAACTGCCCAGCTAAAAGAATCTGCAATAGCTATCTCACTTGCCACTGTGTGATAACATTTTCAGCACTTAAAGCTCTCCACAATCTTGCTCCCATCTAATAATAAGAGCTAATATTCATGTGGTACTTAATAATGTGCCAGGCACTATATGTTAAGCCCTTTACAATGATTTTCTCCTTTAGAGCTTCACAACAACACAATGAGGTAGACGCTGTTATCCTGGCTTTATAGGTGAGGCAAACAGGTTAAATGACTTGCTTAGGGCCACACAGCCAGCTAGTAAGTGACTGAGGCAGATTTCTGACCCTCTAGGTGCTTTATCCATTGCATAGCTTAGCTGACCCATCTACGTTTCCACAATTAGTTCAACATTATTTCCTATGCTGTTCCAATCAAATTAACTTATTATTTGCTCCCTCTATATGAAATCTTCCTAGTTCCATGTATTTGCAGACTGTGGTCTACCACATGTGGAATGTACTCCCTCCTCACCTCAGTCTCTAAGAATCCCTAGCTTATTTCAAAGCACATTTAAGGGGACCATTTCTACGTGAGGCTTTTCCTGATCCTACCAGATGTTAGCATTAGCGTTCTCTCACTTCTGAAATTATCCTGTGGCAGGGCAGCGAGGTCATTCCAATCTCGAGTTCAGATTCAGTCTCATACTTGCTACCTGTATGAACCTGGGCAAGTCACAATTCCAATTGCTTCCAAAAATAAAAGATATTATATAGTATTACTTTGTGTTTACTTAGTAGCTTCTTAAGGGCAGAGATTGTTTTGTTTCCCTATCCCTAGGGCTCATAGTAGGCCCTTAATAAATAGTTAGTTGAGAAGGGGGTAAAAATGAGTGTAAATATAAAAGCACAGTGAACAGCAATCACTGAATTGGATCAGAGCAAAGGGGAGCAGTGTGAAGTGAGCTTACAAGAGGTGGTGAACGTCAAGGATAATCAGAAAAAAGGTTTTAGGATTTTAGAATGGGAAGGGACCTTGGAGTTCATTTAGCCCAATGCCCTCATTCCCCGCACCCCCATTAATTCATTTATGATGAATATTTTTCTTTCGACATCCCAGTTCTTTCTAGATATACACCCTCTGCCCCCTGCCACCCTGTACTTCCAGGAGTCATCCATCCCTTGGCACAAAAGTGAAAAAGAAATTCAGCAAAGCAGCCCAGCACATTGACTCTGTTGGACAATATATGTAATATTCCACACTCATAGCCCCTTGCCCTTGAGACCAATCAATTGACATTATATATTAAGTGCCTACAATGTGCCAAGCACAATAGTTGGTGAGGGCACAAAGACAACAATGGAATCAGTCTCTGCCCTCCAGTATCTTACAATTCTTTATGGGAAACAACATGTACACATAAATTGTGGGTAATTTGGGCAGGGGAACTGGGGGCTGAGCTTTGAAGTGAAGGAGTCTAAAAAGCAGAGGTAAGGAAGAATGTATGACAAACAAATAAGGCCCAGCAAGAAGGCCAGTTTGGTCATAGAGTGTGTGAAGAAGGGGGTGGGGTGAGGTGGAAATAACGAGTAATATTCCTGCAGAGGAGGAGAAGGTAGGGATATGTGATTTCTCAGCTCTAGGTTCTGACTTGGCCATTATAATTTACACAGTGTTAAGTTTTAGTCTGTCATTATTTATTTGTATGTTGTAGTTACCCTGTATATTGCTTTCCTGGATTCACTTTTTCATACACATCTTCCCACGTTCCTGTAAATTCTTTATTTTTATTGTTTCTTATGACATAATTGTATTCCATCACAGTCATGTACTGCAATTTGTTTAGCTATTCCTGGATGGATAGATGGATGAAAAATATTCATTATACTTGTTATGGGCAAATTGCTGTGCTAAGCATAGACTATTCACTTCATATTCCAAAGTTCTACCTCTCATTTTATTTTTAGCATTTGGGCCATATCCATATAACACTCAGACACTTCATCAGAGAGGTCAGACATGCAGCTGCAGGTCATGCTAAACCAGATGAAAATGAAATTGAGAAATATTCAACAAAACGAATAAAAATACAGTAGAACATAGGTAATGTTAATATGTAGTTTTCTAAGTCAATATGCTACCCACAGGGATCCTTATGCAAAGATTGGTGGTTCCTGTCTCTGAGTCAGACTCCACTATTCTGTGTAACCAGCCAGTCTCCATTTCCAGGCAAACCTGCTTAATAAAGTTTTACTCTTTGGAGAAGCTGCTATCCAATTCAACAATTTTATCTGGAATGCTGTGATGGATGCTTTGAGAGTGATAAAGACGAGAGAGGCATGTGCACAAATTGCCTCTGCCTTCAAGATATTTTAAAGATAGGATGAGAAAGAAGACACAAAAATAGCTAAATAAGGCAGGATGGTCTACATGTCATCCTATGGATACAAAAGAGTTACTGGAGTTCAGAGGAGACAGAGAAGACATTTGCTGAAGGACTACATAAGGCTTTCTGGAGGGGATGGCATTTTAAAGCAGGCAAAATTTCTGTAGTCAAAAACTACGGGATGATAAATGTTTGTGATTTTAGATATGTTGAGTTTGTTGTGATGGAGGGACCTCAGATGCCCAGCAGGTAGTTGGAAGGGTTCTAGGTAGAGCCCAGAAGAGAGATAGACTAGAGATCCAGCTTGGGGAATCATTGAAATGTGGGTGATAGCGTTTCCATTTTAGGAAAGCCCTTAAAAGTCAGAGACAATCATTTCTCAAGGCCCTTGTATATAGTAGATATTTAACAAATACTTGCTCTATTTGTTGAATATACACATATGTAAGATACTGTGTTATGATAGTGGGAAAGAAGGATAAATAAAACGCAGTCCCTGTCTTCAAGAAGCTTACGATTTTGATCAGATGACATAAGCACAAGTAAATATAAAGTAGAAAGGTGAGAAGGATTTAGGAGGGATGCCAGGCTCACTGTCTAGAGGAAGAACAGGTATTCTTCTGGTTGGAGGTTTCATGACAGAGGTGACATCGGGCATTAAAGGATGATGAAGACTTCAATAGGCCAGTCCAAGTGGAACCCAGAAGAAGGTAAACAGGACCTCCAGAGGATATATAATATAGTCAAGCGGGCAATAAACCTTTATAATGGTCAATTAGTGGAATTAATTAATTAGTGGAAATGTCTTTGAGATTTCATTGAGGCCGACAGGTACCTTGGTCAAAGAGACTATAGGAAGGTCTGCTACCACGGACAGCATGCTGCTTTGTCATATGGTGGTGAGCTGGACAATTCCATTATATCCACGGTGGTGGGATTCAGCAGCTGAGGAACTGAGTAAGGAATGAGAAGAACTGGCAGACTTCTTAGAAGAGGAATGTTTACTCCTCAGTGATTCTCCAAGTTCAGGTGAAAGGAAAAGTGGGCCCTAGCTGGGTTAGAGCCCCACCAGACTGGACACTAACTACTCCTTCTCAATCTCCTTTGCTGGATGCTCCTCCAGGTCACACCCTGTAGCCATAGGTGTCCCTCAGCATTCTATCCTGGGTCCTCTCCTCTTGGTGATCTCCATAGCTCCCGTAGATTTAATTATCATCTCTACGCTGACTAGTCTCAAATCTACCTATCCTGCCCCATCTCTCTAATGACCTCCAATATCACATCTCTAACTGCTGTTCAGACATCCCAGAATGCCCAGCTGGCATCTCAAAGTAAACAAAGCCAAAATGGAACTCATTATCTTTCCCCTAAATCACTCTCCCCCAAACACACACATTTCCTAAAGAAGACAACTCCATCCTCCTAGTCCCTCTAGCTCACAATCTCAGTAACATTTTCCCATATCTAATTCATTACCAAGGCCTAAAGGTATCACCTTTGCAACATCTCTTGGATACACCCTCCTCTCTCCTTAGACAGTCACCTCTCTAGTGCAGGCCTTCATCACCTCCCATCTGGACTATTACAGTAGCCACTGGTGGGTCCACCTGCTTCAAGTCTCTCCTCACTCCAATCCATCCTCCTTTTCTGGTCACTAAAAGGATTTTCCTAAAGGGCACATCTGACCGTGTCATCTCCCCTATTCAATAAACTCCAGTGATTTCCTCCAAAAGCAAATATAAAATGCTTGTTTGGAATTCAAAGCTCTTTGTTCCTCAGCCACCTTCTACCTTTCCAGTCTTCTTACACCTCACTCCCCTACATGTACTCTGCTCCAGTGACACTGGCCTCCAGACTATTCTACACACAAGACACTCCTTCTCTCTGGGTATTTTCCTGCACCTCCCTGGCCCCTACAATGCTCTCCTTCCTCCTTCCTCCTCCACTGACTTTCTTGGCTTCCTTTAAGTCTCAACTAAAATCCCATTTTCTACCAGAAACCTTCCCCAGCTTCTCTTAATTCCAGTGCTTTCCCTCTGTTAATTATTATATATATATATATATTTTTTTTTTACATGTTGTCCATCCCCCCCATTATGCCCCATTACATTGTAAGCTCCTTGAGGGTAGGGACTGCCTTTTGCCTCTTTTTGTATCCCTACCACTTAGCACAGTGCCTGGCACATAATAAATAGGTGCTTAATAAATGTTTGATTGATTGAAATTGCTCACATCCTTGGGCAGCAAGAAGTCCAAGGTGGGAGTGGGAGTGGGGAATAGCTATCATGGGGCTGGAAATAATATTATCCCTCTCTGCATAGTACATCCCCCAAAGGGGAACACTGTGGAACTAGAAGAGAGGAGGGAGAAATCTCTTCTCTGTGAGGGCCCGCCCAGTCAATAGGAGTTGGCATCACCCAACTCTTAAGTAATAACTTCCTGTGGGAGGGCCTAGGTCTTCAGAGAAATAATAAAGCCAGGCTGTGCAATGCCACCATAGACTGATCAAACTAAGCAGAAGCCCCTCAGGATAGGGTAACCTTTCTATGGTCATTTCTGCCTCTGTCAAATGAAGGGGCTGGACTAAACAACTTCAAGGATTCTTAACCCTTTTTGTTCTCTGGAACCCTCAGCAGCGGTGAAACCCCCCTCTCCCCCCCCCATCCAAAGCCTATGGACTTATTCTCTGCATAATGTTTCTAAATGCATAAAATAAAATACATAGGATTACAACAGAAACCAATTTACATTGAAATACAGTTATGAAAAATATTTTTAAAAGAAATTCAATGACCCCATGTGAAGACAAGCCAAGTAGGATGTTTTGCAGTTTTTGTTTTAGTAAAATCGAGTGCCTCCGATTGAATCTTGCCTTTATCAACCAACAGTCTTTACTGGGAGTAAAGTAGAGAAACAAAAACTTTCTTTAACTAGAAACGGTGTATGTATTTTTATTGTTAATGTGTTTAAAGATCTTCCTCACTTATTAATGGGCCTATTCATTAAAGGGAGTTTGATTAGGGAAGATTTGTAGGACCCTTTTGTTAATGAGGAACTGGTTCTCAAGGGTTGGGATGCCCTCTGGCTCTAAAAAAAGGCATAAATACTCTGAGGATGAGGTTTTACTTTGGGGTTTAGTTTTTGGAAGAAGCTTTATGTGTCATACTAGACTCTGGCAGACTGCTGAGGAGCCCCAGGCTTTGAAAACCCAGATGCTGGTGCTTCTCTCTCTGGCAACTCTGGTCAGATAGTTGGACCTGTCTGTTGATTTGTGATATATGTATTGCTTATGTTAGACAGTTTGGAAGTGCTGTCTGTTGATTTTTTGAACTAAGTGAATGATATATGTATACACACACACAAACATATATATTTCATTAAAGGAAATTGTTAACCCCTCAAAAGTTGCCTTTCCTTTTGGAAAAGTAGATCAAAGAACCTGTGATAGCAGATATACCCTGTGTATAACGGGGTACTTACTGATACTAGTTAAGTTTCCCAGAACTAGTTAAGTCTCCAGGGTCTCTTCCAGCTCTAATATTCTATATTTGAACAATTAAGAAGAACCTCACTGTAGAAGAGGATTCCCAGAAAAATTCTGGAATGAAATGCTGTATTCTGGGAGACTAAGACAAAAATTTGTAAGATAGTACCTTAGTCTTCCATATCTTAACCATCTCTGAGGCTGAAGGGATCCCCTCACAAGAGAAGTGAAAGGTACTGTGTCCTGGTATGTATTGTGGGAATGAAATGAGAAAGACATTGAGGATGCCTTGGAACCCACAATGGCTGTTTCTTGGAGTGAAAAACACTCTTTATGAGCAAAGATTCCCCCTTCCAAAGCCTGTGTGTAGGGCAAGCTTTCCTCCCGTACAATAAAATACAATACAATAAAAATGGAACTATGAAAGCTAATTTTTTTCACTTAATAGTATTTTAATTACATGTAAAGATTGTTTTCAATATTCATTTTTGTAAGTTTTTTGAGTTCCAAATTTTTCTCCCTCTCTCCTGCTCCCCAAGAGAACAAGAAATCTGATATAGGTTATACACGTATAATCATGTTAAACATATTTTCACATTATTCACATTGTGAAAGAAGAATCAGAACAAAGGGGAAAAATCATAAGAAAAAAACGTAACCAAAGTGAAAGTAGTATGCTTCGACTTGCATTCAGACTCCCTAGTTCTTTCTCTAAATGTGGATAGACTCTATCAAGAGTCTTTTGGAATTATCTTGAATCATTGTATTGCTAAGAAGAACTAAGTCTCTCAGTTGATCATGGCACAATGTTGCTATTACTGGGTACAATGTTCTCCTGGTTCTGCTCACTTCACTCAGCATCAGTTCGTATAAGTCTCTCCAGGTTTTTCTGAAATCCACCCACTCATCATTTCTTATAGAACAATCATATTTCATTACATTTATATACCACAGCTTGTTCAGTCATTCCCCAATGGATGGACATCCCCACAATTTCTAATTCTTTGCCACCACAAAAAGAGCTGCTATAAATATTTTTGTACATGAGGTCCTTTTCCCTTTTTTATGATCTCTTTGGGATAGACCTAGTAGTGGTACTGCTGAATCAAAAAGTATGCAGTTTTATAACCCCTTGAGAATATGTGAACTTGAATCTTAAGCTATGGCCCATAGAACCCTGGGAACCTTCACTGAGGAGAAACAACTCTGCTTTGGAAGCTAGGAGTCGAAAACATTGTTAGCTAAGGGAAGACCTATCAAAGGCAGAGCCCTCGTTAAGGACAGAGAAGAAAGAGTTGTGTACTGGTAAGAGGCAAGGATGTCTAGTGGCAAGACTGAGTGCTGCTTTGAGGTCCACAAAGTATTAAAAGAACCAGAGGAAGGCCTACGGTAGCTTGGCTGGAATCTCTATGGAGGGTTTGTTGTATTTTAGGGGTTTTGTTCTTGAAGAGGACCGAGGACATCCTGAGGGCGATGTCTTGACTTGCTAGTGAACTGGACTCAGGGGAGGCAGAGTCGCACAGTCATCAGCCATGTTCTGTCTTCCAGTGTCAAGAGTCCATCCAGCGTCAAGACAGTTTCAGAGGATTTGGACCAGAGCATTGAAACAGAGAGATGACAAAGCACCTCCTTCCACTCCTCTGTGGGGGTGTAGCAGTCAGAAAATATGAAGTACTACACTGAATTTCCAGATTTTTTTAATGTATTGATTAGTTTTGCTGATTTTTTTCCTCTTTTCTTCTTTAAAAATATTCTTTGTTATTTGGGGATGGCTCACTGAGAGTCAGGTAAGGGGCAAGGTTCAGCAATAGAGGGAGAAATTTAAGTGATTTTAAAACAAAAGAAATAAATACAATGTAAATTTTAAAGGGAGAGGAAAAATTAAATTTGGTGAAGAATATAATCCTTTTGCTCTTAAGAAAGAACCCTGAAGGAACTCACTGTACAGACATAAATACCTAAAATTAAATACCTGTGAAAATCCAAACTCTTTCCTGGCAGTTCATAGAAATCAAGGTCCCTCCCTCTCATTCCAGTTCATCCTTCATCACATTGCCAGGCTTATCTTCATTAGCATAGATCATGATTTTGTTTTTATATCTCCACAGCATTTAATACACTGGGTGTTTAACAAATTCATATTGAATGGATGACTGTCACTTCTGGAGTCACAATGGCTCTCGTGGCTTACCTATAAAATAGAAACTCCTTACCTTGGTATTTAAAGCTCCTGCAATCTCTCACTACCCTGCATTTCTAACCTTAGCTCATACTAACTCCCTCCCTTTCCTCCATTTTGTCCCTCTGGAAGACTGTGCCTCTATCATTATGCTCATGAGATCTCCTGTGGAACATGATTGTTCCCTTCTCTGCCTTTTGAAACGCTACCCGTCCTTGAAGGCTCAACTCAATTACCAGGTCCTTCATGAAACACTCTGTCATCATCTTCTTCAGTAACCATCCCCTACTCCCCACCCACCCCCAGTAACATTGCATAGCATGTAGTTTTTATCTCTCATGCATATAATATTCCTCATGATATGGTTAGTCTGAGGATATGCTAGCTTTCTAGATTAAGTTTCATTAGGACAGGGACCCTGACCCATTTAATCTTTGCATCTCCCCCACTCCCAGCACAGTCCTTTTGCATAAAGTGCCTACTCTATGTGAGTAGAAGCTGTTGTTGGATGGCCGATCTAATCAAACATACAGTTCTCCCAAGGTCAACATTCAACATTTATCAAGAGCCAGGCACTGTGCCAAGCACCAGGGATACAACAATAAAAAAAAAAAAAAAAAAAGCTCCTTCTCATGAGAAGCTCATAGTCTGAGACAGTATGATGCAAACTACTATGTGCAAACCAGATACAAACAAGATAAACTGGAGATGACCACAGAATGGAGGCCCTGGCATTAGGGGAGATTGGGAAAGGCTCCTGGTAGAAATTGGGATGGCAGCTAGAGTCTGAAGGCAGCTAGGAAGGCAGAGACAGAAGGGGGAGAATTCTAGGTGTGGAAGACAAAGAGTAAAATCCCC
Source organism: Potorous gilbertii (assembly GCA_028658325.1). NCBI lineage: Eukaryota > Metazoa > Chordata > Mammalia > Diprotodontia > Potoroidae > Potorous > Potorous gilbertii. The sequence goes on from CM053772.1 coordinate 55,141,779, forward strand.
AGAATCTCTCTCTCTCTGCCAACACAGAATTTTTTCACCTTTTTTACCAGGGCCGATATAGCATGACCTAAAGATGGGGATGGGAAAGAAAGACTCTTTAGGGCCCAGCCTTCCAAAGGCAAAGAGGATTGGCTTCTCAGAGCCAAAGGGAAACCCCACATCCCCGCTGTCCTGTTAGACTGTGAGCTCTTCAAAGACAGAGGGACTGTGGACCATGTCATTTTGATGACCTTGGCGCTTAACACAGTGCCCCCACACCCGGCAATAAATGTTTCTGGAGTTGACTCTCCTAATGGCAAACATCAGGAGATCCCAGGTCATTTATTTCAATCCCTCAGAGAGATCCTGGGGATTTTTACTCTTTCTGTGAATGACTGGACAAAGTTACATGGGAATTAAGTGTTAGAGCTGGAATTCAAATTTGGATCCCATGATGTTAAGCACTAAGATGTTTAGGAAGTCAGTTCTGGAAGGGCTTGAATCACCCAGCAGTCTAGAAAGGGGTGCCAAAAAGGAACTGGAATCATAGCACCTTAGAACTGAAGGCTCCAGCCTCCCTGCCCAGGCAGCCCGCTCTGTTTTCGGATAGCTCTAATTGTTAGACTGGTCCTGGCTTCACTGATTCCTGACTGACACTCACCTAGACCCTCTCTGCACCCTCTGCCTCTGCATCGAGGCAACTTGAAGCATCGCTAGAGAAATTCTTACCTGGGAGTTCCCTATACTGAGGAAATCACAAGCCCAGTTCCTATCCTCTCTCTTACTTGTTGGGAAGTTTTTCTAATATCAAGCCTAGATCTGCCACTTTGCAACACCTCCTAGCTCTGCCCTCTGAACAATGGCCAAACTGACAACACAGGCCACTGGTCAGATACTTGAAGACTGTTCTTATGTCTCCTCTGACCCTTCACCAGGTTAAGTAAATTTGGTTCCTCTAGAGGCCATGGATCTGAGGTGTTTCACTATCCTGATGGTCTTCTTCCAGTGATTGTAGAGGCAGACACTCATTTAGACACGGTCCATTACGAGCAGAGTATGAGAGAGAGCCTTTCAATGGAATCCACAATCTCTAATTAATCTTTTGGACTGTCTGGTCATGTTGTTGACTCACGATGTGCTTGTGAGTCAATTAAAGCCCCTAGATCTTTTTTTCTTTTTGGAGGTTGGGGGAGAGAGCCTATCAGGCTTAAGTGGCTTACTTGCCCATGGTCACACAGCTAATAAGTGTATTTTGAACTCGGGCCTTCCTGACTCTAGGCCCAGTGCTCTATCCAATCCTAGCTGCCCCTAGATTCTTTTCAAATAAATCAGTGCTTGTCATGATGTCACCTTGGCCTTGTGAAATTTCTTTCGTCAACCTGTATAAAAGTTTATGTATGATGCTATTTTTTTCCTACTAAATTTCTTTAAATTAGGTTCAGATGGATATTCTAAAATTTTTTTTATTCTGCCATATGAAATGTTAACTATCCCCCCCATCTTGGTGTTAACTGTGGTTAGTTAGATTGTACCCAGGCCTTTATCCCATAAACTGTTGTCAAACCAGGTCTACTCGGTCTTGTATTTGTATAAAGAGGAAGTTGTCCAATTCAGCTGAGACCTGCATCATATAGAAACCTTATAAAGTTCCTTTCAGCCAAGATGCTGTGGCTTCACATCTACTCCTAACCCCGTTCAATTTTTTATTGCTTGTGCCAGTCAATTTTCCTGTTAATGCTGTCACCCAAGTTATCAACTACACCTCCCTCCCCACCCAGTGCTGTGACGTTTGCAAACTTTCCATCTATGTTTTCGTGCATGTTAAGTTACTGATAAAATGATCACAGTAAAGCCAGAGACAGAAGCTGTGAATGCCTTCAGACGGCATCATGATTACATGAATTCATACTCTTCAGGGAGTCATTCGATATCATACAATTCACCTTTCTCTATCTCCATGGATGTCACCAGAAACCATATCCAATGTCTGTAGGAAATTAAGGCATGATATTTCCCTGATCTAACAGCCCATAAGATTTTCAAGAAAGAAATGAGGTTAGGTTGGCATAAGTCACTCTTCGTGGACCTAGGATGGCTTGTAATAATCACAATTTGTTTTTTAAAGTATCAAAAAACAAGGGATTTTTAAAAAAATTTATTTTTAATATTGTGAACTTGACAAACTTCAACAAACATGTACAATTCATTAAACGCACACATATACACATGAACACAAAACAAACACCAGAAAAATAAGATCACATGTGAAACTCTGAATCTCCACTATTGTACAGATCAATCTTTTTTTAATATTTCAAACTTAACACAATATTTCTAAGTGTCCTGCTTGTCGCTGTCCCCTTCTGAACCTTTTTCTGTGCATTTTTAATGATTCATTTACACTTTTCCTTCTATTTTAGAATCACAGTCACCCCCGGCATTATTCAACTCCAAATAAAAGTTACCTACACGCACAAAAAACAAATTCCCATATTGGCAATGTTTGAGGATGCAGGTCTTAATTTGTACTTCTGTCTTCCAGGAGGTGAGGCTTCCTCCTCAGGGTTCTGGAATCAAGGTAGGTCATTGCATTCACTACAGTTTTCAACTCTTTCATGGTTGTTGTCCTTGATGGTGTTGCAGTCAGTGTAAAAACAGTTCTCCTGGTTCTGAGAAATTGTCTTTTTATCAGTTCATACAAGTCCTCCCAAGTTTTTCCGAATGTGTCCCTCCCATCACTTCTTATGGCACAATGACAACTCTGTTATATGAATACACCACAGTATGTTGCCATTCCCCAGTGAAGGGCATTCACTTTGTTTCCAGTTTTTAGAACAAAAATTTGCAGCTTCAAATATTTGCTTTCTCTTTTTCATTGATCTTTTGAGCATAGACACCTAATAGTGATATCGCTAGGTCAAAGGGTATATACATAGTTCATTGACTTTTGAGATATGGTTCTAAATTTTTTTCTAGAACAAACTGGACCACCTCACAATTTCACCAACAGTGCATTAAACAATCCTTTATAGATTTCCACCCCCCACCCCAGGAGTGATGTGAAATTAGTCTGTTTCTAGAACTGAATCCCAGGCTCCCCCTTAAGAAAATTAAATGAGGAAATGCAACTGTCTCATATTCACCAAGATTCTGGCAGTGATTCTTCAGTTAGCCTGTGATGTGACTGGTCAGGACTTAGATATTTGCAGCTAGGTGCTTTCTTACATTAAAATACCAAAAAAAAAAAAAAAAGTCGTAGGGAGGAGAAAGTACATGATAGGATATTAATGAGTGTTCCTGCAGGAGTCAGAAGCTGGATCTGAATTCTCATTCTGGACTCCACTGATTATTAACCATGTGATGATGGGCAAATCTCATTCTCTCCATTCCTCAGTTTCTTCATACTTATAAGAAAAGCACTTTTTAAATGTAAAGTACTATATCAATGTGAACTAGGATTATTTTCTCATCTATTCCCTCCCTCTTTAAGAACCCTTATATTTTAAGATAGGTGCTTGGGGAAATTAAGACACAAATGCTCTAAAAGAGGTTACAACAAACCATTTGCTGATGGAAAATCATTCTCTTCTCTAGAAGAACCAGAGGAATAGAAGTTAAATAGGTCTATTTTCTCTCTTCCTATGTTCACTTATTCAACAAACATTCTCTTACACCATCTGTCCCAAGTAAATGTGCCTGTTCCTTTTCTTGCCACAACACAGTTAGAAGAGCCTAGCTGTTAACATTTTAAAATGTACTTATTTTGCATGAACATATCTGTGTATAGGTTGCCTCCTGTCCCATGCATCCTCCCCGCACATATACCTGGATCCTCAGCACTGTGAGGACACAGACTGTTTACTTTGGGTTTCTGCATCCTCAGTGCCTTGCACACAGTAGTCATTTAATGAATATTTGCTCCATTGAATTTTTGGCTTTAGCCTTCTAGATACTATTCTCATATGCCATTTTAAAAAATATCTCTCCTTGTTTACATTCCTTTACGTCCTAAAATTAGCTCGTTAGAGAGCTAAGCAGCTAACTGGTTTCTCTACAACTGCCTTCCACTTCTCATGAAAATTTCAGGTTTTATACACTTTCATCCTTCCAGTGACATTCAACAAATACTTCTTAAGAATCTGCCAAGGCGCTCTACTGGAAACGAGGAGCACAAAAGATGAAAAAATCCACCTACAAGGAACCGACAGTCTAGTAAAGAGGTGGCATTCACACACAAAGAGAACACAGCTAGAATGAACAAAATTGGTAGAGCACAGAGTTCAACAAATCGATCAACACACGTTTATGAAGTGTCTACTATGTGATCCAGAAGAGTGCTAAGCATTGAAGATACCAAATGAGGAATGGTTCCTGCCCTTTATGAACTCCAGTCTACTGGAGAACTACAATATGGTCAAAGATAAATAGATATGATGTATTGAAGATAAATGTTAAGTGATATGGGGAAGGGAAAAACTAACAGTGGAAGGAAATCTGGAAGGTCCTCTTGAAGGAGGTGACATGAGTTAAGGATTCCAAGATACAGCTCAAAGGGGAGACACCACCAGGACAAAACAAAGACATGAAAACAGGGTAGGACAACAAGTTGGGCTGTTGGTCTGGGAAGTGAAGGAATTTCTACACCTGAACTGCGTCTTCATTAGCTAGGTGGGAGGAGGGAATGAGGGAGTAGGGGTAACATGGCTGTCACCTTTCTGGACTGGTACATTTGGGAATATCCCTGACTGCTTTCAGCTAAGAGAATTCCTAAAATCCCATCCTACATTTCTTCAAGAGTCTGCATCTTTCGATAACCATCCCCTTTGGCCCCCCAACATCTCGTGCCATTTCTCTGCTAAATTTCTACAGAATCGGAGTTGAAGGAATGCCGGAGGTCATCTAGTCCAAAGCTTGCATAGAATTCCAGGTCCTCCACAATCTGACATCTCATGTTATCTTGCCCTTGACACAATGGAAAGCCCAATCAAATAGGACCATCCTTCCCCCTCCTCACCACTTCAGGTCTCCTTGCCTTTGCCAAGGTTGCCCCAAAACTTGTCACATCCCCCCTATATTTCTCCTGAGTGCCTATTTCTCATTTAAAGCAGAGGTTGCTCACCTCTGTGTCAATGACCCTTTCTCAAAATAAAACTTTTAAATGCATAAAATAGATTACAAAGGAAACAAATTATATTTAAGCAGTTATTTTAAAAAAAGACAATAAAAAATCCTAAATTCCTGGATGCCAAATTAAGAACCCCTCCTTGAAAACCTGATTACAATGCCTACAATGCTGCCTCCTTCAGTAAGTCATCCCTGAAGACCTTTCCCCACTTCTAACCTCACATACAGTTTAGTGTTGTCTTAGCCCCCTTATTAAGTCTGTAAGTGTCACAAAAGTAGGTATCTGCCTCTTTTTCAAAATTTTGTATGGCTCTAGACCCCAGGATTTGCCATATGCTCTACATGCAGAATGTGCTTAATAAATATTTATTGGACTTCAACTAGAATGGCATCATTCCCCAGAATCTTCCTGAAGGACCCTTGATAAACTGTTCTTTTGTTTGTTTTTTTTAAAAGAGTTATTAACGGGCTTTAGTTCTGGAAGGGGGCTGGAATATGGGAAGGGCAGACTTTGGAGTCTGAAGAACAGGAGACATAATCATAGCTAGCCTTTCTCTAGCACTTTCAGTTTTGCAAAGCGCTTTACAAAAGTGGTCCTATTTTATCTTTACAAGGACCCAAGGGTGGGGGTGGGGGGTCAGAGCTGTTATTATCGTCTCAATTTTACAAAAGAGGAAACTAGGCCAACAGAGATGAAGAGATTTGCCCAAGATCAAACAGCTGGCGAGTTTCTTTCTGCGGCCACATTTGAACTCGGGTCTTCTGGACTCCAGGACTATGGTTCTACCCACTGTGCCACATCATTATCTTGACTTCTTGCCTACATTTGCCGCAGACCACCACAACCCCGTCCAATCTTCTTAAACTAATTTGCCCCTCCTAGGGAAAATAATCTTTTTTTATTTCTTCCCACCTCTGTGAAAACTGGACTGACTGTCCCAATATGTCTTTTCCCTGGTCCTCAGTAAAATAAAGGGCATGGGTTAGACTAGAGCCTAGGGTTCACAGCAGTAAATGACAGAGGGCATATCGTCTCATTCTGCTGAGGAGGAATTTGCGGTCCAGGGAGGAAGGTTTCAAAACGGAATTGTTAGCCAAGGCTCTTTGTCACGACTTCGCTTGCCTAAGGTCCCCTTCCAGCACACTAGAATTCTAAGGTCGGAGGACTATGGGGGAGGTAGAGCAGCCAGACTGGAGCCTAGACCAGCCAAGTCATCGGGGCCGTCCTGTTTCTCTCCAAGGTATTTCCCAGCCCTTCCAAAGCACTCGGATGCCTGACCTCTTTTAATCTGCATGGTACCCGGGACCTGGACCTGTCTCACTCTGTGGCTTCTCCCCCCAGCCCTGGAAGGGAAACCTCAGTAACTGTGTAAGAGGCAGGGAGAGAGGGAGAAAGAGCAGAAAAGGAGACTTGTTTCCCGAGCCCTGGCCTGACCTGCCTCAGCCCTTCACATCCGCCCTTTCCCCGAGCACAACCATCCACCCCGGTACCCCCAACGCCCAGGGAGCTGTTCACCCCTCCCCTCCAGGCCCTTCCCTGATCTGACCCCCAGCTTCTAGAAAGGAAACACTGGGGAAAGGAGGGTAACGGTGACGCCACCGTGGAGTTGTTTATTTTAAGAACCAAAAGGACAAAGTCAGAGCACGCACCCCCATGACCACCAGCCACACCAATTAAAGTGACCTCTACCCGTACCAGTTAAATAAATAAACAAACACAGATTTCACCTACCAGCAGGAAATAAATATAGAGAGCTCCCAAAGAGCAGGATTTTTTAAGGGGAAAATAGGTGTGGGGGAAGGGGCCAGCTCTGCCCTGCTGTCGTGTCCAGTCCAGTCCCTCCCGGACCCTCCCGTGCACATCGTGGGTGAGCTCCTCCACAGGGCAAGGGGGCACCTCCACCCCAGGGAGGAGAGGTACACATCTGGGCATCGCACCCCCTGCGATGGGTCCAGCCGTCCGGACTCCGGGCCTCAAACCCCTAGGCGCGGGGCGCCTCGCCCGCTCTGCCCCCGGGCCCAGGGGCTCGGAGGGCTGGGCTGCCGCCCCGGCCGCCTCACTTCTTGGAGCTCTGGGTCTTCTTGGGCAGCAGCACGGCCTGGATGTTGGGCAGCACGCCGCCCTGGGCGATGGTCACGCCGCCCAGCAGCTTGTTGAGCTCCTCGTCGTTGCGGATGGCCAGCTGCAGGTGCCTGGGGATGATGCGCGTCTTCTTGTTGTCGCGGGCCGCATTGCCCGCCAGCTCCAGGATCTCGGCCGACAGGTACTCCAGCACGGCCGCCAGGTAGACGGGCGCGCCGGCCCCCACGCGCTCCGCGTAGTTGCCCTTGCGCAGGAGCCGGTGAACGCGGCCCACGGGGAACTGCAGCCCCGCGCGGGACGAGCGCGACTTGGCCTTGGCCCGCACTTTGCCTCCCGATTTCCCTCGGCCGGACATGGCGGGAGGAGACAGCGCGCTGCGGCCAGCGGCGAGCCCCGGGCGCCGCGAGATCCTCCCGGGCGGGCTCGCTGCGCCGCCTACCTCGCTCCGCACCCCTGAGCCGCAGAGGCCGCTCGGCGGGCCGCACGGAGCTGCACGCCCGCGGCGGCGGCGACAGCGACAGCCGGAACGAGCTCGCCGAGCCTGGGCTGGGCTGGCAAATATAAATAAAGACCCAGCCGCCGCTCACTTCCCATTGGCCGCCGCGGGATCGGAGCTGCGCTCCGATTGGCGCGCCTTCCGATCCTCGATTTGCATAGGCCTGCGAGCGCCCTCGTTCCAGCTACGAACGGCGGCGCTGGCTTCGGCTCGCGCTCCGCAGGCTCCAGTTGGTAACTGAGAGAACGGACCCGCGGCTAAGCAGCTTCCCCGGCTGCGTAGAGTCCCCGCCCGCTGCGCTGGGGCCTCCCTGCCTGGCCCACCCCGCTCCCTCCCCTCCGGAACCCGGGAAGATGCTACCTCGGCCGGCTTCCTCTCCCGCCCGAGCAAGGCTGCGCCCGGAGAGGCCGGACCCCCGCAGCTCGGCACCCGAGGCCCGCAGCTCAGCATCGCAGCCCCGCGGGGCGCGTCCTGGGCCCACAGCCCACATTCCCTCTTCTGGTCCAGCCTCCGCAGAGCTCCCGCCCCAGGCTGTCCCGGGAGAAACTTCCGGGCCCTGTTCGGATGGGCCCGTCCGCTCTCGTTCGCCTCGCCGCCGATGGAGAAGGGGGTCTCGCCACCGTCCCGTAAGATAAGCGTGAGAAAGGCCGGACTTGGCAATGCTTCAGTGGGCAACATCGCCCCCCATCCCCCGGCCCGAGAGAGCGGGAGAGGCGCCGGTCCAGCCCACGGCCCCCGCTTGTGTCCTGGCGGGCCCTTTTCTGGGGATCCCCGAGCCACCGCCACCTGTGAGCGGGGGAGCTTCCCCAAAGAGCGCGTGGGGTGGTCCGCCTTGAGCCCAGGAGGTCCCCAGAGATGGTCACGCTGCCCGGCTGAACACCGGATGAGGCCTACTCTGGCTTTATGGCCAAGCATTTTAGTACCTACTACGTGCTGAACACTGTGCAAAGCGCGGGGAAAGAGAAGCAAAAGCAATTCCTGCCTTTGAGGAGTTCGCAACCTAATGCGAACCAGCCACTTGCAGGATAAATGGGAAATAATCCAGTGAGAAAGCACTAGGATTAAGAGGGATTGGCTGGGGCTCTTAGGCTGCCGGAGGCAGAGATGAGGGGTGGGGCTTTCGGGGATTGGCATTCACACCATCTCCTGCCTAACCACTCAAGACAGGCATTGATACTGTGGTATTTCTATTTTATAGCTTAAAAGACAAAGCAAATGCCTCCTCCTTCCCTAATGGAACAGTGGGGTTCATAACGGTGGTTGTCTGAAGAGGACCATGACGTCAGGGACTGGATTGGATTGAAGTGAGGAAAGGCTGTGCAGTCACCAACCTCACTCTTCTGGAGCCAGCCAGGTCCAGTGGCCAGATACGGATCAGGAGGAATGGAGGGGCCACTTATACCTGTTGGCTCCGTAAGGATAATGCACTTACCCGGTAAAAATCATGCATTCATTGAACAAATATGAGTTACCTTCACTGCTCTGCACTTGGTGTATTGCAGAAAAGTCAAGTAAGGGGATGACAAGAGCTTAGCAGATGGCCTGACACACGGAAAGTCCTTAATGAAAGGCCACTGGATTAGCCATTTACTTTCACTAGGAATTTCAAAGAAACATGGTAAATCTTGTAGGAACTGAACAGTGAAGAAAGCAAAATCAAGAGAAAAATATACATTCAATGACTACAAAAGTCTAAAATAAAAGACAGCTGGATTCATATTAAACCCTATTACCAAGGTTCAATCCTGAGGACTTCCTTCCTCTCCGTAGGCAAAGAAGTACTATAGATACCCAATGTTAACATACAAGCAGGTAGGAAGATAGAGTTCAGGGACTGGAGTCAGAAGAGTTCAAATCTTGCCTAAGACACTTAGTAGCTGTGTCATTTAACCCTGTTTGCTTCAGTTTCCTCATCTGTAAAATGAGAAGGAAATAGCAAACCACTCCAGTATCTTTGCCAAGAAAACCCCAAAAGAAATTACAAAGTCAGATACAACTGAACAACAAATGTTACATAAACTGGGTAACGTATGTGATTGATCAACTTGGTCAATTGGTTGACTTTTTCTTAGTAAAAGGAAAGATTCTATTAGGAGAAGGCTTGTATTTTGAGAAGATTGTAGATCAAGTTGCCTGAGGTCAGGAGCTGTGTCTAGCACAATTCTATGAATCTTAGTGTTTGATTAAATTTGTATCAGAACAAAATCTGGTATTAATAAATTTATTTATATACTACCTTTATTTTGCTAATTTTCTCACATGCATATGTATTGTCCCATTAGTAAGTCTGTTCTTTCAGCAGAGAGATCTCTTTTGTTCTTGTATCCCCAGGGTATCTAGCACAGGGCTGAGGCCCCATAGCCAGTAAAGTATTTAGTAAGTCTGGTGCATTTCACAAGAGCACAGATCAGAAGCATTTAGGACAATCTCATTTTACAGATGAGGAAACTGATCAAGGCCCAGATAGGTTAAATGCCTTGTTCAGGGTCAAAGGTAATACAGAGAACCAGCAGAATCCCACATCCTGTGACTCAAGGCATTGTTCTTTCCCCTGTAGCATACTGCCTTCTAATTTAAATGAGGAATGAAAGGGTGATTTGCTCATAGCCTTTACACCCTTAACTGATATCCTCTACTAGGATGAACTTGGCTGTCCCGAGTCCAGACTATTGAAGCATTATATAAATGTCAACTAATACTCTTTGCTAAGCACATAAAGAAAAACAAAAAAACTTCACAAGGAGCCACCAAGAGTTTCTTTTTATTTCCAAATCGATGATTTCCATACAGAAACCAAACAATGCCTCCCCGCCAGAGTGATTCCTCAGCCCTTTAGATGTGTTCTGTCACTTGGCAGCTGAGTGGAACACCACCAACAGGAAAACAAGTGTCACCCCGACCCTCCTTCACAGCTGCCCTTTTCAACATCATATTCAAAACTGTAAAAATTCATCATCAAAAGACTAAAACACAACACTCCAAAAATCAAAGAAACACCTCACAAAAAGTTGAATGAACTAATCTTGAATGGTCAAATTACCTCCATAAGAAACCTAACTAGGTAACCCTCGTCTCAGGAGAAAAGGTCCTAACTATGTCCCTCTTCTGGGAACCTGGTTCTCTGGGAATTACCCTTCGCCCTTGAACCCTACCCCGATGAACCAGCAGACGCTTTCTCTAAGCTTGCTGGGCCCAGAGAACCTTAAAGCCTCAGAGACAAACACAAAGGTATGAACCCCTAATTCTACCAGTCCACATCTGGCAAAGCTCACTGCACATTCCTGAGATAGATTTTTATGTAAAAGCCAAGCTGAACTCCTCCCACCACTGGCTGCACAACTGTGAAAGCTTACAATTCATGACCTCATTGTACCAGTCATTTGTCAAATTCACATAAACAACTTGAAGAAAATAGCTGAACACGAAACCCAAAGAATGAAAAACAGGAGAAAATGTCAAGTACAGTTAGGCATTCACTATAACAAAATTTAAGACAATTCAAGAGATAAATTTGGATTCAATAGTCTTTTTCCTACCCTGTTTATGTAAATAAAAAAATAGCATACACATAGTAGGTTGCAGTTGTGGGAGCAAGAATACCAATCAGAGAAAAAGAAGCTCCTCCGAGCCCAGCATGGCCATTTTTAGCACCTGGACTACAGAGACAAAAGAAGTGGGAACAAAAGCTGCTAACTGGGAACCTTTGGAGGAGACACACCTTGAAGGGAAGCGTTAGGAATCAGAGGAGCTAGGAGAGGATATCTCCGCCACTTTTATGTGCCAACAGAGAAAGTCTCCCCACATTTATCTGACTAAATCTTGGGCCTCTTGTTATGGTGAGACTCGTGCTTTTTCAGCCATTGCTCCATTAACTCTGCGCTGCCCCTCTTGGAAGAAGAGCTCTTCTGTGCAGGCTGCCTGGACCTCTTGGGAGGATCAGGGTCTTCCTTTGGGGGAGATTTTGACATCATCTTCCGGCGGCTAGGACTAATGTAGGGCATCTATAAAGACATCAGCAAAACCGTCATTTTTAGGTCAGTACTGAAACTCAGTCACATGCTGTGCTCCATATACCTAAGAATTTTGCCCAAATAATTTCACTCAATTGTTCATCAATCAGGCAGAGGTGACTAGGGATTTCTGCACTCAGCAGTGATTTCATTAGCTGTACCTTCCACCTAACCTCAAATGATCCCTCCTCTGTAATCAATTTCTCCAACTTCACCTCCTAGCCATCTCCTCACAATGCTGACTCTACTCTGGCCACCATTCCCATCTTAACTCCACCAAAACTTGGACTGTGCCACTAGGTGGCTGTAATGGCTAGGAGTCCTTGGACCTTCTCCCACAGCAACAAATCACATCCCCATCAGTTGGTGGACCTATCAGATTCCAGCCATAACTAGCCCCTTAAGTGTCAGGAAAAGAGGGAACTACACTCACCCCATTTTGGTTTCTACATGGCCAAATCCCTGGTGCCACCCTATTCCCAACAATGCTTCATCCTGGTCACCCTCTGTTCCTTCCCCTGCCTAAGCTGTTCCTGGGCTAAACATACTTGCCCACCTTACTCAGATCCTGCCTCAAGAGGAGGCTGTGGGAATTCTCTTAGCCTTAGGCCTATAGATCCTTAGTCCTAAGGACCAGATTTATAAATTCCACATCCCAAGGACTGCTGTTTCTCTAACCAAGACTAAGAATGGGACTAGGGTCTTGCCCTAAACCTTGCTGTGTCCTTCAGCTCCCCACCCTGACCTCTTAAGCTTAACCAGGAGAAAGACAGTGGCTTGGCTCCAATAATCTGAGAGGTTTTATCCTCCCACTCCCCTCCTTTCTAGCTATCCTTTATGAAGTTTTCTCACTTTAGAACATAAGCTCCATGGGGCAGCTAGGTAGTGCAACAAATAGAGCACTGGCCCTGGAGTAGGAAGATTTGAATTCAAATCCAGTCTCACACTTGACATTTACTAGCTGTGTGACCTTGAGGTAAGTCACTTGACCCTAACTGCCTTGTCTCCCCCCTCCCAAAAAAAAGAAAAAAGAAAGAATATAAGCCCCTTGAGGGCCTACTTGCATGTATTTGTATCCTAGGAACTTAGCAAACTGCCCTGAATAGTAAGCTCTTAATAAATGGGCCTCTCATTCAACCCTAGCCCCAGATATTTACTATGTTATCTTGTCAGCCCTGAAGCCCAGCCCACTGATATGTGGGCCCCTGCAGCGTCCTCCAATTTCTGGCTCTGACACTCTAAGCTAGACATCAGGATAATTACTCTCTCTTTTGTAAAATGAAAAGAATACCTCTAAGTACCTAATATACAGGGCTCTTGTATCAAAACAGATACATGTCACATCCTTTGCAAAATTTAAAAAGATAAATAAATAATGGATGTTGCTATCATTTTGGAGAAAGCATCTTAGGGCCATGTTAGCACACTATTTAGATCCTCCACATTTCACCCTGCTTTAGGCTAGATCACCAGAAATCAAAGTATTCAGATTTCATTACAGTATGGTGTACAGTATTTAGACTTCATTATAGTACGGACCTGGGTTTAAAATCCAACCTTGCCACACTTACTAGCTGTGTGAAGAAGTCATCCTCTCTGAGCCCTTCCGTTTGTAGGAAAGAAATATCTGTACGACTAGAATAAATGCTTCTTAAGCCTTTAAAATGACATGGCTACATGCCAGCTATTGTTATCATCTTCCTGCTCTCCTCCAAATACCCTCAGTGCATTTCAATTTAATATTAGGTACTTTTCCTTTCCAGAGAACTGATATAAGAACCATATGAATGGCACAGCTTTTTCCTCAAAAAGAAATGTCTCTTGAACAATAATATAGTATATTCCTGCTTGAGTTTATTTTTGGAGGAAAAGGGTTATTTTAAGACAAATTTAGATGCTTTATTTTATCAGCAAATGAAAACAGTGTTAGACATTTCACCTTTTTGTCCTTAGCTGCCAGGAAAAAGAGCTAGATTCAGAGTCTTTCAAGCATCTACTCTTTCGGTTTAAGATTATTTCTGTTCAATTTTTATCCGTAATTGTTCCATCTTACATTTTACTTTTCTCAAACCCCTTTTTAAAGGAAGGCAGGCCACAAATCTGACATCAATAAATCATGCATACCCCTAGACCAAACTCTGTTGTATACTCAAGAGGTACCTTGATGATTCTGTTTGACTGCTTAGTCAGCTAAGTATGCTTCCATGTTTTGTGAAATATCTTCATGCATACTCTTTGAGATCAGAAGGCAACACATAAATAACAAAAGTTTTATTTTTTTGAGGCTAAAAATGCCATTAAAAGGCTTGATTCAAAGATGTTAAATAAATGTAATCCAATGCCATCCTCTGTTAATGATGATGTTCTTGAAATAAAGCCTGACAGAATGGGAGCTCCTTGACATGGAGCATAGTTTCCCTTTTGTCCATCTCCTCAGCACCTAGTTCAAGGACTGGTAGACATGTCCTTGATGAATGCACCTTGTTGGCTATCTGTTGACCAATATAGGTACTGCTGCTTAGTATCCATGGGGTACTTAAAATAACCCAAATAACTATTGTTTGTTTTTTGGTTTGTTTTTACTAATACTTTAGCCTTACATTTTGGTAGAAATTATTTTTTATTAAAGAGTTAAAAATTTTATGGGTACCTTGGGAATAAAGTCAAGTATCAGGACAGCAGATGTTATACTCAAGAGAAGGAAATAAAAAGAAAAAAGGGAGTGTCACCGATTGACAGGTCAGGAGATGGACAAAGGGGACACAAAAATTCCTCAGGTGGCAAAATCCAATTTATTTTAAACTCATAAACAACTCCCTATAATTCTTATGACAGATTATTCCACATATAACACTAGTGAAAAGTCACCACTTTTCTCCTACCTTTGTACCTAGAACCAATCTCTAACTCTTGGGACACTCTCCCTAAGATCTGTGGGATGCCTGCCTGATCTAACTTCTCCACTCTGGGCCTCTAATTGAATTTCATTAGCTCAGAGCTCATCTCATTAATCTTCAGGGATAAAGAGAGAATTATAAACTAGTCTTCTTATTCCTTGCCTCTACCCACAAGGGTGCTACGCCACTCATAAGTAATAGAATAAATTTAGGTAGTTCTAAAGTTAGGGTTTTTGATAGAGAAGTCCCTCTGACATACAGTACGTACATGCCTGCCTAATACTGTCCATCCTAATCACTCTTACCTCCTCGATCTCAACAGGTTCAAGACACTGGGGTGTGTTGTTCAGGGAGTTGTTCACCACAGTAGAAACTGGATGGAACGTAATGTTCTCCACAGGACGAATCACCTTCAGAGCTTCCTGAATGGGGACCTCACCAAAATCCAGCCATTTGGCAATTGCTTCCTCACCATCCAGTAAAGCAGGCATCCTAGACAGAATGGCCAATGGTAAAGAGAGAGGGAGACAGGATAGTGGAATCTTTTAACGAACCACTCAACACTACAGGAGAAAGAAAAACATGATGAATCACATTCAAGCTCCTCACTCAGCCTTCCTTGATCCCTACTATCATGGACCTAAGAAAAGATCTTGGAGTCTTCCTATAACACTAATTTGTTACAACTCCAAATTCAGCGTAAGGCACAAATGCAGCCTAGGGGTATTTATATGAGCCACATTTTAACACAGACCTACAGCAAAGTCTAATGGCATGGGCAATATAATTACAGTAACAGTCAACTCAAAGGGTACTATAGAAAACCAATGCTTGTAAAGAAGGATCAAGTGGACAATTCTAGCTTGTGTTAAATAGAAGTCAGTGAGGTGACTTGCTTATTAATTATCAAGAACAGGCCTCACTAACCACAGAAGACTTGTACCAGGAAAGATTCAGTTTCCTTATTTTATATGAAAGGCAAAGCGAACCACACAAAGGAAAAGAGATTGTCCAATATCACAAGATCAATCAATGATGAGTCAGGACTAGATCTCTAGCCCAACTCCCAGTTCAATGTCCTTTTTCTTATTCTATAACCCTTTAGAAGACAGAACAGAAAAATATTTAGATGATGACTACTGTGTCTGGCAGAAGAAAGACTAACTGCCAGAAGAAGCTTTATTGGACCTATTTGCTTGCCTGTGATGAATGTCACTTAAAGCTTTGCAGGAGTCCACGGTGATGATGGTGTAAGAGTAGAGCGGCTCTCCTCCATTTGGTGGCTCCCAGCGGTCAAAGATTCCAGCCATTGTCAGCAGCCTCCAGTCATCCCACACTTCCTCTTCTACTGAACGGCTGAAGAATGACTGGAAACAAGACATAAGCAGATCCCAGAAATGTAATTTTTCTTTTTGTCCCTGGAGCACATTTTCCAAACGAAAACAATGGAAATATTCTAGAAGGAATTCAGCCTCTGTCTTATATCCCATTTATAGTCTTTTATTCCTATGAATAAGAATTAGAAATTATATTACACAGAAATAATCATATTTAGAATTAAGAGCCCTGGCTATTTATTCCCACCAAGATTATAAATATAGAAAACTCAGTACAATTATCATACTCATATGTATCTTTAATAAATACATACTGAAAACAATGGAATGCAAATGCATTTATTAAGCTCTGACTATATGCCAAACAGTTTGCTAATGCAAAAAGAAAAGTGAGACTATCCCTGCTCTCAAGGGGCACACAGACAAACTGGGGAAGACAACACATAAAGGAGAGCTCAGTTCATGGCAAATGGAGAGGCCAGGTGGTATTAAGGTCCAGAGAATCCTGGGAAGCAATGGCAGGGCAGACAGTCCCTGAACAAGCAGTGAAATGTGCTCAAGAATCAGAATGGAGTGAGGGTCTGGGACACCTCCTGCAAAGTGGGGTAGAGTGGGGTAGGGGTACTCGGAATCTGGTTCAGGAGCCAATTGGGAGTAGGAATCCAGTGTCTGGTGGACGCTGGGAAAATTAGGAGGACTGGGAAGGTCCACAGATGGCCAAATGGTGTCCAATAGGGCCAGTTCTGGTGGACAGGCAACCCAAGTTGGGAAAGAAAGCAAGCTAAAAATAATTTCACCAGATGGGCATCCCTAAGTTTGCAGTTAGGGAGGAGGAAATTTAAAGTGATGGTGCCTTGAGACCATAAAGTAAATGGGGACTGTGATGACTCCTGACTACAAGTTACTTTAAATGGAATTATCATATACAACAATTAACCAAAAGAGAAGCAAGACTACATCTTGGAAAGAAAAAATACTGAGGAGATTAAGTGATACGTGGGCAGTGTTTACAACAATTTTTTCTTTCATTCTCTGAGTACTCTTGAAGACATTAAGCCTAATTAACACATTTAACTACCATGGTAGTGCTTCTGGATACCAGAAATAGTCTAGGAAAAATTAAGAGGCAAGATCTTAAGGGCCAAATTGTTTAATTTGCTCCTTTAAAAGCTAACCATCCTTTGTCCCAATAGGCAGGAAGACCAGAGCACCAGTGATTCTATTTGTGGCAAACAAAAAAAAAAAATCCAAAATGCTGATAGCAAGTCTACTGATAATAAAGCATTAATATAGGGAAGTAAAAAGCCCAACATTTTAGTCCCTCAGTAGACAATGACTTAAAGAATATGAGCAAGCTGCAAACTCTCAAGCATAGCTGCTAATTATAAAATGACATGAAATAGTTTTTTTCTACTGATGTATCACATAGATGGTAAGCACTCAAACATTTGTTGAACAGAGGCCATAAAGGGAAAATTCAGCAAACATTTATCAAATACCTACTATACATAGAATGCTGTGCTAACCAATGAGGGACAAAGGTAAGTGTAACATAGTTGTACCTGTTCAAATAAGGGGACATGATACATACAAAAATGATTGGAGTACATAGTAAATAAGTTAGTAAAAGAAATTATAAAGTGTTATTTGAAGTCCAAAGTCAAAAAGATCAGGCAATACCAGATAACTGAGATCCCAGGAGAATTCTGGAGACATTCATTACATCAAAGTATTCTTGGTGGTATACTGTTTTTCTATACTAATTACCTCAGTCTCTACATGTTAGGTTAACGGAGAGTAGCAGATTCCCCCCAACAAAAGGAAATACAAAACAGAAAATGATAACACCTGAAGAAGAGTAAACGCTCCCAAAAGATAATGAAAGCAAATTAAATACATGAACCTGAAATTTAACACTTCAAAAAGGAAATTAAGTAGTCTGCTTTATGAGTATGTTAACACTATAATGTTGAAATGTCTGGTTCAGTTTTTGGTATTTTATTGTGTTAAAAGACTAATGATGGCAGTGCTTGACCATATACAATGTGTTCCAAGAGAGGGTTTCTATGGTGAAGGGGGAGGAAGATGGGGGTGGGTGAGAGAAGTTGATGGGTAGTGATAATGATGTTAAAAATATAAAAGGACATCAATAAATTATTTTAAAATACACAGAAGAGAGTGGCCATTCATAAGGGAATATAGAATGTAAGGCAATTTTGTTACTGTCATGTGAATTTAAAATACACTTAAACCCAAACTATACAATAAAAACACATTTTCATATAAAACCCACTTTTCTGTCCTCCTTTGTACACTGAAATGTTCATGTTTGTTAAACTATGTTAAGTTCGTAATAAAAAATAAAACAAATTAAATTATGCTATATATGTCCTTACTAATGCATTTGTCTTAGAAGGTAAGCTCCATAAAGGAAAAATGTCCTTTCTTTTATGAACCGTTTCTGGTACTGAGAACAAGGGTACTATTCCATATTAACTATAACTACTTAATAAATATTTCCTAATGAGTATACCTTTTCTGTCTTGATTTGGGGGAAGTAGATGAAATAAGGCTGCTTTTCCCCCCGAAACTGCTGCCACTCAAAAAATCCATCTGCCAGCACCACACATCGCCTGCCCTTTTCTAGGGGCACCTGAGAGAAGACCAGAATAAAATACATCACATGTCCGAGTTGTTGTTAGGTCAGAGAAGAGAAAAACAAGCCTACACAAGAGGAATGATCACTGATCCACAGTAGAAAGGACTGATACTGTATATCCCAGAAAATTTCATTACACAAACTAATGCAATGAATCCTTGGTCCTTGAATCAAAACAATGCCAAGCCTTGTCATTTCATTTTGACATCCCACTAAGAAACCATTTTCATGATTTATGGAAACAGAAGAATAGAATGACATCCTCATTACCCCAAGATCCTTCCTCTTCCATGGTACATGAAGCACAGACATATACAATCAGCCTTTCACCTCTTTACAGAACGGCAGCAGTACAAAGCCAGTAGAACTGATGCTACATAGTTAAGAGGAAAACAATGTTGCTGTTGCACTAAATTCACCGAATCAGATCTGTTAGAAGAGAATATCCTTTCAATCAGATCATGCAACAAGAAGGGCTCGGTGTTTAACCTTAAAGATATAACTTTGTCCCCACCTTGTGTTTCTGAATACACTGAAGGACTATAGTTCTTGAACCCCCAACTCCCAAAGGTTATTTATTCCTCCACCTAACAGGTGGGGATCCCTTTTTTATTCACTTCTTCAGCTCCATAACTTAAAAAAAATTACATTTATGGATGTCACTGTTACATCACTTACATTTTTCACTGTAGACTTCACCCTACACCCCTCCTCTCAGATAGCCATTCTTTTCAGTAAGAAACTTGTAAAAGAAAAAAGTACCACAATACTAAATATGCCATAAAAATCTGATGTTCTGAGCAGTACCTCATACCCATGGTCCACTTCTGCAATGAAGTAGGGGGAGGTGTCTTCTCATGGCTCCCTTTTAGGGACAAGCCTGGTCATTGCAGTTTCAATTACTCTGCTGCTGTTATAACCAATTATACTGTTGCAGTCATTGTGGATATTGTTTTCCTGGTTCTGCTTATTTTGCATTGGCTCATGTAAGTTTTTTCATGCTTCTCCAAATTCATTTCTTATAGCAGTAATATTCCAGTATGCTCATATACTAAAATTTGTTTAAATTCTCCAAATGATGAGCATCTACTTTGTTTATAGTTTTTTGTTTCCACAAAAAGTGTGGCTACAAATATTCTGGTGTATGTGGGGCCTTTCTTTCTGTAAATGACATCTCTGAAGTATGTGCCTGGCAGTATAATCTTCCAGATCAAATTATACAGACATTTTAGTTTCTTTATTTCTGCATAATTCCAAAACCGTAATTTTCTATGTCAATGATCTCCTTTTATTATCCTAATTAGATTTTAAAATTTTAAAGTTAGATTAAAAATTAGATTTAATAATTCAATTAGGTTTTTAAAAGCTCAAAAACATTATAATGCTTTTTCTGTTACAATTACATTCATCAGCTCCTACTTTCCCAAAGGATCCTAGGATGGTGCTTCACAATATTTTGAAAAAGATTTTCCTCTACCCTCCACCCACCTTGTATGACCGCCTCTCCATCATGGTTTCACTTCGACAGTTGCTAGTGTTGAACTGTATCTTTGAAGCATCAGCCTCTCTGAACCAAGAAGGGATCAAACCCCAGCGCATCGCAGCAATTACCCGATCACAAGGGTCAGCATCCTGTCACAGGAAACAAACATACAGTTAGTCAAAGGGCTCTGGACTAAGAGGGAAAAAAGAAGCTCATGTGCAATTTATCCTTTTACTTGACTTTCACTGTCTGTAACAAAAACTAATGGGACAAATGACTGGGAACTCTCAGAAACTGAGCTGGCTGTGAATATTTCTTGTATCATATTCCTTTAATCAACTTGAACACAAAGGAATACAGGCAAGTTTTTAAGTACTAAAAGATTCACCTTGGTAAATGACTTATCAAAATGGAGATAAAGCAATCCCTTTCCATTAATCATGATATTTTCCTCACTATTAACATCAACAAACATTTATTGAGTGCCTGGAATGTTTTAGACCAAGTAACAGATGATGTAAAACACAAAGGGATAGTTTTTGCCCTCAAAAAGTAAATAACAAAGCACAACAGTATACACTAAATGCTAAATGAATGGTACAGATGATAGCAGATGATAGGGATGGCAGGGTGATCAGCAACGACTGAGACTGATTCATGTAAGAATCTTTCACTGATTTGGGTAGCCTCAAGCAGCAAAAGACTTAGAGTGCAAAGCGGGGTTACGAGCAGAGGAAATAGCTCATACAAAACACCTAGTTATGAAAAATAGCATCAAGAGATCATAAAAATGGGAAAGGGAACCACATGTACAAAAATATTTATAGCAGCACTCTTTGTGGTGGCCAAAAACTGAAAATCAAGGGGATGCCCATCAATTGGGGAATGGCTAAATAAATTATGATATATGAACGTGATGGAATACTATTGTGCTGTAAGAAATGATGAACAGGAGGATTTCAGAGAGGTCTGGAAAGACTTATATGCTGATGCTGAGCTAAAGGAGCAGAACCAGGAGAACTTTGTGTACAGCAACGACCACAGTGTGTGAGAATTTTTTCTGGTGGACTTGAAACTTCATTGCAATGCAAGGACTTAAAAAAATTCCCAATGGTCTTTTAAGGCAAAATGCCTTCCACATCCAGAGAAAGAACTATGGAATTCAATCGCAGAATGTAGCAGATCATTTTCTTTTGTATTATATTTTGGTTTGTTAAATGATTTTTCTCATTTTAAGTCTTCTACACAGTATGACTATAGTTAAAATGTATTTATTAGGAATGTATGTGTATAAAATTGTATGCTGTCTTGAGGAGGAAGGAGGGAGGGAGGGGGAAAAATCTAAGTTATATGGTAGTGACTGTAGAACACTGAAAATAAATAAAATTAATTTTAAAAAAGTTAATGAAAGAAAAAAAACAGCATCACTGTGGTGATAGCAGAAGTGTCATTTGGGGAAATAGGAAATAAAGCTGGAAAAGTAGGTAGAAAACCAGTTACCCTGTGGTAACTAGAAGGGAGTAAAAATATTTTAGGAGAACTAATCTGACTGGTGTGCAGGCTCAACTGAACTAGGTCAGAGTGGAAGCAAGGAAACAATACTGCTGCAGTAGTTTGAATTTGAGCGTATAGAGACCTGGACCAGGATTTTGTCTATTCCATTAGGGAGAAGCTTGTCTCCAGAAGAAATGGGAAAGAAGGAAGATATTTAGTGACAGACAAAATTTAAAGGAGAAAATTATTCATTCAACAAACTTTTAAGTGCTGACTATGAATCAAGGATTAAATTAGTCATCCTTAAGAAAAATGATAAAGGATTTCAAAGTCTTAAGACTTTAGCAGGACAGTCAATTTCAGTTACATCCTGCTCTGAGTTTTAGCTTTTCTTTTGAGAAATTCTTTTTTTTTTTAAATTGGATCTGTGATTCTGTCAGTGTAAGGAACTCCCAGGAAGGTGCTTCCTCTAACTCTTCCACTTACAGGCTTCCAGTAGCTTTGAGAACTTGAGAGGCTCTGTGTCTCTTATGTGACTTGCCCAGGATCACAAAAGCAGCAGGCATCAAAGGCAGTGCTTGAACTCAGCTCTTCAGGATGCCTCTTACTTCTTCCTTTTCATATCTCACATCCAGAATTATTTTTCCAACGAACTAGTAGCCCATTACACAATGTCAAATTATAGTAACTTCTAATCACATTTGCAAAATTAAAATATCTCTCTAATTCAACTAAAATCACTATAAATCTATGCACAGAATACATTATGAGCTTTTGATTCTATCTATAAGTAATTAAACTGGGCTAATCTAAGTGCTGGCTACTAATTATGTCATTTCATGGGGATACCAAATAGGAAACAGCTGCATAAAGTTGGCTCTCTGAAAACGACAAGGTACAAAAACTGAAAATACCTTTTGTATTAGTCAGACTTTCTCACTTCCCTTTTGAGCATATGACAAAAACAGTGAACTGTGTGGGTAGTAAGGCAGGTAAAGGAAAGAGGAATTCATTTCAAATACAAGGGTTTCAAATGCAAATACTGCAATCTGTATCTACCCTTACAGATTTGAGCCACTGAACCATTGAAATTTCTTGAATTTTGCTCTAAGCTTTGCAAATTTGTTTTTTAATAGCAAAAATTAAAAGTTCAAATATTAACCAAAATAAGTAAATTCTTTATGACATTTGTGATGACCTAGAATCGACAGGGTGATGGTAGAATTACAGTGTTGTTGAGTTGGAAAGTTCGAACAACCAAACACAGAGATCGCTCTGGGTTCCACCCTTTGTCTGCTATCTGCCTGCTCTGCCCATGGCACCAACTAGGCCCTGAAACATTTGAAAGGTGGGTTGGCTCAGACAGTTGGCCTGAAAAAGAAAAGACCTAAAAACACACACTCTCACAAGGCAAGCTGACTTGTCCTTATTGCTTCCAACCCCCCCCCCGTCTCCAGTCTCCCTCAAGTAGCAGGCTTCATGGTTCTTCTCTTCTTGAAGAGTAGCCCCGGATACTCTTATGAAAATAGCAAGGAGAGGAGGTACATAATCCCAGAAACCAAGCAGCATGTAAATAGTTCATGCAACCAAGGATGATCTGCCCAGCTAGGAAGAATCATACTGGAATTTTACCTTGTAGAATTAATGGAATCCTGGAATGTAATTTTGATATACTGCTGCCTTCTTTGGAATACCATACAACAGTGCTCTTAAGGTTTTATCCAAAAAGGGCTTGATGTCTTCAAAAAGGCTATTGGGAAATTACTCATGGCAAGATAAAATGTTTCAACTTTTTAAATGGCCTTAATAAAATGATTTTTTAATTAGAAGGACCAAGTTGAACTATTTTGCAATATTGTTCAAATAAGAGAGTGGTACTGTTTAAAAACAGAAAACAATCGGGATTTTTCCTGTTCTATTTTAAACACAGGTGTTCATTATGAGGCACAGAATAATAATCTGTCATTTTCCTTCTAGGATGTTACTATATTACAGCACGCGCACGCGCACAAAAGTCCTTAAAGTGCTAAGACAAAGTAAATAATTCTTAATTAGTGCAAGAAACAAGGTAGGGAGCTAATTCCTAGAACCACAAATAAAACAATTTCATTTTGGAACGCTGAACTAGATTTGCCTGCTTTAATCTAATATATAACAAAGAAATGCAAAAGATGCGTTAAAGGTAAAGAACTTTTGAACATGTATGTAAATAGGCTCACAAAACATTCAAATATAAGGATAACTAAACACTAAAACAAAAAATTTGTGCAAAATGAAGTATGAGCTATCTAAATGAGATGTGCCTTCTGAAGTACAGACCTGGTGAAACATCGGCTTTGGTGATGTCGCTGGAGACTGTCACATGGGGGGAAAGCCTGTACCCCGAGATGAGAGCGCTAAACCCAGTCAGCAGGATGAGACCATAAAGCTCCTACTGAACGTCCAAGTCTTACAAGACAGAATGAATCGGGGGAGCAATTACCTTCTCAAAATGCAGTCGAGACAAGAGCACGGGGCTGTTGGACTGCGGACTCTTGTTGTAGGACGGGAAGTACTTGTGTTCGTCCCTCCAGTCCGGCAGCTGCTCCTGCCCGTAGCTGTCCACGTACCTGCACGCCCTCCGCACGGTCTCCACGGGCAGGTGGCAGGACGTTCGGCCGCACATTCTGCAGCGAGGCTCTCCCAGCCCTTTAAGACACAGATGGGGTGAGATGACGCCCCGGGGGGCGGGATGCTCCCGGAGGGGCCGACTCCAGCCCCGGCTCGGTCCGTGCGATCACGCAGGCGTAAACCTGGCTGGTGGATCGGACGCCGCCTCTCCCCTCCGGGGGCTTTTCGGGGTCTCTTCGGAGCCGGCCGCGGTAGGGCTGGCAGCCCAACCACGGGACCGGAACCCCGGGCTTAAAGAGGAGACCGTCCCCCTCCCAAGGGCTTTGATGACGTCAGGCCCCTGGGGGAGGGGAGGGCAGG
Source organism: Potorous gilbertii (assembly GCA_028658325.1). Classification (NCBI taxonomy): domain Eukaryota; kingdom Metazoa; phylum Chordata; class Mammalia; order Diprotodontia; family Potoroidae; genus Potorous; species Potorous gilbertii. The sequence goes on from CM053772.1 coordinate 55,166,311, forward strand.
GCCCTGCGGCGGGGTCCTGTCCGCCCCCGCCCCGACCTTTCTTTTTATTCTCCTCTGCTCGCTCTTACCTTCCTCTCCCCGACTAGAGGAGGCGGAGATGGGGGGCCGAGCCTGGGGTAGGAGGGCCCGAGTTCGGATCCGCACTCAGACGCGTATTAGCTGCGGCCCCAGGGCAAACGCCTTAATCTCCGCCTGCCTCAGTTTCCTCCTCAGTAAAATGGGGCTGATGCCCGTCCCCACCTCTCAGGGATGCAGTGAGGGTAAGAGGAAATCCTACTTGTAAAGCGCCGGCATACAGCAGGCGCAGCTTAAGTGCGCGCTCTTCCCCGCACCCCCAGCCTGGGCGCCTCCGCCGAGCCCCCTCACCTCGGGCCCGCCCTCGCGCTCTCGCCGCTCCCCGCTCTCGGCGCACGCCCAGAAGCGCTCGGCTTCCCTCCCCTCCCACGCACAGCCCCGCCCCTTCGGCCGGCCGCGGTCACGTGCCGCATCCTCCCCTCCCCTCCCCCTTCCGCCCCCGCCCGCGGTCACGTTCCGCTCCGCCCGGCTGCGCCTGGGCGGCCTAGCTCACGGGGGAGGTGGAAGAGGAAGCGACGGGAGGAGGGGTGGGGGAAGGGAGAAAGGGAAGCCGCGGGAGGAGGAGGAGGAGGAGGAAGAGGAAGGAAAAGGGGAAGGTGGGGGAGGGGAAGGGAGGATTCGGGCGCCCCCGCCCCCCCCTTTACCAGGCCACAATCACCGACGAACGAGACAGGAACCAGACGGGCCCCGGCCCCGGCAGCAGCGGGGCGGCGGAAGCGCGGGCCGGGGCTGACCTTCGACGTCCTGGCCCCGGTTTTCTCCGCCGGGCGAAGGGTCGGACCGAGGTCCTTGAGTGCCCCAAATGGATGATCCTGCTCGGGGGCTCCGGGATGAAAAGGATGCTGGGAAACTCCGAGCTCAGTCACCATGGTAACGGCAGCCCAGACTGGCTGGGGCCGTCGTCTCGGCGGCAGCTCCGATCCCAGCCGCCCTTCGTAGGCTCGTTGGGGCCCCTCCCCCTTCCTGAATGACCACCGGCGGCCCCCAGGAGCAGACCGGACAAGGCTGGGGTCACCAAGGGCTCGGGTTGTCGGCAGTAAGGCCGGGCTCCTCAAAGCCTGTCACCTGGTGTCCTAGGAGCCGTGCCACGCAGCAGCCAGTCACTAATGACAGAAAGGGCGTTAGCGAACCGCCCTAAGGGCAGGTGTTCTAATTTCATTACCTGAGTAATTAGGCAACTGCAAGAGAGGGGTAGGTGGATAGCGAGCTTGCTACACACCAGTTCTGTGCCCCTGGGCAAGTAACTGAACCTCAGTAGCCAAGACGACTCTAAGAATGAAAATTGCCCATCACTAAAACTGAATAATTGACCATCTGCAGTACTAGAAAGGACCTTTTTCATTGGGAGTATGACACACCAGTGAAATCTTAGGTCTGGACTGGAAAAAAATGATTGTAGAGGACTGGGGAGGGGGTGATCCTATCTTACTCTGCCCTGGCCAGACCACACCTGGATTATCACATTCACCGTCACATTTTAGGAAGGACACCAACAAACGAAAGTCCAGAGGAAGACGACCATGATGAAGGGCATGAAGATTATGCTACATGAGGATTGCTTGACAAGAGTTAGAAATGCCTGGCCTGGAAAAGAGAAGGCTTAGAGGGAACATGATGTCACCCAGAATAGGGATTAGATAATTCTGTTTATACCTTAAATGGAAGCAGGAGCAATGAGTAACTAAAAGTTACAAAAAGGTAAATTTAGTTCTGAAATAAGGAAAAACATCTTAATCACTGGAGCAATCGAAAAAGGGGATGAGCCACCTTGGGAGGGAGTGGGTCCTGCTCCAACTGGATAGGATCTAACCAAGGCTGGATATCCACTGGTCTGGGGTACCGTAGAAGGGATTCTTGTCCAGGGATGGATGGGATTATATGACCCTGAGGTCCCTTCTAACTCTTGAGATTGAGTGACCTAAGACAAAGTTAGGGGTTTTTGTAGATCATTAGTACCTAATTGTTGCATCATGACTGCTACTTGGTAAATATTCTCATTGTCTAAAGAGAATTCTATGAAACTATCAAGTGATCATTTTAGAGCCTAGAGAAGAGATGGTTTTTAGAGTCTCCTTAGGATTTTTTTTCTTTAGTGAAAACTTTTAATTGATCAGGAAATAGACTGGAAGCTCCCTTCAAGGAAGTGCAGTAATATAAGCAGAGTAGATATTCATTACCCGATTTATGTGATCAGGAAAGACTCCTTCAAAGACAGAATTCAAAAATCGTGTGTGTGTGTGTGTGTGTGTGTGTGTGTGTGTGTGTGTGTGTGTGTGTGTGTGTGGTAATTTTATTCATCTGAAGGCCAACCAACAATAGCAAGCTTCAGCACAAGCTGAAACAACTACCATTTAGGCCTTAAAAACATAATCACCTAATTAAAAAAAATCAGAAACGTATAATTTTAATAAAGAAGTGAATGCCAAAGGGAGGTCTCTTCTGTATCCATATGAAGGAGTGAATCTCCTAGGTCAATCTGCCCATTAAAGTCGTAGTGTCAGAGGGTGCTGAGTTCAAGATGGACAATTCCTTAGCCTACAGATGCTAAGATGATGTCCACAGGAAGCTCCTCGGAGCTTCTGGCTGTAACTTGCATGGTCACCGTATCTGTCAAAACCAGCCTTGAGCGCACAAGGATGTCATGACCACCCCGGAATACTCCTGCAAACAGAAGGGAGAATGTTTGTTATCAGGCTAGGGAAAGAAAGGCCCAGAGAAAGAGGCATCTTAGAAAGGCAACATTGCTTTTCCATGTCATTGGGGCACAAAATGTGACAAGAACATATATAAAACCCTATTGTCATAGTAAATTGGTGCTGATGAGGCCAACAGAAGGGCTCTGAAAGAGCACAAAAGACTGAGTTATTTGAGTACTGTGCCAAGAATAGCAATCAACAATGATGTTTAAATAACACAGAGAAGCTTCAGTTGGTGGGGACAGTCCCCAAACCCCAGAGCTGCAGAGCAGCTGTCTGAGCATCCCAGGGGACTGGGGTTGACACTGAAAGTAGAGATCAGCTGGTAAGCAGGGCCCTGAAGCAGAATCTGTTTGTAGACAAATCTGTAAATGCAATATTGCGTTCTCAAATGAGGAGCAGGAAGCCTCTGTGAAAGACCATAAAGAGTGAGCTCTGTCAACAAGTAAACACGGTCCTGAGCAGATTCTTGGCTTAGGTTCCCTCCTTTCCTGGTGACAGCCACTTACCAGCAAGGAGCAATGTGTGAGCATTCTTGTTCTCAGGTACTTTGTCTGATCTCTCACAAGGCTGCATCCCCAGGAATTTCACTATGTTACCAACAGCCTCTGTAAGAAAAGCCCAGATGTGTGAGCCCACATGTAACTGCCAACTGCTGCCTCTCTGCTCACCCCACCCAAAACGGAACATGCAATGTGCCCAGGATGTGCTCTGCAGGAGTCCTTGTTCACAAACGGAAGGAGGAGGATACTTCATACTCCAGTTGTGGTATGAAGTCAACATGAAAATCTAGGAAGCAGCTGCTCCTGGGTCTGGAACTTACCATCAAGTGTTTTGATGGTAGATAAAGTAAAGGTTTCTTCCTTCTCAAATTCTTCTCCCACCTCATCCCAGGCTGCCCCAAAGTTTGGCTTCAAAACCCTGAGTATGTGATCTGCCAACGTTACTTCAAGGTCTTCTAGCTATGAGAAGGAGAAATCACAATCTTAAAAATTTGAAAACCCAGGGCTCCAAAGGAGAGAACCCCTATGTCCCTTTATCAAACCAGAAGTGTTGGCAAAAGCTAGTCATTCCATTAGAGGAAACTGTCTGGCAACTCATGCAAGCACAGAATGAGGTGGAGAGCAGAGTCTCAATCCTTAATGTTCTTTAAAACAATTTCTGACTTAGATCCTGGTAGCCATACTCTGAACAAATACTAATGGTGTAACAAATGCTTCAGGTGAAATCAGAATTATAGTTTTAATTATACAGTTAAAGTTTTCTCTTCTCAAAATCATGAGTTTATCCCTAATGAGTATCATGATTAGCAAACAGAATTGAGTCACTGAATGATGCAAGAAAGACGTCTTCAAAACCAAAATACTCAGATCTAAATTAACTTATAATACAATGACTTCCACAATCTTAGAATTCCAATCAGAAGACCTACATCTGTGAACATAGTCTCCCTAGGAGTTCTTACCTTTTTTATGTCATAGACACCTCTGGCAGTCTAGGGTAGCCTACAGACCTCTTAGGGATAGGGATTAGTGAAAACAAGGACACCCTGAATCCCAAACTAAGAAATGGTCTACACACTCTCAGGAATAGGGTGCTTGACCATAGACTGACATCCCCTGATACCTGACACTTACCACATACTCATCTTCATAGCCTTCATCATCAGTCTCTCCAGTAGTGGGATCACAGTCCTTGACTGTGAATTTCATCATGCAGCTGAAAGTACAAGCCACTGTTGGGAGAAACTGATGGTCAGTATAACTCCAGACATGATGAGAGGTGCTACTGCCCAGTGGTCATGAGGCAAACTGATACTTTAAATTTTAGGATTCTCAACTATTATCAGAAAACACATCAGGACCAAGATCAATTCTAAGGTGTAGACTAAGGACCAAACTATGCACTAATGGTGAGGATGAGGTTCTCCTAGTATCTAGTAGGACATTCACAGAGATAGAATAGATTAAAGAACATAATGAAAATGAGATGAGACTTCATTCAAGTGATGATGATGGCCACATAATTCCCAAGAAATTACTGACTTTACAACTGGGAAGAAAAAGTCATGCTTGGGAGGGAGCTATCTGTGCATGCCCACACATGGTATCCTTAAAATCCTAAAAACAAATTTCCCGATCATAACGAACACACTAGTGGTAAACAATGTTGTCCAGGCTTCCTCTGAAAATGTGGGCAGTGTTTGGAGTGAACTTACCAGCTGTGGGGTCTCCTTCAGGCAATGCCACAAGGGTATAGCAGGTCCCTGGCTGGTTGTAGGCCAGGTTTTTGGCAGGCACATAGCAGAGGATGTCATAGGATTCTGTGGGCTCCATCTGCACTGTGACATTCTCTAAGATCTGGTCATTGAGGGTATTTGTGCAATCAAACTGACAAGGAAAGAGAAGCATTAGAGTACTCTGGGCACTTAGCCAGATCTCACAGGAGCAGCTTCCACTGCTCATCCCACTGATGGCGTGGTGGGACCTAGACCCCAAAAAGCCCTAAGACTGCCCTGTCCTGCCTTGTGAGAAAATGTTTCCTTGTTGCAGGCCTGACTGTAATTCCTTTATCAGAACTGAAAGGGGGGTACCTGGCCCATGGATCCTGGCTCTGGTGCTTGCCCAAGGTCCATGCCTCTGACAGTTAAACAAAAGATTTGTCTTTTTTCCCTCAATGTCTGGTATACTCTCTATACTTTCTCATCCATAGCTCCCAAAGACACCTGGACCCTTAGATTACCTAATCAGTATCCCCAGCATTCCTTTCCCATGCCCCTTTTCTAAATAAGTTCTAGATTCATCCTGATTAGCGTACAAGTTCCTCAAAAAGGAACTTTGCCCACTTCTATTGGCATTATAATAAACTGTCTCTTGACTGAAAGATGGCTTGAGTGTGTGAATTCATTCCAGGTGACTTTGCCTTGGCATTCTCTTCATTTGGGGGTCCAGGTCTCACCACCCTATCACCACAAGTCTAGTGCTCTGTTCTCAGATTCCAGGAAAACTCTGCCCCAGACTCCATTTCCTCATGCTCATTCTCGGGAACCTGAGATCCTTTTCCCTATGTGGAAGAGAAGTACTACCTCATGAGGGACAACCCTCTTCTCACTACTGCTGACTGACCAGAACTACTGTGGTATCTTTGGTAACCCTGGGCCATCTCGGATATTCATCAGGAGAGGAGAGAAAGGAGAGTTTGATCTCCACATCCCCACTCAGGCCCAAACCCTAAAGGCCTCACTGGGACCAGAGCCTTTCCTTGAGCAAGGACTCAAGAGCTAACCTCCCCTACCAACCTGGAACACCATGTGGTTGAGAAACATGTGCTTGGTACAGCGAACAACATATTCTGTCTCAGATTCGGTGAGAGCCACAGACTCTGGGGAGGATTTGAAGAGTGGGCCCAGCCCACGGAACTCTGGCACAGCTGCCAGTTGTTCTGAAAGCAAAAAGTAACATTGACTTGACTCCCTATAACATGTTAGTTACTACTGCTTAGATCTCCAAATATATCGCAAAAGGTTTCCATCCCATTCTCATTATGTAACCTGTTTTTATGAATATAGTAGGTGTATCACTACTCAATACACCTACCATGTGCCAGTCACTCTGTGAGATTCTACAGATACAAAATCAGAAAAGAAATAATCCTTGTTCTCAAAAAGTTCACATTATATTAAAGGAGACAAAACATACATATGCAAATACACAGAGAATAAATATAAAAGCAAGGTTGTTTAAGGAGGGCCCTAGAACCTGTGAGTGGTCAGGAGAGGCTCCCTATAGGAAGCGGTGACTGAGCTGGGTCTTAGAAATAGGAATTTCTACAAGTGGTAGACAAGGCTGGGGCAGATTATAGGCATAAAGCTAGTAAAAAGTCAGACTAGGAGATGGAAATACCATACTCCAGGAAAGTAAAAAGGCTAGTTTGGGTGGAACTTAGAAGGTGGAATGGATAGCAAGATATAACGAAACTGGTAAGGAGAGGTCAGGAAGGCCGAGGACTATAAAAAAAAAAAGACCATTGGATTTGGCAATTAAGAGAGCAATGGCAGCTTCAGAGGGAAATTTCAGCTGTGTAGTGAGATCAGAAGTCAAACTGCAAAGAGTTAAGAAGCGAATCAGAGAAACAACTTTTTTTTTAGCAGTTTGCCTGAAAAAGGAGAGATACAGGACAATATGCTGAAGGGACATGAACGTCCAGTGAAGCTTTAAGCATCTGGGAGATTTGGACATAGGGAAGGAGGAGAAATAGACAATCTAAGGAGCAATTTGCTGGAGAAGATGGAAGGGGCTGGTTTTATCAAAGAGAAGGTCTTCCTCATCATCATAGTCTGGGATAAATAAGGAGCGTGGGGGACCTCAGGGGTTTTGAGAGAAACAGAAGGGAATAAGAAGGCACTCATGGTGACCGTCTTTATTTTCTCAATAAAATATGACATGGGGCTCTCAACTGAAAGGAAGGAAGAAGAGATCTGGATGGCCTTAGTAAACAACAAGGGTGGAACAGTAGGGCCAATCAACCAGGAAGGAGTAAAAGGATTATCCTGCTGCAGTGGAGCCTTCTTAGATGACTAATTCTCATACAGAAGAATAGATGTGTATGTATATGCGGTCACACAACTATACGTATAAAAACACATGCACATCTATACAGGTGTAAGCATGTATGTGCGTGTATACACACAGAAATACATGACTAGACACTCACTGTTGGTCTAGTACACTTACATGCTTGCTGTCATGCTTCTGCTCTCTCTAGAACACTTTCTTCTTCTTCCTTTCTCCTTATTCAAATTCTACCTGTCCTTCAATGCCGAACTAGACTCTACTTCCTTCACAAAGCGTGCTCAAACCATTCCAACCTCCATCCTCTGAACGATTTCTGTAGGTATCACTAACTTGGTTGTTAAATGCCAACAGCCCTACGTAAACAAGAAATGTTTCTATTTTTGTTTTTTACATCATGAACAGCTGCATTGGACCACCCAGAACTGAAGTCAAATGGCAGCACCACTTGCTAGGGGCCTGCATTTAACCATAATGTAGTATTAGGCAGAAGTTCAGATACACAGATGTAGAGGTCTCCAACAGAACAAAAAATATTGCAAGATTATATGTAAAGAAACTTAGTTTAGATATCAGAAAGAACTTTCATATATATATATGTAGGTATCATAAGAAGACTTTCTTATTAAATGTTCAAATGGATTTGTGTAGATTTTGGAATTTACTTCACTGAGTATCTAAAAATGGGATTGATATTCTAGTCCAGCCTCAAGGCCACAAGTTTCCACCTATAAACCTAATCTCTTAGGTAGATTACAGCACTGTCCAGAAGTGAGGGATGATTTTTGCATAGGTGGAAAGTCTCTATTTTTTGCACATATTTTCTGATTTTTTCAATGTATTGATCAGTTTTGCTAATTTTTTCTCTTCTTTTTCACTGTCTTTAAAAATATTATTTGTAAAGTAGGAAACGGAAAGAATTTTTACAACTAGTGTCTGTGATAAAGGCCTCATTTCTAAAATATACAGAGAACTGAGTCAAATGTACAAGAATACAAGTCATTCCCCAATTGATTAATGGTCAAAAGATATGAACAGGCAGTTTTCAGAGGAAGAAATTAAAGCTCTCTATAGTCATATGAAAAACTGCTCTAAATCACTATTGATTGGAGAGATGAAAATCAAAACAACTCTGAGGTACATCACACCTATCAGATGGGCTAACATGACAAACCAGGAAGATGATAAACGCTGGAGAAGATGTGGAAGAGTTGGAACACTAATTAATTCACTGTTGGTGGAGATGTGAGCTGATCCAACCACTCTGGACAGCAATTTGGAACGACGCCCAAAGGGCTACAAAAATGTGCACACCCTCTGACCCAGCAATACCACTTCTAGGGCTGTACCCCAAAGAGATGATAAAAAATGGGAAAAGGTCCCACATGTACAAAATTATTTACAGCAGCTCTTTGTGGGGGCCACGAACTGGATATCGAGGGGACGCCCATCAACCAGGGAAGGGCTGAACAAGTTGTGCTATTATATGAATGTACTGGAATATGACTTTGCTTTAAGAAATGACAAACAGGAAGACTTCAGAAAAACCTGGAAAGACTTATATGAACTGCTGAGTGAAATGAGCAGAACCGGGAGAACACTGTACACAGTAACAACCGCAGTGTTCAAGGACTGTTTCTGATGGAATTAGACCTTCACAGCAATGCAAGCTCCTAAAACACTCCCAAAAGACTCGAGGCAAAATGCCTTCCACATCCAGAGAAAGAACTATGGAATCAGTACACAGAATGAAGCAGACTATTTTCTCTTGTGTCATGTTTTGTTTTGTTTTTTCCCATTCATTTTAATTCTTCTATGCAACCTGACCAATGTGAAAATGTGTTTAAGAAAAATGTATGTGTAGACTCTATATAAGACTGCATGCTGTCTTGGGGAGGAGACTATGAGGGAGAGGAGAATGAGGGGGAGGGAGAGGGAAAAATCTAAGATACGTGGCAGTGACTGTAGAAAACTGAAAACAAATAAAATAATTTTTTCAAAAATTAAGAAGAATGTATGGGTAGAACCCGTATAAGATTGCATGCCACCTTAGGGAGGGAGGGGGAGAAAATTTAAAACTTTTGGAAGTGATTGTTGAAAATTGAGAACAAATAAATTAATTAAAAAACATTGGTTGTTATGTGAAATGGCTCTCTGGAAGAAGGGGAGATACTAAAGTACATTTTGGTGATGCACAAAAACAAAAGTCATCAATAAAATTTTATTTTAAAAACAGAAAATTAGAGGGAAGGAGGGAAAACAGTTCAGAGCTTAAAATGTAACAAAAAATTTTTAAAAAGAAAAAATTAGGAAGTGAATCAATGGAGATGACATTTGGCAATACAAACTAGTTTGGAGATTTTGTTTCATTTTTAGGACAATATACTGACAGAGAAGAGGTAGGATAAGAAAATAGCAAACAATTGAGGAAGCAATATAATGTGGATATCATACGAAGGCCAGCCACTTGCCTACTTGACAGCTAATGGCTATCACTGCATTGACTGGTTGCTAGGGATATTTGATTTTCTATTAGAAGAAAAGACACAACACTTGGAGGGAAAACTGACCTTCAAGACCCCAGAAGATTTGGCCCTGGCTCTAAGAGCTCTAAGAGCCTTGTGCTACTCCCCTCCCCATTACTCACCTTGGAATATCTCTTGTCGTGTGGCTGCTACCTTCTCAGGCTGTTTGACTGCTGTGATGGGAGTGCTCTCTACAAGGAAGAAATAAACATATATTACAAGGAAGAAATAAACATATATTACAAGGAAGAAATAAACATAAACAAATAACTAATAAAGCAGCAATAGTCTAGTTACTATGACTTAGGTACCAAACTCTTGGGACCCCAAAGAGCCTAAGACAAATTAACTGGTACAACTCATACTTCTTCAGATGAGGAAAATGACTGACCATAGTTAGACTACTATTACCAGTCCAAGTGCCCTAACTGCTAGGATCCAGGAGTTTTCCAGATACCCTAGCTGTCCATGGCTTTAATAGAGGGAATAACTTGAAGTATCTAGGAGTACACGTACCAATTCTACCAACAGTCCATCCTAAAACAATGGCAAACAAGAGTATTTCTTCCTAGCACAAAGTTTCTGGGTAAGGGCATCAAAAGCCTCTGGTCTCTAAGAACAGTCTCTTTGATGTACAATGAATGAGGACAGCTGTGGCAGGACTGAAAGAGAAGATCACTCCAACTAGCTCCCAGTCTGTGGTTCCCCAGTAGACACAGGTCGCCCTGAGGCCCTCCTCAGAACGCCTACCTGCTCAGAGCTGAAGGGAAGATATTACCTGGTCTCTGTTCTGCAATGGTAGTTGTGGCCAATGGAACTGACTTCAGGTCAAAAGGTTTTTCTGAGGGTTCTAGAGTGTACTGTTGCAGTGCCCTCTCCAGGCCAGGGATGGACACTGTCAAACCTAGAGGTGAGGGAGAGAACAGTCAATTCAGGTCAGGGCTGTACACTGGCTATTATTCCAAAGGAAGCCTGGCAGAACATCACTAGGAATTTCCCAGAGAAGGCCTTTGGACAACTTATGCTAACCCCCACCTCTTTCTGGTGTGAAGAACACACCCACAGCTCTGCCAGATTAACACTGGCACCATGATGCTGCCTGCACAGGCTTATCTCCAAAGAGCCTCAACTTCCTAATCTTGCATTCTATTGCTCCAAGAGATATCCCAGTAGAGGGCGCTCTGTCACAGAATAAAAGGTGGAAACCCTAGCAGAAGCCTGCCTGTCCATGCAAAGCGAGCTCATAGCCCAGGGGATGTAGAAAGGGTCCAAGTTTCCAGAGGCTTGGCTTCCTAAGGTTTTTCAATCAGTTACCATTTAAAATGTAGCCAGCATTGAGTGCCTTTTGCTTCTGTTCCAGAACATTGAGATAGAAGGTTGCTCGATCCCTCACCTCATTATCGTCATCCATCACACATCTAGAGACAAAACACAGAATACTTTGAAGCAAGGAGGACATCCAAATCCAAGTGAGATCCATTTTCATACATGGTAAGGATCCTGTAATTGCTGATTTTTATTAATTCTAAAGAAAGCATGGCTCACTACCCATCAATTAGGAAATACCAAAACAAAGGCCCTAGAGATTGATTACTAATGACACTAATGTGGACTTGAGATGGACACTCTACTTTGTCCATGATTCCACCTGTCAGGAAGCTATGCTCCCAATCTGTTAGTTCACAGTCACACACGGAATTAATCCCCAACCTGTCAGTCCACAGTCATACATGGAACAGAAGCTGTTTCCTCTGGGATGAAGTGGGAGTTAACAATACATAGAACCTGATTCTGGGCCCTAGTTAGATAGAGTGCAGAAAGATGTCTGACCTATCCCAGTCAGGGGGCTCACCTCTTTAGCAACACCAAAATGCTGGGTAACATTTCCTCATTCTGGGCTCCAAATTTGGCCAAAGCACTAACAGCACCTACAGTCACAGCACAAAATACTAATTAGTCATTTATACTTACAATTAGATCTGTCTGCTGTTCCCATGCTCAAGAAGACACAAATCCCAAAGCCAAATAGTCAGAAAGACTGCAGCAAAAAGTTCAATCCTTACTGCTATAATTCTAATACTATTCACTTTCCCCTTAAAGCACTTGACGCCGTAATTGTTAGGCAGTCACTATATGTTGCTCTTTTTTTAGCCTAAGGCATGCTAGCCCAATTCATGCTAGATGAACTTTTCACTCCACAATTCCTGAGACCCACCTGCCCGAACCTCCTCATGCTCTAAGACCACACGGTTGTAGATGAATCGAATGTACTTGGAGGGATTGTTTGTCTTTGGTCCTTCTTGGCCCAGGAGATGCAGGATTCGAGTAGCCAGCACAGTGAATTCACAGTCCTCGATGAACTCACACAGGTGGGACAGCCCCGTTTCTTTGCTCTCTGAGTTCTCTTCAATGATACTAATGATGCAGTCCACAATGGCCCGTTTATACTCAAAGCCACCCTGCAATGAGGTAGAGAGCTGGGCATGGAGACCACTTTCTCCTGAACTAGCACTAACACTCAAGGCAAGAAAGTTGAGATATAGACCCTGGGTCCCACTTTACTAATTTTTCTAAATTTTCTCAGTTCATGGATCATTTTGGAGGGACAAAGATGGGTGACTCATATCTGACCCACCTGCTCCTACTTGCCACTAACTAGAATTAAAGAGAACTTCTAAGGAGATACCAATTAAGAATAAATAAATTACTAATTTGTGGCTGAAACAAAAATATAGTTGTAAATATTTCAAGAAACCATCGTATACATATATCCATGAAAGCTTTTTACAAGACCTACTGTCCTAGAGACTCAGAACCAAATCACAAAAGAATGCCTTCCTACTTCCTCAGCAGCGGAGCTCCTGGGCATTTCGCTACTTCTCTGAAACCAGGGTAGTAACTGATTATCTCATTAGTGTTACTAACAACACTTAGTGTTTCCATTCCATCTGTGTGTCAGAGTTGAAAGTGACACAGACACCATCTCATTATAACATCGCTAGGGACCTTCTTTTTTTTGAGGAGCAGAGAATAGGGAGGGATTTTTATCTTTAACCTGAAGGAGGAATTAGTGAGGAACTAAGATAAGAGGAAAAGTAATTTGGCTCAAAGTGAGTATGGACACTCAACCAGGTGACTTCCCCCTACCCCAGCTTCTCGGTCTCACCTCTTCCCGAAGCATGGTGAACAGGAAGTTCATAAGGACTGCATGTTTTCGAGGATACTTCTGACACAGGGCACTGATGGCCTGGACAACCACAACCTAAATCAGAGGGAGAATCGTGAGCAGGCAGCATTCCAGAACCAAGGTCATTCAAGAAGGAAGATGGGCTAGAATTACTAGCTCCAAACCTAAACAGTGAATCTCCTCCCACACAACCCTGCCTCTACTGGAAACTACAATGTGAGACTCACATAGATTCTCTTCTCCTTAGTGATATTATACAAGAAGAATGGGCTTGGCAGCAATGTAATAAATGTCTCAGAATGCTATGGCCATAGAAAGGTTACACAGAGTTCTGTAGACTGACTCTCACGTATGGGGCCAATCCTAATATCAAAGTTCTGAGAAAGAGAAAACTAAGTGCACATCCATTTCTCCCAGGAGGCTGGAGATGCTTAGGTAATCATTAACTTAGGAATAGGTAGTTTTCTAAATGTCTGTAAGCTAACTGTTTGGAACTGAAAATAGATTTCCCCATAAACACAAGACTATACACTTTCATCTCAAGTAGAATTTTACACTCACGATGTAGCCCAGACCCCATCAAACCATTCAAAAGTCACATTCTTATAGGAGGAGCCCATTCTGCATATCTAAGTACCTTGAATTCATCAGAGATCTCTGACATGAAGGAGGAGATCTGCTTCATGAGGCGGTCAATGCTGCTCTCACTACCTGTCTTGAGGAGGGTCGTGATGGCCAGGGTGGCAATACTTCGGTTTGAGTCTGTTACTAGGTTCTCCAAGTCCAGGTTGCAGGCAGTCACAGCTGATGGATGTTTCATGGCAACCTGTATGAAAAGAAAACGAGAAGCTGGACCTCTTGTATCTGTCTCACTTTATGATTTTCAAACCCAAAGGCATCAAGGTACATGCGCCAAGATTTTCTTCCTGGGAAGTTAACCTTTGTCACAACTGAATTTTAGGTTCAGAGTAAGGTCCACTTAAGAAAAGAGTTGATACCTTCTTCAAAAAAATGCAAAGCTCAAGGGAGTCCTCTAGCTGTCCTAGGCTTGAATCCCTCATTATCCCATGCAGGGACCTTTCTCTTTTGTATCAAAGGATCTTACCTTGTTGAGGGTTCGAACAGCAGCGTATCGTAGTGCGGCCTTTGGGGAGCTGCAGAAGAGCTGGAGTACTGTATAAAGAGACATATTACTTTGGTCTCCTTGCCAAATGACAGTGAGACCAAGAGGAAAGAAATCACGTGTTAAGGGGGTATATACAGTAAGGTGTTTAGGAGAGCCATGCACTCAGAGTTTTGTCTGTTTCACACTCAAATTCTCATTACCCACCCCCACCCTGCCAAACCTTACAGCATGCCCTCTCCCAAGCTGGTTCCATTTCCTTACTGAACTTATTAGGAGGAAAAGGTTTCTTGGATGCTTAAGCCCTTTGCCAAAAGGCCATTAATAAATGCTACTCTTTTAACTTAATCCTATTCTAAGGAGGCAAAGGAACTCTCCCTTACTTCTAGCCTTGTCACATCAGCTACATAAATTATGCTATGACAGACTTCACTGGAGAAAGAGGATCATCTCCCTACGTTTGGACTTTCCTTTCAGCCTTGAACGTCCTCCTCCTCCTCTCCTACTTTGCTGACCTGAACCCCACCATCCTTAAGGACCTGACTTCCTCGGTGAAGGGCTATTTTGCTATCTCGGGGCACAGTGATTTTTTCCTTTTCTGAATTCCTACAGCATTTATTTTCTGTGCCATGTGATTCAGCATTTCATTCTATCTGTCTTACTCTAATCAATAGTGTGAGTCTTCTCAAGATGGCCTCCGAGACTCCTTCTAGCTCTAGAAGGATAAGCCTATGATTTGACTCTAAGTTCTTTGAGGCTGACTAGGGCTTTTACTTCTATCCCCTGCAGTGGCGGACATATGGTGCAGATTTAATAAATGTTAGTTTACGCAGTATCCCAAGTACTCTTCCTGGATGATCAGGGGAAGGTCAAGAGGGGAACACATGGACTCCTCCAAAGGAGCCTCTACCCTTCTCATGCTTCCATCAGCCCTGGGGACCTTCATGCCCAATGAACTTCCCACCCTGAGTCATGATTACCTGACACAGCTGGTGCCAGCTCTTTCGCACTGCAGCCAGGCAAATTGACAATGGCAGAAGCAGCTTCATACACGACCATTTCATGCTTATTGCGCAAGCAGCTCTCAATGAAGTCAAACAAAGGGCTGTCTCGGCTGTAAAAGAGAATGGCACAGACTTGGCCAATGAAATACAAAATGGATGAAGGAAATATATATTCAGGGAAAAATAAACCTCCTTACCTGCCATCCTCTTCCTCCAGCTGCTTGCTGGCAACACGGATCATCATGCAATAAGCAAAGGGTGACTTGAGGCCATGCCGGGTGAACTTACTAATCATCTTGTTGACGGCAAGGCGGTCATTCTTACGTACGTGGTAGAGGAGACCCAGGGCATGGTACTGGACCAGAGACAGAAACACAGCTTAGATCAGACCAGAGGTTCATAGAGCTAGACCTAGGAGGGACCTTGGAGGCTGTCTGGGCCTAGCCCTCTATTTTAGAGATGAGAAAACTGAGAATCTTGCCCAAGATGGAGCAGGTCAAAAACCCTATTTACATGACCCTTCCTACAAGAGCTCTCAGCTTTTACTTGGTAAGACTTCACTTGTAATTATAATACCTCCATGAACCAAAATGGTGTTCAGCTCATTTACTGACAAGGAAGAGATACAGCGAAGGAAGGCAGTGATCACAACACAAATCTGTGGCTAAGCAGGAATGAGAACTCTCAGGCTAGGGCTCAAATGACACACGATCACTTAGTCAATCCATCAGTATTTATTAAGCTCCTTCCATGTGCCAGGCCCTGTGCTAAGCAAGTTAATAAAACTGTATGTGTCCGAATATTGAAAGAATCCCTCCCTTTCCTAGAACTGGAACCATTCTAAGGCCCTCACCTGGACCATGATGTTGTCACTAGAGGCTGCTTCTTGGGCCTCATTCACCCATCGCTTTACCACATCAAAACTGCTTTTCAGCAGATGCTGTGAAGAAAAGAAGGTTGGCAATATGAAGGTCAAGCAATGAAGGAAGAGTGTCCATTGTGGCTATTAGGAGCTCTGATGCCGTTCTGGTTTATCCCACACCTAGACCTCACATTAGTGGGTTAGGCACTCATCAATCCTCCCACCCCACCCCTACCCTTACTATGTACCCCTACTTGGATAGATATCAGGTCCCCCAAAATCAACATACATATATCTATTTTTCCTGACACCATAAGTTTGTAGTTATATAACAGGTGGTTTGTACTAACCTATAGCTGCCCCAATGCCATTACCTCTCAATAGGAAGAAATCTAACTCACTCAACCTTTCCCCTTCTTGTTGAAACCAGACCTTCTTAGGTGGAAGAGATGAGGAAAAAAATTACATTTGTGGCTTTTACACAGATTTAGAATAAATCAGAAAGTTGATAACTTTGATTTTTCTTTAAATATCTCTCATCCTAAGCCATTCACTACTTCCTCAAACTCCCCTGTTAAGACATTCATACCAAGGAAGAGACCAGGGCAGAGCTGGAGACACTGGGCACCTTGTCCACAATGGCCTGCTTCATGTAGCGTTCAATGGCCTGCAGCATAGTGCTCTGTGAGGAAAGACAGGCCAAGAGTACTTCGTTAACACCAGGGAAAGGAGAGAAGGAGAGAGACAGGGAGATCAGAGACACATCAAAGAAATTGAGGCTGAGAATCAGGAAGTGGAGAAAGATAAGTTTGGTCATGGAAAAATAGGACTCACATCAGTGATGTGGCAGAGGGCGCGCACAGCTGGGCCTCGGTAGTTGTCATCCTTTCCAGTCATATCTTTGGTCAAACTGTAAAAGTGAGAAGCAATCTTTCATGGCATCACAGTACAAAGATACCCCTCCATGCATGTCATACCAACCCTGAGGCAACAGAAAAAAAATGAGACCAGGATTGTTGTCTAAGAGCCAAGCCCAAAGGGGACTAGAACACAGGTCAAGGGAGCAGCCCCAAAAGCTGCTCCTGTGGCCTCAGTAGCAGCATGTGGAGGAGAGAGGGGATAAAGAGCAGAGGGGGCACAACTCCATCCTCTGGATGAACAGCTTCTTTCTATTCCCCAAAACTAACCTGCTGGTGACTATGATGACATCCTCAGCAATGATGGACATCTCCTTGATTGTCAAATAACACATCCTTCGGAGAGTGGGCTATGAGCAAAATTAGAAGAAGTCTCGTTACCTCTATCCCAACATAAAAAGAGATTCTGCACACAGAATAATTAATTTTTGCCATGTGGAGGAAGGCAGCTTCCCATGCGATCTCTGAATCTCCACACCATCAGTTTCCTCAAAGATGCCAATCCCCTAGTGAGTTACAGCCTTCGGGAAGAAATCTGTGCTTTTGTAGATGTCAAATAACATCCCTTTTCTGTGGCTTCATTTTCCTGTAATTCCCATTACAACTGTCCAGGACCATTTCTGGGAACACACATATGAAGGGTCAGCTGGGAGAGAGGAAAACTTATCCAAGCTCAGGCTGCACTGCACAGGGAACAGACCCTGCTACCAACAGGAGAGCTTTGCACAGCCCAATAAACTTCTGTCTTGAGAAGCATGGCACAGACAGTGGAATGGGGAAATTCTCAAAGGCTCTGAGGGAAAGAGGACATTGTGGAACCGACTAACAGGTCATCCCATTATTAAAGTAACACCATGAATTCCAAGGAGAACTGGCCAGGCAGGGACTCAGTGTCACCCACAGAGAACTTGCTGAAATCTCTCTGGTTCTCTCCTTTCTCCCACTCTATTTGCTTAGGCCACAACCCAGGAGAATTCTATGAGATCTAAAGAAAAGTGTCGCAGGAAGCACTTACATCATTGGACTGAAAAAGCTTGGTCATGGCAAAGAATGCTTCTGTTGCTTCAGTTGTCCCCAGGTGTTCCCCCTGAAAGAATCAAGGAACAATAAAATTAAGTTTCCTGAACTCTTATGATGGAGAGCAGGGTCAGGCCAGTCTTCCTAGCAAATCACTGCCCTGATTAAGAAACTCTGCAGAAATCTCCACCCAAGAAAACTGGTCAGAACTAGGAGCACTAGACCAGAACAATTCCCTCCAACACACAGAGTCCACGAAAAAGACAAGTGACAAAGACTCTAGCAGCACTGACAGTCATGTTTGCCTTTCTCATTACCATTTTCCATCCTCCACCTCACTCCATTACCTGGTTTATGAGATAGAGGATCTTGGTGAGGATGTGGGCACATTTTCGAGGGTTGATGGGAGTTTCGTTAAATACCCGGGCCTAAAAAAGAAGTAACCAAGACAATTAGATGACAAATAAGGGAAGGACCAGCCTTGCAAACCTTCTCTTCAGGCTTTAAGCCCTCCAATCTGGCTAGTTAATGTACTGATTAAACATCATTAGGCTATTATAAACATGGCCCTGTGGGTGAAAAAACTTGGGAATTAATAAAGGTGCCAACTAGAACAGATCAGAAAGGGTTGGCCTAAGTATTTCCTACTTCCCATGCAGTCTTTTATAAGATTTGTAACTAAGCCTCCTACAACTCTCAGATCTACCCCATACATAGCTGTAGTCACCACACTGTAGTTTTCATAACCAGAAGAATGTCAAGTT
>CM053772.1:55185151-55250230 GCA_028658325.1 Potorous gilbertii
AAGGACATTTGGAGGAGGAGCAGCTTTAAAGGAAAAGACAATGAATCACATTTTGGACATGCTGACATTCAAGAGAGATGTCAGGCAATTAACTACAGCTAAATTCAATGGTCTTTTCTCAGCCCTCATCCTTGTCTGCTCAGTAGCTTCTGACATGCTCCAACATCCATTCTTCCAAGGCACTCTGTGTTCTTGGCTCCTAAGACACTGCTCTCTCCTGGCTGTCCTAGGACCTGCTCCTTTCCAGTCTCCCTTGCCAGACTGTGATCCACCTTCCACCTCTGGAGCACAGATATCTCCCAGAGAGGAAAAAGCCCCCAGTACAGTTCCATTATAGAGACACCAGGGTCTTAGTGGAGTCAGAAACTTGGTGGGGGTGGGAGGTGAGGGAAAGGAGAGAATTTTTTCCAGGAATTTGGCTATGAAGGTGAGAAGGGATGTAGTGCTAAAACTTATGGGCATGGAGAATAAATGAAAAAATTCAAACATGGCTGAAGGCAATAGGGAAGAGGCAATAAATAAGGATACTTAAGATGAGAGAAGAACCAGGCAATGGCCACGTCCTGGGAATCAAGGCTGTGAGCAGGACTGGCCTTCATGTGGAAAAGGGCCACCTCTTTCTCAGAGACTTAAGATAAGGAAGAGATAATGAAGGATGATATAATAGTTGTAGCAAACAACTTCAATTTTATCAATGAAGCAAAAATGAAGAATTCAGCTGAAAGAAGTCCCAATATGCGCCTGCAAAGGGGAGGTGTGAGTAAGCACAAGGGAAGTCTGTCCTGTGCATGCTTCTTGAGGGGACGAGGCCAGCAGTGCCTGGGCATAACAGGATACTTAGCAGGACAGTTTGCTGTAAGAAGGTGGGTGTCTGTATGAGCTGCAGCAGCATGTGAAAGGAGCCCTGAACCAGGACTCAGAAGACCTGGCTTTGGTCTCAACTCTGCTGCTTCCTCGCTGGGGGACTGGGCAAGTCACTTAACTTTTCAGGTTCTTCTTTTGTAAAATGTGAACACTACCTGCCTACCCTATAGGATTGTGAGCACCAAACGAGGCGATGTATGTGAAACACTGTTGGCCCTGAAGTACTATGTAAATATCAGCACTAGTAATTAGTCTTAGCTCAGACCCATATAGTAATTCTGAATCGCAACAAAAGGTGAAGAAATGGGAATCTGCTAGCCACAGGGTGGAAAAAGTACCAAATACCAACTTCATTACACTGTTGTATTCAGCAGGCATTCAACAACTAACTTTGTGATCATTCTTGGCAAAACAAGATGCCAAGGTCACATTAGCTCCCTAGTGCTAACCGTACTGGTTGGGCCTGGATGGCTTTCATCTTCTCCTTCAAAGCACCAGAGCAGAAGAGATGGTCAGGAGGGTCCAAGGGGAAGCTCAACCATATGCCCTGTAGCTTCCTTACTCAATTCTTATATTTTCTGTGGTTGTTTGTACAAATTCTATTCCTAGGAGATGTAAAGAGGTATGTTCCTCAGAAGCAGAGGGTACTAAACCTCCAATGATAATGAAATATGGGTTTGATATTCTGAGCAAGAGCTGTAAGATTTTAAAAGCTTTTACTAAACACAAAATAGAAATCTATTCAGACACTTGCTTCAAACCAGACACTTGCATCCAACATTCCAGAGAATTCTCACCCTATGATCCAAATAATTTGGCCCTAAACCACAACAGATTTAGCAAAGCATTGACTTAACTAGTGACAGAAATCATTCCACAGAAATGTGGAATTTAGGAGCATAACCCCTGCAAAAATCCAGCTGTGGACTCTCTACTGTCTTCTTAACTAAAGCCCATAGAAAGTTACATGCACACAGAGAAATCAACATTAACGAAGAAAACTTGACATGATTAGGACTCTCTTGGAGCATGAGATGCTTCCCAAGTTATTCAGATATTAACTTACCAAATGCTTACTGCATTAATTTGGTAAGTTAATATCTGAATAACTTGGGAAGCATCTAGCTCTCTTTTCACCAGTACTTTGGATATTTTATTTCCATCTGAGTTAGATTTACTTCTAAAAACTGGAGGAACAAAGAATAAAGAAAAGAATGGAACTTACCTCCTGCAATACTGCACTTTTCTCAAGGTGCTGAAATGGATTGGAGCCTCCACCTGAAAGTTGACAAATAAACATAGAAAAGTAAATACTAGATTCAGTCACTGAATCTCATCAAGCTCCCAAATATGGAAAAGATATTATAAGTGAAGACAATTTCACCACAGCCTATAGAAAAAAAATGCCAATTCCTGACCCTGGCCCTCAAGACTCTTCATAATTTGGCCCCAATTTACCTTTTCACTCTTACCTGCCACTACTCTGTGGCTATCATTGTCACCTCCACACGATGGAACTTTAAGCTTGGACCCTATCATGGTTAACTGGCCTAGAACCAAGATCCCCACGATACTTTCTGGCCAGTCTCCACAGCATACCTGCACTCCTACCAATCTTCATGCTTTCCCTCTTTCCAGCTCTCCTTGATGAATGGTCTTCCCCTCTATCCCCCACTCCCACAGGAAAGCTCCTGATCAAAAGGACTATCTTGCTTGTTCGTATTTGTCTCCCCAGCTCTCAGTACCACTCCTGGCACACCATAAGCCTTTGACTGGCCGTTGAATTCCTTCCTACTTGTACTTCAAGACCAAGTTTCAAATGTGACATGATCCATAAAGGTTTCCCCGGAAGATAATCTCCTTCCTAAACTCCCACAGCATGCCCTCTCCCTCCCTCCTTTTCTATCATTCTTGACCACTGCATTAACACTAGCAAGCTAATGAAGTCACTGGATTAGAAAGGTAGGGTTTTGGGAAGAAGGATGTTTTTGGAAGATTTCTGGAAAACTAGGAATCACAAAGGAAATTATCTCAGGGAAATGTATTTTACTCTACAGGTCACAATTACTAGTGAGGGTAATTACTAGTGCTGACATACCCCCAATTACTTTGGGGGTAACAAAGTGGTTCATATACATCACTTGTTTGATTTGCACAAGCCTGTACAATGGATAGGTAGTGTTGCTATTCACATTTTACAAAGGGAGAAAATGAGAAGTTAAGTGACTTGCTCAGGGTTCCCAAGTAAGAAAGTAGCAGAGCTAAGACCGAAGGCAGGCCTTTTGAGTCCCCGGCCAGGGCTCCTTTCACATGCTGCTGCTGTTCATATAGAACACCTCTGTTCATACAGACAATCTCTTACAGCAGAGAAGAAAAGCTGCAAACTGCTCCTAAGTTTCTATTCAAAACTACTACTGCCCATATGGGAAATAGTATAGATGAATCCAACCTTGCCCCCTCAAGAAACATGCACAGGGGGAATGTGGGAAAACCAGGGCAGTAAAGCGCTGTTGGTGGAGTTGCAAACTGATCCAACCATTCTGGAGAACTTTGCCCATATGACTATAAAACTGCATACCCAGCAATACCATAATAGGCGTGTACCAGAGAGAAAGAGAGAGAGATAAAGAGAGAGAAGGAAGGAAGGAAGGAAGGAAGACAGCTTTATATGTACAAAAATATTTACAGCAGCTCTTTGTGTGGTGTTAAGAATTGGAAATGGAGGAGATGCCCATCACCTGGGAAATGGCTGAACAAACTGTGGTATATGATTGTAATGGAATAAAATTGTGCGATAATAAATGACTAACAGGCTGACTTCGGACAATAATGGGAAGACTTAAAGTGATACAAAGTGAAGTGAGCAGAAGCCAGAGAACACTGTACATCGTAACAGCAACACTGTGCTATGATCAACTATAAATGACTCAGCCCTTCTGAGCAAGACAATGACCCAAAACAACTCCAAAGGACTCATGATGAAAAATGTTATCCACCTCCAGAGAAAGAAGTGATGGGAAGTCTGAATACAGACTTAAGCATAGTATTTTTCTTTCTCTTTTTTTTTGATCTGTTTTCTTTCATGATGTGATTAGTATGGA
The DNA here is from genome assembly GCA_028658325.1 of Potorous gilbertii. Lineage (NCBI taxonomy): Eukaryota > Metazoa > Chordata > Mammalia > Diprotodontia > Potoroidae > Potorous > Potorous gilbertii. Next base: position 55,189,117 of record CM053772.1, read on the forward strand.
AATATGTTTTGCATGATTACACACGCATAATCTAAATCTAACAGTTTACCGTCTCAAGATGGGATGAGGGGAGAAGGAAAGAATTTGGAACTCAAAATTTTAAAAACAAATATTAAACTAAAAATGTATATTGTTGGGAAAAAATAAAATGTTAAAAAAGAAAGAAAAGAAACATGCACAGGGTTCCTCAAGGTTTACTATATCATCCCCCTCTGGTTGAGTAAGAAAAACTTAATAATGGTCTCCCGAGGGTGTTAGCTCTGGAAGAAGAGATGATCCTATGCAAAAAACTTCAGTTTTACTCAATGCCAGTGAACATGCAAAGAAAACAACTTAGTGCACCAAAAGACAATGAAATCATCTAGTCAAATTTTACCACGTGGGCAGAGATTGGTGGAAACATTGCAAGAGAGGGTGTAGAATTGAGCTTGTTGAAATACAAACAGTTCAGAAAAAAAAAGAGACAGAAGACAAGAAAACCTGTAAGTCAAGAGCTTCATAACTAACACAGTATTAGCTTAATGTAGTGGAGAAAAGTGACTGTTATCCTCCTAGGTGTCACCTTTATCCACATCCTGAGTGGGATGAGTCTTTGCATCCTAACTCAATAGCTAGGAAACATTTGCAAAGGCTTGAGCAGGACTGAGGTTCAGTTGTACACAGATGGGCTCCATGAGAGACCTGAGCAGTAAGGGAACCAGGATCATCTGTGAATTATGCAACCCTATCCATGGGTAAGCATAGGAGACCCCCTCCTATGGATTTCTGTTCCCTCTCTACATTCATGTGTATAAGCCAACATTACTGCTAAGGAGTATACTCTGGATTTCAGGCTTCAGCTCCAATTTCTGTCTCAGGTTCTTGGTGTGTCATCAAAAGCTTCTCAAATCCACAGCTGAATAGTTTATATCCTTCTGCCTTTCCTCTGTCTCCCTCTAACTAGAACAGTGCCAAAGTTTATACTAAACAGAACTTTCCCAGGTCCTGGTGGGCTTCTGGTCTTCTGGGTTTATGTCTTTCATGCTAACTTTCAAGGAGTAGTAAGTACCCTATCTAGTATAGGACAGGAACAAAGATGGCACAATGCAGTAGAGAGAGAACTGGATTTGGAGAAGACTTGAATTCAAGTTCTGATTCTTACTACATACTTAAACTCTAAGTATCAAGCAAATGAAAGCATGTTTCTGGTCTCCAATTCCCTCATCAATAAAAAGGGGCTGGACTAGATGACCCTTTGATCTTTTTTAGCTCTAAACCTGTAATCTTATGAATACTTTAACTTCTTAGATAATATCACTCTCTGAATTTCTCAGGTTGGCATTTAAGGCTTCCATAATCTGGCACCTCCCTGCTTCTCCAGTTTTATTTCACTCTATCTTCACTCAAGTACTCTACATTCCAGTGAAATTAGACTGGTTCATTGTTTCCTAAGTTGACCTGAATTTTTCTACTCTTGAACTTTTCTACTCTTGAACTTTTATTTACTTTCTAAATTTGGAAGCCTTCTTCCACCCACTTCCATCTTCTGACATCCTACCTATTCTGCAAAGCCCAGTTTAAAGGGCTCCAAGAAGCCTTTCCTGAATTCCCCATTCATCTCCTTCTTGCCCCAAGCTATACAGCTGAAAGTGACTGGTCTCATCTGATCTCAAAGTACTTTGACATTCCCCTTACACAGTTATAATTATTTAACATGCATTATATCTGAATGCTTTTTGGTTACTATTAGATTGTAAGTTCTGTGAATGCACCTATTCCATTTATCTTTATCCCAAGCACACAGGTAGCACATTAAAAATGCTATTTAAGACAGAATGATGTAATGAATGGATAAATGAACAAATAGATGGAAGAGATTAATTTAGGTTCAAGTCCTGACTCTGGTACCTACTGTGCTGCCTGGGGGTAAACTCATCTTTTCTGGGCTTCAAGTTTCCCCACTTACCAAACAAGGGGCTTAGGTTAGATAGTCTCTTAAGATTTCTGCCACCTCTCAATCCTATTATCCTGTGAAGGTCTCTGTACCTTAAGTACTCTCCCTCCCACATTACCTTTTATCCAGGACACCACTATTCTACTTGCCCAGGTTCAAAACTTTTGAGGCAACTTCAACTAGGTCTCTTTCACCTCTGCCACATCCAACCTGGTCAAATGTCAATTCTACCTCTGCCACATTTCTTGCATTCATCTCCTCTCCACTCACACATCTACCATTACTTCAGGAACTCATTACCTTTTGCTTGGATTATTAGATGGTCTTCCTCTCTCAAGTCCTTCCCTTCCCCAATCCATCCTTCACACAGTTACCAAAGTGATACTACTAAAGCAAAGCCTGACCAGGTCACTCCACTCCTTAAAAAGCTCCAGTCCCTATAACCTCTAGGATAAAACAAAATTCAACTGGTACTGCAAGCTCTTCACACCCACTCCAAACTTACCTTTCCTGACTTATTACATATCATACGTCTCATGCACCTTTCATTCCAGCCAAACTAACACGCACACACATATATACACACACATACTCCATCGTCCATCTTGATGTCATGGCAAAAGCTGTCCGGTATCTGCAAAGTGTTCCCTCCTCACTTCTGACTCTTAGAATAACCAGCTTTCTTGAAAACTTGGTTCAAATAACACTATCTACATATCCCTGCAGGTGCTACTGTATCCCCTTACCTCACCTCCTAGATTATTTATTTACTTTGTACGAATTTTGCATTTACTTGCACGGACACACGCTGTGGATTCTAATATAAATCCTTAAGAATGTAGAGTGTTGCTAATGTCCCCCCAAGTCCCAACATCTGTATGTTGTTAAGGTCCCCCCATGTCCTGTAATGATCTGACATGTCGGCCCCCCCACTGTCAATGGTCCCCCCACTGTCAATGGCCCCCCCACGTCCTGTAATCATGTGACACGCCGCACAGTAGAAGATAAGCCCTTTGCGGACAGGGTCTGTCCAGCTTTCTCACTCGGCCTTGGCACCCCGCAGGCCTTCCCTTTCCATAAGGAGGGACGTGCTCCCCAAACAACTTGGGCCCCTGACCTGTCAGACCTCGGGCAGTGAGGACGCCCCCAACCCGCCGCCCCGCGGCCCGGCCCGGCCGCCCCGCCCGGCCCGTTAGCTGGCGTGGGGAGAGGGGTCCCCCTCCGCCCCGCATCCGGCCCGGGGTCCCGGAGCCGCCCACCGGCCCTCACCGGACTCTTCGTCCTTCTTGTCGAACTTCTTCAGCATCCTGGGGGCCGGCTGAACGGACAGACGGCACGGACTGACGGGGCAGACGCCTGCAAGACCCGGCCAGATTCAAGTCCGCACGGGCTATTTCCGGCCACCCAGTCCGGGGGACACGTCTCCCAGCGTAGCGCGCCTGCGCGACCCTCCCGTACCCCGCCCCCTCGCTCTCAGAGCGCCTGCGCTCGGCTAGACCCGTCAACTTCTAGACGTCTGACCTGGACGGCGGACACGTTTCTCGGCTTAACCCTGTCGTGTCCGGCGCAGTTCTGTAAGGCTGAGCTCCCCAGCGCCTGCGCACATTCTGGCCTGAAAGCTGAAGAAGCTTCGATAGACCACTAGGAGGCGCTCTCGCTTAATCACATCCTGCCCTGTGTGGGGCGGGCTCAGCCCTGCTTCTGCTCGCGCCTGCGCACACTCTGACCGGAAAGCTGAAGAAGCTTCTATCGACCGCCAGCGGGCGCCCTCTCTTAACCACATCCTGCTCCTTCTGCTCGCGCCTGCGCACACTATGGCCTGAAAGCCTGCCTTCTGGAAGCTGTAACTGACCAAGTTCTGGGCTTACTCCATTAACCCCGTCCTGCCCGGGGCGGAGCGTGGCTTCCCGGCAGCCGCGGGCCCACCTGCCCAGGGAGGACGCCCGCCGCTCCCTCCCAGGTCACCCAGCGACAAGGAGCAAAGGAGTATTTATGTTCCGGGACCTGGCAAGTGTGAAATTAATTGTGTGAATAGCCCCTTCACTTCCGCCAGCATTTATCAAGCCCCTGCTCCATGCTGGCCACTGTTTTGGGAGCTGGTGAAACACGTACAACATAAAGCAGTCCCTCCTCCCGATGATCGAGGAGACGTTATATACATGTCTGCAGCTATATAGGATAAAGACAGGACAGAAGCTAACCATCTAGAAGGAAGAGTGACATTCTGGAGGAGGAAGTGGGGAAGGAGGACCTTCCAGGCAGAGGCGTCGAGAGGGGAGATGAAGGACTTGGTGTGTAAGGACCTAGAATAAAGCCAGTTTGGCTGCCCCAAGACGCTTAGGAAGAACAGTCATGTATCATGCAGCCAGAAATAGAGGATGGGGCCAGCTTGTGAAGGGCTCTGAAAGGCACACGGAGGAGTTTTCATTGGATCATTCATTCTAGAGACCATAGGAAGCCACTGGAGTTTTTGAGTGGGTGTGATAGAGTCAGATGTGTACTTAAGGAAAATGACTTTGGCAGCTGTGTGGTCTGGAATGGGGAAGGAGGAGTCAGGGAGACCGGTTAGGAGGCCTGTGCAATAATCTTAAATGAAAGGTGATGGGACCTGAAATAGGGTGGATTTTTCTATGAGCAGAGAGAAAGTTGAATAAGAGAAAAGTTGTGAAAGGAGAGACATCAAGATCTGGCAACTGATTGGATGTTTGGGGGTGAGGGAAATTAAAGAGTTAATGATAGTGCTGAGATTAGGAACCTGGGAGACTGGAAGGATAGTGGTACCTGGGACAGGAATAGGAAATTTTACAAGAGCTGGGGGTTGAGGGTAGAGGAAAAGAATACTGTGGGCTCTGATTTTGAATGCTGAGTTTAGCTATCTCCAAGACTTCTAGCTCCAGAAGTCTAAGAGGCTGTTGGTGATGCAAGACTGAAATTCAGAAAAGAGGGAGGTGCTGAATATTTAGCTTTGATGAGTTACCTGCATAGACACCATAAGTAGACCTAGGGATGTGGAAATTCCTCTTTAATTCACTTAGTATTTTTTTTCCCTATCTCCTCCATAGGGTAGTGAGAAAAATGCTTTGTACACTGCACTATGCTATACAAATATTGATTATTATAATACTGAGTGTTAACTATATACCAATCTTAGGTTCCATGATTAAATCAAAGTATCTATCTTTCCCCTCAAGGAATCCACAGTCTCTTTGGGGAGACAAGACTTAGATGCATTATGAAACAATTAGAGAATGATGTAAAAATAGTGAAAGATAAAATGTTCAGTTGAACTTCTGCTTTAAAATTCATGTTTTCTTCAGTGCTGGTGGGTACTCCCTTCCTAAACGAGATGATATTCATGACCTGGTAGGGCCAAAAATAGTTCTCCTTCCATGGCCAACATTCTTAGGATGAGCCAGCATAGACAGCAGATGCATTGTCTGTCACTAGAGCCCTGCTCTCTCTTGAGGGAGCTCTTAGGACAGAATCAGAGGAAGCCACAGACCAGCCATTCTCCTATGCCACATATTAACCCTTCCATCCAGGGATCTGTCACACCTGGGACCGGAAAGTCACGAATCACAGCAGGAATATCATAAATAGAAAGCAAGTAGGAGCTGGAGAAATAATAAAGCTATGTATATATACACATATATATATATATATATATATATATATATATATATATATATATATACACACATATAGTACCTACTATATGCTAAGCATTTTACAAATATTATCTCAGTTGTTAGGTGATCTTGTCCAAGATCACACCATTCAAATCCCAATCTTCTGAATCAAAGACCAATACTTTTTCTTTTTACTTTGATACCAAACAAATGTGCTCCATCCTAGGTGGGGGCAGCATGATTTGAATAAAAACAGCCCTGACCACAGTGCAGGAGGACTTGGTTCTATTCCCACCTCACTCACTCTGTGACCTTAAACAAGTCACCTTCTTTAACCTTTACTTATTAGTAAAATAAGGAAATTAGAAATCTAGAATCTTGGTGTAGAAATGATGATAGACATCCCACATAGAGCAAGAGGCCTGAAAGGTTCCTCATAAAGTGAGAAATTTAATCCCCATCCCTAAAGGCAACTCTCTAAAATGGTTACAGAAAAATGCTAATAAATGCTGAAAGGAAAAGTTCCTTAGCAAGAAGGAACTCCCTATAACAGTAATATTATAGGTCCATTTAGGTGGCAAAGTTTTTAGACCACCAAACCTGTACTCAGGAAGACGAGTTCAAATTCAGCCTCAGACATTTACTAGTTCTGTGATCCTGGACAAGTCATTTAATTTCTGTCTCAGTTTCCTCAAATGTAGATGTATGGTTCATATCTTATTTCCCATGAAGATGATTGCCTCAATCCCTAATCCACATGAGCTAAAAGAAAAACAGATTCAAATAATAGTTTAGGTACATTTACTCCAAGACATAGAAAGATAATAAACACAGTATTTGTTGTTGAGTTGTGTTTGACTCTTGGGGATATTTTTTGGCAAAGAAATTGAAATGGTTTGCCATTTCCTTCTCCACCTCATTTTTTAGATGAGGAAACTGAGGCAAACAGGGTTAAGTGTTTGAAGGCAGATTTGAACTCAGGAAGAAGAGTCTTCCTCACTCGGGGCTATCCATTGTGCCACCTAGCTTTCCCTAAAGACCCCGGAGAATCAACATTAATAGAAGCCACTTGCAAAGGAACAATATTATTTATTCCTCCTCTCAACGTCAGTGATAAATAGAAAAAAAGAGATAGGTGGGGGAGGTTACAGTCAGGCTTTCAAATTCAGCCAATGCCTGACCAGGTGAACTCTTGAGCAAAAATCTCAGTGCAGGTATGTTGACCTTACTTCTCTCAAAATACTTATCGAAATGTCATTTGACTTCCCAAAAACTCAGGTGGCTACCGTCTCCCATCCCAAAAACCCAAGGTAGGAAGATAAGGACTCCCTCTACCAGGCAAGTTGAATCCAACCCCGTGGATGTCGTGGTTGTCCAGTATGACTGTCTCTTGGTATCAGTCCAGTTCCCCTGTCCTGGGCAATCCCACAGCTGCATGGTCCAGTCTATCTTTTAAAGAACTCCATTTCCCCTGATATTTAACCACATCTCCTCACTGTTTAGTGCTAGACACTTCTCAGCTCTCCAGTTCATTTGTGGAATGTGTAGTTCTGGGTGGAAACCAAAAAGTTCAAAGAAAGGCTCTTCCTAACTACACATTTGTTACATTCCTACCTCTCAGCAAAAGCTTTTATAGTCCCCACAAAGTTTTACAGATACACTTGAACAGCAACTTAAAGCATTCCACTGTACTGTTTACAAATCATAGCCATGTTAACATTACCTGCAGTAAGCATTGCACAATGCAAATTGTCACTTGATAGAACTACTTTATGACTAGAGACCTAAATTATATGCATAATATATTACGAAAAATACCTTACAAAGACCCATGAATATACATACCTAGTATATAAGGATGTGAATATAAAACAGTAAAATTATATGGTTAATAAGCATCCATAGCAACGGTAATATATTAGTACAATGCATGTCATTAGTACATAAACCATAAAACACAAAAAGTAAAAAAGAAAACCAGAATACAAAAAATGACACATATGCGTTAGCATATATTCAAAGCATGAACCACACATATGAGCATTGGTGGTGATATCTAGTAACACATGTAACCATCTCTACTTCTCCACCATCATGAGTTTACTTGGGCACTGTTTGGATGGTTTTAGCCCTTCTGTGATATGTTGACCTTTCTGCACCTACACCTGAGCTGGATGATGGTTTAAGCCTAGGGTGAAACCTATGGACCCCTTCTCAGAATAATGTTTTTAAATGCATAAAATAAAGCACAAGAGATTACAAGTAAAACCAGTTTTATTAGTTATCAAAATTTTTTAATGTTCAAAGACCCCACATTAAGACTCCATGTTTTAAACAAATAATCACTGTCTCCTTAGGATCATAGAGCTACAGCCAGAAGGGACCTCCAAGTCCATCTAGTATAACTTTTTTATTACACAGAAGAGGAAACTGAGGCCCAGAGAAGTAAAGTGATCTATATAGGTCTGTATTCCCAAATTCGAGCTTATAGATGGCCTTGGGTGGCACTGTGGTTTAGTTGGTTGCACCTCCTGTCTAGTAAACAGAAGATCTGGTTTTTTGGAGGTGGCTAGATGACTCAGTGGATAAAGCACTGGGTCTAAAGTCAGGAAGACCTGAGTTCAAATGTGACCTCAGACATTTACTACCTGTGTGGCCCTGAGCAAGTCACATAACTTCTATTTGTCTTAATTCACTGGAAAAGGAAAGGGCAAACCATTGTAATATCTTTGCTAAAAGAACATCATGGGAACCTATCAGGGAAGAGACCATGAAGTGGGAGGTTCAGGAGGCTGCATCTATCCAATGGAGAGCAAGGCAAGAAATTCTAATTGGGAACATTGCATTTGTCTGAGCAAGCGTGTTCTCTGGTAGGGAGAGAGACCTGTTTACTAGGAATGTGGAATAATTTGCTAAAATAAAATGAGAACTTTATGGGCCAAAAAAAAGAACCCCATGGACAATATTGGCATGCAACGGTCCATGGAGTCACAAAGAGTTCGACATGACTGAATGACTAAATGATAACACCAGATGATCCAAACTAGTTATCACAATTTTCAAACCCTAGAGAATGTCTTTGTACCCTAGGTATGGCTGTCTCTCCATGGGAAAATTATGAGGGAAAGAGAAAGATGCTTTTTGGTTCAGCAGATGCCCACCTGTGTCTGGACTGAGACTCCCGCCCCCCCACTCCAGTCTAAATTAGCATCAGTGGATTCTAGCCGAAACTATCTTCTTCATCCACATCATCATATACTAAGCTTTGTCTCCATACTCATGTAACACCCTTGCTTACCTAGAATATCTTCTTCAACTCTCCAGAATCCATCTCAAACCCCATACCTTTCTCTGGTTATTTCAGCAAAAAGTGATCTTCCTCTTGTATAAAGAAACTGAGATTCAGAAGGGAAAGTGGCTTGCCCAAAGCCAGACAGCTAATTAAGGACAGTCAGCCAGGATTGAATGTCTTTTGAATCCTAAATCAGTCAATACTGTATTATAGTATAGTTTTTTGTTTTTTTAAAGTGAATGGGAATCACCTTTAAATTCAGATGTGTCATGAGGGCTTCTTGACTGTCCCAGATGTTTTGAAAAGAATTCCAGCTTTGACTGAGAAGTTGTCCTTTAAATTCTATTATTTTCTTACCTTTTTTCCTCTATATCAAATTCTCAAGTTACCCTATAGGTATCATCAACTAATCCTTCTCAGCGTTTGTTCCTCAAAGAACAGGTTTACCAGAAATAAGAGGAATCTTTAGAATTAGAATTGGAAGGAACCTTGGATCTAATCCAAGCCCGTGTCTTACAAAGTGGTCCAGATGTTCAGAACACCTTCAATTACAACAGCTTGGCTAAACCCATCCTACTGGACTAACTCATTTCATCTGTCAGATAAGAGATGGTGAAGGAATGTGAATGACCGTGCCATGGGGCAGGTTCAGATGACTATACCTTACTGTGGTGATACTGAAGTTGATCATTTGGCAGACCCAAATGACAGTGACCCATGTCAGTGCCTCCTGTTCACCCCCCCCAAAACCCCACGGCAGTTACAGGACCCAGCATCATTCAGAGAGTGGTATCTTATAAAGTCTAAAACCACCCCCATCAAACCTAAACTGACACGGTTTTCCTCCTCTCTGACAGGCAGACTGAGGGATCTGGCTTACTAGTTCGGATCTTCCCAGGGTTTCCTAGGCCCCAACAAATGCAATTTTTGGGCAGTGAACCAACCATTCACAAGTTTCTTCTAATAGAACTTGAACTCCTTGAGGGCAGGGGCTCCTGTATCACTTTGGTGTCTGTATCCCTAGTTCCTAACACATTACTTGGCACATAATAAATGTCTGCTTGATAAATAACCTTCCAGATAGGCCATTTCCTTTAGTCAAGGGTTTTCCACTTTGGATAAACCATATGTCTCTTTGGAAATTTCAAAAAGTTACTTTTCCTTATTCAAAATTCATCTACTTTTTTCTTTCATAAGGTAACAAAGAAAACATTTTTTCGTAATATTTGATTTCTTGTATAGATGTCACAGCACCTTGGAGCTAGAAGACCTTAGTCTAGTGACCCAGGCATTGAACTTGTGACCCATGATTCAGATGTGGCCTGCTGGGACTCAGAGGTGAGGTCTTCAAAGAAAGGTTTTACTTAATTAGCCAGCATCCATGAGCCAGTCAGCCACTAGGGAATATTTCACCAAAAATGTCTGACTCTGCTGGGTGGTGATATTCAAGGAAATTCTCTGATCCACCTGGGAGCTGCCTTCAGTGATGCAAGTTGGAGTAAGACTTGGGATAAGCCCTGGAGATCTAACAGGACTCTGGAGAGCAGCTCCATCTATTTATTATACAGGACTCATGCAGACCAGCCCTCCGTCTATAATTGTTCCCTTTTGTACAAAGAAAGCGGATTAAACTAGGGGATTGAAGGACTGCTTTTGTATCACTGCTACAAAAGGGTTTTTAAAAATAGGTTTTAGCTTTAACCAAAATAATAGTTGACAGTTTTTAAAAATGTTTTTAATAACCACTAGGTTGTACTATTCCCCTGTTATCCACAGAAACATACAACTTTGTACATAGATGGGTTTCTGATGATGAAACTCACTATTGAAAAAACAAACTCCTGATCTTGTCAAAACCCCTCATTTTGCATGAGGGAACAGAAGTGACTTGTCCAAGATCACACAACTAATTAGTGCAAGACCTGGGGCTAGATTCCCAAGAACAGTCCTGGACTCTTCCAAAATGGCTCTCCTACGTCTGCTCCTGGCTTTAATGACCAAAATAAAAAACATTCTTGTAAACCTTCCTTAATCCTCTCGGCTGGACGGGGTTTTCTCTTTACTCCCGACTTCATAGCACTTCATATTTCTCTAGGACTGTTTTTCTTTGCATTATGGTTATTTGTATATTCAGTCATTAAGTATTTATTAAGCATCTACTATGTACCAGCACTGTGCTAAATTCTGGTGATACAGAAATGGCAAAAGACAGTTCCTGCCCTCAGGGAGCCCCAATCTAACAGGAAACCCAGCCTTTGTCGGCAAAGGGGATAGAAGACAAAAATCACTTCCCTTAAAGAGTGAGATACAATGAGTATTTGGATAAGTCAATAGAAGGTAATTTGAGAAGGGTAAGAACATTAACACCTGGCTGGTACTACCTGAGATGAACCTTGAACTTTGAACAGAAACCTTTAGAGTGGCAGAGGGAGGAGCGAAGAGGTAGAAGACGTGGTGGACAGATCTTGTGTCTGCACAGAGGTAGGAATGCTGAAGTAGTAGAAAATAGGAAATAGTCTAGTTTGGCTGGAGTATTAAGTACCTGAAGGGGATTAACCTGAAGATAACATAGTGCTGGAGCACTGCACCTGGAGGCAGGAAGACCTAAGTCTGCATTCTCATCTTTACTAGTAAGAGACGGTGTGTAGTGACCATGCTCAAGTCACTACACCTCTCTCTTAGTTTCATCATGTACAAAATTGAGTAATAATTCTTGTACAACCCTATCTCACAAAGCTATGTTGACATTCAAATGAGGTAGTATATATAGACCACCAGGTGGCCCAGTGGGTAGAGCTGAGGACCTGGAGTCAGGAAGGACTGAGGTCAATCTTGCCTTAGACTCTTGTAGCTCTGTGACAGCTAGTCACTTAACCTATTAATCTTTTTCTGCCTCAGTTTCCTCATCTGTAAAATAGTATCTTCTTAGGGTTATTGTGAGGATCAAATGATTAAATACTTTGCAAATCTTAAAGTGCTGTATAAAGCTAGCAATTATTATTCCATAAATCCCAATTGCTACCTTTAAAGCACTATTTTTAAAAATCAGCTATTATTATTAGGAGCCAGATTGTGGAAGGCCTTAAATGTCCAGGAGAGTTTCTCTATGAGCCTAGCAGGAAAGTCTCCAACCTGGGCACATAGACCAGGGATGTCAAACACTAATAGAAATGAGGGCCCCTGATCCATACATAAAATTCTCTGCTGGTTGCAAATTGACTTAGTTTTAAAACGTAATGTTTTATTATATTTTATTTATTTTGTTAAATATTTCTCTATTTATTTTCATCTGGTGGGAACAAAACTTGAGAGTGTTGCAGGCCATCACAGTGGGGAACAGCACAGTCATTGCCAAGGACCTTTCCGTATGAATATTGTAATTTTGTCATTGCACATTTTCTGCCGTCAGTGGATACCGTTGTACAGCTAGCTCATGGGGACAGGAGGGAGGAGGGGGAGAAGGTGTCTGAGAAATTTGTTTTTACTTGGAAAAAAGAAAGACCTTGAAAAATTTGGCAGCTACTCTTCCAAAAACCACAGATAAGAGAGTGACTGAAGGCTTTTGAGGAGGAAATGCCTCCCTAGCACTTGCCCCAAAGTGGAGCCTTACAACAAACAAACCTTTGAAATAGGTAATGTAAGTAGCATTGTCTCCCTTCCATGGAGGAGGATAAAGGGGCCCCTCAGAGAGTTTAAGTGACTTACTCCGGATCAGATCACCTAGATTGTAAGGGACAGAGCAAGGACACTTGTCTCTTTCTTTGAACTTCAAAATCCACTTCTCTTTCCTCTCAAACCATGCAGCTTCAAGGCTGGAATTAGCAATTTCTTGAATGCAGGCCCTGTATTGAATTTAAGTTTTTATCTTCCTTATTCCTATCACAGGACTTTGCACATAGTAGGCACTTACTAAATGTTGTTGAATGAATGGAACTGATTTTTTTTTCAAGCCCCTAAGTAGAAGGGTTCATTCGTTTGCCTAACAAACATTTATTAAGGATCTACTTTATGCTTAATCCTGAGGTATCTACAAAGTTTAGATACAATCAGATCCCTGCCCTCACAGAACTTACAGTTTAATGAGGGCATCACAAACACAGGTAAACATAATATACATAAGAGAGGTGGAAAGCAAAGTACTATGTGAGAAGAGAAATAGTAACTGATGGGAATCAAAGAATGCTTCCTGGAAGAGGGATGTCTGAGTCAGAGGCTTCAAGGACCGGTGGAAATTCAACAGGGAGAGGGGCTCCTCTCTTAAGTTCACTTAACAGACTTGGTGTTTGTAATTATGAAGAAATTTCCCACACAGCCCGCTGTGTATCTGCAGTTATTTGCTGTCCTTCTGTCTTCTCCTGAACATCTCTAATCTCATCACTTCAAAAGAAAAGTACAAGTTCGTCAGCAATTACAATTACATTTCCAACGATTACAAATCCATGAAAGATTTCCCACCTCAGACTTTCCTAGAGAACTTTGTCTAAATTTTCTTCTTAGTTACCATCACCATTTTCACCTGGTCTTCTTACCTATTCGACAGTGATAGGTACAGACTCTGGGAACCTCCTTGAATCTTCAGACTTAATCTGGTTTTTCATCCCCAAATCTGTTACCTTTAACCTAGCCAAGCCCTCCATCGTTGGTTGCCTCCAGATCTGATTCCCATCCTGGATGCCTTCCCACCCAAGCGCTCCACAGTCTGATACCATCCAATTGCCTCCAGATGTTTTCCATCCTTGATGACTTTACTAGTTACCCCAGTCCCTCCAAGATTCTCCTTCCACCCTTCCTCTCAGACTGCTTGACCACCCCCAGATACCTCCCACAGTCTTTCTGTATGTAAATTCCATCTTGCCTCTATGAAGCCACTCAGATTCAATCCAGCTTTGATTCCATATAATATTCTATATGGCCCCCTTGTCAATACAATCATCACAAATATATAACCCAATATAGTGACTCTTTAATAAACTTTGTTTTACTTTGGCTGAAAGAAGACTTGAGTAGAATTCATTCAGCAGGACCCAGCATGTCAGTATTTTGTGATCCTGAGCACAGCAAATCTCAACATTAGGGTTCCCTGACCTCATCAACAGCCTATATAATATTTCCCACCACCCATTTCCCCAATAAAATATAAGCTTCTTGAAGGCAGAGACTATTTTTTGCCTTGTCTTTTTATTCCCCAGTATCTACTGGAGAGAATTTCGCATAGTAATTTTTTAAGAAATGTTCCTGGAATTGAATTGGTGTAGACCACAGTTGACCTTGTTCCGAGAAAGACTTGCCATTTGCTTCTCTTTACAACTCAAAAAATTTTTTTCTTTTATGGTTATGGTTAATCAATAATTAGATTCACAGTTTATTACCTTAATTATTTAATGTTTCTTGGAAAGATAAAAATGTTTTCCTATGACAGGTAAAGCTTCTATAAAATCCATCAATATTGGTACATGAATGGGAGAGTTAAAAAATACATAGGCATTGATCATTCTAGTCTGTAAAAAATAAAAATACTTAAAAGCATCAATAAAACAGATAATGAAAAAAAGTTGAACAATTATTGACAGATGAATTTCCCAGGGTTCTCAAGTAGGTGGAGAACTCTGCCTCCAGGAGTTAGTAGTGACTCAGAAAGTTAGTTTATAACTAAAAAGCAACTCCACCTACCAGTAGGTCAGGGGTGTGGCCCTTCAACTATCCAAGGACTGGAGGACCTAGAGGGCCACGTGGGCTCAAGGTTGTAGGTTCCCCACCCCTGCAATAGACATTGAACTCATTAATCTCAAAAACAATGAGAAAGCCATAAGCTGAGAATGAATGTTATTGGATTGCTTCTATTAACCTCCATACCCCCTTCTAGTAATCCTACCCAACCTGCCTGTAACTCTTCCTGCCTGTGACCTTGCTCTACAAGACCCAGAGAAATGGCCCTAAAATATTTAGAATCATAGACTATCAAAGCTAGAAGAGGCCCTCAAGAGTGAATAGTCCAATCCTGGGGTGGGGAACCTGTGACCTAAAAATTCTGGTCCAGTCTTTTCATTACAGGAGAGAGAAGATGCCCCCCAAAGCACAGTGACTTATCCAAGGGCATACAGTCAGTGAGTGGCAGTTGTAGAATTAGCAGTACTGCTAACTCCCAGACCAAGGCCTTTTTTTAAAAAACTAAATGCCAGAATGCCTGCTATTTCCCCCCAAATAATGTCTTCACAATGGTTGGAATTCCTTGAACTCCCCATTCAATACTACCCTCCCACTTCCCCAACCCTCCCTGGCCACCTGGGATAGAAGCAGAGATAAAAAAAAATGAGGTTTGGAAGACTTCCCAAGACATATTCTTCTCCTGGGAAAAGAATGACTAGTTCTTCTGGGTTAGAGGATGTGTCTGAGTGCTGTCTACTGGCACTCCAGTCTAGAAAGGGAATGTAGCATGAGAAATGGTTGCCAGGCTTGGAGGTAGAAAAGAGCAAATCCTGCCTGGAACATTTCTGAACTGTCTATAAGTGAGGCCTTTACTCCCCAGGAGCCTCAGACCTTCTCTGAAATGGGAACAATCATTCTTGTGTTAGCTCCCTGCCAGAGCTGTGCATCTCAAATAGGATCATGTATGTGAAGTGCCATGTGAATGCCAACAGTTGTTGTTACGGTAATTACTATGACTTACTGCCCATGACTGTTCAAATCCTGGAAAGAGCTGTATCAGCTCCTGGTCACCCCTGCTCTGCTGGCTACCTCAGGGTCTTTACTGAAAAGACAGCATACATTCATCCATGCTTAACCAGCTTCTCTCAGAGAGCTCCTATGACAACTTTTTGGTACCAACAACAGTAGGAAAAGGCATTGTATGTCAGAGACAAGGTTTGAAAAATGTACTGCCTCATCTCTTTGAAGAGGCAGGGCAACATGTGGTGTTTCACAAAGGGCAAACTTTGAAGTCTAAAAGTCCTGGGTTCATGTCCAGATGTTGGTATATACTGGCTAGATGACTGTGGACAAATGGCTTCACTAGGCTGCCAGATGGTACAGTGGGTAGAGTCCTGGGTCTGGAGTCAGGAAGACCTGAGTTCAGATACTTACTAGCTGTGTGTCACAGAGCAAGTCAAGCAACCTCTATCTGCCTCCATTTTCTCATCCATAAAATGGGGTTAATATTATGACCCATCTCTCAGTGCTGTTGTGAGGATAAAACGAGATAATATTTGTATAGTGCTTTACCAACCTTAAAGCATTATACAAAGATAGCTATTATTAGGGTTACCTCAACTCTCGCTGTCCAGATAACTCCCTAAGACTCTTTAAGTTATAGAAGACTAAACACGGCGGAGGGAATTGCCACATGAAAAGAGCCAGGTCTCTATATTTTTCCACATATACTCCAAAAAAAAACCAAACCAAACTTCTTGGAAAACAGAATGACAATATATGATAAGTTACAAAATTGATCTTTTCCTTTGAATAATCCTATGTTAGAACTATATACTCCAACAATGTTATTAAAAGGGAAGAAAGACAAAAATATTTATAGCAGTTTAATTTATAATTGCAAAACTAGAAGCAGCTCATGTATCCAACACTTGCACAACGTCTGAATAAATTGTTTTCTATCAATACAAATCATTAGTGCCATTTTTGGTTGTTGTTTCAGTCCTATCCAACTCTTTGTGCCCCCATTGGAGGTTTTCTTTATAAAGATACTGGAGCAGTTGGCCATTTCCTTCTCCAGCTCATTTTACAGATGAGGAAACTGAGGCAAACAGGGTTGAGTGACTTACCCAGAGTTACAAAGCTAGGAACTGTCTGAGGCTGGATTTGAACTCAGAAAGATGAACCTTCCTGACTCTGGGCCTGGTATTTGTATCCATTGAGCCACCTAGCTGTAAGTGCCATAAGAAATGACTAGTAAAAAGAATTCAAATAAATAAGGATAGACTTAAGAAGACATAGAATGAAGAAAAAGACTCAGAATCATACACGCTAATTATAATTATGAAAAATGATAGTACTAATAACTGATAAGCAATGTGATATAGTAAATAGAGAGGTTACTTTAGCATCAATAAGACTTGTGTTAAGGTCCTACTGGTTGTACTCCACGGCTTTGTGAGACTTGGTAATTCCTAGGTCATTTACCACTGGCTGCTTCATGAAACTCAGTAGGACTATACACTGCACAACAGTTGCTTTGGTGAGGGGAGTTTCCTCATTAGGAGCTGCCTACACCTAGAAACAGGATAGCAACAATTATTGAGGTGCAGCAATTAGGATCACATATTATTTAGTATCCACCACTCCCAAGGAGTGGAGAACTTGGAAGGCAAAAGATAGCAACTTAAACCAAGAATAACTTACCCAAACTGAGTATAATCCTATACGGGAGGAAATGGATCTTTAATAAAATAAAGGGCCTCTGAACATTCTTGAAGAAAAGACCAGAACTGTGTAGAAACTTTGAAATTCAAAGACGGAGTTAAACAGAAACATTAAAAGGAAAATATGAATTATAAAAGTGACTGAACAAGGGTAAATTGCTTACATTCTAATATGGGGAGATTTCATACACACACGTATCTATCTACATTTTTCCCTATCTGTATACTTTCTGAACCCTATCATAATCTGTGGTCATAGAGGAAGTCTAATTAGATAGGTCTAGGAATGGTTTTGTTATGTCTTGCTGATCGTAAGAAAAGGCTGAAAAGAGAGGGGAAGGAAAAGCGAAGGTCAGGAAGAATTATTTCATATAATCGGAGTGCACTCATCTAGACAAACAAGGAGGAGGGAGTGAGAAGCAGGGGCAGAGTGGTAGACACTTGAGCCACACTCTCCTCAGAACTGGTCGAAGGAGGGAGGAATATACAAGCGCTTACACAAATTTCAAACAGGACTGTGGGAAGTCCCCTTGACAGAGAAGTGAAATAGTGAAAAAGACAGACTTAACCTTGAGGACTTCTTGCAGGGCTGACTGGGTACACAGCTAGGGGTCTGCCTCACCAAAATAGCCCTAAGACAATGGAATAGTTCACAAAACGCTGTCTGAAACTCTCTTAGAGGAAAACGATCCTATCAGTAGCAGTTTACCTGAGAAGCAATATATGGCTATAGCAGCTCAATGGAGGAGTCGGAGCCAAATCAAGAAAGCACCGGATCATATCAGCAGCTTTGCAGGGAAGCAGGAAATGGTTTTACAAGGGGAGAGATGTTTTAGCTAGGATACTACCTTATGATCATAAATTAGATTACAAGTGTTCCTTTTCCCATCGATGGCATAGGAGTCCAAAAAAAAAAGTTTGTTCCTTTGGTTTGGGGGATTTTTTTGAGGGGGGTAGAATGTTTCTCTTGTTATTTACCTTGCTTATCTATTTAACCAAATGTCTTTTCTTTGAATTTGGCCAGGTTAAAGGGAAACATTAGATGATGGCTTATGGCTTTAAATAGATGCTGACCAGAGAGAATCTGAGAAAAGGTGCCGCTCCTTCTTCAGGGTTTATGTTGGTTTATGTCTTAAGCACCATCTCCATAACAGCTTTCTTTGTTTGCTACTTCTCCCAGCTTACTTCCTGATTTTAGATTTGAAATGACCTGCAAGTTCTGCACACTTTCTATAGGAAAGGTCTGGACTAGTCTTGTTACTACTGTCTGGATATATAGAGCGTAGTGTCGTTCCATGATCTCAGGGATATCTCAGGCTAAAGGCTTGCAAACTTTCACTGATCCAGGAAAGTCTGACTATTGCCCACTGCTTTGAGCTCTGCAAGTTCAAGAGTTGGGTTTGGGTCTCAGCCCTAGTAGACTGCTGCTGGATTCAGCCACTGTTCACCAAGTAGAAAGCTTTGATGGTTCTGAACTCCAGGCTTTCCTTTGATCTGGGATTCTTGTGCTAGTTATTCCTCTGTAGGTGTTAGGCTGGCCTAGAAGCTGGCCCTGAAGCCCTGTTCTGCTTTTGTGGTCTGAACCACACCATTCCCATTTTCTTCTGAACATACTTTTCTCTCCATACACTGCCTAGAGTCTGTGGTCATTCTGGGGGCAGGTCCCCTTTTCAGTCTGCCCTGGATATGTGATCCAAAACTGGGTAGTGTGCAGCAAAGCGGCCAGATGGCACCTATCCCATTTCAGTGCCCTGGCATGGGTCTGAGGCCTTCTCTTGCCTTGGTGCCCAGCTGCTCCCCAGACCCTACTGTGGTTGACTATTTTTAGATAGGCCCAAGCATCCACAGACTTCCTATGCTGACCTAGAAATATGACTCACTTTGATTTTTTCTTGGATTTCCCCATCAGGAGTTGATGCATTTTCTAGATCTGTTTGGAGGAGTTTTGATGGTAAGAGCTCACTGTATAGCTTCCTGCTACTCTCAACCTGGGGTCTGGGAACTTCTTGTTATTTTTACAGCTGTTATTTGGCGGGGGGAGGCTCTACACATGCATTCTTGTTAAACACATGTTCACTTTAGTCATGCTGCATAGGGGAATTAAAGTGAATGGGAGAAACCATGAGAAAAAACAAAACAAAAGATTACATAAGAGAAAATGTTCTGCTGCATTCTGCGATCCAGTTCCATAGTTCTTTCTCTGGATGTGGATGGCGTTTTGCCTCAAGAGTCCTTTGGGAATGTTTTAGGTCCTTGCATTGCTGTGAAGGGCTTAGTCCATTAGCAGCAGTCCTCACACGCTGTGACTGATACTGTGCACAATGTTCTCCTGGTTCTGCTCCTTTCACTCAACATCAGTTCATGTAAGTCCTTCCAGGCCTCTCTGAAGTCTTTCTGTTCATCATTTCTTGTAGCACAATAGTATTCCATTACATTCATATACCACAACTTGTTTAGCCATTCCCCAATTGATGGGCATCCCCTCGATTTCCAGTTCTTGGCCACCACAAAGAGAGCTGTGCTGTTGTTATTTTGAATACTGTGATACCTATTTCAGTATATTTTATTTCTTTTGTAATCCTATGTATGTTATACATGTCAAAACCTTATTTTGAGAAGGGATCCATAGGCTTCCCCAGCCTGTCCATGGGGTCCATGATACATAAAAGATTAAGATTCCCTGGTCTAGACCTCAGAAAAGAACTCAATACTGGAGATACAAATTTAGAAGTAATCTTCATGAAGAGAGGTAGTTGAAGCTGTGGTACTAAGCAAAATTACTAAGAGAGAAACTTTAGAAAGAGAAAAAAAGAAAACTAAGGACAGAACAATATTAAAAATAACTCATTTTTCTCACTGCAGTCTTAGAAGGAAGGTGCTATTATTTCATCCCCATTTTACAGATAAAGAAACTGAGGTACAATGAAATTAAGTGATTTTCCCAGGGTCACATAGTTAGTAAATTATGTATGGTCGGATTTGAACTCATGTCTAATCTCTGTGTTTATATAACATGAACTGATTCATAGTGGGAGAAAACAGCTATATGTAATAACTTTCTTTGACTACTTAACAACACTGGAGCCGTATGGTCATTCAGGGTAACAGATTCTAGGCAGCTAGCCAGTGAAACATTAAAGTGGCGAGCTACAGAATCAAGGCTGGATATAGAGGGCAGATGAGGCCAGAGAGGGAGGAGATGGAGTGGGGGAAGGTTAGTGTGAATTCAAGGAAAGGAATCTTTCTGAGAGAGCATCAAGGCTGCAGCAGGTTCCCCATCCCTGGGTCCGAGAGTCTCACGTCTGAAGCTGCCCTCATCCATTGACCAGGTTTGGTTTGGTTTTGTATCATAGCTATTGTTTAGGTAATATTTCCTTCCACCAGATTTGGGGCTCCATAAAGGTAAAGCCTATGTCTTTCCATGTTGTTCAAAAGATCTGCTATTTCTCTAATAGGAAATGTCTTTGAAAGGCTTACTTTATATAGTCAATTTTTTTATATCTCTAGACATAAGCAAGCAGATATATACATATGCATACAAATGGACATCCCCAGTGGGAGAAAATCCCACAACTTTTGTTTTCCTTTTGTCCAGGGCTTGTGATTTCATCAGAATAAGAAGTAATGTAGAAAAGACCCTGACCCCTGTAACTTATAATCACAGAATTTCTCAAGACTCTGAAAGGTTGAGAGATAGCAAATACCATATTGGCAGAATACTTGAACTCAAGTCTAGCTGAGTCTAGGACCTCTCCTCTCTCTATTATGTCATGCTGTCTTTGTCCTTCCCTCCCAATCTGCCTCGTCTCCTCAACTTTCTCGTTGTTGTTGTTTTTACAGATAAAGAAAGTCAGAAGTTAAGTGACTTATGTAAGGTCACACCAATCATTGATAGCAGTTAGGATTTGAACCCAGGATTTCTGCCTTCAAATCTAGCACTCATTCCACATTCCAGATTTTTTCTCTTGGTGTTTTGATGAAGCTAAAGTAACATATAAGATATATTTACATGACAGCTGGATGATTGAGAGACAAGAGAGGTCACTGAATGTAGTCTAGGAGCTACCTCAGGCCAGCAGGGGGAAGGACAGAGACAGGGCCCCAAGTCTGTCCCCCCAATAAGAGAAACAGCCCCTATAGGGAGACACTGTTGATAGACTCACAGAAATGGAGATAGGAGCCAGGGGAAATTGTCAGAAAGTCATGTATAGTAGGACTATGAGTCACATCAAGATTTGAGCAAGCCTGACTTATGGTCTACATTTAGCCCACTATGGCATTTAACCTTTACATTTCCCCCAGTAGGATTCTGTTACCAAAGTACTACTGGTGCCTCTCTTAGGGACAACTAGGTGGTGCAGTGGATAGAGCATCAGTGCCAGAGTCAGGAGGACCTGAGTTCAAATGTCACCTCAGACACTTGACACTAGCTGGCTGACCTTGGACAAGTCATTTAACCCTAACTGCCTCATCCTGGATCACCTCCAGTCATCCTGATAAATATCTGGTCACTGGATTCAGATGGCTCTGGAGTGAGGCTGGTGACCTGCATAGCCCTCCCTCACTCAAAACAAAGTCCAAGGGCAAGTCATCATTATTTCTCTGATGGCATGGTCTTCTTTAGCAACAAAGGACAAACACACACTCATGCCTCTCTGGAGAGCAGAAGTGACCCTGGCTTCTCCGGGTAAATGCCAAAGGCACGCCAGCTGTATCAGGGCCTGCCAAGCAAGAGTTTCTTTGACTATAGACTGAGGGGCAGACCATGTGTCCAAGGACGAACCTAGGTAAATTTTAAAAGTGTTTATTGTCAGATGTCTATTGGGTAGTGGATTTTTAAGTCACAGCAGTTCTTGAGGATGACCTACTCCAGGTCTGAGCTGGTAGAAGGAGTGATCACAGATCTTTGAAACTAAAGTAGAAGTATCTTTTACTCACCTGCTCCCACTTACCACAATATTCTGCACATAGTATGGGGCCTGATAATTGTTCACTGAATTTGAGATGCAGAAGAGGGGAGCTTATTTTTGGCTCAATCAATATTTTCATTATTCTTAGAAAGGCATAATAGTCCCTATAATCTAGCCCCAGCTTCGGTTCCTACTGTTTTTCTTCATACCACATTCTAAGGAAACTGGATAATTAAATCTTCCCTGATTCTCTCCTGCCCCTTCCCATATGCATGTTGAAACGCTATCCCCCATACCTAGCAAAGATTCCCTGCTTAATTCGGATTGAAATCCTTATCATTCTTTGAGGGCTTTGTCTCTTCCATGAAACCTTCCTTGATCTCTCTTCTCCATGCCCCACCCGCCATCTCTCCTCAGTCTCTCATTCCTGTATGATCAGCCTAATACACTTTGCACATTGTAACTTGTGTTATGGTTATTTTGTTCATACGTTTTATCCCTTCTCTCCTCAAACTGGATTGTAAAGTTTTTGAGAACAGAGACTGATATTTTTCATCTTTGCATCCCCATCACTTAGTGTACACATAGAATTTCTTACATTTTATTTAATTGAATTGAATTAAATATAAGACATAGGTCCTACCTTCAAGAGACATAATCTACCATATTGGTCTGAACACAAACCAGACTTTTCCCCTAAAATCTGGTTCTATAAATCCTGAATGTGGCCTGTCAGCTGTATTTGAAGTACCATAGATGTGATTTAAGCCTATCTGGTCTTTGAAGGAACATCTAAAGTTAGAAGAGAAGAAAGGGGTTCCCAATATATCAGCATCAGAGTCCCTTTTACCAGATGGGTCTGTTGCTGGTGTGGCAAGGCTAGGGAGGTAGGCAGTGCCCTCCTACTTGTACCTCTGAATCCCTGTCTTTAAAGCCTTAGAAAAACTGTAAAACCTTCTCTCTCTCTCTCTCTCTCTCTCTCTCTCTCTCTCTCTCTCTCTCTCTCTCTCTCTCTCTCTCTCTCTCTCTTTCTTTCTCTCTCTCTTTCTTTCTTTCTTTCTCTCTCTCTCCCCTATCTCTCTGTCTCTCTCTGTCTGTCTCTCTCTCTGCCTCTCTCTCTCTCTCTCTCTCTCTCTCTCTCTCTCTCTCTCTCTCTCTCTCTCTCTCTCCTCCTTCTCTGAAGCTGGAGAAGACACCAGCTTTAGGTTATGAGAAGTAGTCCCAGGAATCCTCTTGATCTCAAAAAGTTTGTACTTTGTCCTAGGAACTGTGTTGTCCTACCTCCTTGTAGGACTTGTAAATAGATAACTACATGAAGGAGTAGAGTTTACCGTGGACTGGGATGATCAGGGAAAACCTTTCAGAGGAAAAGGAAAGAGGTTGGGGGGGAGGGGGAGGGATGTCAACAGGTAGAGATAGGAGGAATGGCATTCCGTGTGTGATTTTAAATAACTAAATATCTTCTAGTGCAGGAATTCTTAACCTAGGGTCTAACCCAGGTTTTCTCATATATACATTTGATAACTGTTTCCTTTGTAATCATTTGTATTTATTATAAGCATTTGTATTTATTATAAGCATTAAAAAAAACCTTATTCAGTCTGATGAAGTCTATGATACAAAAAATATTAAAGCCCTTTCTCTATTTCAGCCTCTTCATTTAATACATTTAATACATGAAGAAATTGGACCCAGGATCCGTGAAATGATCTAAGGATGCACATCTAACTTAATAAGAGAAGCCAGTTTGAAACTTGAGGTACTTTCCTAAACATACTGTGTTGTTGGAGAAAAACTACAAGCACTTATATTCCCGACTTTGCATACCAAATATAGCAAGTCCTTGAATGCAGGTGGGATAGTGTCAAGTTGATCTATGAAATAACAGAAAAGAAATTTTTTGTGAAAATTCAGAAGCCTCAGAATAAGGATGTTTTGTACATCACAATATTTCACATTACGGGAAAGACTTATACCAAAGTATTTTTTACTAATTTCTCACAGCATGGCATTTCACCCTGTTTCAGAACATAGATCTGTCATCTCCCTTGAGATCATCTCATAGAAAGAAATTGAACAAGAATAAAATAAGGCCCTAAGTGGTTAGTGGATTGTCTCTCCTATCCCACCCTCATTTGTGATGAGGGTTTGGTGGTGATATTCATTCTGTCTTTAAAAGTACCACTCACCTACATTTTGCCTTCATGTTCAAGCCTCTGAGCTGTGGGACTCCCAACACAATTAGCTAATGCATAGACAATTAATTACTCATTCTGAGAAACGAGTCAAACAAGTCTCTCCTATGAGGTATTTTAAATACATTTCTCAACCATCCCAAATGGCACCCTTGACTGAGAGAATACCTGGCCTTCATGAAGAAAAAGCTGCCATTAGCTATAGTGTAAAATGGAAAGTGTGGGAGTAAGAAATAATCCCAACAGTAGGGATGACACTTTGTCACTAGAGATTTCTGAAGACTTAGCTGGCTCTGGGTGCTTTTTTATATTGGGCATCCACAGTGTGCTAGACATTCACATAGCTCCAGTTACCAGGAACCCTGTTCATGCAAGTATCTAAGAAGAGACACACACCCATTGAATTGTATGTGTAGAAACATCACTCAGTACAGTAACACCTTCCTTATCCAAAGATCATTTATCTGGCAACTATCTGGAACATAGCTGGGACCAGAGAGGTAGCAAAAAAGGCATCTGAGGAGTTAAAAGAGATGTCATTAAATCCATGTAATTCTCCATTGAATAATTCTCAACATTTTGTTTTATTAATGTATTTGTCTTCAGTTTTCTACAATCTCTTTGTAAGTCTTAGATTTTCTCCCCTCCCTCCCCCATCTCTCTCCGATACTGCGTGCAGTCTTACATGGGTTCTACACATACATTCTTATTAAATAAATTTTTATCTTAGTCATGTTGCGTAGAATTAAAATGAATGAGAGAAACCATGAGAAAAAATAAAACCAAACAAAACATAACACAAGAGAAAATAGTCTGCTTCATTCTGCTTTCCAATTCCATAGTTCTTTCTCTGGATATGGAAAGCATTTTGCCTAAATAGTCCATTGGGAATGTTTTAGGTCTTTGCATTGCTGTGAAGGGCTAAGTCTACCAGAAAAATTTCTCACACACTGTGGTTGTTACTGTGTATAAAGTTCTCCTGGTTCTGCTCCTTTCACTCAGCATCAGCTCATATAAGTCTTTCCAGGCCTCTCTGAAGTCTTCCTGTTCATCATTTCTTATAGCACAATAGATTCCATTACATTCATATACTACAATTTGTTTAGTCATTTCCCAACTGGTGTGCATCCCCTTGATTTCCAGTTCTTGGCCACCACAAAGAGAACTGCTATAAATATTTTTGTACATGTGGGACCCTTTCCCATTTTTATGATTTCTTGGGGTAACAGTCCTAGTAGCGATATTGCTGGGTCAAAGGGTATTTACTTTTTTGTAGCCCTTTGAGCATAGTTCCAAATTACTCTCCAGAATGATTGAATCT
Organism: Potorous gilbertii; assembly: GCA_028658325.1. Taxonomy (NCBI): domain Eukaryota; kingdom Metazoa; phylum Chordata; class Mammalia; order Diprotodontia; family Potoroidae; genus Potorous; species Potorous gilbertii. The sequence goes on from CM053772.1 coordinate 55,214,769, forward strand.
GCTTACAGCTCCACAAACAATGAATTAGTGTTCCAACTCTCCCACATCTTCTCCAACATTTATTATCTTCCTGTTTTGTCGTGTTAACCAATATGATAGGTGTGATGTGGTTCCTCAGAGTTGTTTTGATTTGCATCTCTCTAATCAACAGTGATTTAGAGCATTTTTTCATATGACTATAGATAGCTTTAATTTCTTCCTCTGAAAGCTGCCTGTTCACATCCTTTGACCATTTAACAATTGGGGAATGATTTATATTCTTGTAAATTTGACTCAGTTCTCTATATATTTTAGAAATGAGGCCTTTATCACAGATACTAGTTGAAGAAATTCTTTCCCAGTTTTCTGCTTCCCTCCTACCCTTGGTTGCATTGGGTTTGTTTGTGCAAAAGTGCTTCAATTTAAAGTAATTAAATCATCCATTTTGTACTTCATAATGTTCTCTATCTCTTGTTTGGTCATAAATTTCTCCATTCTCCATAAATCTGACAAATATATTATTCCTTGCTCCCCTAATTTGTTGATAGTACTAATCTTTATACCTAGATCATGTATCCATTTGGACTTTATTCCTGTGTGTGGTGTCAGGCATTAGTCTTTGCCCAGTTTCTGCTACACAGTTATCCAGTTTTCCCAGAAGTTTTTGTCAAACAGTGAGTTCTTATCCCAGAAGCCGGGGTCCTTGGGTTTATCCAACAGGAGATTGCTGTATTCGTTGATTACTAAGTCTTGAGCACCTAACCCATTCCACTCTATTTTTTAGCCAGGACCAAGTGGTTTTGATGATTGCTGTTTCATAACACAATTTGAGATCTGGTAGGGCTAGGCTACCTTCCCTAGCATTTCTTTTCATTAGTTCCCTTGATATTCTGGACCTTTTGTTCTTCCAGATGAATCTTGATGATATTTTTTCTAGCTCTAGAAAATAATTATCTGGTAGTTTGATTGGTATGGCACTGAATAAGTTTATTAATTTAGGTAGAATTGACATTTTTATTATATTAGCTCGGCCTATCTATGAGCAATGGATATTTTTCCACTTACTTAGATTTGACTTTATTTGTGTGATCTTTTTTTTTTAAACATCATGAGACCCCTTCTTAAAATAAATAAGCTTTTCTTTCACAAGTCAGTAGTTGTACTATATTACTGGTGATTGAGAAAATACAAGACAAAAAGACATTCTAATAAAGGATCATAGATTTGGGGCTTGAAAATACCTTTGAAACAATTTAGTCCAATTTAGTGCTTTATTGGTAAGGAAACTGAGGCCCAGGGATATTAAGGAATTTGTTTCATGAATGTGACCCCTATATGTGATCTTTGGAGCCTTACAGTAGTAGGACTTCAAGTATAAAAAGTCCAAATCAATGTGCTGCCTTTCCTTAACCTACAGGAAGGCAGCATGTTACTATGTTAATTATCTAGCAAGGCAATATAATATCAGCATTATCCACCAGATGCTGTGATCCTGGGTCCCAGGGTTCCTTCTCATTTCTCTTCTGGTTCATGTGTGGAACAGCCTGTGGAAAGGGCTGCCATATCTCCTCTGGCTACCAGAGGATACTCAACCTATTCTTCCCCGACCCCTACGTCCCCATCACTGCGACACTTGCTGCTTCAGTTGGACAGTTGGAATTCGGAGGATAAGATGGAATACTGCTCAAAATATAAAAAATGAAATCTGTGACTTTAAAGCCCCCACCTCAATCTGGAACTGTTTCTCTCAGGCAATGATCTTCTCTAGACCCCATTCATGGGGTACTGGTGCTTAACATTTTTTGACTACATGGTTTATGGAATATAGAAAAAGGAAAGGAAAAAAGGTATTTGTACATGGAACCACAGCTAATGAAACTTCTCTCTCCATCCCCAGCTGTTAGAGGGATGGAGTAGTAACCCCAAACCACCATCACTGGAAGGTCCTGAAAGGATGAAGGGATGTCTGGACCTGCCTGGATGTCACAGACTCTAAATAGCAAGGGAAGTATGGAGGCATTGGGGAGAGAATTGTCTTCTCTTTTTCACCGTTCCATCCACTGTGGGTCCTGTGCTGATTTCTTCCCTCTCTGGGTGCTATAAATTCATGGGAGTGCTGACTGTGGTCTCTACTCCAATGGGCCTGATAGACATAGGTTTAGAAAGAAAGGGCTTTGGGCCCTGACCATTTACAGCTATCACAGCCTGCCAGTTCCAAATCTCCAAGTCAGCTGCCCTGCACCTTCATGGTGCTCAGGAAGTCCAGTCCCTAGAGCAGCTGCAGATCACCATTCCACCAATAAGCATTTACTTAGAACTAACTATGTGCCAGGCACTGTGCTCAGCACTGGGGATGCAAAATTAAAAATGAAACTATCCCTGTCCTCATTCTAATGGAGGAAGATAATATGCAAACAACTATGTATAAAAAAAATGAATTCAGGGAAACTTGGAGGTAGCCTCAAAGTGAAGGTACAGGAATTAAGGGAGACCAAAACCAGCTGCTTGTAGAAAGTAGGATTTTAATGCAGATCAAAGCATACTATTTTCTCTCTCTTTTTTTCTGTGACTTTTCCCTTTTGTTCTGTTTCTTCTTTCACAGCATGACTAATGTGGAAATATGTTTATATGATTGCACATGTATAACCTATATCAGATTGCTTGCCATCTTGGGAGCAGGGAGGAAAGGAAGAAAAAATTTGAAACTCAAAATTTTGTTTAAAAATGGATGTTGAAAACTATCTTTACATGTAATTGGAAAAAGATACTATTTACAAAAGAAAAAAAAGAAAATAGGATTTTAACTGAAACTTGAAGGAAATAGGAAGAAATAGGAGGTACAAAACTCATGTCAATGAAAGGAAAAGGACCCAGACAAAGGGCATGCCCCATTCTATCCTGTTTCATCGTTCCCATCTCTTACAACTACACCCTTGGGGCCATACTATTCCTAGTAGAAGACTTGATAGAGGAAATTTGTAATACTCTATGAGTAGAATGATACTGGTGGACACCTAGGTGGCACAGTAGAGGCCTTGGAATCAGATCTGGCCTCTTCCTTACTAGTTGTGTGACCCTGGGTAGGTCACTTAACCCTGTTTGCCTCAGTTTCCTCAACTATAAAATGGGGCTAGTAATAGCTTCTATATCCCAGGGTTGTTGCAATCATCAAATGAGATGATATTTGTGAAACACTTAGCACAGTTCTTGGCAAATAACTGTCGTTATTGCTACTGATTTTGTGAATAGTTTTATTAAGGATAATATTACTTATAATAATATGGAATGCATGCTGGCTAACCGTCTGGGAACTGCTGAGATCCTCAAGTTCCCACAGAGATGAAGCAGTACCATAGACACTGTCATGACATTAATTCCAATCATGTCTGTATACATTTAAAAATGGTAACACGTGTGTGTGAGGCCTATCGTATATTTACAGAGGTCTTTGCTTATTTGTTTGTAATCACCAGTTGACAATGATAGCCACTAGCCTGATCCAGTTTGTTAGGATCAGGTAGGAAAGATCAGGAGCTGGGCTTGTCCCAGATCTTTTCCTGGCAGTTATGGTACTCCACCCCATGGTTGGACATGCTGGGGACATGCTGAGCCAAGTTTCTGTGCCTAGGGCTTCTTAAACTTTTTTCCACTTAAGACCCCCTTCAGTGCTTCTTAAACTGTGGGATCACGACCCACAGGATAGTTCCCCAAGAGCAGATAACCTTCTAGCCCCCAGCTCAGTCCTTCTCTTGAGGATGCATGCATCTGCACTGACCTCTTGTCTTGGAACTGTGCATGATTAGGGATTTCCCCAATCAGAATCATCTCTGGACCCTGTTTCTACTGCAAAACCCCATTCCATGAATTTGCTAGCGTTTCACAAAGTCCTAGTCATGTGATCATAATGTAGTCACTACCCCATAGGAACAGATAATCACAATTCATTCCACAGAGTGCTTTACTCTTGGCAGAGAAGGCAATAATCAATATATATTGTTTTTTTTAATGTACTGTGGGCTGTGCCATCTTCAGTGTCTCCCACACCCAGGCAGTTATTAGATGGGGCATAGGCTGCTCCCAGCAAGTTTCACTTTCCTTTGCTCCTGTCCGTAGCAGGGGAATATAGCTCATAAACCCAGATCATTAGGGGACTCTTGGGAATGTGGGACCCCGGACCTCTCTCAGCTCAGGATGTGAACTTGGAATCTGGTGCCAGCTAGATCACCCAAGGTCAGGTGATCTTCTGTTTGGTTCAAAGTCCTATGGCTGCGTGGGGCCTCTTCCTGCTTCTTTAGTTCAGCTGCCTCCTAGGAGGAGAGGGGAAGTAGATTCATCAGCCAGTGCTTCCTTCCTAGGAGAAATCTGATGCTCTTGCCCCTTGGCTTCCTCTGTTTCTATTAAGATGCTTCACTTCCTGTGGCACACAGCCTTTCATTCTCCCCACCTGTAGTTAAAGAACCACCCTCCTCCCACCTAGGAGAAGATACATGGGATTCAGATATGGCTTCTCAGACATCATGTTGAAAAAAAAAAGGAAAATGCAATACATACAGCCCCAGGTGCCCATAACCTGTCATATAGCTTACTGGTAGAAATGTTCTTGGCAAAATTCCATTAAACTTGTTTCTTTGATTTCTCAACCAAAGCAAATTGGAAGGTTTGGGAAAGAGGTGGTATTAGAGACAGGCAGACAGGTACTCAAACTGCAGAGAAGTGACAACTCATGGCAAGGGAGGAGAGAGAAAATTAATTTTAAAAAAAATGGACACAGGAACTGAGGGCATCTGTATTGCAATACAGTAATTGCTTATGTGATAATTGATGTTTGTAATGAAAACTGAGTCATCAAGTAAAGGTTAAATTCTCTTTCTTATCCCAGGCAGGGAACTCTGAACTACATTGTAAAAAGCTATTAACCATCCAAAATGGCTAACATTTTTATGAGGCAAGCGGCTAGCAAGTGTCAAGTGTCTGAGGCTAGATTTGAACTCAAGTCTTCCTGACTCCAGGCCTGGTGCTCTATCCACTGTGTCACTTAGCTGCCCACAACGGTTAACTTTTTTTTAAAAAGGCTAAGTTTCTTTGACCTGTATGGAATCTGTCCTTCCTCAGTGAGATTGATGAACTTGGCATCACTCTATGAGTATATACTTGAGAAGAAAAAGCACTCTTGACAAAATGTTCTTTAGTAAATGAGATATTCTGGGCAGAAATGAAACCAGTAGTACTAGAAATGTGGGTAGTGAAAGGAAGGGGGTGTGATCTGAAGCTTCTCATTACTAAACAGTTTTCAGGGGTGCTAATACTACTTGGTATTTTAATAGTCTTTCATTCAAGGGTATAAAAAGTATTGGTAATATTTCCACCTCACCTCCTCTAAAAGAGGAGGCAGTTTTTTATTTGTAGCTGAGAGATGGAGACTCAGGGATTAATTTGTTCATTATCAATATCCTTCAGTCCAGTGGTCAGACCTAAGGTCATGTTGTGTAGTGGAATGCTGCATCTGAAGTCAACATCTGAGTTCAAATCCCACCTCAAATCCTGAATGATTTGGACCAGGTTACTTAGCTTCTCTGGGCCCCGGATGCCTCATCTGTAAAATGAAAAGGGCTGGATATAGTGGACCAAAGGTCCCTTACAGTACTAAGTCTGTGATCCTCGGTGGGTCCATCTATGAGTCATTTCAAGAGCCACGTAGTCACTAAAAACAAAGAGGAGGGAGGTCCAGACAAGGCCATATGTGAGTGAAGCATGTAAGCTGTGAGCTGACACCAGGGGGAATGCTGCCAACAAGCAGGGTGTGGTGGGAGGCAGAATGGGGTGAGGAGGTGCAGCAGGGCTGCATGAAAGGTACCACTCCTTTCTAATCCTCAAGAACTCCTTCAGGAGGAGATGGCCCAGAGAGCTAGTTCCCAGCTCTTGCTTCGGTGGCTGCCTAAGAGCTTGCTGGTGGGGTGTGGGGTGGAGGACAGGAGGCTGAGGCAGGAAGGAAGAGGAGCTCCCTCTTGTAAGCATGGCCTCTGCAATGTAACCCTTCCTTTTCCATTCCTTGTCAGCGTGGCTGGTCTTTTTGGCTGTCCCAAGGACTACTTTTGCAAACATGGAATGGATCTCCTACTATATGTGACAGTGCCTAGCCAAACCGATCCTGTTCTTCCTCATACTTGGTAATCCATCTCCCACCTCTTTGCCTTTGCATGGGCTGTTCCCCATACCTGGAATTCATGCCTGCCTAGTTCCTTCTTAGATTCCCTAGTTTCCTTCAAAGCTCAGCTCAAATACCAATACCTAAGTGAAGCCTTTCCTGATTCTTTCAGATGCTAGAGCTTTCCCTACAATTTTTTTGCTTTCATTTTCTATAAATTTTTATGTATATTTGCTGTCTTCTCTGCCTCTGCCCATAGAATGTAAGCTCTTTGAAGGATTGTTTCATTTTTGTCTTATTATCACTAGTATCTGGCACAATACCTGGCCAGAGAAGGCCCTTAATGAATACTTGTTGATTAATTGATTGATAGTGGTTTCCCCCTCACTTGAAGTCTAAGTATAGATCATTTGTTATGAAATCTGTCGAGAAATGTCACAATCTCTAGAAAAGCTAATGGTGAATTAGTGAAAAACTAATCTCAAGAAAAACACACTGTAACTGGTGCTTAATAAATGTTTGACTCCTCAGACTCAATGTAATGGATAGGTGCAAAGTGGGCATGAATAGGCTACAGCATCATTGTCCAGGAGAAGTGGCATAAAATTATTATTGGAGAAATGTATCTGTGTGTTCGTCCTTGGTTGCTGAAGAAGACTATGCCATCAGAGAAATGATGACATAACTCGCACTTGACTTTGTTTTTGAATGAAGGAAGGCTGTGCAGATCACCAGCCTCACTTCTCCTCCAGAGCCATCTGAATGCAGTGACCAGATATTCATCAGGATGACTGGAGATGACTCAGGATGAGGCAATTGGGGTTAAGTGACTTGCCCAAGGTCTGTGTGAGTGTCCAGTGTCTGTGGTGAGATTTGAACTCAGGACCTCCTGACTTCTGCACTGGTACTCTATCTACTGCACCACCTAGCTGCCCCTAGAAATGTATCTACAGGAAAGGAGGAGGGACAGTTCTCTGATGAGAGGGAGGAATAACTGATGGATAGGTAACTCAAGCACTCCATTGGTACCCAGACAATGCCAAGAGACAGAAAAGGCCTATCTTAGATAGGGGGTCATTTGAAAGGTTTATGAGCAGGATCAGAAGATTTCAGCCATCCCAGCTGGAGAGAGTATGCACATTGATTAGATCACAGATCTCAAAAAGTGCTTTGATAGGTAGATGGCAATCCCCACTACATCCTTTCTCATTAGATACTGAAGTCCTTTCCAACTCTGTGACCCTGGGCAAGTCACTTCAATAAACTTGGAGTCTTGGTTTGTTTTCTTTTAATCTGTAAAAGTATTTGCATTACCTATTTTATAAGGCAGTTGATCAGAAAGTGCTTAAAGTGTCTCTATAAATGTGATTTATTACTGTTATTCAGCTACACCACAAGGTTCCTCTATGGCCTAATTATTTTTCCAGCCTTATTTCCCGTATACCCCTTTATGCCCTCTCTCTGAACTGGACCACTCACTGCTCTCTGAGTGCACCCCAGATTTTTCTGCTTTTTTACCTTTATTTACACTATTCCCTCTTCCAAGAATGCCCTACCCACCCCTCCACACTCAAGTTGGCCTGTCCAGTTCCTCAACCTGTCCTTCATGGCCTAAACGCTGTCTTCCTAATGAAGTTTTCCTTAATCTTTCCCAAACTAGAAGTAATTGCTCCATTCCCTGAACTGAATTTTTTACACTGTCATATCATGGTTGACTGTAGATTTTTACATATATGTCTTATCTTTCCATGTAATCCCCATGAGATCAGGAACCCCATTTCATTATTCTTTGCATCCTTCAGAGTGCCTAGAACAGTCCTTGACACAAAAGAAACATACAGTATGTTATATTATGTGACAGCTAGGTGATGCAATGTAGAGAGTGCTGGGACCCATATTGGAGTCAGAAAAAACTGAGTTCAAATACTTCCTATACAGTAAAAACAGTATCGGTGGCTCCATTTTGCCTTTATCCACCATTTTGTGAAGATAACTTTTAGCCACTTTTAATTCACCTAATTTTGGAGAAGAACAAGGTTACTCCCCCTCCCAGAGGTCACTCAACTTAAAGAATGTCATAAGACTACCTCTTTCTCACATCAGTGTTTCCCAATCTCTTCTACCAGGTGTCTTACATAGGAAAATGATAAATGTTGAAGAAGTGGTAAATTTGACCACTAATGTATGATTGGTGGAATTGTGAACTGATCTGACCATTCTGGAAAACAATTTGGAACTATACTGAAAGGGCTATAAAACTGTGCTGCATATTCTTTGATCCAGCAATACCACTGCTAGGTCTGTATGCCAAAGAGATCATAAAAGAGGGGAAAGGACCCATGTGTACAATAATATTTATAGGAACTCTTTCTGTGGTGGCAAAGAATTAGAAATTGAAGGGATGCCCATTAACTGGGGAAAGGCTGACAAGTTGTGGTATATGAATGTAATGGAATGAATACTATTGTTCCTTAAGAAATGGTGAACAGGTAGACTTCAGAAAAATCTGGGAAGACTTGCATGAACTCATGCTGAGTGATGTGAACAGAACAAGAACATCATACCTGGTAACAGCAACATTGTGTGATGGCCAGCTTCGTTAAACTTAGCTCTTCTGAGTAATGCGATGGTCTAAGGCAGTTCTAAGGAACTCATGACAGAAAATGCTATCCACCTCCAGAGAAAGAACTATGGATTCTGAATGCAGATTGAAGCATACTATTTTTTTCTGTGTTATTTTTTCTTTCTCATGGTTTTCCCTTTTGTTCTGATTCTTCCTTCACAGCATGACTAATGTGGAAATACATTTAATAAGATCATATAGCATAATACACATATAGCCTAAAAAGAAAAGAATCCAGGTGTCTTGATCCCTACATCCTGTTTTTCCTGTTTTTCACTCCCTCCAAATTGTACGTTAACTATGTAGAAACCAGTGGTCACCGTCACTGGCTACTGAGAGCCACGGACCTAGTTTGTTTCTGTAAACTTTTGCATTGCTAAATAAACGGTTGTCTAGATGTCACTATTCCATTTCTTTATTCCACCTTAACATGCCTCAGATACTTACTATCAAGATGGTCCTGAGCAAATCAATTTCTTTTGTCCTCATCTATAAAATAGTTTTAATAATGGCACCTACAGGATGGTTGTGACAGGGTAGTTGTGAGGATCCTGAGACAACATGTAAAATGCTTTGTAAACTTTGAAGAGTTATGTAAATACTAGCTCTTATTAACATCATAAATTACCTACAGCCCAGGGGCACCCCTCCCTCCCAGTAGCCCATGGTGTTGGATGAATGTAGACAAGTTCCATAACTACCAGCCTTGGAGAGCCTCTCTGGTCATTCATGTGACTTAGCCAAGGGCCAGGACATGGAACCTACTGGAATGAGCTGAGACACAGGCTCAGGTCCCTGGGGGGGACCTGTCAGATAATATAACATATTGTTACATTCTAAACTAAGCTTGTTCCTCCTCAGCCGATACAGTTCTAGGATTGTGTTGATATCAAGGGGTCGTTTGTGGATAGATGTGTGTTCTGGATTGGAGTTTAAATGTTAGTATTCATTCTCATGAAAGCATTGTGTGGATGTGTTGGGTTTTTTAGGTGTATTTCCTTACTCAAATTGTTGCCCTTTTTCTACTCATTTAACAAAAAATGTGGGAACCCTTCCTGACGCGTGTCCCTCTTAACTTGGGAGGTCTTGAAGAATTTGTTGTAATTTGCAAAATTATAGTCTGCTGTGTAATCATTTATGAGAATGTTACATAAGAAGAGTCCCCAGGCTGATCCCTAGGAGATTCTAATCTGAATACTTGCCATCAAAAGAAGGGCCTATTTATTCTACCTTTTCTTTCCATCTTTAGGCCAGTTCTCTGTATGAGAAAAAATATCACATTACCCATAATCCCTTTGTAACACTAAATTAGGAGGGAAAGTTGAAGTATTTTTAAAGTGAATTTAGCAGCCTTGATTGGGTCATCTCAGTGTGGAGTTTTAGATGCAAATGTCCGGCATGAACACATTAGTAGTACACTTAAGTGCCCTGGGGGTATGAAAAAAGAGCTCAGAAAGGAACGTGGAAAGGCCCAAAAGACAAACTTGATTTACCTTGCTGTTCTGTGTAGGGTTCTTCTAAGCCCCATGTCCTACTGAAAATTATAATGGTGCTATCTCTAACACACTGAGGTAGATTATTGATGCCTTGATGTAGACTACCAAATCATTTGAAGTGTTGGCCATACTCCATCAAGTATGTAGGCCTGATTCACTGTCATTGCAACCAGAAGTCCTGCTACATATGTGACTACGTATTGTGATCGTGGGTAGAAGACCCAATAGACAATAATACAAAATATACAGAGTAGTTAAATTACAGTGATATTTTTCTTTATAAAAGGATTAACTTCAAAATTAATTTAAAAGGTGGTAACCATCTTCTCTTTCCCATGTTGTACATTTAAAACATATGTACTGTAAAATTTGCCTTATAAGAAATTTATCAGGGATCTATAATAACATGTGTGCACTGAGCATATTTTCCAAATCAGAAGGTTGGCAAGATGGTCTGCCGTAGGAAATTTATTTCACAAAGGCTTAATAAAGGTATTTTTTCCCCCCTGAAATCAGGATTGCCTCAAAAAATACAGTGGTGGTGACTGCTTGCTCTATTGATGCACAAAAAAAATACTCAGTCATGGTGCAGAAGGAGACAGAAGAGAAAAAAACACCCGGGCCCCAAGAATAGCTGTTCAATGTGTCCCTTCACCCCACCCCCACGACTCAGCCAGTATTCTCTCCCTATGGGTGATGATGCCATGACTCAGCTGCAAAGAATTTGGGTCAGGGCCACAAAAAAGAGCTGAAACTCAGGATGCAGGTTTTCACCCCTGTTTCATCACAGGGGTCATTGGCAAATCCTGTTTGCCTAATACTACAGTTCAATTATAACATTTAAGGCAGAAGCATTAGGTTTTTACTTTTTAAAAAAGGAAATGTACACGTCCATTTTGTTACAGGAGACAATTCCTGTTACATTCTATACTAAGCTTGTTCCTCCTCAGCCGATCCAGTTCTAGGATTGTGTTGATATAAATAAATGCAGGGGAAAGAACTTGGAAGGGATGATGAGCTTGTTTTTGAACTGGACTGTCTTCTGAGACCAAAAGAAGAGGCCATGTTTCATAGTGGAATATATACTAGGGGGAAAGGGAAGGGAATAAACATACAGCACCTACTATGTGCCGGGCATAGTATGCTTTTTACAAAGATTATGTCATTTATGTTCACAACAACTCTATTGGCTGGATGCTATTAATATCCCCACTTTATGATTGAGGAAACTGAGGCAAACAGAGGTTAAGCGATTTGACCAGAGTCACACAGCTATTAAGTGTCTGAGGCCAGCTTTGAGCTCTGGTCATCTTGATTTCAGGCCTGGCCTTCTATTCACTGTATCAGCAGCTGCTCTCCACTGGAGAGACTTAAATTTTCAGATGTGACCTGTGTTTCGATGTGTTTTTCTTTATTATGCTTATTTGTGACTAGATAGGGTTTCTATTTGGGGTGAGGAGATAGAGGGTTAGTTAGAAGGTACTCCATAGGAACCTCAAACTCAACATGTTTGAAACAGAACTCATTATCTTTTCCCCCAAAACTTACCCCCCTTATCAAACTTCCCTCTTTCTGCCAAGGACACCCCTCAGCCTTTCCATCACCAGTTTCTCATCAAGAATGTCCTTGATGACATTCTCAACTCCTTACTCTTAGTTGTCAGATCTCATAATTTCTATCTCCACAACATCTTTCAAGTACAAATCCCTCTCTCCACTCCCATATCACCAACCTAGTTCAGATCTTCAACACATCTAACCTGGTCTGTTGCAGTAACCTCTGGCTCAATAATCTTACCGGTGCCAATCCAGCCTCTACACCAAGGCCAAAGAGATTTTCTTAAAGTGCAGGTCTGGTTACATCACCACCACCACCACCACCACCCATCCCCCAATATCGAGTCACTCACTGCTAACTCAAATAGAAACTCTTCTGTTTAGCATTTCAGGTTTTCCCCAGCCTGGCCCCTTCCTCCCTCTCTGGTCTATTCTTACATATCACTCCCCTCTTCACTCACTGCAAGAGAGACAAATGACTACCTGCTGTTCCTCACACGAAGTGGTTTATCTGATTCATCTTTGGTCTCTGGACCTTTGCACTGATTCTCCCTCATGCCTGGATTGTCCTTTCACCTTCATTTCCATATCTTGGAATATCCAGTGTCCTTCAAGACCCAGTTCTGTCACCACCAGCAGATGAACCCTTTCCCAGATCCTGCTCCCACCCCCACCAGTCTTCTAGTCTTCTAATGCCTGCTCTTCCCAAACCACTGTGTGAGAGAGAACGAAAATAAGTAAAACATTAAAAATATACAGAAGAAAACAAAGTTCAGAAAGGGATACAAATAGAGTAGTTTTATTACTGCATTGTTAAATTGAGAGATTTTTGTTTCAACAAAAATTTTCAGTTTCCTAAACAATTTTCTTTTTTGCTCTTTTATGTGGAAAGTTAAATTTGTTAGTGATTAAGCCCACACTAAGAAATTTTTTTAAAAAGAAAAACAATCTAATTAGATAATTGATCAAGTATCTCTTAAGTACTTCCTCTGTACTGCACCCCCCCCCCCCATCTCCAGCTGTTCTGATTTAAATCCTACCCCTAAAGCCAGGTAGCTCTGGAAGGGGAAAGTGAGACTGGTGACTTTGCACAACCCTCCTGTTGAGAGTCAGGTGCATCCCAAAATGTACAGGTGTATGTGGTGGTGTATGTGTGGCAGGGTTGGTTGGTTGTTGTCTTTCGTTTTCCAAAGAGGACAAAAATGATATCACCATGATAAAGTGAAGTTTCAGTGTGTCCAACTGTGGGTGATCAGACCAATAGGAGCTTAGAATGCTCTAGCACAGGTTGAGCACAGATAGTCTGTATGAATTTTGGGGATGGATACTCCAAATTTGTGCATCCTATGTTTATTTTGCTCTGTCTCAATTTTGCTTTGCTCATAGAGCACAGTGCCCTTTCTGATATAGGCATGCCATACTGAGCGGTCCTGTGCCAGTGTCTCCCATGTTGCCCAGTCAAATCCAAAGTTCTTGAGAGAGACCTTGAGAGTGTTCTTGTTTCGCTTCTTCTGACCTCCATGTGATCACCTGCCCCATGTGAGAGCTCCATAAAATAGTCTTTTTGGCAAGTATGTATTTTGCAATTCAAACAACGTGGCCAGCCCTTTGGAGTTGTGCTCTCTGAAGCATAGTTTGAATACTTGGCAGTTCAACTTGAGCAAGGACTTCAGTGTCTGGTACCTTATCCTGCCAGATGATCTTCAGAATCTTCCTAAGACAGTTTAAATGGAAGCGATTCAGTTTCCTGGCATGGCATTGGTAGACTGTCCATGTTTCACAAGCATATAACAATGAGGTCGGCACAACGGTTCTGTACACCTTCAGTTTGGTAGTCAGTCTAATACCTCTTCTCTCCCAAACTTTTCTTTGGAGCCTCCCAAACACTGAGCTAGCTCTGGCAATGCGTGCATCAACCTCATTGTCTATGTGTATATCCCTGGAAAGTACATGGGAACTTATCCACAGCATTCTAAACTTCTCCATTTGTTGTAATCGATGGTTCCATGTATGGATGGTGTAATGGTGGCTGATGTTTTCATCACATGCTTCATCACTTGTCTGTTACCACAGGACTTTGAGGCATAATAGTAAAATAGTATGGGTAATGTCTTTTGATTTTGGCATAAATTGGATTTAAGTGAGTCACAGTTGCACGAAGTCAGCCTTACTCTCTCCGCCAGAGTCATCATACTCCAGTGGCAGGACAGGGTCAAGACAGCTGGCAATGGCTCAGGATGCAGTGGATGACGTTGGCATCTTCGGTGTCTAACCAAGCTCTAAGCGTGCCACATCGCCTGCTTCAGCTGCCTTCATGGCCATTGGAGCAAATTGTTCTCCTCTGATTCTACCAGAGGAAGTCTTCACATGCTAATGAGTTTGAGACCCCTTGGTTACCCTCAACCTGGTTTGGCTTGTCTGCTGAAATGGTTTACCAGGGTATGGTCACTGCTCATGCGGTCTTCTTGAAGCCACAGGTGAGAGTTGAGTGGAACAGGTGAACACCAAAGGCCTCGGCAGTCATCACACTGAAGGTACTGTTCCTCCCTGAACACACCCTACACCCTGTGTGGCAGGGTAATATAGAATGAATTCACTCAGGCTGTGTCCAAATCAAGTAAAGACATTTATTGGGAGTAACACAACACACCAAGCAGATGCCTCTGCCCCTGAAGGGATACCCCAGCTTAAGAGGAGGAGGGGTACTGCTCATTAAGGGGGACAGCAGCTCCTTAAGAGAGACAGCCCCCATAAGGGAGGGTCCCCCCTCAAGAGAGAGGATTTCTTAAGGGAGATGCCCACTTAAGAAGGACACCCCTGAAAGGCAGATGCTGGGTAGCCAGGGGAAGCTAGGGATTCTAATGGAGGAAAACTTGCCGTGGTTGGGGAGATGAGGTAATCAGGGACACATGGCAAGGCAGTGAGGGTAATTCTGAGTTTCTTGAATGTCTAGGCATGTCATTCAGCTGAGGGTGGAGGGGCCCTGTTAGTTTTGGTATTTCAGTGACCAGCTTACTGGAATCTAATTATCTTCTAAAGTGGCTTTAAGTAGTACTTGAGATAATGGGCTTCTCGTTGACTAGGCTATTTGGATCTCATCACTCCCTCACTTAAATCCAATCCACTTGCAAGTCCTCACTGAACCTTCCTGAGGCTACGGTCCTCTAGGAGGATGAAGGACAAAAAACCACAACTCTGGACTGGACTGGAAGTCAGAAAAACCTGTGGGCCTCTTCAGCCATTGGACAGCTCTTATGACCTTAGGCAAGTTCAGCCATTGGACACCTTAGGCAAGTCACTGAATCTAGGCCTGGGCTTCCTTATCTTTAAAATGGAATCTGACCAGATGATCTGCAAAGGTACCTTCCCTGATAGAATTTCACTACTTTAATATGTTACTATGTACAAAAATGTTTTATGCTTTCTATAATGCCCAACTAGTAACAATTCTCTTTTCCATCTTCTGTACACCAATTTCTTAAAAATTACACTGATGCCTTTGTTGCTTATAGCATAGTCTTTTCCTATCATGTGCTGCCCCTTCAACCTGACTTGGAACAATCCTTTGTAATAAGGAAAAAAGGAGAGAAGTGAAAATCATCAGTAAAGTGAACACATGTGATACCGCATACAACATTCCATGTCTACATACCCTCCCCTCTCTGCTGAAAGTGTGCTTGGCCATCTCTTTCCCAGATCAAGTTTGATCAGCTGTCTAAGCTGAGTGCAACTGCCCTTGGTTGTTCAAGTTTTCAGCTCTGTCTCACCCTTTGTGAGCCGTTGGAGGTTATCTTGACAGAAATACTGGACTTGTTTGCCATTTCCTTTTCTAGATGAGAAAACTGAAGCAAATGGGGTTACGGGTCACACAGCTAATAAGTATCTGAGGCTACATTTGAACTCAGGAAGATGAGCTTTCCTGACTCCAAGCCTGGGACTCCATCCACTGAGTCAACAGCTGCTGTAATTGTCCTTTAGGTAATATTTCACATTTATGGAGCACTTTAAGATTTGCAAGACATTTTATTCAAAATGATTCCATGAGATAGAATGGGTAGGTAAGAGGAAGAGAGAGAGAATTTGGAACTTAAATAACTTTTTAAATGAAAAAATTTTAAAAATGATTCCATGAGGTTGTTGGTAGAAGTGTTATCATACTCACTTCAGAGAGAGCTGTGTGACTTGCCTCTGGTCACACGGACAGGAAGCCCTACGGTCGGGTCTTGATCCCTGCTTTCCTGAACAAGATCTGAAGCTCATTTGACCAGACATGCTCCAAACCTTGCCTAGCAAAGCGAACATCCGTGGATGAAGTGTAGGTCTTCCCAAAGCACTTCTTTTGGAGCCTTCAATTCTTCTGAACTAGAGAAAATGTCACATATATCTGGGGTAGGGAGAAGGGAGGAAACTTTATGCAAAACCTAATTAGTGTTGACCATTTACCAGTTTAGTCTAAAGAAACAATCAGCTTTCCCCTTAACTAAAGTTTTGTCCTAAGAAGAAACAGAATGGGGGTGGGGGGGAGGTTCCCCCCTAACCAAGGGTTTGTTCAGAAACTAACAGAATGTGTGGTTCACCATACCAAAGGTTTGACTAAGGATCAAGTGTCAGGCTGTATAGGGCTATAACATGCTTAAGTATTCTCATTAAACCAGAATATTATACATGCATCCAGTCAGAAAATAATTCTGAACTCAGATGTAAATAAATTGAAGGAGACCCTTTATACACTTAGAGTAATCTCAACTCAGGATGCCTGTGCCAACCAACATTACAGGTTCCACATATGTTAACCATAATATGAGAGGAATTTCTTAATAGGATAGTTTGTAAATATAATAAGATAAGAATAGTGTTAAAGTGTCAATTCAAATTACAGATCCTGGATGTCTGTGTTTCTTTTATCATTAACGTGAGAAAATTACATGTGTCTCATTACATATGTTCGTAAAATATACCAACATAAGAAAAGTCCCATTATTCAAGATAGTGTCTGGTTCAAGGCATCTTATCCTAGACAGTCACAAACAGATGAATGCTCCTGATCAGTTGCATCCAACCTTGTAGTGGCTGTCTCAGGAGGGGCATTTTAGATTCAGTCAGAGAGCAAAGCAAAGCATGTCTGTTACGTCAAGCACGTGAGGCATTATGGTAGGTTAAGCTCAGAGTGGGCCAAAAATGTCTTTCTCCTGATTGGCTAATCTAGGTTTTAGGCCTTTCTCAGGTGATGGGGCCTCAAAATGGTTCACATTAGCAACCTACAAAATTCTATTCAAACCTTCCAACCCTAAATTCAGTCTAAATTACTTTGCCTTTAATCATAAGTCCCCAAAAGGAGGCAGCTAGGTGGCACAATGGATAGAGTGCTAGACCTTTAGTCAGGAGGACCTGTATTCAAATGTGGCCCTTAGACACTTATTAACTGTGTGACCCTGGGCAAGTTGTTTAAACCCAATTGCCTAAAAAAAGAATTTTTTTCCAAAAGTCTTATGGTGTTATTGTTTATTCTAAAAAGAATTTAAAACATGTATATCACAAAAAATATGAGATTAAAAGTTAGAATATGTATTATTTTCTAACCAATGAGTAGACCTATTGGACTAACTGTGCTATTTAAGACCACAAAAAAGAAAGTTACCTGAAATTTAATATGATGTCCATGTTGATTTATAGTCAAAGCACACACACGTATTGCATAATTATTTAGAAATAACATTGTAATACCCATGCTGGAAAACTGCTATTCTGAATTTTAACTGTGTTAGACAACTGAGTTTTCTTGGCAGGTATGGCTTACTTTCCTATGGCAAACATAGTTTTTCCCCTTCCCAGGATTGTCTCTGCTTCAGATTTTGCCCTTGTCTTCTTGCAAGTCCAAATACAGACTCAGAGGCGTCACTGAGGATCAACATTACCCAGCTCTTGGGGGCTGGTGTTGTAACTAAGTATGGAACTGACCTCTAAATACCTCTCAGAGCTGTTGCCCATGAGTAATTACTATTCTTTCTCAATATAGTCTGTGCTTTGCTACTCAAAGGTCATCATCGCTAGTTAATATGTATCAGCAACTACCATGTCTGCTTACCATTAGAAGGATCTTTTACAATTTGTAAAATGAATGATAAAATTTCCAGGAATTGAAAGAACACAAATTCAAATTTGAAAAAAAAAATAGCTGCTAAATACAATATACTTTCAACATTTTGGATTAGTTGAATTGTTTTCTTTACACTATTGCATAAAGATAGCTAATGATGGGAGGCACATAGCACAGAAAAATTTGTGGACATGACTACATTAATTCAGAATAGCCCTGATCAATAGGGTTCAGTGATCACTTCAAGGGATTTTCCCACAATACCCATAACGTAATTATGGCTTACTCTGCAGGGTTATCTCTCTGGGGCATCCCTGCTCTAAAATTCCATGAATTGAGGAAATATCTAACACATAAAGTAAGCTATCTCTATAACTTCACTGCCAATAGTATTATTCTAAACTATTTTATAAAATGAAGAAAAATCCTCTGGTAGAATAAGATATTAGTATAAAACACCATATGTAATCCACCTATAAAAACTGAATTATCTTGGTATTAAATACTGTAATAGAACTTTAACATCTGACATTAAAGATGTATTTAATATATCTGCATCACATCTATATAGGTATGGACATGTATATTTGCATGTATGTAGAGATATATATACTAGAAATCGATACACACATGTAACTTCTTTTTAAGCAGCCTAGTGGATCCTGACGGACTAGTTTGGACCTCTGATTCTCTTTCCTCATTGGTAAAAAGGAGACAATAAGGCCCATGGTACCTAGTCCATAGGGATGTTGTGAGGCTTATGTGAGAAAATACTTGTAAAGCACTTTGCAAAACCAAAACCGCTCTACTGTATGTATCCATTATTAATATTATTCATTTCCTCACCTTTTTTTGATGGACTTCAGATAAAAACAGTCCTGGGACAAGTTAGCATCCTGCTAGTACTATTTTATAATTAACCTTCTGTGAGTTACTAGACAGATGGACAAAATAACCACCATTTTGCAATTGACTAGAAGTGTTGGCATTGAAGCTCTTCTCCGATGGGCTTACTGAGATTATCTTAGGGCCAATTCTGGGTAGCAAACAGGATGATGGAATAATATGTATCTCATGCTTTTTTTTATTTTATTTTATTTTTTTTGGTATATGATTCTTATTTCTTCTTCAGGGTCTCTGTATTTTGAAAGCTATTCATTCCACATAACTTGGACATTATGAGTATTTGTTATGATGATCTGTATTATTTTTTTTTAATATTTTTGAATCAATGTCATGGACAATTACGGACAACAGTTCTGTCTGTGATAATGGTCTGGTTTAGTAATGTTTATATGTTGGACTCTCAAGGACGTCTTCATCAAATTTGCAGATAACACAAAGTTGGGAGGTATAATCTACATACTGGGTACCAAAGCCAGGGTCTGAAAAGTTTTCAATGGTTTAGAACATTGGGCAGAACCTAATAATATAAAATGTGATAGGGATAAATCTAAAGTTTTTTTACTTGGGTTCAAAAAAATCAATTCTGCAGTATAGTAGGGGGGATACAATACAGACAACTGTTTATGTGGAAAAGATCACAAACTTGTAGTTTTCCATAAGTTCAATATGAGTCATTAGTGTGATATGGCAGCCAACAAAGAGAATCTGACTTTGGGCTACATTAAGATAGGCATATTATATAAGATATATATATATATATATATATATATATATATAATATAATGTATATTATATAAACACATAAGATATATGTATTATATAAGATATTTTCAGAAATAAGGAGGTGAGCATTATGCTGTACTTTACCCAGATAAGACCATATCTGGATATCTTGTTTTAGGAAAGTCATTGTGTGGTTGAAAGAGTACTAGACTTGAAAGTTTGAATACTATCTCAGACACTAACTATGTGACCCTGGACAAGTCACTTAACCCTTCTCATCTTCAGTTTCCTCATTTGTTAAATATTCATTACCAGTTCTCTAGCTTTTCCCTCACCAATTGCCTCCACCCTTACTCCCCTCAAATCAATTCCGCCATTATTACTGGATAGAATTTGTCCATCTACTCCCACAACTCTTACATCCCCAATCTCCATCCTAATAACTTTCCAACCAAAAGGTCAGCACTCCTCTTAATGTGTGCTCTCCTCCCATTTGAATTGTAAGCTCCTTCAGGACAGGAACTATCTTTGGTTTTTATATTTATATCTCTTATTGTTGTTGTTTAGTTGTCTTCAGTTGTGTTGGACTCTTCATGACCCCATTTAGGGGGTTTTCTTGGCAAAGATACTGGAGTTGTTTGCTATTTCCTTCTCCAGTTCCTTTTTCAGATGAGGAAACTAAGGCAAACAGGGTTAAGAGAATTACCTAGGGTCACATAGCTAAGAGTCTGAAACCAGATTTGTGTCTCTAGTATTTGACTTTTTGGGGGGGTGGGGGTGGGAATCAAGTGACTTGCACAGGGTCACACAGCTCGTAGCTGAGGCTGGATTTGAACTCTTGATTGCAGGGTAGTGCTTGACATTTGTGCAGGTTTAATAAATTTTTTTTATTCATTCATTCATTCATTCACTCATTCATTCATTCCTACAATATATATGAAGGACACCTAATGGCTACCTCCTAGGGCTTAAAAGTATATCAAATGAATCAAAGAGGCTTGGTTCTGTTTGGCTCCACAGGACTGGATCACAAGTACTGGAGGAAACTTGAAAAGACACAAAATTAGGTTTGAAGTCAGGAAAAGCTTCCTAATAATTAGAATCGTCCCCAAGTGGAATGTCCTAGGACAATAATGCCTTAGGACAATATTCAGCAGTCAATACACATTCATCAAGCTTCTACAGCCTTTTAGGCGGGGTGCTAAGCACTGGTAATACAAATAAGAAACAGGAAAATAATTCCTGTCCTCAAGCAGCTTAATTTGTTGTGGTTCACTCTTTGTGTCTGACTCTTTGTGACCCCATTTGGGGTTTTCTTGGCAGAGATACTGGAGTTGGTTTGCCATTTCTTTCTTCAGCTCATTTTACAGATGAGGCAATCAAGGCAAACAGGGTGAAATGACTTGCCCAACTAGTAAGGGTCTGAAGTCAGGACTTCATGCCATATACTCTATCCACCTATCTGTCCTTAGAGTCTAATGGGGGAAGACAATACGCAAAAAGAAGCTGAAAGTGGGCAGAGAGGCTTTAGGAGGAGGGTTTGGCTTATTTGGTTTGTTTTGCTCCTATCCGAGGGGACAGGCATCTGAGGAGACTTGGGGAATATTTGTTATTAAAGCGGAAATCTCATGATGACAAGGTTTCTGGTGATAAACTTATTCTGGGGGAAAGCATGTTCATGAGTGAAAGCCAAGCTGAGCAGCTGGTGGGACAGGAACCTGCTATGTACCATATACATTTTAGCTGTCATTGTTATTACATTAAAAAAACAGAGAATATCCAGAATCATGCCATCAGAATGAGGAAGGACTTCTGATTCATGCTATATGGAATGGCCTGCCTTCGGAGGAAGTGAGCTCCCCCTTCATTGGAAGTCTTCCAGTTGACCACTTGCTGGTCATGGGAATTCAGTTTTAGTCATGAGTTGGACGGGATGACTTCTGAGATGCCATTTAACTCAGAAAGTGTGACTCTAAGATGGTATGAAAGGATTTTGATCTACAGTACATCAGCAGAAGAAACATTCACTTAATAAAATCACTGATCCATCAAAAGTATCAAAGTAAGAATGTGCTCATTAAAATCAACTATTGATTCGCAGGCCCTGCATTTCCCAGTCTCAGTGGAATCACTACTTAGCTATCTATTCCTCTCAGCAGGACTTCACTGAGGTTTAGAGGGAGTATTAACTCCTGCCCCACAGAAACTTCAGAAGTGAGATAATTTGCACAATCTGTTACAAAGCAGCTGCTTTCACATACATTTTTCCTAGTGGACCTTTACAATAGTCCTCTAGGTTACATAGAGTGATACACATCAGAGAGGTCAGACAGCTTACCCAGGATAAGGGAGTGGGGGAGGCCAAACTTGAACCCAGTGTTCTGATTCAGAGTTCAGATTCTTTCTGTACATTGCTTTAGTGAAGAGATACCTGAGGCAAATGTGGTTGATCTGGTATGAGAACCCTGGGAATGGCTAATTTAGGACCATTCTTTTGGGTGGTTGAAATAGAGACCCAGCATGGGGTCTGAGGAGGCAGAGGAAGTTAGGATGTAAGGGCGTCAGGATTTAGGGTGGAGAAAACAATTGTGAGTCAAGGATTGAAACTTATTGGGGAAGGAGAGTGAGTGACCTGGAAATCCACTGATTATAGTGAAATAAATGATGGTGGCAGGGAAGAAGGGTCTCACTGGGAAGCAAGAAATATCCAACTCTTCCAGCTGTCCCTGTGGGTCAAGAAGGAGAAGAGAAAGGGCAGCTAGCCAGCTTTAGAGAAGGTTCCAGGTGTTACAGTATCTTCCAAAGAAGGCTAGGTTTCAGAAAGCGCCAGAAGGTAGAAGAGACATGAGAAGAAGAGGAATGGGAGGAAGAAAAATTGACTTCAAAATAGAGTTTTTCAAAGGGCACAGAGGAAAGTGGACAGTAGAAAAGTGACAGGAACCAGAGCCAAGTAAAGGAAGAGGCTAGGCAGTCCAGGGTCAGCTAAGGGAGCAGGCTGGTCCAGCACTCCAGCAGGGAGAAGTGATTGCTTACTGATATCCTTTGCATTTCATTCCCTCTTGTATTAAGCTACCTTTGTCCCCAAGCTCTTCTTATAGATCTTTCTGGCATCCCCGATTCTTTACTCCATTACTAAGTCCTGGCACTCTGTGACTATTGATACTGAGACTGGTCCTCTGGCCTACTTGTGTGCTACTTTCTAGTTACTCACACCACCCTGTGCTTCCATAAGTGAAGACATGAAGCATTCCATTTTGCTACATACCTGAATATACAAATTAGACAAGAGGAAGTAGGATAGCAAATAATATAGTAAAATGAGATGTGCTTGAGAGTCAGGGTGATGTGGATAGAGTTGACCTGGGCGTTAGCAAGAGCTGGGTCAAACCCTACCTTTGACATATACCACCTCGGTAACAGTGGGCAATTGAATCTCTCAGTGCCTTAGGCACCTCTCTAAAACTATAATTCTGATAGACCAAAACAAGCATGCAGCCTTGTAGTACGGACTAAAGTCAATGGTTTGGAACTCAATGTCTTTCCCCCGTAATCATACCCTCTTCCAAAACTTCCCTGTTATCTAGAGCAACCACTGGGCATCCTCTCAGTCCCTCAGAGTCTCAACCTCAGAATCATCTTGGACTCTTCACTATCACCCCCAAGGAGGTACTGGAGGAAACTTGAAAGACACAAAATTAGGCTTGAAGTCAGGAAAAGCTTCCTAATAATTAGAATTATCCAATCTCTGTCACGGCCTGTCAATTTCACCTCTTCAACATCTCTCTGATGCTTCCTTTTCTCCTCTGACACTGCCCCCATACCCTAGTGCAGACCCTCATCACTTTGCACTCAGACTATTGCAATAGCCTTCTGGTGGGTCTGCTTGCCTCCACTCTGTCCCAACTCCAATCTAGCATCCAATCAACCTCCCAAGGGATCTTCCTAAATTTCAGGTACAGCCATGTCACATCCCTACTCAATAAACTCCATTGGCTCACTATCATTTCCAGGATCAGATACAAAATCTTCTAGCATTCCAAGACCTTCATCATCTAACTCCTTCCTACCTTTCCTTTCTTCTTACATTTTCTACCCCATCACATTCTCTGTTCCACTGACACTGACCTCCTGGCTGTTCTACAAACAAGACACTCAGCCCAGAACTTTCCTTTTGCCTGCTGGCTTCCCTTCATTCCTTCAAGTCTCAGTGAGACTTTTTATAGAAAGCCTTTCCCAATCCCTCTAGCGCCTTCCCTTAGTTATTTCCTATTTATCCTGCATATAGTGTGTATGAATTTGTCCATTTGTTTTCTCCCTGGTTTGATTGTGAGCCTGGTTTTGTATCTCCAGCGCTCAGCACAGTGCCTGGCAACAATACATAATTGACTGACTGTTACTACACTAAGTTTTGGGTTCCCCCAGGAAATGAAATGAATTTTGGGTTATTGGACCCTTCAACTATGTGAGATTCATTTCTTCCTCTCACTATACACCGTATTCCCCTCTCTTACAGTATTTACTCTTAAGTGTTTGGGGCCCTTGTCCAGAACAACTCTAATTTTTCCCCAAATCCCCTCCCCTTTTCCCTATTACCATCCAGGTTACCATCATCCTAGTCACCTAGGCTCCCTGTCTGGGTGGGACTCACCTCCCATATCTAGTCAAATGCCTGCTTCTGTTGATATTATTGTTTCCAACATCCCTTGTCTATGTTGCCTTTTCTTGTCTGAACATCGCCACAATCACTTCATGCCTAGACTATTGTGATAATCTTCTGTTGGTCTCCTTTCATACAGCTTTCAGCCATTCCAGTCTATCCTCCACTCAGCTACTGAAGTGTGCTTAACTAAAACATAATTCTGATCATGTCAGTAAACTCCAATGGCCCTGTTACTTCCAAGATCAAATAGAAACTCATTTTTTTTGACTCTTAAAGCCTTTTATGACCCGGTCCCTTCCTATTTTTCCA
Organism: Potorous gilbertii; assembly: GCA_028658325.1. Taxonomy (NCBI): domain Eukaryota; kingdom Metazoa; phylum Chordata; class Mammalia; order Diprotodontia; family Potoroidae; genus Potorous; species Potorous gilbertii. Next base: position 55,239,263 of record CM053772.1, read on the forward strand.
GTCTTTTTATACCTTACTCCTCACTCTGCAATCCAGGGACATGACCATCTCCCATGCCTGAAAAGCTCCCAAGATCACCTCCAGCTTTCTCTGTCCTCTGAGGTCTCATCTAAAATCCCACCTTCTACAAGAAGCCACAGAGAGTTTGGTGTCTCCTAGGGCAGGAGTATGTTAGATCGAGATCAAACTGACTCATGAAAGCTAACGGTTCAGTATGAGCACTTACACCCCAGAAAAATACTATCAATCAGTCTGGTTTATTGCTTTGTTAATTGTCTAGATTGAAGGAAGTGGTGGACAGAAAGTAAATGTTGAAGAGTAATTTTTAAATAACACTTACCAGAATATCACTGCCCCAGCTCATCCTCTGTGGTTGGGTACAGAATATAACTTCTATAGATGAGGGTATGACTGACAGTAGCTAATCTTTATTATGGAATAGGATAGGGAACTGGTCAGTAGCACTCCCTGAGACAAGTGATACTGTTGGAACATTACTGTGCAGAGAAACTCTTGAGAACAAGGATTTAAAATAGCATTATTTGTTATGCAAATGAAGAAACGGACCATACTGTTGTATGATATGTTCAGGGCCTCCTACCTTTCCAAATTTTCAGTGAAAATATGAACTATGAAAAACCCATAATGTTATAGACCAGTAATTTCAAAGTCAAATAGAAGCAAGGTCCACTAAACTATAAAAAAAAGGATCCAAAGGCAATGTATTGACTTAGAAAACACTATTCCTTTTTCTTTAATTAATGAACACATTAAAATCAGATGGAAACTAGCTGTAACTAACATATAAAAATTATTATTGTAAGTATGACTTTGTTTTCAATATTTCTGTATATTATATATGTATACATATCATAAAAGAATTATAAAAAGTATACAATTTTGTGTTTTAATATCAAATATTTGAAATCCTTATAAAGTTTATCATTACAAGAAGATTAAAAATTAATTTAATAGTTTTCTGGAAACTTGGCATCTTTTGCCAGAAATTATTTTATCAATAGCCATATGATAACTTTTTGTGATAACAGTTTTCAGTATGGATGATAAATGTTCATTTGTTAATGTCACTATATGTGATAGTCTTTAGGAATGAAAATAACTGCACACATAGATAAGTTCTGCCAAACTTTGCTAAGATTCTTGCAGCAGACATACCCATGTCAACAAAATATCTTGGCCAGTAAGAGTAAAAATCTGGAACACTAACTTCATTACAGTGCTGTGTTCCACTGAATTTTAACAAGTTCCATTTGAATGTTACTTTTTGCTTTTTCAACATCAAAAGAAAATGGAGCACTGAATTGTAAATAAAAAGTTTTTTTTTAATTTTTTAAACAATTTAAAATTTATTAACATTCTTTTTTTAAATTTTGAGTTCTAAATTTTCTCCCTCCCTCTCTTCTCTCACCCACTCTAGCTATATATCAATTATACATGTGAAATCATACAAAACATTTTTCTATGTTCATCATGTTGCAAAAAACATGGGGTAGGGGGAAGTATGTTTCAATCTGTACTCAGAATAAATTAGTCCTTTCTCTGGAGGTAGATGGCAGCTTATGTTTCAATCTGTACTCAGAATAAATTAGTCCTTTCTCTGGAGGTAGATGGCAGCTTCCATCATTGGGTCTTTTGGAGTTGTATTGGATCACTGTCTAAATGAGAGTAGCTAAGTTTTTCACAATTGATCATCCTTAGAATATTGCTATTACTGTGCAGGATGATCTCCTAGTCCTACTCATTTTACTTTGAACGAACTCATATGGTTTCCCTAGGTTTTTCTAGGTTCCCTAGGTTCCCTAGGTTTCTAGGTAACATTGTTACATAGTAGTATTCCATCATAACCATATACTGAAACTTGTTGGGCTATTCCCCAGTGAATAGACCTCCCCTCCATTTCCAATTCTTTGCCCCCCCCCCCAAAAGTTGCTATATATATATTTTTAAACAATGGTCCTTTTTCCTTTTTAATCTCTTTAGGATACAAACCTAGTAGTGGTTTTGCTGTGTCAAAGTATATTTTTTAGATAAAAGAACTGGCTGTTTATCATGTGACTCTCGGTTGGGGAATGGCTCTTACTTGTATAATTCGGCTCAGTTCCCTGTGTTTCAGAAATGAGAACTCTGTCCTAGAAACTTGCTGTACATTTTTTCCACTTTCCCGTTTTCCTTCTAATGTGGGCTGCACTGGTTTTGTTTGTGCATCAACTTTAATTTGGTGTCACTTTGCAGCCAAGGTTTTGTTCTGCTTGAGTCACTGGTGGTCCGGGGAGGAGGGCACAGGCTCCCTCGGCAGCCTGGCTCCTCCACCCATCTCTACAGTGACGGTGCTGAGCCGGGCAGCGTCCGGGCTCCGGAGCCAGCCGGAGACTCTGACCCGGGGACCGAGGGAGGAAGAACCGTCTGCCCTCCGCCGCGGGAAGCGGGCGTCTCCCCAGCGGGGGGCCTCCTCCCGACCAGAGGGCGGGGCCCCAAACAACAGGCGTTAAATAAAGGCAGACGGCACAAAGACGCAACCTCGGCTACCCCCACCCGCTGGAGCCACGAGGGCCCCTCGCGGGCTCACTGCGCACGCGCGAACGTTCCCATCCTCTCTCCCCGCCCGGCTTGTCCGTCGAGGTCCCAGGCAAGGGGCTCCCCGGTCACGTCCCTCCGCCTCCGGGTCCCGCCCCTGTAGCCCTACTATCGGACAAGAGGTTTTCGCGCGAAAAATCCCACGTGACCCGGAGGAGCCCGCGAGATCTCATGAATAATCAACACGCTTCCTGGGCACGTCATCAGTATGTATAAGGAGGCCGGCCCAGAGGCACTCCAGCCAATCCGGAGCAGCTCTGAGCATGAAGCCCCGCCCCCACCCGCAGAGCCGCCTGGCCTCGGCCGCCCAAACCCCTCCCCACCTGGTCCTCTCCCCTCCTGGTCCTCTCCCCTCCTCCCCCTCGCCGCCCGCCGCCCGCCGGCCTCGGGCCGGCTTCCGGTCCGGGGTCCGGGGTCCGGGGTCACGACCCCGGCCGCCGGTCAGCCCCGAGGCCGCCCTGCGGTCATGCGGCCTAGGGCGCGGGCCTGCCTCCTCCCCTGCCTCAGTTGGCTTGGCGAGAGCTTGGGTGCACGAAGCCTTGGAGCGCGCCTTGGGCCGCGCGGGGCGGGGCCTTTGTTTTATAAATAAAATGGGGGGGTCGGTTATTTATGGGAAGAGAAACGGGGAGCCTCCGGGGAAGCCGCGTCGCCTGGGGCCCGGGCGGCAGGCTCGCCCCCGGGGTCCGAAGGCCGGCTTGGACCGAGCCGGCGCCCCGGGAGCAGCGCTGCGGTTACTGAGGAGGCCGCAGGAGCCTCGCGCGGTGTAGACGCTCTCGTCCTTCCACGTGGGCCTCGTTCTTGGCCCTCCAGGTCAGCGCGCGGTCCGTGGGCACGCTCACCTCCCGTCCCCAGTAGGACCCCCGGGCGAGCCACAGCCTCCTGTGCGTGGGCCCTGGACTGGGCCGGCCCCAAATTTATGTTCTCTAGCTTGGCTGCAAGGCATTATTTTAAAAAAGGTAAATGTTTATGGATGTCCCATGCTTCTTTTTTATGTCATCCTAAGTTATTGTCCCCAGTATGCCCCCTACTATATGACCAACAATATATTTAACAAGGAAGGAAATCGCAACTGACAGATACTCTGAAAAAGTGAAAAAAAAGCTATACCGCGTAACCCCGGGGGACCCCCTGCCCCCACGAACAGGCTGCCTGGAGGGGTCTTCATATCCCTCTTTTAGTCATGCTTGCTATTTATTTTTGTTTACATTCACTTCTGATTTTTTCTTTGGTGAGTAGTTCTTCCCAGTCATGTTATAGGGAATATTGTCTTCTTGGCTCTGCTAAGTTCCCTGGGCATCGGTCTGTGTAGTTCTCTCTATGCTTCTCTATATTCATCCCATACATTTCTTACTGCACAATCATATGTTCCTTGCATTATCCCATTGGAAGTTCATTATAACCCTTGAGAAAGAAAGTACAAATATGATTAGCACTTTCCTTAAGTGAGAAAAGTTAAAGCTCAGAGAGGTTAAGTGATCTGCTCATGGTCACACAGCTAGTAAAATAGCAAAACCTGTTTTAGGACACAGTTCTCCCTTCAAGTTTCAGGTAAAATCTAAAACTTTGGTGACTTTAGTTCCATTTGTATTGAACGATATAAAAAACTTCTATCTAAGATGTTCTCTGCTATGATTTCACTTGAGGGTCATTTACACAAATAACAATCTACATTCAGTACAAACTTTTAAATCAAGATCTGTTTTGTGTACTAAATACCTTTGACTGTTCCCATATGATCCAGTCAGGTACTCATTCCGTGGTAAATATATACAGGGAAGTAAGAAGTATACAGTGTAAGTATCAGGATAGCTGCAAATGTCAGTTTCTAGATGAACTGTCATACAAACTTGGATAGGAAATGGGGGATACAGATGGTATCTTGAAATAGTCTGTTGGTAGTGTGAAAGACCAATTTGATTCAACAAATATTTATTCCAGAGGAGAGAATAGAAGAAGGGAGAGGGAAGGGGATATAGCAAAGAAGACCAAGAAAGAACACTCAGAGGAGTAGGGAGCACTCAGAGGAGTAGGAACAAAACCAGGAGTAAAAGAATTCTATAAAAAATAGCAGTTTTTCTTACATATTTAAAATGGAAAGGAGGGGGAAGTGGTGGGCTTCAGACTCTGGGAACTCCCCTTGAATCTTCCCACTTAATTTGGCCTTTCATACTCAAGATGCTGTGTTCATCCTCATTGAAAGCATTTGACCTAGTCTGGTCTTCCAACTTCTGTTATCTCTGGATTGCCCCAGGGTGTAAGATAGTTCCTGGAGGAACCGTGCCATATCATGATGGCTGCCAAGCCCTTTTGGGGGCTCTTTCCACCTTTGGTGTTCACCTGTGGCTCCTAGAAGCCTGCTTGGGCAGCAGCCACACCCCTGTTTCAGCAGAGGGGCCAAACCAGTTTGAGGATAACAAAGGGTTTGAGACCCCAAGCATGTGAAGACTTCCTCTGGTGGAATGGGCAGATGAGAACTTTGTTCTGATGGTGCTGATTCTAGTCCAGCTGAGATGTACAAGGCAGGGGGCCATTGCTTGTACAAAAGCTGACTGAAATTTTCCAGGTTATACGGAAAGAGGAAGTTATCCCTCAGGAGTCCAAGGATGCCTCCATTGTCCATCTCTGTAAAGGTAAAGGGAATAGATTGTCCTGCAACAATCACAGGGAGGGTCTTTCTCTTAGTCATTGCTGGCAAAGTTCTTGCTAGAGTCCTCCTTAATAGACTGATCCTTCACCTGGAAGACAATCATATACCTGAGAACCAGCGTGACTTCAGAAAGGGCCTAAGAACAGTTGATGTGGTGTTTGCTGCCTGACAACTCCAGGAGAAATGCCAGGAGCAGAACAGAGATCTGTACACAATGTTTGTAGATCTGACCAAGGTCTTTGACACTGTTAGTCGTGAGGGCTTATGGAAAATTATGTCAAAATTTGGTTTCTTGGAGAAATTCATCAGTATTTTATGTCAATTTCATGATGGCATGTTTGCCAGGGTTTTAGATAGTGGTCAATGCTCTCGTGCCTTCCCAGATAGGTCTGTGTGCTTGCTCCCATGCTTTACAGCTTGATGTTTTCAGCCATGTTGTCAAATACTTTTGATGAGGATGAACACAGCATCTTGAGTAGAATTCTTTCAGCAGGTCCTGGTGTGTAGGTATTTTGGGGTGTTGAGCACCCAAACCTCATGGTTCCCAGACCTCAACAGAATCATACTCATTTCTACTTAAACAATGGAAATGTATGCAGTGCAGCAACTCTAGAAACACTATGTGACAAAGTACCTTCAAGATCATACTTTTCAGCTTGTCAGTGAGAACATGCTGTGAGACAGAATCAAAACTTGGTTGAAAATAAGATAGATTTCACGTATCTCTTTGCCTGTGAGGACTGTTACACTATTAAAGTGGTTCTGTATCCCCTGGTGATCTGAAGTATAGTGCAGAGATCAGTGGTTCCTAGCCTAATCAAGTTTGAGGGCCCTTTTCTGATGTCACACAATTTCATGGACCTCCTCCTATGGTGTCCATAAATTTCACTAATCCCCTTATGACAGTGGTTTTATTTTTGTCCCCCCTCCCCCTTTTTGGAGCTAAATAAAGACTCAAATGCCAATGGTTAGAGTAACGGCAAGTTAGGTGGCAGGAGTGCCCTGGAGTCAGGAAGATCAGAATTCAAATCTGGCCTTACATATTACTAGTTATGTGACCCTGGGCAAGTCATTGAATCTCTGCCTCAGTTTTCTCATGTGTAAAATGGATAATAGCACCTATCTCAAAGGGTTGTCATGGGGATCAAATGAGATAATTACAATATATTTAGCACAGTGAACATATAGTAAGTGCTATATAAATATGATCATCATCATTACCATTTATGGATCCCTCACCCCAAAGGAACTTAGTCCAAAATTTAGGAATCATGATCTGTAAGTATTTATAGTTTGGTTTCTCATAGGATTGTTATTTATAATATTTGGGTGTATTCTTGACTTTATTAATGTAGTATTTCCTCCACCAGTGCAAATGACAACCTCTCCACATTTCATCATTCTGTATGGTTCTTGTCTATCTCCCTCCATGCAGGATCCACTCAATAAGCTGGAAGATGTCCTCTGGTTCTTTTAATATCTCAGGGGTACCAATCTGCTGTAGCTCATTCTTATTACATGATAATATTTCAGTATGATAGTATTTATACACATATGCCTTCTTTCCTCCACAGAGTCCTACTCTGAAATGTCATCCTGGCAAGGAGGTGACCCTTGGTTCTCAGAGGATATGTCAGTGGAGCTCAAGCTCTAACATGTTCTATCATGACAAAAAGGATTCAAGTGTGGTCCTAGTAACAGAGCAAGTCTGCTTTCTGAGGAGGTTGGCCACTTGGTGATGAATTTTTGTCCATATTAATCCATTCAATGAAGGAAAATATAAAATGGCATTTCATATCATACAGCCAGTGGTGGGAAGATGGCAGAAAAGGGTTCAAGGCTATGATAAAAACCTAGCTAATCTTTAGACTCTGTAAACTAACATGGCTGCTGCTCAATGTGACATCCTTGTCCATTGAATGGATAGACAACTGGAGGAGCTAAATTGTATCAATACGATACAATTGTATCCAGAAGGAAGAAGTTACAGCTAAATGAAAGGATGTGCACAGACTGTCCTTGGAGAGACAGATGAAACAATTGGTGCTTAATGAGTGTACAAAACCAATGACAAACAATGCGCATGAACATTTGGTCATCTATTGAAATACTCATGATAAGTTGGTACAGAAAGACTGCCGTGAAGGTTGTTTTAACTGATGTACCAACACCGGTTACAGAGGTTGAAGAGGAAGTAAAAGTCTATGAAGAATTTGATGAGACTCTCCAAATTAAATCAGTAAATACTTTGACACCTGGTGAGAAAAGTGAATTCCAAAATCAGGAATGAGTTATGAGAGAGGTCAAAGATTTGTAGGCACATATTACCAGTATATTGGGAATTCTTTCTTCTAGAAAAGAATTGACAGGTGCTGCACATTCAAAGACCATAAATTCACATAAATGATTGTATTTTAAGACAAGAAATACCCCTTTGATGTAAGAGTTACTCTTGAATCCACTTTTCTTCACCTAGCCGGCCACCACACCTATACCAGCCCAATTATGCTCACCTGGTACCTCAATGACAGCAAGAGTTTTCTACTTGCTCCCCTTTCCTAAAGTCACTCCCCACCCCATCCATGATGCTTCAGCTTCCAAAGGAATTTTCCTAAAGCACAGGACTGGCCATGGCATGGCCATTGTCTCCTTGTCATCTACAGATCAAATAGAAAATGCTGTTGACATGTAAAGCTCTTCCCCAAACTAGCATCCTGCCTTTCTACTGTTCCAACAATTTACTCCATTCCAAGCACTCTACAGTCTAGCTGTGCTGATCTATTTGCTCACAGTGGATGCTCTCTCTCTCCCCCTTAACTGAAATGTGCTTCCTCTTCCCCACTGTCTTGGAGAATCACTAATCCCATTCAACGGTCAGTTCATGTCCTTCCTTCTACAGAAAACTTTCCTAATCCCTCTAGCTGCTAGTGAATGAGTTACCAACAAAAACATCTCATTTTGTAAATACCTGCAGTAGACAGGTATTTGTAGTCTTCCTAAATAGAGTGTAAGTTTCTTGAGTTCAAGGACGAATTTAAGTTTTGTCTTTGGCACGCCACCTTCTCTCCCCCTATGCATCAGGTATATGGTAGACACTTAATAATTGCTAATCAATTGACTCTTCACTTTTAAATTCAAATACCCTAGAATTGCCTAACAAGCTAAGCAGTAGCTGGTAAGACTTACTGAGGTTTATCAGGATACTCTTAAGATTCATAAGATTTCCAAGTTGAATGAGAGCTCCAAGGTCATCCAGTCCAATGCTACTAATGTGGAAATCTTTTCTCGACAACACCCCTGAGGAGTGTTCATTCAGTCCTAATTTAACAATGACTACTCCTGGGGAACCCAGCAACCTTAGGGAAATGAACCATTTCACTTCTGAACATCTCTTTTAAGAAGTCTTTCCTTTACAGCTAGCTGGTCCAGTGCTGGATTTGTAGTCAGGAATACCTCAGTTCAAATCCAGCCTTAGATAATTACTGTGTGACAGTGGGCAAGTCACTCCGTCCCTATCTGCCTCAGTTTCCTCATCTTAATATGAGGACAGTGATAGCACTTATTTCCAAGGGTTGCTGTGAGGCTAACAGGAGATATTTGTAAAGTGCTTTGAAAATCAAAAAGTGATATTATTGTTCTTATATCAAGTCTCAATCTACCTGTCTCCAGCCTCTACCTCTTGCTCCTGGTTTTTGACCTGTATGCTGTAAGTACGAGTCTAATCTACTCTTCTAAATGAAAGCCCTTTTACATACTTGAAAGTAGCAATTAGGATTGCCCAGAGTCCCTTCTTCAGGCTAAAGAATTCTGCTTCCTTCTGTTAATCCTCATATGGCAGGGTTACCTGTCTCTTGCCATCCTGGTTGGAAGGCTGCAACCTCTTTTTCTAACTGCATTAGAAACTCCTAGGAATGGGAGATATGGCAAGAGATTATGTCTTATCTGATTTATGTTATCTTCATTTGCTACACAATTTGGAATAGGGCCAGCCCTATGACCCAGTGTCCTTAAGAAACGTTTCTCCACTGACCAATGGTTTGAATTTGCCAAATTGCTATGGGTCCTGGGTTAAGGGTACAATCTCTGGCCACTTATGCTTCAGAGACTGAAACTAGCATGGAAACTGCAAGGATGCTTAAAAATCTCTGTCAACCTCATCCTTGCTCTCCCACAGCCCTCTCTCCTGCTTTCTTTCTGACCCATTCACTCATCCCTTGGATAGCAGCAAACAGGAAAAACCAGTTTAACTGACACTACACAGACATTCCAAACTCCTCATGCACATTCCAGGCTCTCCAGCTTACTTTGCTCTGTCTGATAGTACCCACATACATAATAAATATAGGCTGGAACTTGTTTCTACCCATGAATAATTGATGGTTTTCTTGAACTTAAAAACAGTTATTCCTCCTGGAAGCTGACAAATGTGTTAAATCTGCAAATTGATTTACTTTGGAGGGGAAAAAAGTAGTCATCTGTTTTTATTTTAAATAGCAATGATGTGTTCCTTAGGGCTTTCCATTAAGACTTCAGTGCACAAATCACTACGGTTCCTCTGGGCCTTTAGATAAGCAAGCAGGTAAGTATTATATGACTTATTTTGAGCTCTCCCCAAATTTCTCCCTACCACCACTACCAAAAGGTGCTAAAAAGTCTCATTTGTTAATCCTTTGGGTATATCACAAAATAAATATATTGTCTTGGAGGGTTAACAAATTAATCCTTTAACAATGTAGCATGAATTAGCATGCTTAGGTTAACTGAGTAAGCCTAAGGGAATGGGGACACAGGATTGGTATTACAAAATGACAGAGTTAAAAGCATCTAGTCCAGTGTTTCTCTAACATTCCCAACAAGTAGCCATTCAGTTTCTGTTTAAAGACTTCCAGTAAGCAAGTGCCTCCCTGAAGCAGCTTATTCATTTTTTAGAGAACTTTAATTGTTCAGATGTTTTCCCCATCCTTTCTAAATCTGACACTCTGCAACTTCTGTTCGTTATTCCCAGCCCTACTTTCTGGGGCCAAGCTGAAAAAGCCTACTCTTTCTTCCACCTGAAAGCTCTTCAGATGCTTGAAAGACTGTCATCTTATCCTCTACAAATCTGGAGCATTCTTCCTTCAACCAATCCTTAAATACTATGTTCCCCACAACATCATCCTAGATAAAATTTAGTTTATCTAAGTCTTTCTTATAATCCAGAATTGAACACAGTATTTCAGCTACTGGTGGACCAGATCAGTAGTACCCTCTATCACTTACCATTTTTCTAGAAGCTCTGCTTTCTAGACACAAGATAGTAGAATCCTGTGTTTAGTATCAGGAAACTCCAGATTCAAATCCTGCCACTGACTCTTAACTAGATAAATGACTCTAGACAATTCACTTAATCTCTTGCAGTGAGTTCCCAAGGACTGCCCTACTAAGTCATACAATTAGATCTGGTGTGCTTCCTTCTTGTAACCTAGGAGAGTGTTTAACTCTTTTTAAAAAGCTATTCCTCACATCACATCATGAGCTATGTCACTTGTAGTACCCCAGACCCAAGTTTTTCATCCATGATGACTCAGTCTTTTAATTTTATGTGCTAGGAGGAAAGGGGCATCATAAAGGGGCTGGAAAGATAAGTTTTAAGTTTATGATGTCCTCAAACTTCATAATTCTTTACCTGATCATAATTTCCATCATTCTATCTTCTCCCTTTGCCTCAACCCTCCTAAATCCTTTGC
>CM053772.1:55250330-55325655 GCA_028658325.1 Potorous gilbertii
TTCCCCCCCCCCCCCCCCCCCCCGTATGAGTCTTTCATTCCTACTATCTACTACTGAGCAAAAGTGGAGAAAAATCACACAGTCTTGCTGTTTGGGTTTGTCATTAGTTCATGTAATCTAACTTCAACTGAGCCTTCACTGCAGCAAGACACATTTTTTTTTTCCTCCCTGATTGATTCTTTTATCTCACTCCTCAGAGAAGCTGTTCCAAACCTTCTCTGCTGTCCTTAAGCTTCTCTCTCTTTCTCAGATGAGGATCTCAGTTTACTGAGAAAATTAAAGTCATTTGACAGACTCCCTCTTTTCCCCTTCATTTCAAAACCCCTTCTTTCTTCCTTTCCCCTCAGTCTCTGACAATGAGGTGGCCTCTCTCTCTGCCAATCCCCTGCATGTGCTTTGATCTCTCTCCTATCTTTTCTACCAGAGTGCATCCTTACTTATCTCCCTTCCCTCTCTAATCTTCAATCTATCTAAACTGGCCCATTGACAGTTGGTTGGACATTTCAAACTAGATGTCCTAGAGACATTTCAAACACAGCATATCCAAAATGGAACTCATTAACTTTTCCTCTAAACCCACCTGTCTTCCAAATCTCATTATTTTTGTCCAAGGCACCACTATTCTTTGAGTCTTCCATGTTCATAATCTCGGTCTTATCCTTGACTCCTCTATCTTCCTCACTTCACATAACCAGTCAGTTGCCAAATGTTGACATTTCTACCTCTGTAACATTTTTTGTACCAGTCTCCTCAATACTCATATAACCACACCTTAGTTCAGGACCTCATCACTTCTCACCTAGCTTATTGTTATAGCCTCCTAACTGGTTTCCTTCCCTCAAGTTCCTCCATCGTCTACTCTACACCAAAGTGATTTTTCCAATTCAGTCAACTCCTGTGCCTCTTTATTGCATCTAGGATAAAAAAGAACCTTCAGGGTTAGCTTTTATATTTCCAGACTTATTGTACGTAATTATTGCCTTTGACTGATTCCACTGTGATCTCGCCAAACTGTCCTTCTCTTTGCTCCTCACATAGGGAAATCCATAGATCTGAGTTATATTTTTCCATTCTCTCCTAACTTACTTATGGTATTATCCTCTGTATCTAAATCATTTATCCATTTTAACCTTATCTTGGTATACAGAGTGAGATGTTGTTCTGTCTAATTTTTTCCAAACTGCTTTCTAGTTTTCTCAGAAATTTTTGTCCAGTGTTGAGTTCTTATCCCAAAAGTTCGGATTTAGGAGTTTAGCAAACATTAGATGATTATAGTCATTTCTTGTATACTTAACGTACACCACTGATTCACCACTCCATATTTTAGCTAGTACCAGATTGTTTGATGATTGTGACTTTGTATTACAGTGTGACATCAGCACTTGCTAGGATGACTTCTTTAACATTTTCTTTAATGATTTCCTTGATATTCTTGACCTTTTGTCCTTCCAGATGAATTTTATTATTTTTTTCTAGCTCTACAAAATATTGTTAGTTCAACTGGTATGGCACTGAATAAGTAAATTAAGTTACATAGAATTGTCATTTTTATTGTATTGGCTCAACCTACCCATGAGCAATGAATATTTTTTCAGTTGTTTAGATCTATATCTATTTGTGTGAAAAGTGTATTGTAATTGTGTTCATATAATCCCTGTGTTTGTCTTGGCAGGTAGACTCCCAAGTATTTTATATTGTCTGCAGTTATTTTAAATGGAATTTCTCTTTCTATCTCTTGCTGCTAGGTTTCGTTGATAATATATAGAAATACTGATGATTTATGTGGATTTAGTTTATATCCTACAACTTTGCTTAACTTGTCAATTGTTTCAACTAGTTTTATAGTTGATTTTCTAAGTATCCATCATATCTATCTATAACCAATGATAGTTTTATTTTCTCATTTTCTAATTTTGTTCCTTCAATTTATTTTTCTTGTCTTATTGCTGTAACTAGCAATTCTAGTGCAGTATTGAATGATAGTGGTATATTTGTCAAAGGCTTTTTTCTTCATTTTTAAAATATAAAAACATATTCCATGTATGTTTTTTCATAATCAGTTCAAATTTCCTATTGTCTGAAACATTAAAATAAGCATAGAAAAAATTACTTGGTTCACTTGTAAATAATCTTCAGTGTAATAGAAAAACTAAAATTGCCTAATCATATGCAAATATGTAATGTAAATGACTATGGAAGGGAAACTAAATTGAATTAATAGGCTTAATGAAGTCGAAAATATCCAAGGCCTTTTTTTTAAAAGAAGGTTTAGTGATATTACAGTCATTTCTGAATATAAGCCCTACCACTGTTCTGGAATTTAATCCTCCCTTTGTAACAAAAGAAAAAATAGCTGAGCAACAGCAGACAGAAAAGCAACGTAGGCATCATTCTGCAAACTCCTCCCTTCCCAGTCTTCTCTACCTCTTTGCCCAAAGAAGAAGGATATGGTTTATTATCTATTTTCATAAGAAAAGGTTGGTTATGACAGTTACTCAAAGTCCAGATTCCTTTTAATGTTTTGATTACTTGTGTTTGTAAAGTCATTGTATATATTGCTCTTTGATTCTACTTATTCACACTGCATCAATTCATTCAGTTCTTACCATATTTCTTTGAATTCTTAATATATAATTAATGTAATTTTAACTGAATCTTAATATTCCTTTACATTAATATTATTCATTCTTCAATTAATGACCACTCACTTTGTTTCTAGTTCTTTGCTACCACAAAAAGTGCTACTATGATTGTGTTGGAAAATATTGGAACTTTATGTTTTTTACTTCCCCGATTTTTTCTTTTGTTTTTGTTTTGACTTTTTAGGACTGGAATCATTCACTGGATCAAAGGGTATGAAAAGTCTAGTCACTTCTTTAAAAAAAATTAATTAGCATCTTTTGTTTTTATATCACTGCTCTCCATCCCAAGACAAATCACAAAAAATAAAAAAAGAGGGGGAAAACAGTGCAGCAAAACTAACTCATGAACCAAATGTCTTCTGCTTCTCCCAATTCATATACTGGCAGCCAGGTCCCCAGAGGTCAAGTGGATTACTTCTCCCCTTAATGTTCTATGATCAGTTAACCCAAAGGTCTGCTCTTTCTAACGCTGTCTCTCATGATCCCAAACCCTAAATACTCGCTGGTATGCTTTCTCCAATATCAATCATATAGTTGACATCAGTCATTCAGTAAATAAACGTTTATTAATCACAGTGCCAGGCTCTATACTACTTGCTGGGGATATAAAGAAAAGGATAAAAGACTGTCAAAGAGTTCAGAGTCTAAAGGGGGAGACAACATACAACTATGTACAAACAAGTTACTTACAAGATAAATTGGATATAAGCAACATAAGGAAAGCACTAGAATTAAGAGAGATCAGGAAAGGCTTCTTGTAGAAAGGAAGATTTTAGCCTGAACTTCAAGGAAGCCAGGAAATAGAGATGAGGAGGGAGAGCATTCCAGGTGTGGAGGACAGAGTGAAAATGGCTAGAGTTTGGAGGTGGGTGTGGAGGGAAGGGCTGTATGGGGTAAGAAGACTGGAAAGACTGCAGATTGTGGATAGGTGGGACTGGCATTTCTCATGACTCCTGACCCTGGAAATTATTTTCTCACCTTGTTAGACTCCCCACCAAGTATGCTTTGGGCATTACATTAGCCCTGACTCACTCTCTTGTTTAGCTGAGCTGGATCTTTTCTGGATACATGGTTTTGACTCAAGCCTACTAGGTTAAGTCAAGCAGGTCATTTTGCTGCAGTTCTGTTGACTCCAGTGGCTTGTCTTACTAACTCCAGTTGTTAAGTGAACTCCTGATGGCTCTCTGAAAGGCTCTGAATGCTAAACAGGATTGTACATTTGATCCTTGAGGTGAGAGGGAGTCACTGGCATTTATTGAGTAGGGGGTCCAACAAGATCAGGCTTTAGCTTTAGGAAAATCACTCTGATGACTGAGTGGACAATCAACTGGAGTGGGGAGAGACTTTTGGCACAGAGATCAAGCAGCAGTTAGTTTTTACAAGAGTAATCACTTTGAAGGTATAGCAAAGTAGGGGTGCATTCTATTATCACATATAGAAGGTATCTAGGGAGAGTGGAGCTAAGTTTTAAGTACAAAGGAAGGCAGGCATATCTGTATAGAATGTGTGAGGCTGGCCCTGGTAGTCCTTTTCCTCTCTTTTTGGATTCCCTACAAGGTTTGTTTTGGGGCCTTGAATCGGCAATGATGAGTCATTCCTTAGCTCAGCTGGCTCTTTGCTGGGTGCACTGTCTTGACTCATGCCTGCTGGGCTGAATTAAGCAGGGCCCTTGGCTGCTGTGCAATAGGTTCCAGGGATCTCTTCTATTGACTCCAGTTGTTAAGGGAACCCTGATGGCTCTTCTGACCTTTTGAAGCTCACAAGGTCATAACCTGGTTAATTCCCTCACCTAAAATCAGACTAGAAGAATAAATGCAAAAGAAATAGGCAGAGATGTGGGCAGCTGGGTAGGAAGGAAAAGGGTTCGGATGCCCCTCCCCCCTCATCCAGCGGCTCCTTCAAAAACTCTAGGAAGACAGTGAGAGATTATATGTTCAACATTTTTATATGGAAACTTAGTTCTGGCTCCCGGGACCAACCAAAAAAAAATCCATGTTGCCACATAGCACAAGCCCCTTAGTCACTCAGTCCACTCAGTCACACAGCCAGGAAAAGGTTTACCAAACCTCTCCATTTTGGATTGAAGCCAGGAAAGGAATATTATTCATGCTCCGCATAACTCAATGGGAAGGGCAAATCTGAGCATGCTCCAAGGACTGTGTCCCCAGTGGCCAGTCTTCTGTTACTGGATCCTGACAGTAAAAGCCATATTCCATATGCAGAATTCTCCTACCTCTGAAAAGAAGAGAGGGAGGCACATTTTCTTATCTCTTTTTGTCAATTTAGTTACTTTTCTTGAATGATTTTAAATGGTTTCCTAGCACAGTCCCACCAATAGTATAACAGCATGTCTATGTTCCCATAGCTCTCAGCATTTGCCTTTTTTTGGGTCAGTTTATTGGGTCTGACAAAGCTTTTTGAAAAATAATGCAAAAACAAAGTATCTATAAAGCTATCTTAAATAGTAATGGGCATTCATTTTAATAGCATAGGCACCTTAGAAGTTTTAATCTTTGTCTTTATGTTTTTCTTATGGCTTAGGGTAAATCATTGCCACATTAAATCCAATGGTTAACTATTTCACAATCAAAAGATCATGCTGATATAAAGAATTCCTGTGAGCAAGCACTGTGGTGTTAAAAATATTCCTTTACATCACAGGCTATTTTGAGGAATGAATGTTTTATGAAATATCTAATCAAAATAAGAGTAAATATTATATTTTAGCCACAACTTTAGCGAATATATAGACTATTTCTCCATAAATATTGCACCATATCAGGGAATCTCACAGTGCAGATCTTGCAAAGATGACTCAGCCTTTGAAGAAGGGTGTTGACTGTAGCAATCATTAAGCATCCAATGCCAGCTCATACATTAAACATCTTTTTTTTTCTTCAGGACTGAGGAAATTCAATTTCCTCCCTAGCCAGAGGAAAAAAATAGAAGGAACAGGTGAAAAAGGAAAGTTAGAAGATTCCCAGAAAGCAGCACTGACTTTGACCAACAAGAAGGTATTTCCTCTTTGAAGGTAACATATGACACTACCCAAATAACCGGTTTCCCTGAGATTTAGTGATGACAGATAAATACCTTAAATATCAGTTAGCCACGATTCAGAAATGCAAGGTCAGTGAAGTAGTCTGCATCAAAATGACTGCTCAGTTTTAGTAGACAAATCCTGTGCTGCATTCAGGATGTAGATGTCCTACTAAATGGTAGAAAACATTTTCTAAAAGAATACTCATGGATAAATGGCCCTCCATCCTCCAGAATAGGAACTCTAGTAGCTGTAAGTGCATTTTACCTAGATGTTAGGTCACAAATAAGTCTCACTGAAGTGTGTGGCACTTACCTACACTGCAGAATTAAGGCTGAAGAGTTTTCAGGTGGCTGTTTGGATTTCTGGGTCGACATTCTTTCACTAAAGGAAAACATCACTTAAATAATTCAGTCTTAAGGCCATTGTTGATCATATAAATCCAAATTTGAGAAATCCTTTCAAACTGTAAACTAAATTTGAAAGAAACAGTCTTCAAAATCCCAAAAGTAACTTGAACTTTCTAAATTAGTACTACATCCCAGTATTATGGGGAAATATTATTTGGGAACATGGGAATGAGTAGCAGTGGAACAGCAAGACACATTTTATACCTGAGGACACTATTTCAGTCCAGGGTCTTATCTTCGAAAAGGCAGAAACTTGATTTTGTCAGTTTACTCAAACAATCAGTCTCCGAGAATTAGTTCACACTAACTAAATACATAAGTCAGGGTGCCTCTATTCATCACAAGAGTAACATACTAGGCATGATTAAATTGATAATATAATTAATAATATAATTGATGATATATAATTACAAATTACATATTTGTACAAAGAATGCTTTCCTGGTAATGACATCCATTCAGGACACCAAATTACAGATCATAAAGTTACTTAGTATAGAATGAAAACAAAGGTGGTTGGATAGCCTTAAGGGATATTTCTATTATACTATGGTGGTTTCAGGAATTGCCTTTTTCCATTTTTAGAAATTAAATAGGACCTTCTATTTTAGACTGTGATGGAAACATACTGACAAATTCTTATTCTTTCTTTATCTCTTCTTTTTCAAAACTTCTTAATCTCCTTTTTTAGACTCTAAGCAGACCACCAATATAATTAATTAGATCATAATTTATCATACTTAGTTTCATTTTATTCTTCCTGATGAGATATGGAAACCCCTAAGTCTCTTTGACAAAAGCTGTGACACCTTAACCTTCTTGACAGGGACATCTTGATAAGACTTGGGAAGTTTACTAGTTTGAACAAATAACATATTTATCAACCTTCTTTAAGTAAATCTTTTTTTAACCTTGTTCACAAATTCTCAAGGTCTATCATATGTAGAGTTTACTTCCCTCATGAACTGTTTATGCCAAGAAAATCATCTTAAAACCATTTTAAGAGGATACATAATTAAACTGATTGAGCTAGTAGTACTCCATGACCATTAACTCATCGATCTTTATAATACTATAGCTGAGATGCAGGAAAATGTATTTTTACACCTATATGTAGATTAGATGGTAACCTGCTGGAAGTTCCAGTAAAAAAAAATATATAGATAATCTTACTTTTAGAACTCTAATCCTACATAAAAAATTTGACTGTTTGATTTATAATTTCATTTGAGCCGACTAAAATTTGAAATTGAATATCAGTTAAGGATGCTTAAAAAGGGCTTTTAAAATATTTATTACTTGATAAAGCTAAATTCTGTTTACTGGTAGAGAAAGAACTTAAAGAAAAAACCCCTCAGCATTACAAACTACATTATAGAAGTACTTATAGCATGGTTCATTGAATAGAGTATTTTGGGTAACCTGAAGCATTTAGGAGACCTTGGTTCTAGGAATTTCCCTCTCTTACTAGCTGTGTGACCTGGATAAAACATTTAAACTCTCTAGATTTCTGTTTCATCAGTGACAAAAATTATGAACAGATGATCTGTAAGGCACCTTACAGTCTTCAAATTCTGTGAGTTTCTTTAGGTAGCAGTATCACAGATATTAAAATGGGAATTTTGGATCATTTAAAAATAACCCCCTTTAAACTGCCCCTCAAAAGGTAGGTGTAATTTGAAGTTAGAGTAGTTATTACTATTCCGCTATTTACCTTCCCAACTAAATTTCTTAGACTTTGGTAGATTCTTGGCTTAGATTTATTTATAAAACTAGAAGGTATTCTATTTTCATCATAGTGTTTCTAGCCTTAAAAAAAAAAGGAAATATGAATGCCTGACTAATTTTGTTATTTATAAAGTATGTATTGCTAGATTAAGAATGTAGATAAGGTCAAACTAAAAATTTGAGTACTCAATGATAAAACCCAACATTGAGTTATTTAATGTTTTTAATTCATTCTTATAATCATAGTTTACCATTTTTCACAATGTCATTTTGTCAAATTAATAAAGAACTAGGTTTTTAAAAATATGGGTTCCTGATTTGGAGCTTAACCTATTAAACCCTGTTGTTTCAAAAAAAAAACCCACAGATATGGTAGGATATTAACTGTATGACCCCGTGGAAGGTTGAACCTCTTTCACTGTGTGGTGTTCCAGCAACTAAAGAGATTGTACTGATGGCAATTCAATAACATGTAATACAAGTACATTTATTAACCCCCTAGTTGTATGTGCAAGGGAGTATGTCAGGAAAAGGTTAACGGGGCTGATAAGACTCTTAGAAGATATATTCTTCACTCTAATCCTATAACGGCACTATGGTTTCCAGTGTGGGAATTCTCTCCAACAACATAGATCAGGATTTACTAGACAGTTCCTGTCTTGCACCTCCTGTTCATGGTCTGCCTGAATTCCTCTACTTGGGTTTCTCCCAGAACTTCCTAGTTGTATGGGACAAGTCTATTCTCTAGGGTTTTCCCAGTTTAACTCTCTGTTTTCTCATCTGTGAAATGTGGATAATTACATTTGGTTTTGTAAGGAAAGAGCTTCATAAACTATAAACAGCCATTTAAATGTGAATTATCATGTTGTATTGTTAGATGCTAGGCAACTCAACCCTAC
Source organism: Potorous gilbertii (assembly GCA_028658325.1). Lineage (NCBI taxonomy): Eukaryota > Metazoa > Chordata > Mammalia > Diprotodontia > Potoroidae > Potorous > Potorous gilbertii. Next base: position 55,259,050 of record CM053772.1, read on the forward strand.
TCTGAGTCCTCATTTGGAAAAGACAGTAGTAAAATTATTTACTAACCATCTCAGGGTATTGTTTTAAGATTAATAAAATTAGAGGAAAAGAAATCTATAAAGCTATTTAAGTTCCTTGGAAATAAGCCTATATGAATAAAAAAGTATACTATTATTCAGATATTGTTATCTCTTAGTAGGTAAATTATCAGATATGCAATAAGTAACATTTGACTTTATTCAATATCATGGCAAAATGGGAACTATGTTAATTTCTTTGTTGTATTTCCTAGGAGAAATACAAGCAGCCTGACTTAGTGAGCCTGGTAGCGAGCAGGACCTAGGTGAAAGACTGACCCTATGGAATAAACATTATTAACAGCAGTGACCCTGGGGCAGGTCACAACTTCTCTGTGCCCCGGGCCCCTTTCTAGGACCAAGAGTCTAAGTGGTTGTCCATTTGCGTTGGGAGAGGTTTCTGAATTGGAGTTGCAGGTCATCTAAGAGTTTTAGGGAGAACTGAAGGTCCCCCCTCTGTGACTTTGGGCTGATCCCCAGAAAACTTCCTGGTCTATGACAGCCTCCTTTCTCCCCTTTTAGTTAGGACTGGGTAAGTGCCACGGAGATGCCAGGGCAAGGTCACCTCCATCCTTTGCCCTCCCATCAGCCTCTTTAACCTCCCTCCTTCAGGGCAGCTGTGATGTTGGGGCAGGACTAGATGTGAGGGCCGCCCATTGGCCTTTGGGGTCCCCCTGTCACCCAGCCCACCCTGCAGACCCGCCAAGGCAGGCTGAGCCGGCGGACAGGCCGTCTGGGAGCCGGGGGACACCCACCCCAAGGTGCACCATGTGTTCCGGCGGTCACTGCTGATCGATGGAAGAAGGCAAGGGCCCCGGGCGTGGGCAGGCCCCCTGTCCTGCCTAGACTTTGGAAGGTTCTGGAAGTGAGGCCGGGGACTGAGCAGCTCCGCGGGCCACAAGGCAAGCCATCCCCTCGCGGTGAGGTCCTCGAGGCCCTTGTGCGGGGGTTAGACCCCGGGGTACGGCCCTTGTCCCCTGGCACCGGAGTCCCCAGGCTGGGGCCGAGGAGCCGGCCCCCACGGAGCCCCCCAGAAGCGCCCTTGCCTTCCCTCGCTCACACACCAGTGAAAGCGCAGGTCCTGCCCAGGGTCTCCCCACAAAAGGCAAGGTTGGCAGCGGCTACCGTTACTCCCCCAGTAGTCGCTTTTCAGAGTAACACACTGGCTCAGTTTCGAGAAATGACTGCGGACACTCAGCGTCTGTTCGGCCCGTTTGGCCCGAGTGGCAGCTTTGGGTCCTCGGGTACCAGGGGGGCGGCAGGAGCACGTGCAGGGGGCCAAAAGCTAGGGACGTGCGTTCCGCCTCGGGGCTCCCCACGCCTCCCGCCTGGCGCTAGGGCCTGGATCGGCCCTGGTCCGGAGGCTCCGGCCTGGGGAGGGGAGGGGAGGGGGGGAGCACGGCTCGGGGCAGGGCGCGGCGCCGGCTCGGGGCCGTTGCTGGAGGGCGGCGCGCTCACAGAGGCGCACTGTGACACGCGCCGGCCGTGCCCGTCCCCCCAGCGGCGCGCAGGGAGCGCAGGCCCCGGGCGCAGTCTATGACCGAGGCGGTGATGTGCGCATCGCCTCCGCAGACCCGCCCCACAGCGACCGCCAAACCCGGCTGGGGAGCGAGGGGCCTGGGCTCCCTCCCGGGCCCTAGCGAGGAAGGACCAACTGCCGCCGCAGGGCAGAGCGGACCCCCGGGGCGAGGCCGGGGCTCCACACACGGCCAAGCCAAAGCCGCTCCTGACATGGGAACTGACTGAGCTAGGGACGGGAGGCTGGAGCCGGAGGGGAGGGGGCTGAGGGGAAGGCGGGAAAGAGAAAGGGGAGGGGCCGAGCCGGAGAGGACGAAGGCGTTGGGGGAGGGGCCTCCGATCCCTGCGGGCGGCGCTGATTGGGCCACCGGAATCAGAGCGCTGATTGGCCGCGCGGGCGAGGCGGAGGGGCCGTGCGCAACGGCGTGTGTGGGGCCGTGTGCAGACCCGCGTGTGGCGCAGGCTAGGACCCCGAAAATAAACAGCCACCGTCGCTGCCGCCGTCCCTCTGCCCTCTCCGGGAGCTGAAGCGTCCGACCCCGCTACCGCCGCGGGCCCTCTTCGACGTCTTAGGTAACCGCCCACCTGGTTTCGGGGAGCGGGGCGGAGGTCGGGCCGGAGCCGGGGCGGGCGGGCTGCCCGAGGACAGCAGGGGAAGCGGCTGCGGCGGGTGGGGGGGTGCGCTGAGGCGGCAGCGATGGCGGCCCATCTCTGGCCCGCTGCGCCAGGCGGGAAGCGCTGCAGCCGCCGCTAGCGCCCGCCCCGGTCCGGCCGCGGCGGCGGCGCAAGGGCGACCCTTCGCCCTTCGGCCCGTTGGGCCCCGGCGCAGGCCCTGGGTTCTAGGCCGCCCGAGCGCGGGGGCGCCGACCACCGAGAGGCTGGAGAGCTCGGGGCGGCCGCGGCCACGTCCCCGGGGGGAGGAAGGGCGGGCCGGCCGGCTGCCGTGGCGGGGAGTCGGGGGGCAGCCTGCGGGAAGGGGGCCATGTGGTGGCGGAGGGTGTTCGGGTGCGGGGGGAGGGGTAGAGGCTCCGCGCCGACCATGTGCTCGGGGTGGAGGGGCCCCCGGGCCGGGGCCATGTGCCTCGACGGGCCCGGGCCCCCAGCCCAGGGCGGGCTAGGCCTCCGGGAGCCTTTCGGGGAACGTGGTTCGGGCCCCGAGGTTATCGGGAGCAAATGATGTACTTGTGCCTCTATTGACGTCAGGCGAGCGTTTTATGGCTTCTTTACAGCGTAATCCAAGTTCTTTGAACAAGTTAACCAGGAAACTAGTCTATCGACGCATTTAAGCTTTCTAAAAAAGAACCCAAAAATGTTGGCCTAAGTTAGTTTTTGAACGTTTGAATTTTGCAAGGATTTAAAAAAACAACTTGGACAATCTCCATATCCGGTCACAAATGATTTTGGAAGTAGATGATTATTCACAATGAAGTTTTGAGGTTGTATTTTGTACAAAAATAGCCGTGTTACCACATAGCACATGGCCTGAGCTGGAAGGAGCTTTTGAAGTCAAATAGCTACATCAGGGCCTGAGGGTCTTAAAAAACTATTGAATAATTGTCGCAAAATTGGTTGTGACTGAGGCAGGTAATGTTCGCTTTTTCCCCGCAAAAAGGAAGATGAGAACAATACCGTTTAGGCCAGTAAGGAAGCTGGAGGAACGTATTAGGGTAGGACTAATTTACTAGTAATTCATTTACTAGCTTAATTAAATTTAAATGGAAAGTCACAGAATATTAGTATTCTCTCTCCCTCTTCCCTAAAACCATATTCTGTCTTTTTCTCCCACCCCCCATCCCTGGCCTTTGGCCTATGTGATGTAATGGGGGAGGGGTAAAAGGCTGATATCTGCATCACTTCAAATAGTAATTTATGCTCTTATGAGGTCATCCTTTTTTTTAAAGCAGGTTTAAAACTTCAGATTAGAATACATTCCATGTAAATACTGAGTACTGAATATAAATTCTTCCATGCTGAGGTTAATATTTTGCAGTATTTTACATTTATAGTATTTTGTATTTTGACAATTTGCAGTAAGGAAATTTTCAGTAAGGTATGTAGACTGTTGCCAGTAAAAAGATTAAGTCAAATCTGTAAAAGTGTGCTGTCACATATGATTATTGGGAGGAAAGATTGATTTTTATTTCAGGTATGAAGTATGTATGACTAAACAATTTTTAAAAAAAATAGTGTTCTGCAAAGCACCATTGTCATATTTCTCCCAATGGTAGTGGAATCACTGACTGTTGCTGATCCCATTATGAGGAGTGACATTTCATCCAACTGATTATGCCTGACTATAGATTCACATTTTAACCAGATTCTGTCAGGTATTTGTTAAAAGGAAAATGATTTTGAGTTTTTCCCCCAATTAAAAAAGCAGCTTACTTTTTTTTAATCAAGGATTATAATACTTGTACATTGAAAAAAATTTAAAGCCAAATAAATTCCATTTCATCCAAAGAGTCATAGTTACACAGTCTTGGAATAATTTTCAAAACTCAGTGTACTTGACCACTTGTTTAATGTAACCAGTATGGGGTATCATTAAATTCCAGTTCGATAAGGTATATGGATTTTATTATAATGTTTTCACCTATATCCTAATATTTTAAAGAGTATATATTTTAAAATTATTAAAGTTTCCTCTGGGTGTCAGGATAATACAGAGGGGTTAAACTAAACATTCTGATTTAGTCTAAGTTTTTAAAACATCTTGGTTGTGGAATGGACTGCTCATTTTATAGATGGGGAAATGAAGCAATGAGGGCCCCATGTTATGGAAAATGATAACGTTATTTCATGTTTTCATTTCTACCTTTTGACAGTTGGTAGGTATAACCAGGGCTTCAGTATACTGGCATCTCTTGTTCCCCACACCCCTCAAAGCTTTGAAATCTTGGGTAAGATATTTAAGCTCTGGGAGCTTGATTTCTTATCTCTAAAAATGGGGGTGGTACCTTGTTCTACCTTAATTTAGGTCCCTTAATTTAGGTCCATATCTTCCCTTCTCCCAAGATTTCTTTTGTCATGTTAATGTGCAGCTGTTTTATTTCTGGTCTTTCTGTTGGACATTTGGTTTATTGCCAATTTTTCTTTTATTTCATGTGGTATGACTAGAATCGAAGGTTCTATAACCTGATATAGATTATCTCTAAGATTTTCTTTTTAAATTGAGCCTTATTGTGACTCATTCAAAATTTTTTTTAATTGTTCATCTCCGTGCTGTGAGCCAACACTCGTTCTGCAGATAAGGAGGGGCCCCTCTGCAGCACCAGAGGCCATTCAGTACTTGGTTGTTTGGGGAAGGTGTTAGGTTCTAGTCTTCTGATACAGTTAGTTCTTTTTCAGTTACACGACTTCATTTGATTTATGTGTAGAGAATTTTCATATTGTAAAAGCTGCTTACTTAATTAGTTTGTAATAAGTTTATTTACATAAAATGAGGGTGTGCCAATCTTTGGATATGAGCAAACTCCTCTGTCTTGCTCAGTAGACGTCTTGATAATTCAGTGACTGATTACTTTGTCATTGGCTTCTTATCAGTTGCCTTTTGCCTAGGCTCCTTCATCAGAGGATGGACCAATGAAAAGAAACTTAAAAGACAATTTTGAAAATTTTCAGCAAGTTTGGTAAGATTTGAAGGGGAGAAGATTGAAACTATTGGGTAAAATGAAATTTTATATATTTGGCTTACATTTCTCTGTAATAATGGAGCTCATAGGTATTTTTGGTAATTCAGAGTTGGCCATAAAAAAGGAATATGTTCTTAAGGGTCTTTAAAAGGTAGAGTATGTAATAAACTTACTTTTCTTTTAAAAATAAAAATAGTAAAAAATTTTCCGCTGGGAAAGGAACTAATAAATTGAAGGTTAAAAACTAATCTGTTTTATACCATTTGAGGAAATGGCCTGTACTGTAGCTTGTAAAAATTGGAATAGCCATGAATAGAGTGCTTTGACTATATAGATTGAATAAAGCACGATTTAAAATTATAGTGGGCCAGTTGAGTCCTACCTAGATGAAAAGAATACAAATAGTTTTCCTAATTACCATTATTTCTGTGAAAAATCTGGTAAAAAACAGGAAGTCAAATTATTTGGGTTTTTTATTCATAAGAACCTAACCTAATTCATAAGGTAAGAGCCTAGTCATACTCCATATTAAATATAACTGATTTATTTGAATTGCTATGGTACTGAGAATGTCAGAAGTATTTTTTCATAGTGACAGTTGTAATTTCTTTATAATTTTGTGCTTTCTGGAGCAGGGATGACACTGGGATACATAGTCTTCTGCCTAACCCCAAGGATAATATACTGCCAAAGTAGACCCAACCAGCTTCTTTTTCTTGTTCATCTGTGCAAAATTTCAAGAATCTTTTGAGGAAATTTAAGATTTTTTTTTCATTCCTTATAAGCTCTTGATCTATAGTAATTGTCCTGACAATGTAAAACTGCCTCATTTTAAGAAAATTATGTGGCATAAACTTAAAGCAAAAAATATGCTGCACTTCAAAGAGCTTCCCTAGACCACCCTTTTGATCATTGGCCCATTCTAGCATTGGACAACCTCACTTAGGTATATAAGAAAATACTAGAACCTAAGCAGAACTGCTTGTTCCTTTTTCTAAGTGTTCATTGGCTTGGTGCCACTGGAAATTATATGTATGTTGACCTGTTTGGAGAGTAACAAACATGGAGTCTTTGAATGGTAGGTAAAGAATTCTGTAGGTATGGAAAAATTTGGGGTCAGCCTAACTTGCCAGTATTTTGAGGGATTTTTGCCACAGTGATTTTATTTAGTACTTAGCAAATATATAATTGCATATTTGACAGTCATAAAAGGAGATTTTCTGATTGTCTTTCATTTAGGATTTGACATTCATAGTTAGATTTAGGTTGGATCTGGGCCACTTTACATGTTTGTTTAGAGCTTAGATTTTCAATCCTGGCTTTTCCATCTCATGAAACAATGTAATTTCAAGAATATTGTATATATGAAAAGGATATTATATTAGGTGTGACTTGAAATGTAAGAAGGATATTACCTCCTGATTACCACTGATTAGAAATCAGTGAACATAGAACATAGTATTTAAGAAAAATAATTACTAGTTTGATAGTAATCAATAAATAACACTTCATTGCCCTTCTAAAACTTATTTAACAGTGTCTGTTACCTTTATAAAGAGAAACTGTCGATCAGTATGCATCCTAGACAAACAGTATAGGTCTTAATCACACAGGATATTTCATGTTTTTAAGAAGTAGCATCAAAAGAATTAAGTGAAAGGGAATTTAGAATCTCCTTTTAAGTGGAAACATTCTAAATTGACTGTTGAAAAAGTTAATTTTGTAATTATAAATACAGACTTTCAGCTATAATGATACTTTATGAATAGGAATTTTTAGTTTAGTTTTTAGATCTAGAATCCTGAGTTGAATAGGGGCTAATGCCAATCAGTGTCAGGGACTTTTCCTTATGGAAATATATGCAAAATTCATAATTTTCAAAATTAACTTGAAAGAATCAATTGGACTTTAGCAATAGATAGCCAATTACCTAGGTTTTGAGTCCTGCTTAGCAAGCCTCAAAAAAAAAAACACCTCTCAGTGGGAGATGGGGAGGGGTTCCCTACCCTGAAATCACAGATCAAAAAGTTTGACCAAATGATACTGGAAATTCTTGTTAAAGGAAGTATTGATACCTATTGTTTTACTGTCATTTCTAAGCATATGCCCCCCACCTGGTGAATTATCCCTTGTAATAATTTTTAAAAGAGAAAATTTAATTTGAAAATAGCAGTTAAGCAAAACCAGCCAACCCACCAAGTTTGACAATATACTGGGATTCTTCTTGAATTAGCCCTCTTATAAGGTGGTAGAGTGTCCTACACAGCTCAAATTAAGTTTTGGTCTATATATAGATATTGGACCTTGTGAACTGAGGACTAGAGCCATAGATAGGAAAGAGTTCGCTTGCTGCTCTTGCCCACCTTTGCACTTTGAGCTTTGTGGTGCCTCTTACAGCCCCCCCTAGTGGAAAGCTCATAGTGTAAAAATCTTACTTCCAGCAGATATAAAACCATACAAATCAATGATCAACTTAAAAGTTAAATTCTAATCCATATTTTGTTGTGTAAGAGGGACTCAGTACAGCTGCAAACCAGTAAGTTGCAGCTCTTTTTTGGATGATCATATAATTCTTAATAAGAGTTTCCTCTTATATGCAAATTATAAATTTGTCTCCTTAACATCACCATTTTTGTAAGTACCTGTGTATATGTTCTGTGGTATTGTAGATATCCTTATCTATAACTGGGTTTAGTAGGGCTTCAAAGAAATTTTAAGATTAAAACAGACGGGCATATTATAGCTCTTAGGATTCCATGATGTAATAAAATGGACTTGAACTGATTGATTGTTGATGAGGAAATGAATTAGTTCGACTGATTGTGATATACATAGTATGTAGTATGCTTGAGGCTTCTTATATTAAACTCTTAGTGCTTCTTGGCTTTGGTCTTGGTGTTTTTACTTTTTACATTCTATAATTGTTTCTTTTCAAAGGTTTTACACTGTGGCTTGGCACCAAAGTTGAAAGTGCTAAACTATACATACTAATGTGCACTTACAGAAATTGAGTATAGGTACAAAAGTTACTTTGTTTTTGCTTTAGCATGTCGACTTGGGTTTGGGGGATACACACTCCCAACCCTTTATTGTAGAATAACATATCCTGTCAAATGTAATATTGCGAAGAATCTTGAATGAGTTATTTTTAGTGAAAACATAATCCTAATGTTTATTAGATATATAAAATGCTGTCATTGTAGGTTATTGAGTTGTAAGCTTATTTTTGAAAAACCTAGAAGATGGTGTATATCATGCAGGCTGTGTATTAGCAGTATTGAGTAAAAAAAAAAACTTTAAAAAATTTCTTTTTTTCTGAGTATGACTATTTGCAGAAATTAGGAAACCACGAGGTATAAATAATCAGTATCTAACTCTTCTATTACAGTAACTTAAGATAATTGGACTTTTCAAAATTCTTTCAGTGGTATCAATTCCCAATTAAATGTGAATATTAATACCTTGCACTTGTGGTTTAATTATTACTGGTAAATGGTAGCAAGTTGTCCAAAATGAGGTTACCATGTTAACTTAAAAAACATACTTCTTCTATTTGGAGTACAATTATAACACTTTTATAAATTTGGGAGAGTTTAATAAGATAATCTGATTTTTAAGTAGCTTGTGATCTCTATTGGGGGGGAATAATAACTAAAGAACTACAAACCAAAAGCCCCAGGGCATGCTCCTTTCTGGCACGACCTGCTGTATTATCCTGAGCTCATCTTTGCTTTAATGACATAATTATAAATCCTAACCAAAAAAAAAAAACCAAACTTATTGACGAATGAACCTCTTCAAACCCCTTCAAACTGAACCTTGCCTGATTTAAATATCTTGGCAAACTCTTGGCCTTGTGTGAGTGATGGAAGAGTATTTCTATGGTAAGAGTATTCATAGCAGAGCTATGCGAATAACTGTTGATTTCAGAAGTAAGCTATTGAGGTACAAACCATCCCTTCTAAGGCTTTTGATAGATCACTTAAATAAAAAACTCGTGGACCTAGGCAGTCACAATTTTGGAATTTGGAGAGTAATTAAAAGTCAAATTCTACTTGTCAATTATTTATACATTGTATTAGTGAGCTTATTGTTAAGGTCAGATGAAGATAATCTTTATGATAGTTTAGTACTTGCTAAAATCCATTATTGCTAGGAGTTATGGGCCCTTTGTTCTAAGAGACAGTTTCTTAGTGTAATTGTAGACAAAATTTGGCAGTTGTGATGTCAACACTGATAAGACCTGTATTTAGTCAGTACGGAAAAACCATCTGTCTCTTATAATTTAGAAAAGTATTTTCCTTAATGTATTTTAAATTCTTTTCCCCTTATTGATTGAAGTGGATTTTTTAAGTTTATGACATGTAGCTACCACACCAGACTCAGAGCAGCCTATTTGATAACAATAAAATGTATACATTTAATCCTAATTAGCTGTAAGTGAATGCAGTGATACATAAGGCCTTATACTTTGAATTTTTCTTCACATTAAAAATGCTTATGTGCTCAGTGTAAATGAAGATAAGTGATCTTTCAAAATTTCCTAAAATTCCACTACCAGCTACTTAGTTTGAGACTTGGTAAGTCATTTGACCTCTGAAGCAGTTAGAAAACAGATAGAAAATACCTTCATTAAATAAGAAAAAAATATAAGCAAATTTAAAAATATAAATATTATATATATTATATATTATATATATATATATAATTTGCAACCTATTTGGGTCTCTGTCTCCTGATCTGTAAAATAGCAATTATAATCACATGTATTCGATAAGATGATGAGGATCAAATAAATTAATCAATGAAAACATTTTACAAACTTTGAAATATCATGTAAAAAGCAGTTATCACTGTTATTCCCACTGCTGTCACTGGGTCATATACTGCAATGGACTGAAGGTTCATAACTAAAGAAAAAAATGAATGAGTGAACGATTTTATGAAGCCATGAAAATGACTTTTACCAATAATTTATAAGCTGTGAGCATATGTAGGTTTCTGTGTAGATTACTAAATCACAGGTTCCACGTACCCATATTTGCAAGAAATTACTAATGTGAGGGGTTTTCGTCATCCTATCCCCTTCCCTTTTCCTGGTCATTATCAATTTCTAATGGCACGTTTAGTGTGGAAAATAAGTCAATGAAAGTTATTTCTGATATTCTGATGGTTGTATTCTTTAATGTTTAGAAGATCTAAGTGCAACAATGAGCAGCAACGAATGTTTCAAGTGTGGACGCTCTGGCCATTGGGCCCGAGAATGCCCTACCGGAGGAGGCCGTGGCCGAGGAATGCGCAGCCGTGGAAGAGGTGGTTTTACCTCAGCGAGAGGTATTTTTGTTGGAAAAAATTTTGAAATTTCAAAATAGACAATTACCAAAGTTGGTCTAATCTCCCAACTCTTTTGTTTCCCATCTGTAATAGGTTTCCAGTTTGTTTCTTCATCTCTTCCAGACATCTGTTACCGTTGTGGTGAGTCTGGTCACCTTGCCAAGGATTGTGATCTTCAGGAGGATGGTAAGTATTTAACACTTCCTTTTTCCTCCTCCTATGCAGAGCGGTAAGCATAAAAAGAAGCCTGACTCAAAACTTTTGTGTAGCACATTGTATACAATTCGTCTTTAGTTTATCAAGGTTTTATAGTCTTGGTCTGCTTCTTTTCCTTATTGTTGAAGCCTGCTATAACTGCGGTAGAGGTGGCCACATTGCCAAGGACTGCAAGGAACCGAAGAGGGAGAGAGAGCAGTGCTGCTACAATTGTGGCAAACCTGGCCACCTGGCTCGTGACTGTGACCACGCAGATGAGCAGAAGTGCTATTCATGTGGAGAGTTTGGGCACATTCAGAAAGATTGCACCAAAGTGAAATGCTATAGGTAAGCATGGCTGTGTAATCTTAAATTAGACCAATCAAGGACAGCAGCCGTGTCCTGAAATTATGACTTAAATTCCTGCACCTTGAAGGACTTCACACACTGTGGTTTTTGTTTGTGACCAGGTGAGATGCTGATGTTGTCCTAAGAATTCCTCTTGTGGCTTGTGAGCTGGACTTTGGGGCAAAACAAAATAATTCTACAGTTACATCCAACTTAATATTTGCTCATTTAATAAGTAGAAAAATAATTTAAGATGATAAATACAAAATATCTCTAACTGGACTTTTATTTTGAAAGGTAACATTTGTTAAGAACTAGATAGATCCTACACCTACGTTCCTTAAAATATGGGGCAAAAGATTTGCTTGTTTAAGCTGATCGGTACCTTTTTATCAACACCTGGTTTGACATTGAGGAAGAATTGCAAGGGAGTAATGGGTTAGTGATTCACAGTGTAGCTGCATGCAAACTCTTATTCTTTAGCCTCTTCCTTTTCTTCACCAAGAAAGTTTATTCTGAGAGTCATTCTCATCCCTCTTTAGGAATTTCTGTATAGCAGCATATCTCTCAACCTAGTAGTTCATAAAAATCTGTCTCTGTTCTCTTCTACCTCCCTCCCCCCTTGTGCTACTACCCAGCTAAATAGCTTCAACTTCACTAAGACTTTTTCAGTACCCCTAAATATGGTGGGGGCAGGACATAGAATGCTTGATTTTAGTACTGGAAGGAACTTTAAAGACCATCAAGTTCAACCCCCTTATTTTACAGATGAAACAATTGAGGTATTAGTATCTACGTAGTAAGTGCCTGAGACGAAGTTTTGACATCTTAAATCTTCCTGATTTCAAATCTAGCAGTGCCATGTCTACTACAGTAAGCTGCCCTCAAGTGATACTGGTTTCCATTTTGCGATGAAGAAACTGAGGATCAGAGTTTGGTGTCTGTACAGTTGTAAAAGCAGGGGACAATGGGATCTTGGTTCAAACCCTAGTCTTGTAATCCAGTGTTATTTTTGGTGTGACTATTCTGTTGTGTTGTTAAGGAAGGCTTTTTTTTAATTGGTTGAATTTTAGGGATTTTTACTCAATTGTGCATGTGATTAATCTTACTTGTAATTAATGTAGAATTAATTTGTCCCCTCTTGTATGTAGCACTAGAAATTTGAGGTCACTGGTTACTTAAAACCTGTCTTAAATCAAGAGGGAAATTTTGCCAATGTAGCCAGTTTAGTGTCTTAAAATTATGTGGACGTTTAAGGCATTTGGTGCTGGGGTGTCTGTTCTTTGATAAAGGTAATTCTGATCATTGTTAAATAAGTGTTATGGATGCACTTTTTAAAAACTCAGTTGCTGATTATAAGCTTTGCTTTATGAAGTTGGGGCAGTAGGTGCAACTTGATTTCATTTAGTTGGAAGTTTCATGTTTTTATAGGTTAATAAAGTAATTGAAAATTCCTGGGTTTGGGTATTTAGGCGAGACTTGAGTAGTATGTTCTTAAATCATGTGGTGGTACTTTGACTTCAATCTAAGACAAATATCTTGTAGTTTAGATTAGCTGGAATATTAACATGCAATTGAATTAGGTCAGGGATCACAGGGCTTTATGCTGAAGCATTTTGTAGAACTTGGAGGATTGGTGTCTAGGTGTAAAAGAATCATTTTTATAGTCTGGTCTGGTTTAACAACTCTGGTAGAGAATAATGCTAGTGATAGTGATTAGAGATTAATAGATTAGACAAGAGTGAGAAATTGTTCAGCTAGCAACTTAGATTTACCGGATAAGTAATCAAGTGAGGCCCTACTGAGATGTTGGATGTTTTTTAGTTACATTCACAGTCAATTCTGGGGGTTTTATTGAAACATGTTTCTTAGAGGAAGTAGTAAGCTGCTGCTTAACTTCAACTCTTGTATAGGCATCAAATGCACAGAAAGTCTATTTATGCAGTGTTCAGTGTAGATGAAGAATACTAAGACTGATGGTAGCAGAGGTGTTAGTCCTTGTCTGACAAAGGGATCATGCTGTTAGCTGCACTGTTGGCTGTATGTTGTTAAACTTAGTTTTTCTCGGTTCTGATTGATTCTTAAATGAATCTATTGCATGTTCAAGTTTTTGCTAACTTAAAAAATGTGTTTACCAACGTTGCCTTGTCATTTTGTGAGACTATCAGAAGATAAATTCCTTCCTCTATTTTGTCACAATATATAGTTAGAATTAAATGTGCGCAGAGGTATGACAAATTTTGGACCAGTTGTGTGGATTTGATTTTTGGTTGCTCTCAGAGTGAATGTTGAATGAACTCTAGGTATCAAAGCTTGAATTGTGTAATAGCACAAAACATTTTCATCCTTACCATTAAGATTTCTCCCTTTAGTTGCTTGATTAGTGTGATATTGTCTTGTCTCAAAGAACTAGTAGAGTTGTCTGGGGCACTAAACATAGCTCTAATTTTGTGCAATGGCTAATGATTAGGTAGACAATTTCACATTTTCTGAGCACCAATGTGAAAACTCTTTAATTTCTTTTTTTAGGTGTGGTGAAACTGGTCATGTAGCCATCAACTGCAGCAAGACAAGTGAAGTCAACTGTTATCGCTGTGGCGAGTCAGGGCATCTTGCACGGGAATGCACAATTGAGGCTACAGCTTAATTATTTTCCTTTGTCGCCCCTCCTTTTTCTGATTGATGGTTGTATTATTTTCTCTGAATCCTCTTCACTGGCCAAAGGTTGGCAGATAGAGGCTACTCCCAGGCCAGTGAGCTTTACTTGCCGTGTAAAAGGAGGAAAGGGGTGGAAAAATCGACTTTCTGCATTTAACTACAAAAAAATGTTTATGTTTAGTTTGGTAGAGGTGTTATGTATAATGCTTTGTTAAAGAACCCCCTTTCCGCGCCACTGGTGAATAGGGATTAACGAATGGGAAGAGTTGAGTCAGACTAGGAAACCCTCTCTGGGCTTCTTGGATGTGATCCCATGCAGGAGGGAAAACAGATTCTGGAAGCGTCTGAGCTTCCATAAGTAACTGTAACTGTAGTATAATGATGGCCTTGGATTGTCTGACCTCAGTAGCTGTTAAATAACATCGAGTAACATCTGTATCAGGCCCTACATAGAGCATCTAGTGGAGTGGGAGTAAAAAGATGTATATGCCTGTTAATGGCCATGAGAGAGAGAGAAATCAGGATAAAAACCTAAACAGTAACAACTCCGTCGCAATGTGAATGCTGGAGATACAGATGGTGAAGGCAAGGTTTGGAATAAATTTTTCAAAAACTAAATCTAAAACCCAGAGTAAACATCAATGCTCAGAGCAAGCATAATTTGGAGCTATTCAGGAGTTGCAGAGAAATGCATTTTCACAGAAATCAAGATGTTATTTTTGTATACTATATCACTTAGACAACTGTTGAGTTTCATTTGCTGTAATCAGTTTTTAAAAGTCAGATGGTAAAAGCAACTGAAGTCCTAGAACATAGAAATGTAATTTTAAACTATCAATAAAGCTGGAGGAGGAAGGGGAGTTTGACTAAAGTTCCTTTTGTTTATTTCAAATTTTCATTAATGTACATAGTGCAAAATGCCATATTAAAGAGGGGACTGTGGAGGACTGAAAAGCTGACAGTTTGGACTTTTCTTTTTGTACTAACTCAATCATGTCTTCAATGGTTAAAGTTAGCAATTAAAACATGGAAAGGCATGGGGTTAAAAATTGTGTCAGATTATTTTGCAAAAGAATAGAGAATGTTTAAAGCTTTGGTTTTTTTATCATCCATTTACATATTCATAATAGCATTTTTTAGGTTTTATATGTTTCTAAGTGATCTCAACACAGTTGCTTCATTTTAGTCATATAGTCATTGACCTTTACATAGATGTGAAATACTGTGCTTTCACAGTATTAGAGCTGGAAAGAACCTTTAGAAAGTCTCCCTCAATGATTTTCCCCAAAGTCAACCCAGTGAGGGCAGGGCAGAGTCCCAAGTCTGAGTCTCCTGGTACTTGATTTGAACTCAAGTACCCCACTTCAGTTCCTCTGTGGGTGTAGTTAAGGGGTTCATTTAGGGAGGTTTTTTCCATAGGTCCAATACAAACGTTTATTAAGTGGCTGCTATAAACAAGGCACCGGGTTTAGCCACTTGGATAAAAAGACAAAAGAAAAAACATTTCCTACCCCCAGTAAGTTAATTTGTCTTTTCCTTCTGATAGGGGGTTTAAATATTAACTTTATCAGATCCTCATTTCATATAAATTTTAAAAGTTATCACTTTAGGGATGAGAACTTGGTGTTTCCTTCAGCTTTTAAGGGTTGTCTGTAGTGATGTGTAGGTATTTTGAGCATTTCAGAGACTATTAATAATAGGCCATCATGACTTGGCCAAAATGGAAGGAAAACATGGTTATAAATAAATTTGTTCTATTTCCTAGTGTGTTGAATGAATGCTAAAGTAATATTTAAATAAAAAGCAGTAATTATTTTAGTGAAAACTACTGCAGGTTAATCAGCTTAGGGGTATTAACACTTAATAAAAACAATGTCTTAAATCTTACACTTGTATGAAGCAATGCAAAAGTTTAGTGGACACCTCAAGACAGGTCTTCTGTTTAGTACATCAAAGATTATTTTTCCAGTCTTGTAGAATCACTGGATACTGCTTGCCAACAAAACGCAAACACTAAAATGAAAGGTGACAAAATTGTGGCCCATTCGGGGCAATGTTAATTTTTACTCTAGAAATATATTAGTGTAAGCCTTTTTTGGTATAAGCCTTAGTTGTTTTTCAGTGTAAAACATCTTTATTCATCAACTTAAGCCTAGCTTTGGCAGGTGAAGAGTCCTATATTGCTCACATCCAGAATAGAAAGGCATATGCCAGGACTGGGAATAGGTTTTGTGAGCTGGACATTGAGAAGGCAAAAGGGAATTTCATTTGGTCTTAGAGCTGTTGCATTCACCTATCCAGCTTTACATTGGTGGTGCCTAGAACTTTGTGTATGGAGAATTTTTTGAAGCTGGCTTGGAACAAGAACCTGTTCTTACCAGCGCACAAAGTGTTGCCTTCTATTATACATTCCATTTTTGTTTTTTAAGTTTACCTTGCTTTCATGTAGCCTGAACACATTAAAGATGGAAATGTTCCTTTTGGAAAGAATGGAATTGAGGATGCTGATGCACTGTGTATGGATTGGTGGTGTGTGTATAAACACTTTCCTGTGAAACAGTATTACTATACTATACCTGAGTAATTGGGTGTGCGAAGAACAGTGTGGAATGATGCCATGGAACGTATGAAGGCACTGTCCAGCTTGTGTAGGAGCTCTACTGTTAGATCTAAAATTTTTGTTGATGTATGTATGAGTGGTGTTTTGTAATTGTGTGGTCTGTGTTGGGGAGAGGTGACTTTTCCTTTGGGATCAGCAGGGTTATCTAACTGGAAATTGATTCCTCCTGCCAGAGGAGACATAAACACAAGAAATCCAATGCTTTACATTTAACCTTTAAGACATGTCCTAAGGAGTTTTCAGAAGCACTTTAGTGTACCTTTTTTGACCTTCCTGAGCTTAATATACTTGTTAGGGATAATTATTTTCTCCTCTCTTCGTATCCTTCATTTTTTTTCTTCTCTTTGTGGATTATAAAAAAATCAGACCCTAGTCACGGGTTGTTTAGGGAACCAGAGCCAGGAGTATAAGATCCCAAATAACCAATGTTTTTCTATTATACCATTTTCTTCCTTGACCTTTTTGACTCAAATGTTTCTTTTCATATTAATGATTTTGATCTTTCTTACTCTTAACACTGCCCTGACATATCTTGGTACCATTTATTTGCTTGCTTAATTGGAGAGAAGTAGTTACTCATTGTAGTGCCTGAATAGAAACTCTTTGGATGACAAATACTCATAGCTGAGTCAAACTTTATAGAAGTGTAGACTTGTCACATCAATGCCTTAAAGCAGGTGGCCCACATGTTCCTGGATGTCACTTTGCATGGGCTTGCTTGAAGTGTGGAACATTGTTCTTCCACTAACTTAGCAAGTTATATATTCTATTTTGGGGAAAGCAACCTTTAGTGTGTCTATAGACTGTGGAATAAAAATGTTATTGAACATTACTGAAGAATTTGAGGAAAAAGTTTTAATAGAAACATTTGATGTGGTAAGTCATTTTCCTCCTTTGTATGGCAGTTCTCAGGGGAGAAAAGCCAGTCTTGTGCCCAGTACCATCAGAGAGGTGAAAGGAAGAAGTAAGTAGTTAGTAGCGTCTGTTAGGTGTAGGGTAATTAGCTGACATCATGATGCAGCTCTGTTTTCTGGCACTTCAGAATTGTTTTCCTGGTAGTAGAGGGTTGCCTTGTGTTGGGCCATCTACTCTCTTAGAAATGGAGGCATGCACATGGGAGAGGTGCCTGGGGGTTACAGATGCCGATTATCAAACGGTTGCTCTTTCAAGTTAAGGAGTTCTGGAAAGGTCAATCTCTGACCACACTCTTTACCAGTTGAGTATTGCTTTCAACCCAAGTGTGCCCATCAAGGAAGCTACCTTGTGTTAACATTTTGCTATGAAGTGCCATTCACCTACCATGATGCCAGCATTTTTTTCTTAAATAAAATTTTAATAATAAAATAACCTGTTAATTTAATCAGTCTGTGTATTCTTGTTTTGAGTTTTTTTTTTTAATTGAAAAGGTTCCCCCTTTCTCTTCCTCTGTATTAGGTGGTAGGTCAAGAACTTCACTCCTGCCCCAAAGAATTAATGTGACCTTCAGCAACGAAAGGCTTCGGTGATGGAATTAACTTACTGACTGACGCATTGGTTACATCTAAAGGCAAATAATGCACCAAGGACTCAATGATAGGTTTGTGCTTTCAGGAATCCAACTCAGCATTAGAAAATGACCTGTTCACTGGATCAACAGAGTACTTCAATTTGGCACCTTTCAAAGCATATCCAGTTATCATTTTAAAATATAGGGGTTTGGATCAAACAATTTGGAAATGATGCTTGGCTTGG
Source organism: Potorous gilbertii (assembly GCA_028658325.1). Lineage (NCBI taxonomy): Eukaryota > Metazoa > Chordata > Mammalia > Diprotodontia > Potoroidae > Potorous > Potorous gilbertii. Next base: position 55,277,143 of record CM053772.1, read on the forward strand.
GGGAATCTCTGATTACAGGTGTGCTAGGAATCTTAATTAAAATTCCACAAATATGTCATGAAAGGCATTTTGTTTTGAAATTTAATGGGATGTCAAAAGAACTCTAGTTCATATTTGTATTCTCACTCCGTGTTTGTGGGGGAGATACAGAATATATCTTCCTCTCTGGCTGCCTTTTCCTTTTGACTTTCCAGTGGCTTTGTAACTATTCCTTAAGTTATCTGCTCTTAGTATTTACTGGCCTGGTTCTGTCTGGTATGAGTTTTCTTCTTAGCTGAGTACTTTGCACATTGCCTAGGCCACCCTAAGCAATTTGTCAACATTACTTTCATAATTGTGGCTACTTTGAACATTCCACGTTGAAACAAAAAAACTGGTACACTGTTTTGAGAAAACCAAGTTATCCAAAGACATTGAGAAGTCGAAAGACATGATTAGTAGTTAGTGTTAAACATGTGATGGTAAATACAATGCAAATGTTAGCTTTTTGATTATAAAATGTTCCTGTGCTAAAGACTTAAGTGTTGATGGATAGCAATAAAATTTAAACTTTAGCACTGAAAATTTTTCTTAACATTGAGAATATCCTGTGTGTATTAGTATTCTGAATTGCCCTTATAAATAAACCAGAGCTTATAGTAGGCAGTTACGTTTCATATGAACATTGAACCCCAAGAATATCTTTTAAAATGGTATTTTTTTCTGGTCCACATAAGATAGTCTTGAAATGAAAAAATGCTGCTTAACTCAGGCTTGTCCTATATTAAAGAAGTGATCCCTTAATGACTATCTTTAAAGATATGACTGAAAAAGGAACAACAGCCAATTTTCTTTTAAAAGTATTTAAATGCTGTGATGAGAACATGTAAACATTCTGGTAACCTGGATTGAATAGGTACTTAATGACATGTTAACAGTTGTATTTGGAAGACTTAAGGGCAATAGGTTGGACCCATTTATTACTCTGAGTGGATTAGGCCGTTTCTGTCTTGTTGCTACGGGGTATTTCCTGAAAGTTTTGTTGTAAGATCTGTTTTCCTATGGAACCAATGCTATTAATATTGAGGATTGACTTCCTAAAGAACTTGGCAACAAATAGAGGTAACGGCATATCCTAAAAACAAAGCTACCGTCATACTCCTCTGCTCTATAGGTGTAACTGCTCGGCCCTGAAAAAGACTTTGAGAACAATTCAGTTAAATATTAATATATGCCGGTACCTAAAGAACAGAAACAGGCATGGTCTACATTGATTATCCATGTGCATCAGTGCTTCACTTGCTATTACTGACTTTACTATATTAGCGCCAATAAATGATTAACATTTAATTTTCCTTGCTATGGAAATTGAAAGATCCTTTTGAACAGTTACTTGCATGGCCCTTAAGTTTTAACTGATGCATTTCACTATGTGGCTGGCTTTTTGTAGAATCATTGAAAAATCTCTGACTAAATAGTGCAGTTCAAATTGCTTGTTAAATATTTCTTGATGGTATTTCTTCGCAAATATACAAAAGTAAGGGCTGATTCAGTATTTCTTTGGTTCTGTCAGCCAAAATCCAGATCAGTGCCAATGAGTGCTGTTACATGTTCTCATGCTAGTCTGCTACAACTAACTCTAGCAGCTCTCAGAGGAAGTCTGCAGAAGTGTTTTCCTATAGACATTTTGTATTCTATACAGATGCTTTTTCCTGTTAATTCTCTTGAATAAAGACCAAGAAGTCCTGTCCCTGTCCCAACTTAATCCATCCTAAAACATCTCATTTCAGTGATAGTGAAGTAATCCCAGAATGGTTAACTGGTTTGTTTGCTCAAGGTGTTTGGGGTGTTAGAACCCTATGGACTAGAAAAGATGGGCATTCTGTCACTTTTGCATTCTGTTCCCAGATGGTATTAGCAATTGAGAAAATTAGTAATTAAGCCTGTCAAAACCTAGTAGAAAAACTAATTGATTTTAAGAAAATTACTTTAGTTTACAAACAACAGGTGATAACCAAACAGGAATTTTAAAAAGAATTGTTACAAATTGCACCATGGATTTAAGTCTGTCTAGGACAAAGAGCTAACATTTACCTCAAAATTTCAGTCTCATAGTCCATGTGTTGGGACTTCTGACCAGAAAGAGATAGTGCCAGAGATACGAAGGCTTGCATATATGTAGGACCCTATTTGTTCAAGTATGCTAAAACTATCAGTGTAACTGCTTTTTATTTTTTTAAACACATAAATTAACAACTAGTTATTAATTGTGGTACATGGACCCTCATAGGAAAACAGTACTGGCATATTACATTAAATGGGAGTGAGTTAGTCTTTCTAATTTAGCAACTTTAATTGAGAAAACATTTCCGTTTTTGTTAAAAGTGTTTCCCTACCAAAAGTACTCCTTCCCCAGCAAAAGAAAAAGATGAGCCTCCGTGATTTTTCTAGTAGTTTTCAATGACTGAGAAAATACTTCTGACACTACTAATGCCTCAGTAGGTCTATGGTGTTTTTGATGAGATGTGCTTGAGCAATCCAAATTGTCAGCTATTGTTGCTTTCTCATCCTGTGCACCATTAGTTCATGCCTTTCAGTCCTCCATAGGGGATCTACCCATGTTCTGGAGACTTTAAACAGATGGGCCTCATTACTTCATAAGACTGTTGATTGCTCTTATGATTGACCCATCCCTTTTCTGGTCATACGTCTCTTGATACTTGATTTGTGTACGTACGCAATGTGTCCTTGGTCACATACTGCAGTCTGTTCAGGAAAATCCACAAGCATTTCTCTAGTGCCCTCTCGGTGACCAGTAGTTGATTCCTCAGGGATTGTGGTATTCCATTATTTACATCCAAATAGCATCGCCAGAAGAAAGAACATTAATTTTTTTTTTAAGGGAGATAAGGGTTATTCAAAGTACTGTCCATTTTCCAAAAGGCAAACAAGTGCCTTCTTCTCTTCAGTTCTGAGTCCAGCTCATTATCCATCTCCAGTTCTGTCAACGGAGCAGCTGTGTGGGTCATCCATCTAATTGCATGTCAAATGGAATGTGTCCTCTGCCATGGATAAGCTAGGCCAAATTTGAGGGTGATTGTAAACCTCATTTAGCAAAGTGCAGATGTTATCTATCTGCAAACAGCATTCTTCGTGAGGGATTGGCAGACTTGATGAGCATATGGTCCCTGTTTTATGCTTGACTTGTTGATAATCTAAGGAGCATAAAAGTTAGCTTTGGCAAAGAATCTTTTTACCACATACACAGTAGGACACTTAGAGGATATAAGATGGCTCTTCTACCAAATAAAATCCTGCCTCCTCATATCCTTACCACCTCAGTGAATTGTGTGATAGAAGATGTGGTCTTTGCTAGAGCAGGGCTCGTGAAAGTCCATTGTGATTTTTTTTTTCATGGAGTGATGTGGCCATAAATTATCTCAGATTTAAGTAAAGACAAGAAAGGCCTGTCAATTGGTTATTGATATTTTCATGATTTCCTCTTTTTTGCAGTCATCCATGTTTTGTTTTTAATCATTCAGTATTTTTCTTAAGATGTCTTGAACGTCAGTGTCTTTGTGCCCTTAAAAATTGTACAAATTGCCTTCAGCACACACCCTCTCTGTGTATTGGTTTTTGTTCCGTTATTTTTGTATCAACCTTTGAGTGTCATTCCTTACATGTTAATGGGATGATCTGACTTAAATGGAACTTTTGTCAAACTTTCTGTAAACCAATTTTCTCTACTGCCTGTCACTGGTTTATGAGGTGATTCACCATCCTCTAAAACAAGATGTTTGTTGTAGGTGAGTTTGTCCTTTACAAACCGGTGTGGCCCTTGGCTGCCATATTTCAATGGGCAAGGAGGGTCAGTTATTTGCTAGTGGGGAGACGGTTTTAAGTTCAGCAACTTTAAGTTGCTTATTCCAATTCTATAGAAAATAGTGCTGGTCCGTGTTGACATATTACATAGTTTACTTAAGTATTTGAGGAGTTAACAGTTTTTTATTTGTATAAATATCTTCCTGTTTTTAATCTGATTTGCTGCCTTTTTTTGATGATTTTTGACAGGCTCTCCTCACTTTTGCATTGAAATTTCATATGTATGCATTTGTTTAATTTGGAGTGTCTTAAATTTGTATAATTTCTCTACCATCTCCTTTTAAGCAAATGTTGTATGTTTGCTTTTTCCTTGTTTGACATGAGCTCTGCCATGTGAGATGACCAAGTAACCCCAGTAAATTGTTTCTTGTTTTGGGATGCATTATGAGACATCTCTGAAAGTTTTTTTTTTAATCTTAATAGTTTTAGCTCCTAGTTTTATTTATAGAAAGAATTTCAATATTGATAAGATTTTTCAGTTTTTCATATAACATGTTTACTAGGTAATTGGACCAGTGTCTCACTTTTATGAATATCAACGATTAGATCAATGTCTATAGATGGTCTTTGTGATTTAACACCTGTTGGTCCTTTTCCCACCACTCTGTTAATACCACTGAAGGAGCAATTAAGGGCTGAAGGATTGAGGGTCTCTGTATTTTTCATGGTGCAACCTACCAGAGTTCACTTGCATGGCCCTTGAGAAGTTGGATTTGCCCTCAGGCTGTTGTGAAGGACCTTATTTTTAGTGGGAAAATACATGATCAAAAGGTTTCTATGAATCCAGTTAACACTCTCAAAATTAATTTGCGTTTTATTAACAGTAACATGTACATTTGGTAAATAATAGTAACTCATTGTAAAAGAACCATATGTTCATTATACAGAAGATGTGTTTGCTGCTTATACTGGTCACCCGCATATTTTGTTGGAAATAAAGATGAAAGTGACAATGCTGTGTCTCATGGATTCTCAAACCCTTTGCAACAAACAATCCCACTGGACTCCAAGATCCCAGACATAGATGAGGAAACCTTTTTGGAATGATGTCAATGAAAAATGTTACTTGCCAAACAAAATTAGAACTTTACACCATCTCAGAATCTGAATTAGACCATAAGAAAACTCTTCAGGATTTGGCATAGATTACTGCTAATTAAGAATAACTTGTAGAAGAAAATAATTTGTGAAAATGCAAAACACCCAGAAATTATTGAATAAAACCTAAAGTTCCATTTTTTTCTCCCCATCTAATCCTTTCATCTTCTTTTTTACCACTTTACCTAGTTAGTTGCCTCCACTACTTTCAAACACACAAGCCTTAACAGTCAAACATGAAGACTGGCTTTTCCTTTAATACCTGCTAGCCATAGCTATACCCTCAGCTAAACTTGAACAAGTTATCTCTATTTGGTGCCTCTACTTAACTGTTGTGTCTTTTAAACTGCAATGATGTCATAACTGCCAAATCCAGCATGCTCTTTCACTTCTCATCCTTGACATTTGTGCAGGATTTGACACTGACCTCCTGAACATTCTCAGATTTCATTTCACTATCCTCTCAGTTCTACCTAGCTAGGTAGGTCTCCTTTGCTGTATCATTTTCATCCATGTCACAGAGCCCAACTCTGAGAGTTCCCCAGAGCTAGATCCTGTAATGGTCTTAACCAGGTTGTGGGTTCAGTTATCTTCAGTGACTTGTGTCCAACCATACTCTCAATTCTAGTTGTGTGTTATTAACGGCCTCACGGTACATTTCAAATGAAGTATATCCAGAACAAGTCTTCCTTTAAAGATTTTTCAGTCATTTAAGTGACCTTCAGTTTCTTACTATACCCCATCACTTGTTTACTTTTGTCTTCAGTCTCTCCTTTATAATGTTCCCTTATTTTTACTTATATAGCCACTATCCTCAGTGAGGACCCCACCCACAACCTGGACTACTAGGGCTTGCTAATTAATTTCACTAGTCCAAAAAACTGGCAAAATGAGTTTCCTAAAGTCCAAGTCTGATCCTTGTCACTATCATCTCCTGCCCCTTATTTGATAAAACTGCTGTCTGCCTTCTAGATTTAGGTTTCACTATAAAATTAGCTGGCATTTAAAACCATCACCTGGCTCCTCATTGACATAGTTTGCCTTTATGCATTATGGTGCTGAACCATAGTGTCATTCGTGATGCTCATGTCCCGTCTTGCTGGTTGTCCCATTGTCTAGAACACTGGAATTCATCTCCAACTTCTTAGAATCTCTAGTTTCTTTCATGACTCAACTCAAGCATCACCTTTTTAAAAAAAAATTTAGTTTTCAGCATTCACTTTTACAAGATTTTGAGTTCAAAATGTCCCTGTCTCCCCAAGACAGTGTGGAATCTTAATACAGGTTATACATATGTAGTCATTAAACATGTTTCTACATTAGCTGTGCAAGAAGAATCAAAAAAAGGGAAAAGCACAAGAAAAAATATGCTTCAATTTGCAATCAGATTCCATATTTTTCATTTCAAAAAATTGTTTTCAGTTTTCAACAATCACTTCCATATGTTTTAAATTTTCTCCCCCTCAAGATAGCATGCAATATTATTAAACACATTTTTACGTTAGCCATGTTGCGTAGAAGAATTAAAATGAATGGGGGAAATCTTGAGAAAAAACAAGAGAAAATAGTCTGCTTCATTCTGCTTTCCAATTCCATAGTTCTTTCTCTGGTTGTGGATGGCATTTTTGCATCGAGTCGTTGGGAATGATTTAGGTTGTGTGAAGGGCTAAGTATCAGAAACGGTACTCGCACACTGGTTGTTGCTGTGTACAAAGTTCTCCAGGTTCTGCTCATTTTACTCAGCAACAGTTCACATAAGTCTTTCCAGGCCTCTCTGAAGTCTTCCTGTTCAACATTTCTTATAGCACGATAGTGTTCCATTTCAATCATATACCACAAGTTGTTCAGCTATTCTCTAATTGAAGGGTATTCCCTTGATTTCCAGTGCTTGGCCACCATAGAAAGAGCTGCTATAAATAATTTTTGTATATGTGGAACCCTTTCCCATTTCTGTGATCTCTTTGGGTTGCTTATAATTTCTTATAGAATAATAGTTTTCCATTACATTTATATATCACAACTTTAGCCATTCCCCAATTGATGGACATCCCCTCAATTTTCTATTCTTTGCCCCCACAAAAAGAGCTGCTTTAAATAAATGTTTTTGTATATGTGTTCCTTTTTCCTTTTTTTATCATCTCTTACACAAACCTTGCAGTGGTATTACTGAATCAAAGGATATACACAACTTTCTAGCCCTTTCGGTGTAGTTCCAAATTGCTCTCCAGAATGATTGGATCGGTTCACAACTCCATCAATAATGCATTAAGTGTTCCAATTTTCTCAAACATCTCCTTCTACAGAAAGTATTTCCCACTTCTCCAGCTACTTGTCTTTTCCATCTAAAGTTACCTTATCTGGCACACGTTTATTTGCATACAGGTTGACTCCCCTACAAGATCATTTTAATTTGTATTCTCAAAGACAGCAGCATTCTTGGTCATTCTAGTAATCCATTTCTTGTTAAGAACAGTTTGTACTTCAATGAAATCCTTTTTTGGAGGTGGGGGTGATGGTGGAAATATCATTACCAGATAAATTATTAGGCCCGAGAATGTCAAGAAATTACAAAAACCTTTAATACCAACTAAAACAGTGTCACATGCAGACAGGAAGCCATGTTTGATGGTTGGGTCAAAGGAAAAAGAAGGGCAGAGAGAGGGAACATGGTGTTTGATAGAAGCCTACGTAGGAAAACTTGTACAAATGCCTATGTTCCAGGTCCTACAAGAAACTAATATTCCATGGGGAAAATTGGACATGTGCTTCCCTTTACTCTGAAACATGGGAGAAAGAGGCTAAGGAAGACTGGATCCCACTAAAGCAACTACTTACACTGTTTTAGGCAGGGGAGTCATACAAAGATGAATTAAAACATATTTGCCTGTGTCCTTGGCATGCCTATATGTCCTGTGAAGATAAGATTAAGTTACAAAAGTGTGTAGAAAAGGTACAAAGTTTAAGGATTCTAAGCTTTTTGTATTGGAGCTGCAAGGAACCTTCAAGATCATCTAGTAGAACACCTTATTTTACATGTGATACATCCCCACAGGGGTTCTTCGACTTGCCACAAACCACACCAGGTAGTAGGTGGAAAAGTTGGAAGAAGAGCACATTGACTCTAAAACCAGTGTTGTGGTTTAGCTTCAGGGCTTTCCTTTAAAAAAGAATCATAAAATTGTAACACCACACTAACCTTTAATCCCTTTGCAAGACCTCAAATATCCAGTTAGGCTCTCCTTGATGATTCACAAAGAGAGAATTCTGCCCTTCAAGGCAACCTACTGCACCTTGGGTCAGCTCTAAATTGTTACGAATTTTCCCCTTTATGTTGAGCCATAGTTTGTTTTGGTATAAATGAAAACTAGTGTGATTTTGAGCCTTTCAGCAAATATCTTTCCCACCTCAATTAAATGGAACAAAGCTTTTCATAAACAAATGAAATAAAAAGTCCTAAAATAAAATTCCTAGTTCATGAAGCACATTCACATAAAAGTGTATCAGTCCAAAAGAAGGACATATGACAAACTAAGTTCATTTCCGATTTATTTAAAGGATATAGTGTGTCTGAATCAGAGGAAGAAGCTCCTTTGAAAGGGAAAAAGGTTTTCAGAAAAGGGAGCCTAAAAATTGGGCAGTGTTCACAGTTTGCCTAAGAACCTGCTGGCCTCCCTATTTAACATTCGTTGTGGGAAGACATTAAAAGCTGTGCCTGTTTGTCATAAGAAATCATACCAGTACACAGCATAGCAGACCTTAACAGTTTAGTATTAATGTTGTAACACTTGCATAGTTTGTGGGCATTCATTTTTGTTTGTTCACAAGACCAATTTCTTATCAAGCAACAAAATATCACTATAATTAATATTTCATAAATGGTAGAACCTTAGGGGCAACTAGGTGGTGCAGTGGATAGAGTGCTGGACCTGAAGGCAGGAAGAACTGATTTTAAATCTATGTGACTCTGGGCAAATCACTTACCTCAGTTTCCTCATCTGGAAAATGAATTGGAGAAGGAAATGGCAAACTGTTCCAGTATCTTTGCCAAGGAAATCCCAAATGGGGTCATAACTGAACAAATAGAACCTTAGGTGGAGAACAGACTATCTTAATAAAATGAAACAGAAAATCTGCCAGGTAAACTACCCCCAGTGGCTCCTTAATTAGTCATAGCTGCATCTGCTCACTCACTTCTCCAATCCATTGTGGCTGGACTATCGGATTACTTCCTAAAATACAGTTCTGATTATGTCACTACAGAGATAAAAAACTTTTCTTCATTTCCCACTATCCAGAAGAGAGAATTGAAACATCTCACTCTAGCACTCAGCCTCCATAATTTGGCCACAGTCTGCCTCTTCATCTTTATCACATACCAGTCATTCATCCTAATTTTCAACCAGACTGCTCTCTGAGTATGACTTCCATTTTCTCACACCAGAGCTAGTTTTTAACTTAATAAGGAATATTCTGCCCTTTTCCTTTTCCTGACAAAAACCAAACTATTGTCTCAAGTTAAGTTACCTCCTCCTTGAAGTCTTCATTGATTCTCCCTAGCTAGAAATATTCTGCTACATATTTCTCAAGACTCATATCCGATAGAATACTGCCTATAATTATATTATTATATAATTATATTAATATACATGCATTATCTCACTCACAGAGGGGAGGCAATGTGCATTATTTACCTTTGTATCTTGCCCACACATAGACATAACACACACACACACACACACACACACACACACACACACACACACACACACCTTGAATCTCTAGAAGGAAGAGGAGGGGAGGGAGCCTTACTATCTCATACCATCGTCCCCTGTGTGGTCTCCAGCCTTCCTCATAAGAGAATAATTCCAATCTCCAACCACATTGGAAAGTGTCTAACACATGGCTCACCCTTGAAATTCAAATACTGCAAGGATGGAACGTTTAGAAAAAAATTTCCTGGACTAAGACTTGTAGGTGTGTAGGTAACTTGTAGAGTTCTTCCATCAATCATAGAATTTGCAAATTGGAAAAGATCTCAGAGGTCGTCTAGAACCAACCCATTCATAAAGGAATTCCCACTATAAAATTAATTGTCTGGCTCCAGACCTCCAAGGAATGGGAATTGCCCACTTCTTCAGGCAAGTCATTCAACTCCTGGGGCAATTCTAATAATGAAGAATGTTTTCTTGACATCAATTCTAAATTGGTCTATTGCTCCTAGTTCACTAGAGCCAAACAAATCGAATTCCTTTTTAAAATGACATCCCTTAAAATACTTGAACACAGATGTTATGGCTCCCCTGAAGCTTCTTTTCTCTAGACAAAATATGTCCAGTTACAATGTTATCATGGACTCAAGGTCCCAAATCACTCCATTTGCTTTCCTTCTCCATGCTGGCCAGTTTATCAATATCTTTCTCTAGCTGTGGTGCCTAGAAAACTAGACCCAATATCTTCAGCATGATATGTATACCCTGAATAGTCACTACAGATTAATTAATCTAATGAATTGATTTACCTAGAACTGGACCCAGTAAATACCATTTGTATGCTTTGAATAGACAATGCAGATGGGCATTTTACTGAATAAATGAATACTTATATAATGAATATATAAATAAAAATAATGAACATAAATATAAATTTTAAACTTTTTGTAGTGTTTTTACCATAAATAATACTGTTCCCATTCCTCACACAGTGAAATAGATAGAAAGTGATTTTTAACTCTACTGTTCATATTCCCCTATCTCCCCATTCTTCCCTCCCAAAATTTGGAAAGAGTAGTCTACCTCTCTACTTCATTCTTTATAAATCTGTTTTTCATCTCCTCTACTCTATTGAAACTGCTTTCTCCAAAATCACCAATTGCTTAAAAAGTCATTAAATCCAATGACTTTGGGGAGGAGATTCCTATCTTCTTTAACTTCCCAATAGCATCTGGTACTATTAATGATCTATCTTTCCTGGTACTCTTTAGGTCGTAGGCTACATGCTCATGGTAGTGCTATTACTTCTCTAATCACTTTTCTTTTGCTACACTTTCTCTTATTTTTAAAATGTGGCATCCCCAGATGATATGAGACTAATTTAGAGAATCCCAAAGGTTCAACAAAAAGTTAATTGAAGCAATTAATTACTTCAGTAAAATAGATTGTTTAAAAAAAACTCACAGAAATCATCAGCTTTTCTGTATATTGCTATTAAAAACCAACAGGAAATGATAGAAAAGGAAATTCCATTAAAAATAACTACAAAATGTATACAATATCTGGGAGTTAACCTGTCAAGACATACTGAGGACTCATGAATACTTTTTACAGAATTATAGGAAGACTTAAATAATTAGGGAAATATTGATTATTCTTAGAAGAAATGACTTTATTACCTAAATGAATTAGCTACACGTTTTATGCCATGCCAGTTAAACTACCAAAGACTTACTTCACAGAGTTAGGAGACTGGAGAAAAAGAGCAATGGAAGAGACCAAGCATTACTATGTCTCAAACTATATTAGAAAGTGTTCTTTCATCCAAAAAAAAAAAAATCAAAACTACTTGGAACTGGTTTAAAAATGGGAAAGTCAATCAATGGATTATATCAAGTAAGCAAGCGTCTGAAGAAATTGAACATAGTAGCCTATTGTTCATAAAACTAACAATATAAATTATTGCGGGGTTAAGGATATACTGTTCAATGAGAAATCCTGGGAAAAGTGGAATACAGTAAAAAGGAAATGTTTTACATCAATGTGTGCAGACACAAAAATAGGCTCTAAATAGGTACTTGACATCAATATGAAAGGTCACATCATTAAAGAAAATGAAAGGAGGTACCTTGCAGAAATCTGGCTAAGTGAAGAATTCTTAACTAAACAAGGAATGGAGGTGATTGTAAAAGATAAAATAGTGTCAAGGACATGAATGAAACATTACTTTACACAAACAAAATCAATGTAACTAAAATAAGAAGCAATATGGCAAAAATCTTCACAGCAAATATCTCTGACAAAGGTTGGATATCCAAGATATATAGGAAAATGATACAATTTCGTATGTAAGAATAAGACCTGTTCCACAATAGATTAATGATCAAAGGGTGTAAACAGTTTCCAAAAGAAGTATGAACTATAAACAACCATGTGAAAGAATGCTCCAAGTTTCTAAAAATAGACAAGTAAATTAAAATAACTCTAAGGTTTCACCTCATACCCATCAGATTAGCAAAGATGGAAACACATGAAAATGGTAAATATGTGGGAAGATTATCATCTGGTATACATTAATACTCCTTTAGTGGAACTGTGATTTGGTCCAAATATTATGGAAAACAATTTGGAATTATACTGGAAACTGTATCTATCCATTGACAAAATGATAGTACTATTAAGCATGTACCTAAGGAAGTCAAAGACAGAGGGGAAAGTCTCATATATAACAGAATATTTATATCAGTATTTTTGTGACCATTAATTGAAGATTAGCTGAATAAAAAGAGAATGTAATTGCAACATAAGAAACATTTAAAATGAAAAATTCAAGAAGCTTGGGAAGACTTGCATGAAATGACACACAAGGAGGGAAAACCAGAGCAATCTACATAATAATCATAGCAATATAAAGGAAATCAATGAAAATCATTAGAACTCTGACGACGGTCACTTCAGAGAGTCCCAGTCATGAAGGATGCCTCTCTTTCCTCTTGGTAGAGAAGTACTAGACTATATAGGTGTGGAATGCAGCATAAGTTGTCAGTCATGACAACATATTGTTTTGATTTGCTTAACTCTATTTCTTTGTCCCAAGAGAGTGTCCTATTGAGGGTTGGATGAGGAATCATGAGGAAGTAACTATGATGTTAAAAAAAATCAATACATTTTTCTTAAATGTAGATTCTCTCCTTCTCCTCCCTCCCCAGTACTGCCATTGTACTGTCCTGCCATTATTACTCGGTACAAATTAATCCCAAATCTATATCTCCACCTTGACCTCTTCCAAGAGTATCCACACTTGAAACTGTGCTACATAATTCCACCTGAATGTTCCACCATCTCAAAACCAAAGCTCACAAAGATGTTAAGTTGAATAACAAGAATTCAAATCCAGGTCTAGTGACTCCAGGTCTTCCCCTCTTATTTATGAAGTTTCCATTAGGCTACCTCAGTTACGAAGATAGTGCAACTGCATGGTACAGTGGGCAGAGCACTGTGTTGAGAGTCAGCCGACCAGCATTCTATTTTTTGACTCATATTAATTAGCTCTGTAAACTTGGGAAAGTTGTTTCACCTCTCTGGATCTCAGCTTCTCATCTGTAAAATGAGGTTGGACCTGAGAGGCTGGACCTCTAAAGTACCTTCCAGTTCTAAAATTTATGGTCCTGTGAAATCTGCTTCCTTGCCTTCTATTGCTTCTAAGGAACCTGGGAAATGCTATGTTTCAATCTTAGTTTCACCTTACAGAAACTTTCAGCAATTTGCTTCTGACTGAATCTCAAAATTACATTGTCATCACGTCAATAATAGCTTTTTCACCTCATAAAAAGACTGCCAAATGGATGAAACAGAAAAAGACAGCATGAATATTTTTGGAGACTTTTATACTGTCCATTTCTACAGAGGCTATGGTCCCAGGATTAGAATGTCCCCTTCTCAGAACCAAACTGCTTAACACTGTCATTATCATCTCATTCTATGGTGACATGGAGTAACGCACAAAAGGCACAAATGTGCTCGCTGTATTGTACTCTAACTCATTTTTGCTTATCTGATTGCCCAATAGTATTTTGTGTATCCATTTGCCCAGCTTATTTGGAATTAAATAAATCCAAGGAAAGCCTTGGATCAGCCCACTTGGATGCTTGTCCTGTTGATGACAACATCCCTTTAGGTAACATTTCCCTCCTCCAGGAAGAAATACATTTTCTTCAACAAGTTTCATGGGGATGATCTCAGAGCCTTTTTTTGGGCTGTTCATACAAATACTTTCTTGACCAACAGCGTCTGTGCTGTAGAACGTAGATAGACGCAGAGGTTCAGATTCATTGACATTAGACTTATAGACTATCCATTCTAATCTTTCCCTCTGCAGAGGAGGAAACTGAGTCAAAGAGATAAGAAAACTGGCAGAATCGCACAGAGAGTGTCTTCTGACTTCCAGATCTCTCTGCTGGATCTTCATCCCTGACCAACATTCGGAAGCTTATGGAACAACGACTACGTACAATCGCTGGGTCTTTGGAGGACCCTATCTTAGGTCATTTGATTCAACTTCCATGTAGAATTATTTTTAAATATTCATTTTTATTTTAAATTCATATTAATTTAAATATTTAATTATAATCCTATGCGGTACGTTGGAAAGAGCCCTGGATTCTGAGTCAGCTTCCGAATTCATTGGGTGACTCCCCTAAGCTGAGCCTTGCCTTCTTTAACTGAAATATAAAATTGGTCTTTAAATTGGCTTTAACTCTATTAGCCCCAAACCTGGCAGGGCAGGAGGAGAATGTGCACAACATAACTCGTCCAGCTGGGAGCAGGTGACCTGCCAAAAAGCAGCTGTTTAATTATTAAACTGAATCAGTGAACTGATATAACTGGACAAGAACATTTCCGGTGTTAGGGTGTTAAAGACAGGAAGAGGACCGAGGAAGGGAAACGAGGTAACACAAGGAACGCCCCCTTCCCCGGCCGCCGGCCTCTCTGATGTCACGTGTCAGGTTACTGACCACCGCGCAGGCGCAGATGGAGCCCGGAAGCTCTATGCTCCCTTACACCCTTCCCAAATGCATGGCAGGCGAACGGCGCAAGCGTGGTGGACGTCTTGGGCCGGGTTTTCCCAGTGCGCACGCGCCCTTTTCGCTCCGAGCGTCCTTTCCCTTCCGGTTCTTCCTCGCGTCCTTTTCGCTCCGAGCGTCCTTTCCCTTCCGGTTCTTCCTCGCGTCCTTTTCGCTCCGAGCGTCCTTTCCCTTCCGGTTCTTCCTCGCGTCCTTTTCGGGCGCACGCGCCCTTTTCGCTCCGAGCGTCCTTTCCCTTCCGGTTCTTCCTCGCGTCCTTTTCGGGCGCACGCGCCCTTTTCGCTCCGAGCGTCCTTTCCCTTCCGGTTCTTCCTCATTCCTCGGCTCAGCCCGGCCCCTTGGCGTAGCCGTCTCTCCCTGCCTCGGTTTCCGGTGCAGTCCAAGTGCTGGGGGCCGAGGCGGCCCCGGGGCCAGCGCCAGCACCATGGTGAGTGAGCTTGAAGACACGAGCCCCCGCGGGGTCGGTGGAGAAGAAAGAGCGCCCGGGAGGCGGGGCTCTCTCCCTTCCCGCGCGCAGGCTGTGGCGAGGGGCGCGATCCGCCAGCGCTGCTCCGCGCCCGCCGTGTGGCAGGGCCGGCCCTCTCTCCCCTCCCTGCCTCGGTTTCCTCCTCTGTCAGCTGGGTGTGAGGAGAGGGCGGGGCTTCGTCTTTCCTTGCTCCCTGAAGCCTCCTAAATTGTAAGGCACCAGCCCTACAAGGTCTCTAAGGCGAGCTTCTCCCCCAAAGTCCGGCTTTGCTGAACTGAATAGGATTCCTCCCCCCATCCCTGTGGCTTTGGGGAGGCAGGGCAGCATTTGGAAGTCTGAAGACGAGGTTGATCCCAACTCCTACGGATGACTCGGGGACCTGCCCGCTCTCTAAATTAGGAGTTTTTAACCGCCCTTCATTTTCTTTGTGGTTTTAATATACCTTGAAGATGGATGGATCATCTTACCCATTGTGTACAGCTGCACGCAGTTCTGTCGCATATACGAAAAGAGTAGGAGCCAAGTAGGAGCTCAGAGTTTACTGGGGTTGATCAGAAGTAGGGTCAAAGATTTACAGGTAGAAGGGACCTCATAGGTCATTTCATCCAGCCCCCTCTTTTTAGAAACGAGGACACTGAAGTCTAGAGAGATTAAATGATGTGCTCGTGTTGACACGGCTAGGAACAGAAACAGGATTTGAATCCACATCCTCTGATTTCCATTCTTTCCATCGCCCCTTCCTGGTTCCCCAGTAACTTTTTGTTGTTCAGTCAGCAAGCATGTACTAAAGGCTACTTTTAAAATGTTGATTTAAAGGCAATGGAATGAAAGCTGGAGGCACAAAGACCTTCCCTCCAGAAAAGAAAAGGCTCCCTGCTCTTTAGGAGCTCACGGCCTAATGGAGGAAACATACAGACATTATGAACAGGCAAGATATATACAGGGTAGGTGGAGATACTCAGCAGAGGATGGCACCACCATTAAGGGAAATCCAGAAGGGCATCTTGTACAGGTAGCATTTTAGCTGGGACATGCAGGAAGCCAAAGAAGCTCAGAGACGGACTGGAAAGAGAATTCTAGGCGTGAGAATGTCCAGAGTTGAAAGATGGAGTGTCTTGTTTGAGGAAAAGCAGAGAAGGCAGTGTCGGGATTGCAGAATATGTGTGGGTTAGTAAGGTGTAAAAAGACTAGGAAGATGAGCTGGGGCTTTGTTGTGCAACAGAACTTTACATTTGATTTTGGAAGAGGTAGGGGAAGCCAATGGGATTCGTTGAATTTCAGAGAAGATAACGTGGTTATGTCTGTATTTTAGGAAGATTGGTTTGACAGCTGAGAGGAGGATGGACTTGTGATAGGCTGGTTGTGTGGTAGTCTAGGTGTGATGTGAGGAGGGTGTGCACCAGGATGGTGGCTGGTTCAGAGGAGAGAAAGGGGCCATTAGAGATGTGGGCCATGTTGCAAAGGTAGAATTGACAAATCTTGGCAACAGATCGGATATGAGAGAATGAGTAGTCATGAATGACACCTTGGTTGCCGGCCTTGGGGATTTATTAATTTCAAATAAACTGGGGTAGTTAAGGTAAATGAATAAACCAAAATATGTATTGGGCAAATCAGATAAGCAAAAATTAGTTAGAATACAGCAAGCACATTTGTACCTTCTGTGAATATTGGTGGTGCCCTCAACAGTAATAAGAAAGGAGGGAAGGATAATGAGTTCAATTTTGTACATGTTGAATTTAATATGTCTACAGGATATCTAGTCTGAGATGTTCAAAAGGAGATGGGAGGCTAAAGGTTAGCAGAGAGGTTAGGGCTGGATAAATTGATTTGTGATTTATCACCATAGAAATGATAATTGAATCCATGGAAACTGATGAGGTACCAAGAGGGAAAAAAGATAGTCCTAGAAGACACCCACAGTTAGTGGGCATCACTTGAGTGATCCAGCAAAGGTTGGAGAAAGAATTGATTATATAGGTAGATGGAGAAACAGAATAGAGTGGTGTCCTAAAAACCTAGAGAATATGAAGGAGAAGAGGGTGATTGACCATGTCAGAGGCTACAGAGAGGTCAAGGATGAGGTTTGAGAAAAGGACATTCGATTTGGTAATTAAAAGAGCATTAGTAACTTTGGATGCAGCAGTTCCATTTGAATGATGTCATTAGAAGCCAGACTGTAGAGAGTTAAGAAGAAATGGAGGTACCTAGTTTTTCAGATATGCTTTTTAGGGATTTTGGCCACAAAGGGCAGGAAAAGTACGGACCGATAGCTGTCATCACATTATGGACTGAGGAAGGCTAGACCAACATTATATACCCTATTCCACAATACATTCTAAATGGATGTTAGACCTTACTATAAAAGGTTGTATTATAAAAAAATGAGAAGAGAAGCAAATCACATATCTCCCACAGCCTTGGGAAGGAGATCCCACAACCAGGGATGGAGGCAATTAAAAAAGGGAAGAGATAACTAATTACATGAAACTGAAAGCTTCTACACAGACAAAACTGATATACTTAGGATAAGAAGGGAAACAGTCAAATGGGAAAAAAATCTTTGTACCCAGTTTCTCTGAGAAGAGTTTAATGTTCAAGACACACAGAATTAATTAACAGAAAAATAAACATAGATAAATCTATCGATGTGTAGTTTATGATTTCTAAAATTAAGGTTTTTAAAATCCATCTAACAAAAATGAATTTTCTCTCCTCACCTTCCCTCATCATTTAAATGCTAAATTTTGTGATATTGAGCATATTTTAATAGGAATTCAAAGTGTGAACTAGAAGTGGTAGCAGGGAAGGTTTACACAGGCAGGGGAGAAGATTCAAAAGGGAAAAGAAGCTTGAATACCTGACTCAACAGCTCACTTCACTGTTACTACTACTGGGCAGTTTTGTACATTCATTCTCTAGGACCCTTCGATTCCCTTTTGGAAATCTTGTGTTGGAGAAATAGAGTATAGTATTAAATTACAAATTACTTGATTACTATTCTCCTCTTTACTATATTGTAATAGTTCTGAAGTTCCTTATTTAAGAATCCTTTTTCTCACTGTTCACCCTCGTGGTCATTCTGGATGCTAGAGTGAGGTCACTTCTTGATTTTGTTACTTTATCATTTTGATTCACAAGTTCAGTGGATCCTATTTTCTGTTTGCATTTGTGCATCCTTGTATTATGTAAAATTACATTCAGCTAAGCACTATATTAAATAAATACGGACAATCTTTCTTTTCTCCATAGGCTCGAAATGCAGAAAAAGCCATGTAAGTATCAACTTTTTTCCAAATTGAAATATCCTTCTGGAACTTGTTTGTACTCTAGTTGTCATTTTCATTACCTTTAATAAAGCCTTTTGTATACTATTTAAACCAGCCATCAAAGCAGACTTATCTCCCATCCATTCCTAAATTTACTAGCACATTCTTTTCATCACTATTTCTGTTTAATGTTTAGTACACAGCCAACAGAATTATAGTGGATAGCAGTGCCTTTCATTTTCAAGGGAAAGCATTTATAAAGAGTGGGAATTCCTGGAGTGGCTACTCGATCAAATTATTCAAGGTTATTCTTACTACCAGAAATAGAGAGGTACAAACCCAGTAAAGGCTGTAAAGCTACCTTGTTCCTCATAATAATTGTTAGTTGTGTAAATTTGTGACCTTTAAAATAAAGATACTACTCTGTGGAGTGATGGTCATCCAAGTCCAAGTGCCAGAATAAACACAGAATTCCTGACAGCATGAAATGCCCCACAACTACCTTCTTGCCACTGCTTAGTCACTGTACATTTTTTTGGTCATTATGTGCTTGAGTAATTTAGACTCTGATACGAATTTAGGGGTATCCACTTGACTTTGAAAGTAAACTCATGGAATTTCCTCTTCTTATTTTAGGACAGCCTTGGCGAGATTTCGCCAAGCTCAACTTGAAGAAGGGAAAGTTAAGGTTGGTTTATGTTATTTTTATTTGTTAAATTCCAGTGTGTTACAAATAGATTCCAGTAGTCTTCTCTCTTGGGTCACATTTGGCATTCACTGCTCCAGAGTTCCTATGTGGTTCCTACTGTATTCATAATATTTGAAGGTCTTATGGGTCCTTATATTTGAGTTTCAGTTTTTGATACCATTTGTAACTAAAGAGCTAGTTAAGAATAAAAAATTACCAAATATGATGAGATCTATGGTCCAATCAGCCCACTATTCTATCTCTCGTGGTAGCAGTAAATGGCCACGGTGACTTCAACCACAATATACTTTAAAAGAAACCCCTGGGCATCCCTCCTTCCTCCAGGTAAAGCTGGTGGGAAATCAGATTAAGGAAAGAGAAGAAGCTCAAAAACATAGGCTAAAACACCTAAATCGGACGCACCTGAAATGAGTACAGTAAGCCAGGCTGAGGACAAAGATCTTTGGCTTAAATTGAAATGCATAAATGGATTTGGAATTGCCAAATATGGAGGAGGCTCCCCACAATTGTAGCCAGTTATTAAGTTCATAGGAGTTTTGGAATAAGTGCAGCATCAACATCGATATTTTCCTCCCCTTCAGGAACGAAGACCTTTTCTTGCCTCTGAGTGTAATGAGCTACCAAAAGCTGAGAAATGGCGACGACAGGTATTTTTGATGTAGCTGAGTATTTGTTTGTCACATAACTCAACAGCTAGTGGTTCTATCCAAAATGAATGTGGAGGTTATGGGTATGTGCTAGTGACAACACTTTAGTGTCTCAGTGATAACATTTCAAAGTTCTTAGCATTCGCCCTTACTTTACAGATGAGGAAACTGAGGCCCAGAAAGTTGATGGGAGACCTCATTTTTATTCAGTTCTGTGGTCTGATGTGCTATTCTTTTCACTGCTTACAGCACTGTTTATATGATTTAATTCTGGAATATTATTCCTCTTTCCTCCGCTAACATCTTACTTCAATGTTGTTGTAAGGTATTGAGGTGACTCCGAATTCTAAAAGATTATGTCTTCAGGAGCACACATTTTTCTGGTCCTAACAACCTAGAAGGACTGCACATTGGCCCAGTTGCAAATTGTGTCTGTTATCCATTGAGCATCCTAACTAAATTTAAAGAAGACTCACCAACTAGATGATTTATTTTTTTTCTTTACTTATTTTAGTATTTATGTCATAGTAACACAGGAAAATTGTCTACTCGCCTAAGGCAGTAGTATGTTGCATTGGAAAGATATATATCCATACCAGTGAAATCCTGAAAGTATTGTTAGTATTTCATTACTCTTGATTTTTCTATTCTAGGTAGTGATTTTTTAAAAAATCATAATTTAACCTGAAAATTGGCACAGTTTGAACAAAAACCTGTATTTTCCAGTTTGAGGGATTAAAGTTATCTTTCTATGCAGTATCAAAACTATGTAAAAATATTTTTGTTTGTTGCAGATTATTGGAGAAATCTCAAAAAAAGTAGCACAAATTCAAAATGGTAAGAGATTTTATTCTTCATTCAGCACATATATTTAGCACTGGTAGAGGCCTGTAATAAGCACTGGAAATGCGAAGGTGAAAAACAAATTGTCTCTTCAGAGAGCTTGCAGAGAGTGTGAGAGAAGATAACTCTAAATATAAGTTAATGTGTTGTATTCACTGTTCCTCACAGTTGGGTTCAGGTTGGGTGCACAGGGGTTTAAACAAATGAGTGCACAGACCCAGAGGAGAGAGTATGGAAAAAGGTAGTGGGAATAATCCAACTAGGGAATATGTATTTTCCCTGGTTTGAAGAGTAAAATCAGTCCAGTCAACAACCATTCAATAATTGCCCTGTTGCTGGGGGCCCAAAGAAAAGGAAAATGTGTTTGAATCAAATTAGGTTTGGGTTATAGGTGGATCCCAGTGTGGCCTGACTTGCCAGCTAAATATCCTCCTATCTTATCTGAGTTTACTTGTTGTTTTGAACAAGATTTTGAATTCCAAATTTTCTCTCCATCTCTCCCCTTCCCCCATCCCAAGAGAGTATGCATTCCATTTACCCCTTCCCCCAGTCTTCCCTCCCTTCTATCACACTTCTCCCTTCTCTCATTCCCTTCCCCTCTATTTTCTTGTAGAAAGATTTTTATACCCCGTTGCCTATATGTCTTATTTCCCAGTTGCATGTAAAAACAATTTATAATATTTGTTTTTAAAAGTTTGTGTTCCAACTTCTCTCCCGTCTTCCCTCCCCACACATCCTTACTGAGAAGGCATGCAATTTGATATAGGTTTTATATGTGTAGTTATGCAAAAGACTTCCATGAAAGGCATGTTGTGAAACACTGACTATATTTCCCTCCATCCTATCCTGCCTCCCATTTATTCTGTTCTCTCTTTTGGCCCTCTCCCTCCTCAAAAGTATTTACTTCTAATTACCCCTTCCTCCCGTTTGTCCTCCCTTCTATCATCTCCCCCACACTCCACTTATCCCCTTCCCTCCAAATTGAGTTTGCATGTTATTCCCTCATTAAACCAAATTCGATGAGAGTAAGGTTCACTCTGTCTCACCTTGCCTGTCTTCTCTTCCATTGAAAAAGCTTTGTTTTTATTTTTAGCTGGTTTAGGTGAATTCAGAATTCGCGACCTGAATGATGAAATTAATAAACTCCTAAGAGAGAAGGGACACTGGGAAGTTCGGATAAAGGAGCTGGGAGGTCCTGATTATGGAGTAAGTGAAATGAAACTAATGGAATTTGTTGAAAAAGCATATCTTGGTTAAAGAAAATTCAGAGAAAGGATGAAAAGAATAACTTCTTAAATTGTTACCTTTTGATGTAATATTTTTAAAAGTCCCCATTCAGCATTTGAAATTCATTGAATTCATACAACCCAAGAAAAGTGATGGGCTTCCATATTTCATCAAAATGCTTACCAAGCTCAGTGCTTCTAGGATCTGGATTCTCTCCCCATATCCTGTCTTAAAGAGCCAGCAGTAGTTGCCCAAAGGACTTGAATTTGACCCTGGGGTTTATTTCTTTGAAGGCAGCAGCTGTGGGCATCTTGGGTGGATGAATTAGTGGTGTTCCAGTTCTAAACTGGCAAATGTCCATGATGACTTTTCCTTTAGAGTGGTAAAGTGAAAGTAAGCACCACCAGTAACACATTAACTACAACAGTATACTCTTGTCCATATCCAGTTCCTTCTACTAATCCTCATATGATGTAAGACTCAAGGCCCTTCGCTGTTCTGATTGACCTCCTCTTCCAGCTTGTCAGTGGACACTTCCAACTTGTCAGTGTCTTTCTTAAACCATGGCACCTATAACGGCACATGGTATTTCAGGTAAGACCTGACAAAGGCAGAATATAGTGAGACTATCACCTCCTGGTTCCTGGAAACCATGCCTCTCATAATGTAACCAAAGGGTAAATGAGCTGTATCAAACTGCTGGTTTGAGCTTGCAGTCCATTAAAGTCCCCAAATCTTTTTCAGAATGCCTTCTCTCTATCTATGGCTCCCCTCTCTTATTTTTTTTGTACCTAAGTAACTTTATATTTCTCTCTCTTGTATTTCATCTTACTAGATTCAGCCCAGACAGCTTTTTAAGATTTTGGATGCTAACTGTGATTCTGTGTTGGCTATCCTTCCTAGCTTTGTGTCATCTGCAGATTTGGTGAACAATCTAGGCCTTTGTCTGTGTCATTGATAAATAGTGTGAGACCAAGCACGGATCCCTGGGGTGTTCCACTATAGGCTTCCTGCCTTTTTGACATTACACTATTAACAATTACTCTTTGTATTTGGCCATCCAGCTAGTTCTGAGGCCCTCTCTAATTGTATTATTTTCTGATCCATTCTCAGATTTCTCTTCATTTCTAATAAATCTTTTGCCTTTTGTCTATTTCTTATCTCCATCTTTTCTATGACTATTATCAAGTATTAAAAGTTCTGCTGAAATCTAGGTAAACTATATTCATGGCATTTTCCTAATCTTCTGGTTTAGTTTTCTGTCAAAAATGGAAATGAGATTTGTCTGACCTGGTCTGTTCTGCATAAAACTTTGTTAGCTCTTTGTAATCATAGTTCCTTTATAGATATCTAGCTCTTTGATGGTCTATTCTAGAGTTTCCCCAGGATTCAAAGTCAGATTCACTAGCCTATAGTTGGCAAATTCTCTTCTCTTTTCATTTGTAGAACATCTCCACCCTTACTGATGCTTCTGTTTTCCATGGTCTTTCAGTTACCACTAACTTGGCAATCGAATATGTCGGCTTTGAGGACCAGAAGACCCTTTCCATCTGGGCCAGCTGGGCATCTTCTTCCAGCTGTTTCCTAACGAACTTGGGCAGCAGCTCACTGTTAGTTTGTGTTGTTGTTCTGTTGTATGTCAAAAAAGAGAAGACAAACAAAATGAGAACTGAGCACTTTCCCTTTCCTTTGTTGTCAGTCTTTATCATCCCATTTACTCCCAGAAAAGGTCCTGTCCTTTCTTTGACTCCCCTCCCCCTATTCCCCAATATAGTTAAAACCCTTTTAACCCTTTTTTGTTGACATTGCTTTCCTCACTACTTGTAGCTCAGTTCTCAGCTTAAGGGTACCTGACACCATTATTATAGGACTGTGTCATGTTCTTATATTCTTTTTTGTGTTACTTGGCCTTGCTTCCATCTTCTGGATATTTCTTTTTTAAACCTAAATTGGCTGTTGAGTTTCATACACTTCCACACTTATCTCTTCAGATAAAATTTTTTTCCTTTTCATTGGAATTGATAACCCTTTATGTCTTCAGAATATCGTTCTTGGGCATCTACCATCCCTTGGGGCTAATTTCACTGAAGTATTTTACTCCATGGGATCTTACCTGTCTTTCTTTTGAACTCTTTGAAATCTGCTTTCCCCAAATCTAAGATACATGTTAGATTGCCCCAGTTTTTTCTCCTCTATCACAAACTCTGGAATGGAATGGTCACTTCCTTGCCAAGGTTCCTATCAATTCTACCTCAGCAGCCAGTACCTTCTTGTTAGTAAAAGTCAGGATAGAATTTTCCCTTCTTGGTTCCTCCATTTTTTTTTAATTCACTTTTACTTTATTTTCAATTCCAGATAGTTTTCTTCTCCTCTGCCCCGCTTCTATCCACTGAGAAGGCAAGAAAAATAAAACTCACTACAAATATGTATAAACATGCAAAGCAAATTTTTGATTTAGCTGGTTTTTTTAAATAAGAAAAAGAAATAGAAAAAATTATGTTGTATTTCATGCTCTTTGAGTTCACTAGTTCTTCTGAAGGTAGATAGCATTATCCATTAAAACGTTATCATGAATTCCTTGCACTTATGTTTGATTATTGTGTTGATAAGAATTAGTAAGTTTTTGAAAGTTGGTCATCTTTACAGTATTGCGATTACTGAATAAATTAGTTTCTTGCATCTGCGTTCTTTTCTTTGCATAAGTTCATACAGATTGTCCCAGGTTTTTGTTTTTTTCTGAAACCATTTTCTTCATCATTTCTTTGTTTTTTTAAAATTTATTTATTTATTTTTGTTTTTTTGGTGTTCTACAATCACATCCTTAAAATTAAGATTTTATCCCTCCATTGTCCTCCCCCACCTTTCCCCACTACCCCCTCCCTCCCCACGACAGCATACAATTCTGAATAGGTTCTACATATACTTTCCTATTGAGTACATTTTCACAATAGTCGTTATGTAGTCGAACTAAAATAAATGGAAGAAATCATACAAGAAATCATAACATAAAACACTAAAGCCTACACATATACAAACATGATCTGCTACATTTTGCGAATGACTTCCATATTTCTTTCTCTGAGTGTGGAAGACTTTTTGTGTTAGAATACTACCATTGGGATTTTTTTTTTTTTTTAGTAAGTTCTTGCGTTATTACGAAGTTCCAAGGCTACCAGAAAAATCTCTTGCACACTGTGGTCGTTGCTGTGCACAATGTTCTCCTGGTTGGTTCCTCCACTTTTTAAAGGATGAAATTATCTTCAAGGCAAGTCAAGAAATTTTTAATAGTTCTGCCTTTGGCAGAAAGAAAGCTCCAGCAAATGTCTGGATAATTGGATAATGTGGATAATCCCTCATCACTACTATATGCATGCTTTTGTGCCGGGCTTAGGATTTATTACCCAAACTACTCATCTATTTCCTTTTTCTGTCCGTATGGTCTGTAGTGTATACTATGATAGTCCCTTCTATTTCTCTCTCTTTTGACCATTACCTAAATCATCCCCCTCTTACTATGTTTTCTCCTTTTTTTCCTGATTTTCCATTCATGAATACTCATATGCTACCATACTCTCCCCATTCTCACTACTTTTTTTTTCTGACAATTCTTTTTATTTTGGAAAAAATATACCCATCCAAAGCCATAGTCCAATCATGCATTTCATCCCCCTACTCCAAATCTCATTGATACCCATGTCAGATTTGCCCCTTTGTATTGGGTCCTTGAGTTCAACTTATTTGTTGCCTAAACTTTGAGCATTTGAGTACATGCTTAAGAGCCTGTGGGCTTTTACTACTTTTTTCTTGTATTTTGCCTTCTTGTTAATATCTTAGCTGCTGTTCCCCTTTAGTGACTCCCTATAATGTCCAACTGGGGTACTCTACAAAAATGATGTTCTCCCTTCGCCATCCTTTTTACTTAAAGTTCTTTTGATGAGATTACAAAACACCTAGCAAATACATTCTCACTAGCATTTGATATGTACAGGGATCAGTCAATCCTGTACCTTTTTCTTGGACACTACCAACTAAGGCACAGCTGTTCACATCCCAAATTAATTTTTTTTTCTTCTGTCTGCCTTACTTTAAGTGGATAAAATTGAGGAAAACCATCATGTTTCCTTAAGGCCTTCAGTTTTTTGCTCAAGTCTTAATACTTTTAAAGGTCCTTTCTGGAACTGTCCTTTGTATCAGTATCAATCACCATGAGTGGGGAGTTGTCATCTGTTTTGATAATTCTAGGAAGTTTCTTTAGAATGTCTTGGATACATGCCATGGGAATATTGATAGACCTCTCTATTGTTAACAGCTGGACAAATAATTGCTTTAAATACCCCTAATTATCACCAATTACTACTGCCCTGATCTCTTTCCCCTGACATCTCACTTGATAGTGTCTGTGGCTTTGCTATAGCCTTCTTGGGAGGATGAGCTGCTTCTTTTTCCTTGAAATATCCAGGTCTTTCCTCTTTATGAAGACCCTTCTCTCCTTCCCTGTCTTGTCTATGGTCAGATCTCCCCTCCTTCACCTCAGAACCCTTTTCCTCTATTAAAGTTTTGATTCTGTTTTCTTTACAAATCTTTGCTCTGCCTAACAGTTTGGGGTGAAGGAAGGAGCATTTTTCTTGACCCTTTACTTTCTCTGGGATGTAGATGAGCCCCCATTCCCAGCCCCAAGGGTCACACAGCTGGGCAGAACTGGAAATACCGCAGACTCTGCAGTGGTTAAGATTGTCAGCCTCGTATCTTAAAATTACCTGTTGACCTTGGATGTTATCCCTGAGTGCTTGCTTAGAAATTTCTACAGCCTGCTATTAGTTTTTAAAAGTCAAAACTGTTTATAACCAGTTGGCCTCTTTACCCGTGCACTTTGTCACTTAACTCTGTTTTCCTTCTGCTTACCTTCTCTGACCTGTCTGGCCTGGTCTTGTGAGCCAGCTTCTCCTTATCCTCAGGCGTCATTGCTTGATGCTTTTTGATCCTCCTTCATTCTTTTGTAGTCCCTTAGTTGTCTTTGATTATAGCCTCCTAAAAAAACTTCCCTCAGTTTCTTCTCTGCAGATTAAACCTCCATCACTGGTCCATATCTTCTCCAAGTTCACCTTATGCTTTCCTTCTCCTCAGACTTAAGTCCTCTTTTCACCTTTCTCCTCTTGTAACTTTCTCCTAAAAGCCAGGGATAAAAGAAATACATAATATTTTGCCATTTCAGAGTCTTAGCACTTCTTGAACAAATGGGATGTTTTGAAAAGTGACTTTAAAGTAACTTAAAGTAGGTAGAAAAGAGTTTGCTGTGGCCCAATAAATTGTGTTTTGGTCATTCCATACATCTCTTTTTAGGGGTCTGGCACTTTAAATTTAATGGATATATATATTAATCACTTTGTATGTCACAGGCTTCATGCTGTTGCTCATTGTACAAAGACAAAAGCATAGACAATCTTTGTTCACAAGGAGCTTCCAGTCTATGTACCTTTCCATGTCAGGATCTAAGTTTATGATTCGACTGTTGTGATTCGACTTCATAAACATTAGGGCAAAAGGACCTTTTTTTTAGTTTTCTCTTAATGAGGCTTTTTCTTGTCTTTCTTTTTTCTTTTTTTAACATAAGAAAGTTGGCCCTAAGATGTTAGATCATGAAGGGAAAGAGGTTCCGGGAAATCGAGGTTACAAATACTTTGGAGCAGCTAAAGATCTGCCAGGTGTCAGAGAGCTTTTTGAAAAAGAACGTAAGTACCTTCCTTAATACTTGGTACAATGTTATTCCAATATTTGGGGTTCTTTAGTTCCAGTATAGGATTTAAAACAGAGTCTGAGTTTATTGTCACTTCTCAGCATTATATGTCTAACTTCTTTAGTTTGTCCTTCAGTTTGCACAGTTATGTGAGTTTAAAAGCAAAAAGGAAAAAAGCAATTATATCTTAGTGCTTGTTGTTTTCAAGTTGTGAGTTGGATTAAGAAGGCAGCCTGCTGTATTGGGAAGAGCTTGGGAAGCAGACTTTTGAGTCTGGCTTAGGACCCAGAAGCCATAAGGCCTGGCTCATCCCTCTATTTGGGCAAAAATTTCCTCATCTGAAAAATAATGGGGTCAGGACTTTACAATCTCATAAGTCCCCTCTGGCTTTAAAATGCTGTAATTTTATAATTCATGTGGTTACTCATTTCCTAAATTCTTTTTTATAGGTTTGGATTTTTTTTTTCCTGTAGGGTATTAGGGAGGGATGGAGAGAGAGAAACAGTGGGAGGATAATTGTAGTTTGGTATAATTCATATTCCATTAGATTGTGAGCAGCTTGAGGGCACCTCTTTATTTGAATTCTCAGTGCTTAGCCTAGTTAGTGCCTGGCACATAGTAGATGATTAGTAAATGCTTATTTGATTTATAGTGCGGCAGATATTTTATGGGTCTGGGTGTACTCCTTACTAAAACATCATAAAATGTTCCATGATTTAATAGATGGCCTTCTCACCTTCCCAAGTTGTAACTAATAAAATTCATCCCCCTTTAGCTTGACCTAGTGCTGAGATTTTTCAAGTTTTCTTCCCTCCCCATGCCGTAGTACTGGAGGGCTAGAATGTTCATTAAGCTTTAAGCTATTGTAGAAACCAGGCATGTCAGAGGAAAAGCTAGGTCTTGAATCTTAGTTTATTGGTAAATACTTGTTTTGTATTGTAATATAGGATTAAAAGTTGGAAAGGACCTTAAGTCTTATCTGACCCAAGTTCTCATGTGTCAGATGAGGAAACTTCATCCTGGAAGGATTAGAGGCCTTGTAGATTTCCACTCCAATGTCTGCTTTGATTGAAGAGGAGCATAGAATCAGTCAGTCGGCACTGATTAAGTACCTACTGTGCATCCATCTGTATCTATCTGAAGTTATCCTAGGGCCAGTTAGAAAGACAGACTGTGAGACCAAATTTATAGAGTGCTACATTACATTCTAGAAATTTAGTCTGAACAAAATGTTGATATTTCTTAGCAGTTAAGGGTTTTATTTGTACATAACAAGGTGACTTTGTGGCTCTTGGTTTTTTTAGCCCTTCCTCCTCCAAGGAAGACTCGAGCTGAACTCATGAAAGCTATTGATGCTGAGTACTATGGTTACCGAGATGAAGATGATGGCATTTTGGAACCTTTAGAGCAGGAGCATGAGAAGAAAGGTAAATAAGTAGATGGCCATTTGAACAGCATCTTTCTGTTTTTAATACTTTATTTTAGCATTAATATTTTAAAAGATTTTGACTAACAAATTCTCTCCCTTCCAGCCCCTCCCCCAGCCATTGAGAAGGCAAGCAATATAACATCAGTTATGCAAAATACATTTCCAGGGGGATGTGAAGGATTTTAGGCTCCCAAATCAGATGAGGTGATTTGAGGACACATTTATGAAGTTATAATCAGATAGTTTCCTGACTTGTTTTAAGGATAAAAAAGAAAGTGAGAAACAATGAAAGCTGTACAGGTGTATGGGATAGTAGACAATTATTGTTTCAGCTGTGCATCTTCCAGCGTCTGACTCTTAACTTGCTTGGCTGCTGCCAGGAATTGTGACCTTAGGTTATTCTTTCAAGTGAGTGTCAAAGAGCCTCAAATAGAGGTTCTTAGAACTTTTGCCCTTGGAATTCTTATCTGAATGTTAACTCCTATTCTGTCAGGGATGGAGAGACAACTTTTTAATGCACAAAGATCCTAATGAGTAGAAAGACCTCAGTTCTCAGTGATCAGTGTTGCTATGTATAAATGCTTATGTGTATTTATCAATTCCTGAGCAAATAATATAAATTCATTTGCATTCCCAGGAGGGAGTCACTCAGTTCTAAAATCCCAAAAAGCCAACGTAAACTGATGTACTTTATAAGAAAGATCATAGAAACCACAAACCAGACCCTGGAATCAGTCTTGCCAGTCCTGGTTAAATAGACCCTTTTGTAACATGGCACTTCTGTTAATGCCTCCTAAAATGGTATTAGAGTCGGTTTGGTTTTTTGGGTTTTTTTTTTTAATCTTTTGATCTTTAGAATAAGCCTGTGAATTAGCTAGCATAATCCCATTTTACAGGTAAGGAAATGACTAGGTCAAATTAGGGGTGGGATCTGGAGGCCACATTTGAGAACCTAGAGGGCTGCGGATTCCCTGTCCCTGGGGCTAAGTTGTTATCCTCCATTGTTAAGTGCTCTGTACTTCTTAAAGTTCTTTCACATCTGTTATCTCCTATTCCAATACATTTGCTGCTCATAGGAACAATGTTTCCTATTGCACAGATAAAGAAATTTAGGTCTAGGTGTTTGTTTAAAATAAGTGAAGGGGTAGAAACGGCAGCAGCAGCCAAAGCAGAAACAGGGTGGGCACCATGGCTGGTATCATCACCACCATAGAGGCAGTGAAGCACAAGATTCAGGTTCTGCAGCAGCAGACCAATGGTGCTGAGCAGAGGGCCGAGTATCTCCAGGGGAAGTGGGGGGGGGGGAGGCGGGGAAGTGGGCCTGGGAACAGTCTGAGGCTGAAGTGGTTTCCTTGAACCATCCAACCATCCAATCCAGCTGGTTGAGGAGGAGCTGGACCGTGCTCAGGAGCGCCTGGCAACTGCTCTGCAGAAGCTGGAGGAGTCAGGGAAGGCTGCTGATGAGAGTGAAAGAGGTATGAAGGTGATTGGAAACTGGGCCTTGAAGGATGAAGAAAAGGTGGAGCTGCAAGAAATCCAGCTGAAAGAGGCCAAACACATTGCAGAAGCAGTCAGGAAGTATGAGGAGGTGGCCCGTAAGTTGGTGATCATGGAGGGGACTTGGAGCACACAGAGGAGCGAGCCGAACTGGCTGAGTCCCATTGCCGGGGGAGATGGATGAGCAGATCAGACTGATGGACCGGAACCCGAAGTGTCTGAAGCTGCTGAAGAGAAGTATTCTCAGAAACAAGACAAATATGAGGAGAAGATAAAGATTCTCACCAATAAACTCAAGGAGGCAGAGACTTGTGCTGAGTTTGCTGAGAGATCGGTAGCCAAACAGTAAAAGACAATTGATGACTTGGAAGATGAACTGAAATGCACCAAAGAGGAGCACCTCTGCACACAAAGGATGCTGGACCAGACTCTGACCTGAATGAGATGTAGAAACCCCTTTCCCCCCAGCCCCACCCTGTCATTGCTCCTTACACTGACTGACTTGGCTGGAGGCCAGCCTACCTGAAGCTGACCTTTAACCTGAAGGCTGCTTTCTTCTCCGGGTCCTTGCTTACTCTCCCCACCCCTCCCTCCAGCTCTCCATGTCAGTTTTACCACACTGACTCTCCCAGAGATCCTAGATGGACGAAGGGCAGAGCACTTTTGGGAACCACATTTAAGGCACATAAACACAATGCAGTGGTGTCTTTAAAAGCATGTTGTACGAAGTATACGTTTTGTCATGACCTTTGTTGTTGTTGTAGCAACCACTTGTAAGACGTTCCAGATAATTCCCCAGCTCCTCGGCTGCATCTAATTACTTTTCCTCCTTTTGGATGGTAAATCTTTCTACCTAAACAGTGCTCCTTCTTCATAAAAGAGGAAACGAGGTGTGAGACTGCCCTACTAAGAGTCAAACATAGCTCAAAAAAAGACGCCACCAAGGGAAGCCTTAATGTTCTATACCAAGCACCAGCCAAACCAGAAAGGTCATTCTAGGAGGACTTTGCAAAAAAAATGCTGTTCATGTTTTCAGCTTTAAGTTGTCTCGGGGGTTGTTTTCTTTCTTTTCCTTTTTCTCTCTTTTAACCATTTGCATTAGTAGCAAACAAGCAAATTATACAGACAAGACCTTTCTGAGACCAAATTGTCTCCCCTCTCTCTCCTCATTCACTCACATAATGGATCATGTGCCCCCAAAGTTGGAGTGTCTACTATCCCCACTTCACCTTCTTTGCAAAATAATGTTGGTTTTTTGGTTTTTTTCTTTTGCCACTGATTAGCCAAGTGAAATTCATCTCATTACCCATTCCTGGGTCTGAAACTGCTGCCGCTTAAAGTGCCATCTCATTTTGCTTTGTATCACTCAGTGCTGGAGAAATCTTGAATAACTTATGTATGAGACTTTTTTTTTTAATTTTATATATATTATTTTTGAGGCTTTATTTCTGTCAGGTGGGAAGAACTAGGACACCCCCATCCCCCTTCAACCCCCATCTGGCTATGAATGCCCTCTGTCTTCAGTCCATGGGCTGGCTGATCTTTTTCAATTTTTTTTTTCAAGATTTCTGTGAGGTCTCTATTAGGCTTGCATCGATCAGCTTACTGGCTTAAATGTACTCTCTTTTAGTGTGGTCTATTTGGGAGCCAAGCTGGAAAAAGAGAAACCAATAGTGCAAGTGTTTTGATATCGAAAATTGACAAAATGTCTTTTGAAATAACCAATCTGTCCATAAATATAAAATAAAATAAAATAAGCGAAGGGAAACAAGCATTCATTAGTTGTTTAGTCTGTCCCGGGCATGGTGCTCAACCCTTTATAAATATCATCCCAGGTTTTTGAGGTCTTTACATGCTTTACATTATAGCCATACGAAAAATATCTCTCCACCCAGGAGTTAGGAGTGATTTGCCTGATTCATTAAGCTAGGCTTATAATTCTAATAATAATTGACTGTGATATTAATAACTGATACTTATAGTATTTTAAAATTTGTAAAAACACTTCAGGGGAAGGAAATAAGCATTTTTTCCTCAGTTATATGTAAACATGTAAACAAACATTTTCGACATTCATTTTTTTTTTAAATTTTGAATTCCATATTCTACCTTCCTCACTTCCCTCTCTCGTTGAGAAGACAAGCAATTTTATGTAATTTATATATGTGCAGTCATGCAAAGTGTTTCCATATTAGCCACGTTGCAAAAGAAAATATAGACTAAAAACCATAAGAATAATAAAGTTGAAAAAGGATGTCTCAGGCTATATTCAGACTTCATCAGTTCTTTTGGAATAAGCATTTATTAAGCACCTACTATGTGTCAGGCACTCTGCTTTATGCTTCACAAGTATTGCCTCATTTGCTCTGACTTAAAATACAAGTTAGATGTCTCGGTTAGAGTCACGTGGCTGCCATCAGAGACTGGAGTAGAGACTGACCCTGATCTTCTTGGTTTGAATTCCCTGCCCTGTTCCATCCTCCCCTGCCATTCAGGTGAAACTTGGAGCCCAGTGTGAAGGTGCCAGAAGGTGAGAGTGAAGGGACTTGGATTCCATTATCTTTTAGAGAGTTCTCCCCCACACTGGTCATTTGGAGCTCTGGGGGTTTGTATACATTCAGCATCCCAGGTTCTTCAGTTTATGCATTAACAGTCTCCACTGAATGGTTGATACTTATCTAAACCGCCACCTTTGGTCAGGACTTCACCGCCAGTCCACCCTCCCAAATCTGCCCCTGCACAGGCCATTTGGGGTGCTTAAAGTGTTCCCCTTCTTCCTCGTGGTTGAATCAGTCCTCCCCTCATTGGGTTCTTCATTCATGTCTCTGATGGTGGCTTCTCCTTTAGTCCACTCACTGCACTGGAGCTCTCCTGTGCTTGGAAGACTGATTTCCTCATGTAGTGAGTTATTCATAAGAGTATAGGAAATCAGCCTCAATCTTGTTCTGAGTCCTTTGCGTGTAATTCTGTAGAGATCTGCTCTTTCCTATGCTCATATCTTTTCTTGAAATTTGTTCAGCTATTCTTGTGTTTCTCTCAGTTTTTTAGCGGTTCACTAAATTTTATAGATGATGTAAACACCTAGGTGCCATGATTGTGCCTGGTGGTCCTTCTCCCCAGCTTGTTCCATTTACTGCCTCATCCACCTAGCACTTACTACAAGGCTTTAAAAATACAGTCGCACTTACTATAAGACTTTAAAAATAAATACAGTTGTTCACTCTTTGAGAATGATCTTTGTTCATTCTGTTTTTAAACAAACCTTAGATCACAGACTCATGCTGTGCTAGAACTGGCAGGTGCCCTGGAGAGCATCGCATCTCGCACCTTCCTTTGGCAGGGGAGGAGACCAAGGCCAGAAAATGGGAGTAACTTCCTGTGTCTGAGTGATATGTAAGTGTCAGGGCTAGGGCCAGAACAGTCTCTCATAGGCTGGGCTCCAGAATACTTGCTCCCTTCTGTATCTGGGTTCCTCACCTCTGGGTCAGCAAGTGGGCAGCATGGATCATCCTTGGTCTCTGGAATTAGGCTTGGCCATTGCAGTCATCGGAGCACTCAGATCGGTCAAAGCTGTTGTCTTCAATGTGCTGTTACTTCCACTTCTGCTTTCAAATAACCTCTCCACTTCTGGTACCCAGGCCACTCTTTCTGCCCTGTAGATACCTTGGGTGACCCATTGCTACCTAGCTCTACTTTTTTGCCTCCATCAGAATTTACCCCATTTAGTAATTTTGCCAAACTCACTTGGCAGCCTTTTATTTGGAATCAAAGGGATCTGGGTTTGCATCCCAGATCTAACCTTGAACAAGTTAACAAATATCTGTAGGCTTCATTTTGTCCATCTCTAAAACAAAATGAAAAAGCTTGGACTAGATGACCTTCCTTTATAGCTCTAAAAAATCTGGCTCTATAATGAGATAAGGGAAAAGGAAATTGGAGCTCCATGGTCATTGTGTCTTTTTTCATTCTACATATATTTTGAGAGTTCAAAAAGGTAATCAATTGCTTAACTTCCAGATCTGTTTATATACCAAATTGTTAGTATAAAAGGGCAAGTCAAGAAAAAGGCAAAACAAGCATATCTTAAAAATTTTTATCTCAGAAACATAAACATTTGAAGTGTAACAGAAACTGAGAGCTCTCAACAAACATTCAGCATCTAGAGGAATGCATACAGCACAGGTAAGTAAATGGTCAGGAAAATAAATACCAGTTTGTTAGTGATTGGTGCCCCCTTAAACACTTTTTCATGACTGTTTTCCCACAAGCAGGTTGATAGATAACTGAATCATTGAACTGGATAGAATTAGAGCATGTTGACTACAGCACTATTTTGTGATGTTTTTGTGGTCAGGAAGTTCAAAACAAAGGTGGGCATTGGGCTAGGTGGGCATTTGTTCACTTCTCTCTCCCTCCTCCCAGCAGCACAACTACAGAAGATCATTCTTTTGATTTTGAATAAATTTAAACTTAGAAGGGGGAGGGAATAACACTTGTTCTTGTTGTGTTCAATCAGTCATAGCAGAAGCAGTAGAAAAGTGGAAAGCTGAGAGAGAGGCCCGGCTTGCACAAGGTGACAAAGAAGAGGAGGAGGAAGAAATAAACATCTACGCTGTGAATGATGACGAGGTATCATGGCGAGGGGATGAGCCTGATCCTTTTCAGTTCCTCTTTGGGCCCTTTGAGATCACTGTCATTGGTTGTCAAGAACTGTATTTTTTCATTCTTTGCATGAAAACATTTGGGACCTGTACAACATGAAGCCTTGTCATTACATCCAGCTCAGCCCATCACCAGAGATGTTGATTATGATTTAAAAGTTTGAGCTAGAAAAAATCTTGGAAATCATTTAGTCCATTTCTCTCATTTCATAGATGGGAAACTAGAACCCAGCCCTGAGGAGTAAAATGACTTCTCCAAACAAGGGGAATGAGATCATATAAAGTCTTTCAGGAATGTCATGCATATGTTATGCAGGATGGATAGGATAAGGTAGAAACTGAAGGCAGAGAGCCCCAGATTCAGTGATGGTAGAAGTCAGCAGACAGGACAGTCAGAGAACAGAACAAGCAAACCAACTCAGGCTTCACTTATGAAGGAAGCTTATTTCTGTCCCTGTTGGCTGACTTGATACTGGGAAAGTGAGAAGCCTCAGAAGGCCCAGGACAGCTGAAATTGGGTCCTCCTGCTAGAGAATGTGTTGATTCAGAAATACAAAGCTCAGACTTCTGGAGCTGCAGGTACAGCATTTGAAAAAAACAGGGACATTATTTTTCCGGCAGATCTAGTAGTTGTACCGTGAGACAGTAATTAGGGTTAATCAATACTGGGTGCTAACCCACAGGTAGCTGTGTTGGGTGGTTTGTGAAGTATGTTTTCCATTTTCTAGTCTGATGAGGAGAGTGCCAAGGAGAAAGAAGGAGAAGAAGGGCAGCAGAAATTTATTGCCCACGTCCCAGTGCCCTCCCAGCAAGAGGTAAGGAGCAGACTGGTGCAGTTGTGGCCTCAGAGGGAAGAGTTTCCTTTAAAAACATTGTCACCAAATCCCCGAGTCATGTTTGTTACCTAGAGTGCACACAGATCACTCTTTGTTTTCCTTTCAGTCCTGCTCCAAGAACCTTATTTCTCCCCCTTTATCAGCTACTTTCTAAAAATGATAGCACTTTCCTCCCAGTGGCCTACCAAAGGAGGCTGACTAAGTCATGGTTTAGGCAGA
Source organism: Potorous gilbertii (assembly GCA_028658325.1). Taxonomy (NCBI): domain Eukaryota; kingdom Metazoa; phylum Chordata; class Mammalia; order Diprotodontia; family Potoroidae; genus Potorous; species Potorous gilbertii. The sequence goes on from CM053772.1 coordinate 55,313,432, forward strand.
GGGATTTCTTTCTTGCTTTGGCACCTATGTGGTGGTTGCTTACTTACTCAATATTTTTTTAGTGAATGATTCTGTTATGTGATTTTGGGGCAGGTCCTAGCTCTGTGACCTAGTCTCATTGACCTAGCAAGTCAATGCCCTCCTATGACTCCGTTTCCTCAGCTATAAAATTATAATATTTCTGCTGTCTTCCTCATAGGGTGAAGCAGTAGCAGTAGTGGAAGCAGCAGCAGCAGTAGTAGTAGAAGCAGCAGCAGCAGTAGTAGAAGCAGCAGCAGCAGTAGTAGTAGTAGAAGCAGCAGCAGTAGTAGTAGAAGAAGCAGCAGCAGCAGTAGTAGAAGCAGCAGCAGCAGTAGAAGCAGCAGCAGCAGTAGTAGAAGAAGCAGCAGTAGTAGTAGAAGCAGCATCAGTAGCAGAAGCAGCAGCAGAAGTAGAAGCAGCAGCAGTAGTAGTAGTAGAAGCAGCAGCAGCAGGTATCCTGTCCCAGTCCTATACAGTGCTCACTATGTGCTAGACTCTTTGTTCCTTGTGACAACTTTAGGAGGTAGGTGCTATCATTACTCCCAATTTATAGGTGAGGAAACAGAGGCAAGTTCACCTCCATGTGAAATGATTTGTCCAGGGTCTTCCCGACTCCAAGCCCAGCTGCCGTCAGAACAAGAAGCGTCTTTTCACCTCCATTTTTACCAGTCTTCCTGTGAGGACAGTTGGCCTTGGCTCTAGTTCAGATCCTCAGTAAGGATTGCTTAAGTGACTCCTAAGTATCATGATCTTTCTTAGGGGGCATTTCTATGCAAAAGTGTCCAGGTTTTTCTTTTTCATTCTGCTCATGTAAGTCTTCATTTTCTTCCTGTAGCGCAGGGTGTTTGTTTTTTTGACAGTTATCATATGAAATATTAGGAAGTAACTTTTAGAAATTACTCTGAAAGAAAAGAATTTTTTTTCTCGTTCAGATGAATGTAATCTAACGAATTCTAGTTCCACTCAATTAAGTAAACCTTTATTAAAGGCTTTGTGCTAGCACTGGACTACAAAGCCAAAGAAGCCAGACCCCCTCCTTCAAGGACCTTGTTCCTTATGGTACTGGGTACTAGATCACATGGAGGGTATAGGAGGCTGACTGCGAATGCAGGAGTATTACAAAATTTGGTGACCTGTTGTGGATGTAGGGTATGAGGGAGAGGAAAGAGTGCCTTTGGTCCCTTTTTGCCCCCTGACCCCTGTCTGTGTCATCACCTCTAAGTGAGCCCATCCTCAGAGGCAAGCGTCTGAGATAGCTGGAGTCATGGGGAAGGAGCCAGTTTCAGGTAGAAATGGCAATGAAGGAGAACTGGGCACCAGAAGAGGGTGCTTTTCCCACGGGAACGAAGAGGGCTGAGAGAGGAAGTCATTATTTCTGAATAAGATTAATGAGAATTCAAGGACTTAGGTAGAACATCTGGATGAGAGTGTCTCCTTAGGAGGCAAGTGCTGGCCTAGGCAGGTATCCTGTCCCAGTCCTTGGGGTTCCATGTGATACCGTTGACATTGTAGTTCCTTTGCAAACTGAGGAAGTATGTCACAGTCATTCTAGGCATGTGGAAGGGCTATGGGTTGGGGAAGGAAATTGGATTCGACAGGCCACTAAACTTATGGATGAAAATTGGCATTTACTAATTCACATATTTCCGAGGCAGCTGGGCAGTGCCGTGAATAGATCACCGACTTGTCAGGAAGATCTGAGTGCTGTTGTGGCTTCGGTTACCTGTTAGTGTGTGAGGCTGAGCGTGTCACTTGGCCTTTGTCTGCCTTGGTGGTGATAATAGCATCTACCTCCCAGAGTGGTTGTAAGGATCATGTGAGATGATATTTGTAGCATACTTTGCAAACCCTAAAATGCTACATAAATGCTAGCTCTTTTTGTTATTAAATAGAGGTGATAGTTCAAAGAATTTCAGAGCTGGAAGGGACCTTAGAGGTCTTCTGATTCCTAATTTTACAGATGAGACAATGGAGGCAGAAAGGTGACATAAGTGGACCGGTTTGACCATTGATGTAATTTTCCACTTTGCACTTGGATGTTTGGCTTTGTGTAGACATAGCTTTTAGCACTAGGCTCTTACACAGAAGAGGCTTGAGGTGCTCACTGGACACAGAGTGACTCTTCCTTATTTGTACTTTTAGATCGAGGAAGCTCTTGTTCGAAGAAAGAAGATGGAACTCCTTCAAAAGTATGCCAGTGAAACCCTCTTGGCCCAGAGCGAGGAGGCAAAGAGGCTTCTTGGATTTTAGGATCTTGGTGTCGCCTGGCCTGGAGTTCCTCAGCGGTCCTACCCATGCTCTCCATCCACCCAGTGTTGTCCACTACCAGATGCAAACTGTCACAACGGATTAAAGGGGGTCCTTCTTCAGGAACTTTCCTGTTAGCTTTGGGAATTGCTTAATAGTAATGTTTTTCCTTTAGTGCCATCCTTAAGTCAGAAGAATCCATTTTTTTAATCCAAAATATGGTCTACTACTGTTTTGGCATATGTTTGGTATGAGATTGTTCCTGGTTGGGTTGTTCACGTGCTGAACATTTCAGCAATTTATTTTGTATAAATATTTTATTGCTGTATCAATAATTTTGAAGTTTGTAATGTCTAATCATTGTGATGTTTTCATTAAATACTTTTGTAGGAAAGTAAATTTGCCATGTTTTCCTTGGTCTGATTTTATTGAAGTTCTCTATCTTGCCTTTGGTATCTCTTGATTCACATCCTCTCTATTCCTTCAGTCTCCTCTGCTGGATCCTTTTTCTTTTCTCTCTACACTCTCATTTGGTCCATGGGCTCAGATATTATTTCTATGTAGTCGACTCTCACATCTGTGTCTGTCTCTAGACCCCAAGTTCTGTTTCACCAGCTGCCTAAGGGACATCTCACACTGGTTGTCATGGAGGCACCTCAAGTCAGAACTCTTTCTTTTTCCCTCTAAACTAACCCCTCCTCTTACTTTCCCCAGTACTGTTGATGGCATCACCATCCTTCCAGTCATTCAGCTCTTCTTTCATTCATCCCACACATCCACTCCCATCCATCCTCTGCACAACTGTCAGTGATTTCTTTCTTAAGTATAGATCTAATCATGTTTTCTATTCAGTAAACTCCAGTGGTTTCTTATTCTCTCCAGGATAAATAGTTGGCATCCAAAGCTCTTCTTAGTCTAGCCTGTTCCTACCTTTAGTAATTGTTTCTCTTTTACCCAGGAACCCTGAGGATCTTCTCCTCCCAGTTTGATTTTCTTTTTGTTTTTATTAAAAGGGCCATCCCTTCCACAACTACTTAAAGAAGCCTATTCATTGAATGGGTGTATCACTCAAGGTGAGAATGCTATAGAACCTTAGCCTGAAAGGGCCAGGGTCTCCCATTGCATCCTGGGCCATCTCCAGCAGTTCTGATGAATATCATGCCACTGGACCCAGATGGCTCAGGAGGGGAAAGTGAGGCTGGTGACCTTGCACAGCCCTCCCTCCTTCCAGTCAAGTGAACCGCAAGTCATGTCATCATCCTGATGTCACGGTCCTCTTGGAGAATGAAGGACAAACACAATAGCCACCTTTCTAGTCTTCATACTACTCCCACCATGCCTTGTGTGGGTCCAGCCATGCCAGCTTCTCTGCAGTTCTTCATACAGGACATTCCATCTCTAATTTCTTTACATTTGCACCTGCTTCCCCCCATGCCTTTCTCTTCCCATCTGCCTCTTAGAATCTCTAGTTTCCTTCAAAATTCTTCTCAGTTGCAACCTTCAACGTGAAGCATTTCCCACTGCTCCCCACCCCAGCTGCTAATGCCCTTCCTCCAGAAGTACCTTATATTCATTTCCTATATTGTATATACTTATTGTGTACATCCTCTCCTCCATTAGAATGTAATAGGATGTCTTCCCAGAGCTTAGCATAGTACCTGTTACATGGCAAGCATTTTATAAATTCTTACTGGTTTTAATTAAAGTAAAACCCAGGAATATTAGCTCTCTCATCAATCTGATTGTAAATACAAATCCTCAAATTTTAAATCCAAATTTTCTTAAATATAGAAACATTCTTTAAAATGTAAATGTAATGAAACACTGTTTTGACATAAGTACTACCCAAACGACCCATTTATGAAATACATTCCTGGGAAACTGATAGCTTGCTTATTTTTGATATATTTAAATAGTTGTTAATACATTTAAATATTTCCCAGTTATGTATAAAATAATTTTAACATAGTTGTTAATACATTTAAATATTTCCCAGTTATGTATAAAATAATTTTAACAATCACTTAAAAAAGTTTTGGAGTTCCAAATTCTGTCCCCTCTTTCAGCCCCTCCTCTGTCCTTGAGAAGGCAAGCAATTTGGTATCGATTATACATGGGAAGTCATGCAAAACGTTTCCAAATTCAACTTGTTTATTATTAACAGAAAGGTATAATGTGCTCTTTAATTTTAGCAGTGTGGTCATGTCTCATGAGTTTGACCAGAGTTTTGTTCCCTCCTTGTGTTGACTTTAATTAAAATGTGGGCACATTTAAGAACAGGCCCTGAAAAAATGAACAAAGGATGTTGTTAGGCAAACTGGTTCATACATTAATGTTGGAATGTTGAATCAGTTTGGGCGTTATATGATTTAAAGTGATGACTCTTGTTAAAATTGTCGCAAGCAATCAGAATTGAGAACATGGAGAGCTGCATATTTGCCTTCGTTGGTGGAGTTACATAAACCGTTTAGCCACTGTATCCACGTCATGAGCCCCCACCCTATCCACATAAGGCCTCCAGTAAGGAATGGGGGTGCTTGCTCCCCAGGAAACCCTGTCTGCTGGCAGGTATAGTATAAGCTTGCTCCTGGAGCAGCGTACATTTGACTCACCTAAATTGTTAGTTTTCATAGCTATTTGTACTCTAGTTGGTGAGTATGTCCCCAGAGACAGACAGCATTCCTTCCTCACCAGGGACCCTATCCTATAGCCTTGGTTTGGGTGGTTTTCCCCACTGTAGACATGTGCTCTGACTGTGTGCTCAGGTATTCCAGATCCCAGACCTGGCCCTCTATCCTGGTGCACCACCTAGCTGCCCCTAGGATCCTATGAGTAAATGGAAATGTATGAAGAATAATAGTAAACGTTTACATAGTACCAGCTATGTGTGAGGCGCTGTGCTAAAGGCTTTACAATGATCTCATTTGGTCTACCCAACAATCCTGCTATAATTATCCGCATTTTAAAGATAAGGAAACTGAGGAAAACAGGTTAAATGACTTGATCTAGCTGCCCCTATAATCTCATGATTAAATGAGATTGCATGGGAAACATTTTAAACCTCAAGAGTGCTCTGTCCATATCAGCTGACTTTATGACAGTCTATTGAGCTCTGGTGACGCCTTTTCTTAATGTCTTCTGAATTGCACTGACTCATCCCAATTTAGCCAGATGACAGATGACTGAAGGGAGTTTTGTGAGTTGGATTTCCCCTCCTCTAAGATTGCATGTTGCTTCTCCCTTACCACTGGGGTGAGGGTCACTCTTCCCCCAACAGCCTCCCTGCTGGAGGAGGGGTACTCTCACGAGGAGCAGTTTTCGTAAGTTCAAGACAAAACTACATTCTTAAAACTCATTTAGTGACCCAGGGAATTAGACATGCACAAATAGATTTCCTCTTTCTGACAGACTGCCAACTAATTTGGGACCTCTTCTTTCTCTTCACTCTCTTCCCAGAACCTAGAGTGGGTCTAGAGGCCTGCTTTATTTATAATAGTTTTGTATCCCTTCCTGACTCTTTCCCTCATATGTATTAATGCTGAAACCCTATTATCTGAAAAAAGAATTCTGCTTTTAAAATATGAAACATAATATTATGGGCACTTATTTATTGAGGAGGAAGAGATTTCAGATCCCTCTACTAGATTTTTTCTAAAGAAAATTTTGTATTGAGTTTTTGAGATTAAAAACCTTTCTCCTCAGTACAAAGCATGATAAACCAGATCAAACTTAGTAATAGTGAAAAAAGAGGCCAGCTTACCAATTGGTTTATCAAAGAAGCTACTCTTTTGACAATTTTGAGCAAAAGTTGTTAAAAAGAAAACTTATAAAACATCACAACAAATTATAAATTAGATAAAGTGTGAATGCCATGGTCTGTGATGAATCCAAGTTAAGGATCACCTAAAGGGCAGTGGAAAAATGCAGGATGGGCATGAGTGGGTTGGACCACAAAGCTGACCAAGGAATTGTGCGAGAGATGCAGGACATCACCCGAGGGATGTCTGACCAGAAATGAATGTAGGCTGAGCAATGGTAAGGAAAAATCCATTGATGGACAGCCCATGTGCTGTCTACACAGTGTCCAAGGTCTGCCCCCAGCATGGTCAAAGGACCCAGTCAGTAGAGAAGATTCTTGGAAGGTCATAGGCAAGAGTCACACAGGTTGAGAGGGCACAAATGAGCCTCTATGCCCATCTTTGAAGGGTGCGCTCAAATCGATAGGATTACAGATCTACTGGTGTATCTCAAACTCTTGCTATATTTCCCCTTGAGCCATTTGTATCACTGCTCCTTATACAAATACTTTGCCTGCCTCCCCCTAAGACTTACTAAGAGGAGCAACCAAAATGTCTAAGGGACAATATTGTTCAGTCTTGACTCTTGATGACCCCTTTGGGGGTTTTCTTGGCAAAGACACTGGAGTGGCTTGCCATTTCCTTCTCCAACTCATTTTATAGAAGAGGAACTATGACAAATAGGGTTAAGTGACTTGCCCAGGGTCACACAACTAGAAAGTGTCTGAAGCCAGATTTGAACGCAGGAAGCTGACTTTGGAGTCAAGAAGTCCCACATATGACACATCCTGGCTTAATTTCTCTGTGCCTAAGACAACTCTCTAGGACTATGAGCTGTAGATCAGGGAATACTACTCTGTATTGGTGGAGGGAGTTTCTTTCCCTATACCAAGGAAATCACACGTATGTATGATCCAAAAGAAAAGGTGTTGTTGCTACTGCCTTTTTTGATTAGTCTTACACAGGTGGGTTGTACAAGGTCTTGTTTTTCCATAGCCCTCTCTGTATCGACAACTTCTCAACACCGCAATGTCACCCACTTTGTAGTACCAACAGCACTAACAGCTTCTCACTACCTGTAGAACATGGAGGCCCCCCAAATCGAGATGACTTTCCTAAGATTAATAGAAGCAAGACTTGAACCCAGGTTTGCCTGCCTCCAAGATCATGCCATGTTGATTTTCTGACATTTATACAGTATTGTAAAGAATGCAAGATGCTTTGTATAAGTCTGTGTCCCCATTTTACAGAGGAGAAAAGTGAAACCGGGAGAAGCGATGATGCCTTTATGATTACAGAACGTCAAAGGTGGGATTTGAACCCAGTTCTTTGGTAAACATATTTCAATCTCCAAAGTGTTCCATGACCAACTTTGTTTGGGAAACCTGCTCTACGATCATCCGGACTTAATGTTGGAATTTAGAGGTTTTCAAGAAACATGAATGTAGTCATAAGATCCACCACGCCCCAGCTGCAAAAACTGATGCACTAAGATTAGTTTAGAGAAAAATGGTTCTATCAAATTACTTCAGTAAACCAAACTACAATTTAGTTTCTTGAGTAAACAACATTCTTCTTTTTATGGAATCATCTCACATGGATGAAGGCTTGGCAATCATTCCCCACTTTGTTAATTTCCCAGTTAAAAAACAACAGTCTGAGGCTTTGATTATAAACCTAACCTGTCACCATGTTGTCAACTTCATTTGAAAAGAAACCTATTGGACATTCCATTACCAGCTGCAGCTTCTGGAGATCCAGTTCATAAAATGTAATTCCAACCATGTTGTGCCAAGTGACCTTGTCACTTCTTAGTCTGAGTGGCAAGTGTCAGGCTCTTTCTAGAAGTGAGAATATACAAGGGGCTACATGGAGGCAGTGGGGTGGGTGGCAAGATGATGGGGGTTAAATGGCCTGGTGGGATGTGAGGCATGATCTCAGAATTTCTGGATGTAATGAGTTAGGTGAGTTTTCACTCAGATCACTTAGTTCCGGGGAAGGCATTCTAGAGTGTCTGTTCATCTACCCCAACCCTGCAAGAGAGAGATGATGTGGCATAGCAGGTAAGAGTGTTGATAAGAAAAACATTGGTTTGAATCCTAGCTTGATTGATGTTAATTAGTTAAATTGATAGTGAGATAGTATTATCAGTGATTGAAGAAATATTAATGGGTACTGGAAAGTTATATTGGGGGAAACACCAGAAGAGGGGCTTGAGCCAATAGCATTAGAAGAAATCCAGTCCCTTGAGGTTTTCCCTGTAAGTCTCAAGGAAGGATTTAACTACCCTCCAGGGACCCAACTTGGCAGCTTGTATGAGTTAAAATAAAACCTACACTCCCCATACCTCAGTCTACATTTATTAAATAGCCAAAGAATATTATAAACCTTAAAAGGCTTATAGGATTACAGTCTTCATTCCTGAAAGACTGTTCAAAAGACTTCAAATCAGTGTCATTTTTTGGCTTTAGACCTCTGATCTCAGCAGTATAGAGAACTCCCAGTGGGGAAACTCCCTCTCCCTCCATAATGTGCAATCTGAAGGAGTTGCCTTCGTCAGTGAGATGTCAAGTTACTTGTCTAGGGTCTAGCTGCCAGCATAGGACAAGGACAGACCTTGAATCCACATTTTGACTCTGAGGCCGTGAGATTCTCTTGTGTATTTGTTATAGTAGAAATTGGTTTTGGACAAAAAGAACCGGCTCCCTTGCAACCATTAGGTCCAACTTTTGCCACAATTTGAGAAGCAGTCCTGTACATAGACATCATTTGTCAATATTCGCAACATTCCAAATGAAAGAGGCTGCAGACACCTGGTGGCAGCTAGGTGCTCCGTGGACTGAGAGCTGGGCCTGGAGTCAGGAAGATAAGTTCAAATTCAGCCTCAGACACTTATTAACTATATGACTTTGGGCAAAGAATTTCATCTTCCTGTGCCTCAGTTTCCTTATCTGTAAAATGGGGGTAATAACTGCACTTACCTCTTGGGTTGTGAGGATAAAGTGAGCTAGCAAATGTAAAGAAAGCTCTTGGCCAACTTTAAAGGTCTATGTAAAAAATGATGATGAGAATTGTTGTTGTGGTTAGGATAGCTAGGTGGCACAGTGGATAGAGTGCCTGGATTCAGGAAACCAAGCTTCCAATTTGACCTCATATACTTACTAGCTGTGTGACCCTGGGTAAGTCACTTAACCCTGTTTGCCTCAGTTTCCTCATCTGTAAAATGACCCGGAGAAGGAAATGGCAAACCACTCTAGTGTCTTTGCCAAGAAAACCCCAAATAAGGTAATGAGAGTTGGGCACAACTGAAACAACTGAACAATAAGCAATAACTAGGACTGGGCAGATGGGGCTTTAGGCCATGGAGGAGCACCTTGCTTCCTCTGCCAGATGCCCATCAGCAGGTATCAGTCACCTCAACTCCACCCCCAAAGCCACAGTGCATCTTCCCCATTGTCCTAATGCCTTTCATTCATACATCCAGCTTTATCCTGAAGAGCAGAGGTCAATTCTTCTCTTGCCTTCTTCTCAGTCAGCTTCATACACCTACTTAGTTGCTCTTCCAACTAGCTCTATCTACCTCGTGATCACTAGCTCCTTCCTTTCTCTGGAATCTGAGGACTCAGGCTTGGAACTGGGATGAGAGAGTCTAGGAGGCAGGAAGAAACCTAGAACTCTAGAGTAAGCCAGACCTATTCAAGATGGCACTGCAGAAGTCAAGTTAACCTCACTACATTACTATCTATGGATCACTGAGAGCAGAAAAGAAGACCCCCCAGGTCCCAGTGAGACGAACTGGTAACACCTTCTCTTTTTGGACTTGATCCTGTGCTGAAGGTAGCCTTGACTCTGCTTGATCTATGATGCCAAGGTAATAACTGTATGGTTAGTAGTTATTATCAAACTACTGAATGTGTAAAGGATGCCAGTCTGAACCAGTTGGTGCAAAAATTTTTGTTGTTTTTCAGTCATTTCAGTTATGTCTGATTCTTTGTGACTTTATTTGGAATTTTCTTGGCAGAGATGCTGGAGTGGTTACCATTTCTTTCTCCAGCTTATTTTACAGATGAGGAAACTGAGGCAAACAGTGACTTGTCCAAGGTCATACAACTAGTAATGTTGGAGGCCAGATTCGAACTCAGGAAGATGAATCTTCCTTACTCCAGGTCAGGTGCTTTATCCACTGCATCACCTAACTACCCCTGACTGCAAAAATAGAATTGTAGAGGGCACTACCTTAATAATGGTCAACAATTTCTACAAGTATGTAGAAACCATCATTCATGTGTATGAACATCATGTCCAGGAAATGGAGTTGTGGACACCCACACTAAGATTTCTGTGAAGACTTCCTGGAAGTCCATGTTTCTCATGGCTGCATGTCCAATGAAACTTGTAGATTTGGATAACTATTTGGAATATTCAAAATGACTGGATGAAACTAGGAAAGCCACTTGTCATTTATGTTAGGACTAGTATCACTAGAGGGCAATGTGTCTAAGCAGGCATGTTTTTAGCATAAAGATCTATGAAAGACATACAAACTGTCAAATTTAGCTCTGTGGATTCCCTCCCCTAGGAGTGTATGGCTGAAACCAAAGCAATTTCTGTTTGTCCAAGGTTATTCCACATAAACTATTTTAATGAATCACAGAAACACACAAAAAAGTAAGGTAGACCTTGATGTGTCCTTGGATGTATTTCTTCTCCTCCAGATTATGAGCTGGGACTCCATGCTTGACTCTGTCTTGCCCTGCCCAGAGAGAAGAACATTGGTTGCTAGTAATGGCTCTGTAAACATCAGTTACCATTTTTAAGAGGAAGGCAATGAAATCACTAATGTTAACTGTCATACCACTAGGGGGCATCTAAGGAAAGAAAGAACCAGTAATGGAAAGACAAAAAGAAAAAAGAAAAAATTAAGCATTTTTTAGAAAACAACAAGGCTATAGAAGGGGACACAAACTGGAGACATTTTGTGACTACTTTGTAAAATATTATATATACTTTAAAAAGCCATACATAGAAATTAATCATTTCTTATATAATCTTTTTTGTTCTTTGTATATTGAAATGTTAAATTTATAATAAAAAGGAAGAGTCAATGTGTTATCTATTTGAAAAAAAAAGTCAGAGTTGGAAAGGATATTAGAAACTATCTAGTACAATTATCTCATTTTACAAAGGAGGACCCCAAGAGGTTAAGTCACTTGCTCAAGGTCATAGAAGTTAGAGGCAGGATTTGAAACCAGAATCTATGCTTTTTGTCATAGGGTATGTAACATATTAATTGTTTGGGTCTAATTGTTTGCTACAATGTACATTTCACAATCTAACAATAATAAATACTTCTGGGCTTCCTTTTGCTCTACTCTGAACCCAGGTCCTAAGGGATCTTGGCCTCTAATGAGAGGAGTTATATACCCACACCCTGGTCCCTGGTACCTTTCAGGGAAATTACTTAAAGTTTAGTTTGGCTCATATGTATGATGTCTCTGAAGTGGGAAATAGAAAGTTAATCAATGTACAATATAAATCAGTATGGGACAGGTATTTATTTGATACACACACAAGAAATCTTTTTTTAAAATTTTTTCTCTTTTTTTAAACTTTTTTTTAAATTTAGTTTTAGATTATAACTTTCATTTCCTCAAAGTTGTGAGTTCCAATTTTTCTCCCCATCTCTCCCCTCCCCCCACCCCCAAATACCTTGCATTCTGATTACCCCTTCCCTCAATGTGCCCTCCCTTCTATCACACCCCATCTTTTCTCTTTTCTTGTAGGGCAAGATAGATTTCTATACCCCATTACCTGTAATTCTTATTACCCAGTTATATGCAATAACAATTCTCAACATTCATTTCTAATACTTTGAATTCCAACCTCTCCCTTCCTCCCTCCCCACCCATTACCACTGAGAAGTCAAGCAATTCAATATAGGATATATATATATATATACATATATCTATCTATCTATCTATCTATCTATATATATATATATATATATCGTTTTGCAAAAGACTTCTATGATAGTCATGTTGTGTAAGACTAACTATATTTCTATGATAGTCATGTTGTATAAGATTAACTATATTTCCCTCCATCCTCTCTGTCCTCTATTTATTCTATTCTCTCATTTGACCTTGTCCCTTCCCAAAA
>CM053772.1:55326155-55361193 GCA_028658325.1 Potorous gilbertii
CCACTTAGCTGCTTCAGAATAGAATATATAATATTCAATAAAATAAATCCTTGTTGTTTGACTGACTCCAAGAGGGAAAGATTCTGGCTACAGTCCCACGACTTGTTAGTGACAAAAGCAGAACTGGGCTCTGGAGTCTCTCTGGTCTCCCAAATTAACATTCCCACTTCCACTTTACATGTATCTATTTTGTTTTATTTTTCCACATAGACAGTATATGTATACACACACACACACACATACATACAGTATATATGTTTATATATTATATATATATTTTAATCTAGTGTGCCTCAATTGATTAGAAAAGTGCTACCTCTATTCATAAACAACAGAATTTACATGGTGCTTTGATCCTAAAAGCAATCCAGTAAAATTCATTTTACAGGTGAGGAAACTGAGGCACAGAGACATTTGTGACTTGCCATGAGTCACAGGTTTTCCTGACCCCAAGGCTTTCACTCCAGTCACTGAACCATCTAATTGCCCCCCAAAATCCAAAAAACAAACATCTGTTGATTCCCATAGCTTTTCTGAGATTCATTCCTTTGGATTAAACATTGATCTGCTAAACCCTCTGCTCTACTTTTTGAAAAATACAAATGCTTCTGAGAAGAGGAACATTGACATATAATATCTTAACATGGATGACTTTTTCGAAGACCTGGACCCCAAGAGAACTTTGGGTGGCTGGAGAGAGGGGGAGGGCTCCCATCTCTACAGGTTTTTTTTTTTTTTTTACATTTAAAGTGTACATTTTCCTTACAACTCTAGTGCAGATTTCAATCATCTCCATTTAGAGGTGAGGACCCTATGGTTCAGAATGGTGAAGGGATTTGCTTGGGGCTACACAGCTATTTTCCCACTATTCTGAGTTGATGAAGAGGAGAAAGGGAAAGGGCCGTGCCCATGATAAATGTTACCATTTTGTCTCTAGCTAGAGACAAACTTTGGGCTGTGTGACCCTCTGAGGAACAGCACAGTTCCCCTTCCTCAAAAGCCTTGATAAAAAGAGGTCCTGGAGACAGAGCTAGGGCATCCCCAGGGACTTTCCCCAGCTCACAGTGGGTTTTGTTTTTACCTTTAGAGTTTGTTCTCCTTTCTTTATAACAGGGCCTAATCATAAGCAAACCAAAGCACAAGGCCATCAGTGTGGCAGCTCAAGTATTGTTGAGTTGTTCCAGTCATTTCTGACTCTTTGTGACACCATTTGGGGTTGGTTTTCTTGGCAGAGATACTGGAGTAGTATGTCATTTCTTTCTCCAGTTCATTTTACAAACAGGGTTAAGTGACTTGCTCAGGGTGACATATCTAATAAATGTCTGAGGCCAGATTTGAACTCATGAAGATGAGTCTTTCCTATTCCAGACCCAGCACTCTGTCCACTTCCACACCTAGCAGCAACTCAGCTAGGTTCAGTCAAACTGAGTTGGTTTACAGTTAGGGTTTCTTTCTAGCTAACTTTGCCTAAGTGAGCATTTACAGTTAGGGTTTCTTTCTAGCTAACTTTGCCTAAGTGAGCTATGGGATCCCAGACAGTCCTAGGGTCCTTGAGAAGCACTTTGTGAGAGAAACAATTCCCAAAACAAGTGTCCGGAAGCATTAATCCTAGAAACCTAGAGGAATCAAGAGTCCATGGAGCACTGGATGAGAAAGGGGTTGTAGAGATTGTGAATGATGGCTGAGGGGTCCCATTGTCCTTCCCTTCAAGTCCCTGCTGTGTAGGAGGAGGGGGGTGGCCTGGGGAGATCAGAGGAGAGGACAAGATAAAAGGAAGAAACTGTGCCCAGTTTGAGTTGGAAATCAGTGTTCTGACCAGGGTTTTAACTTCAGGCTGGCTCTGCCAGTTTTTGCTGGCTGCCCCCAGACAAGTGACTTACATTGTCTAGATCCCATCCTTCATTTCATGGTACAGTGGACTGAGAGCTGAATTCAGAGGATTGAACTTGGAAGCAGGCACAGGGGCTTGAAGTTTGAATTCTGGCTCTCTCACTCACTCCCACTAGGCCAAGGCCTTTGTCTCCATAGCCCAGCAGTCTGAGGAATACACCGTGCCCCAGAGGTTTTAACTCTTTCCTCTCAGTAAGATCTTCTACCCAATCCTTGAGCAAATATTGACACATTGCATAGAACACCCGGCCTGGAGTCATGAAGACTCCTCTTCCTGAGTTCAAATCTGGTCTCAGACACTTATTAGCTATGTGACCCTAAGTAGGTCACTTAACCCTGTTTGCCTCAGTTTCTTCACTTGTAAAATGAACTAGAGAAGGAAATGACAAACTACTCCAGCATCTCTGTCAAGAAAACCCATATGGGGGTCATGAAAAGTCTAAACAACCTGAATTTTAAAAAATTAACTCTCTTTCAGTGTAATTGGTCTCTTTTGTAATCCTGTATAGTTTATTTTACACATTTAAAAGTGTGATTCTGACAAGGGTCTGTGTAGAAAAACCCGATTGTACAATACCACAACCTGATCCTGGGTTGTCCTTCTTCCCAGTAGGTAAGAGCATGATTTCAAAGGCCCTGCCATGCTTCACTTCTCTCCCTAATCCCAGACTAATCTGGGCAATGGCTTTGAAACCGTTGTGTGAAGCCCCATTGTGGTTTTGGAACCATGAACAAGCATTTATGTGCCAGACACTGTACAATTATCTCACTTGATTATCAAAACAATGATAAGAGAGGTGTTAGAATTATCTCCATTTGACAGTTAAGGAAACTGAGGCAGACTGGTTAAATACCTTGCTCGTCATACAGGTGACAAGTGTCTTAAGACTGGATTTGAAACCAGGTCTTCCTGAGTCTAGGCCCAGCAACACCCCAACCGCTGGCCACTACTCTTATTAGCCGTATAAGATTGATCACTCAATCAACAAGTACTGATGTTCCCACTCTATGCCACTGCCCTGCAGAAAGTCTCAGAGAAGGAATGTATAGAGAGAATGATGGCCCCACTGTCCTATTTTCAGTTTCCCACCAAGTGCTCAAAAACTGCAAGGCTTTATTCTTTACTAACTACTATTACTAATAATGGCCCTGCACGTCCTATGAATCTTGAGGCCAATGCTCCTGAGTGCCTCGGCTGTACAAGATAATAAATCTGCATTTGTAAAGCATCCTACTTTGGTCACGTTCATTTTCTCATATGATCCTCACCCTGTCCTAAGGCAGGGATTCTTATTCTCATTTTACAGATGAGGAAACTGAGGCTTCTGTGAGGGTGTGATGCACTCCAGGTCACATCTAAGACTAGAAAATGTCTAATCCTTAATCCTTTTTGGCACAAGTACAGAACTTGGAGGTTGCCAATCCTTCAGACCATAGGTCAGAAAGATCTGTTTTAAAGTAGAAAAACTGAAGCTGGGGGAAGTGAATGTTAGGGAATCATTGGCAGAGCTGGGATGAAAAACCAGCATGAAGACACAGACACAGACACAGACACACACACACACATACATACACACACCACATACACATACCACCCACCCACACACATACCCACCCACACCACACACACACACCCCCTACCTCTCTGACTGCCAGGAAATGAAGATCTGGCTGGGGGATGTGGTTACTTTAGCTTGAATCTAATGCAAGTGGGGAAGGTTGATGGAGAAACAACAAAGCTCTCTTCACATGTCTGCTTTTTTTTTTTTTTAATGAAATCTGTTTAATGGTGTACAGGGGTGTAGCAACTCTGGGTTGGCTAAAATTTCCCAAAAGGCAAGTTTCATATTTTTTAAAAATAAACATTTTTATTAATAAAGTTTATAAATTCATAAATAGATGAAAGGTAAAATATCAAAACATGACTAAAGTATACAAAGTTCACTCTCAAGGCCTCACATTCCAAATTGCCTTGGCCTTATCTGGGTAGGTCAAGTCAAAAAAAAAAAAAAAGAGAATGGTTCCCCATGTTCTCCTGAGGAGAAAAGTGACTGAGGAGCTATAGGAGACACAGAAAGTGACAGAATAGAGAGAAAAGGGGACCCCAAAGGTGGCCACCCAACACTGTCATCTCTGACGTAATTTTGGAAATGAAATAATTGAATTCAATATGAATTAAGAACTTTCTTCCCTCCTACTTGCATTGGCAATCCAGAACCCATGCTGGATCTCAACTTTCTGCCCTCGAGGGACCAACAGACAGACTGCTATGGGACTAGGGGCTTCTATGCTCTCCCCTAGATTCAGGGCAGATCTTTTTAGGGGATGGCAGTTTCACAAAAATGATAAATTACAACAAAAAAACCCTACACAGTCTTGGAATGATTCCCCATCCTTACCTCTTCAGAGTAGAGAATGCCCAAATCTGTTTCCAGTTTCTATTTTAAATACATTATAACATGCAAACCCTGGTCTTTCAACAAGCCATCTCAGCAGATGGCCAAGATTATAGACAGTTCAAGACATCTCGGGGATAGTGAGGCTAACCCACAAAATCTTAACCATGTTTCTCAGGCCTCCATATGATGCCAGGACAAAGCTATGGCCATCCCAGGTTTCCCTAGGTCATGCTAACTACAACTTGAAACTCAAACTAGCCCAGCCTGTCAGAGCTGGTTGGAGATGAAATTCCATCAGGATCCAGTGTCCATTTTGCAAACCTCCCCAGCTGGCCAGACTGGCTGCACTTGGCCCTAGCAGCCCCTCCCCCTGCTCTTTGGTAATTTATAAACAAGGAAGAGATTAGAGCAGGTTCTCCTCACTATGGGTGGGGGAGGTGTCATAGGGAAGGACATTTAAGAAGGTTGGGGTTCACCTAAGTCAAATTAAGCAGTTACCCCACAGTCTCTAATGGGTAAACACCAGGCTGATGAAAGGAAGAAGGTCTTGCTCTCCCCAAGGCTCAAGTGGAATGAAATTTTCCCAACTCCTTTCAGTTCTGTATATTGTATTCATTTAATACACACTTAGAACCTACCGATGTGTGGCAACATGGTAGGCCCTAAGGCAAAGCTAAATAAGACAGGGTCCTCAAAGAGAGGACAGACATCCATGCAAGACCTCCACCACCAGCTAAGTTTCAATATGCAGTGCCACTAAGTAAAGGCAGGGTGGGGAAGACTTGTTTACCTGGGGAAAGGGGTAGCCTTTAATCAGGGCCTTCCAGAATGGTTAAGATTTTGATGGATGGAGATGGTGGGTGATACACATCAGGGGAGTCAGGGGGACTTCCAGGCAGGGTCGAATAATGTCAGTAAAGGAACAGTGCTGGGAAAAGAGCAGTAGGAAAAGCCTGGAAAAATAATGAAAGGCCTTGAACAGCAGGCTAAATTTGGAATTTAGGAAGTGTATAGGGGGTATTAAGGGGAATGATACCAGAGACGGACTGAAGCAAGGTAAGTCTAGTGACATATAGGATGTGTCCTGGGGGAAAAAGAAGCGAAGCAGAGGCCTAGTTAAGATGTGATTACTGTAATCCAGGCTGGAGGTGATCAACGAGTCTGTCCTAGGGCAGGGATACCAAGAGCCAAAAGGAATGGAGGAGGTATTGAGAGAACTTGAAAGATTAGCATTTGATTGGATTTGGGAAGCAAGAAAGCAGTCATAAACAAGGGTAATTCAGTTTCTAAACCTGAGGTACCATTGAAATAGGAGAAACTGAGGTTTTTTTGGGGGGAGGGAGAGTTAAAAACTGGTCTTAACTTCTACTCAACATGGGAAATTCCAGACATGATGTCAAGGGAAACAGAGGAAGCGAACTGGCCAAAACTAAGGAAACAGCAGCAAGAAATCTGAAATTATCCTCTACCAAAGCCACCAGATACTAGGAGTTCCCCTTCTTTTACAAGAGAATCAAAAACCTCATCCTCCACTGTCCCAGACGACCAGGAACGCCCCTACCCCTGTCTTGTAGCCAAGGCATATATTTTTAACCAAAGTCCATTCTTCAGCCCAAATGCAACTAACTACACAGTAAATTCTAACTTGCAGTCATATAGGGGGTTGAAAAGGAAAAGTTGTGGGGCTAAGAAACCAATGGAATAAGAAAGCAAGCTATGGTTCTGCCTTTGTGGCTGTGGGTTGACAAAAATTCAACGTGTACCCTGAAAAAAGGGGAATTCTACAGTGGATGATGATCTGAGTATCAATGCTAGCCCCAGTTTAGGGAAATAGCAATCTATTGGTGCTAAGGCGGGTAGGAGAAACCATTGGTCCTATTTCAGTCCTAGGAAATGATTGTGTTCGGCATGTTACAGCATCTTATTAAATGCAAAGCCCTTTCCTCGCAATAACCTAGGGAGGGGAGAAAGGTCTGGCTTCCAGAGAGCCATTTTGGGTGGTTTCCTTTGCCAACATGCAGGCAGTTTTACACTTTCAAATGCATGGCAGCAACAGCCAAGGATGTGGGGTCTCACAGGGTCTTTTAAGAGGGATCTGGGAGTACAGTAGCTCTCTTCCAAACAGATGTTACTTGAAGGACTAAGGAGTCTAGTTACTTAATTCTATCTGATAGTCTGACAAAGACTTATGTGCGATGGAGACCAGGCACTTTTTATGGGGTGCACGCAGAAGTCTTCCTGACACAGACCACGAAAGAAAAAAGGCTTCTAGGTACTTCCTGGTCCCCCTGCTCCACATCATGAAGTGGCAAACAGCTTAGTTAATCCACCACCATCCTCAGAATCACTAAGATTTGATGTTTTAGCAGAATCCAAGATTTTGGCAGTATACATTCTGGGAATGTTGAGATATCTTAGGGCCCTGCACCTCTTGGCAGTTTTGTGAGAGTCTGGAATGGAGTTTGGGGGCGAGAGAGGGGAAAGTTTGGGAGGAGAAAAGAACCCCTTCCCTGCTCCCTAGACAAGTTCAGCCAACTACCAGAACTCCACCTGGGATCATCACTACCTTGTTCGTGTGTAGCTGCCTTCTATGAGGCCAGAAGGGGAACAGACCCCAGCATGGCAGAGTTTCCTTTCTGAAGGCTGACAGTTGCTCCTCTTCCAACCTGCAGTCAGCCTGGCTTGGTTCCACCCATCCCCAGGGTCTAGCCTAGAAGGGAGTGTAGGAACATGTCACAGAGCCTACCTCCTTCAGGGATGAGTTGCTGGGGAGAATTCAAATCCTGAAATCCAAACAAAGGGTTTGAGGACACATAGCAGCCTATTATATTATTAGAAGGAAGACAGTTAGTGGTAAGTTGATGGGTTATTTTTTGTGCCTCAAAAATTCTACACAGAGGTAACAAAAATAGGGCACTCTGACTCTAAAAGGCCCCTGAGAATGTGCCCAGATTCGCTAGGTACCCAAGAGATAAGGCCTGGAGATACAGCAGATACAGCCTTCTCTTATTTTCCATTAACCTCACAGACTAAAAGTTAAAAAATGGTCCCTCTGAGTAGGGTCTTGAAGGAATCAGATGCAGGGAGGTTAGGTTTCAAAGTTAGAGGAGGCTCAGTACCTAGTAGCAACGAGGCAGTGATGGGCAGGCCAAAGTTGGCATCCCAGAGAGGGACAAACATGAGGGCAGAGGACTGGGGTACAGAACCTGGCTGATAAAGGCCAAGCAGAAAACTGTGTATATGAAAACTCCTGATGAGTTAGTCATTTCTGTGCAGCTTCCAATGACACCAGTAGACTTGTGAGGAGATCCAAAGACAGTTTCAATGCTGCTCCTCAAGGGTTCAACAAATCTATTTCTAAGAGACTTACAGTGCCCAGAAGAGTGGGGCTAAATTTTGCAAGGAGGATGGGGTTTTTTTTTTTAAATCATTTTTCACTTGGAGATAGGATAAGCTTACTTTTTATTGTTTTACCAATTTGAGTCTAGAGGAAAGAAAAAGCTAACCTTTCAGTAGGGCCTCCCATTTCCTAAGAGTAGCAGTAAAGGAGAAGAGGGGAATTTCTGGCCCTACTTTGTTAGAAACCAGAGAGGCCCATGGCCCACTGTTCTGCTAACAGGGAGCTGGTATGTGTTGGTGCCATCACTGACCCTATCTCTTTCCTGTGTTCCCTGGACTCAGTGACAAGCTGTAGGGGACTGCTCCAGATGGAAGTTTCCCATGTTCTCTAGTCTGAATCTCTAGGCCTCAAGATACTAAGTTTTTCCCTCCCCTAATCGTAAGTGAAAAGTAGGTTGAAAGGGCCTCATACCCACCCCCATCCCTACCCATGCTTCTGGGGCAGTTTCACTTTCTGTTTAATTAACAGGTTTACATTTCTTCTAAACATATAAACCTCAGAAACTAAAGAGAACACACAAATCATAGCTGGTTTGGGTGAAGAGCAATCGAACCCCTTTCTCCTTGTCCTTGTCTGAGCCTTGCCTCCCCATTCTCCATCCCTGCTTCTTAGAACACTTCTCTTAAAGGAAAGATACCCCTCCTGCTTAGAGCTGATAGGAATGAAAAACCCTGGGGTAGGTGGAAAAGGGAGTTTTTAGAACTAGAAAAAAGAGCAAAGTTTTTAAAACTAGAACAAGTCTGAGTCTGGCGTCTTCCCATCCTCTCACTTTGGGTCCTCAGGGGAGAGGGTAGGCTGAGTTGAGCTGATGGGTGCCAAGATGGCACTCACCACACCTTGCTCATCCGATTCTGTTTGCATAAGGGGTGGCCCTTGGAAAAGGCAGATTGCACCTTGGGCAGAAAAGAAAACTCAAGTGACCAGAGTCACTTGGAAACGACTAAGCAATCAAAACAGTATGAAAATCAAACAGAGGAGGAAAAAAAGGACCTAAACCCTATTCAAATTCCACTTCACCCAGGTGGGCCACTGGGTAGCTGACCTAAAAAAAAAGCTCTTGGCCTCATTATATAGTCTGAATGATCAGAATTACCATGATAGAAACCAGGACTGGCAAGGGCAAGTGGGTGGAGACAGAGGAAGGAGGAAATGGTACCTCAGAGATTTCAATAGGTGTCACTTCCCCTTTCATAGGTAAGGAAAATTCTCTCCACTTGCCTCACCAACTAACTTTGGGAGCTTGGATGACTCCCGAAATGCGAAGACTTTAAAGGGACACAGGTAAAGGCTTCTGGGTAGAAACTACTTTTACCTCAAATGAGTTTGGGGGAGAATGCTCTGGCCTCCCTTCCTCCTTTCTGCATCTAAACCAAAGCCAACTGATCCGTAAGCCTTACAGCAAAGGAGCCAAATACCCCTTAATCCTTCCTTCAGGGAAACTTACCCCTTATACACATTATGACCATACCAGTGCCTACTGCCTTAACTATGTCCCTTAAAGAAAAAAAAATCAGCAAAGCACAATATAACTGCTCTGGCCACTACGGAATCGTTGGTCCCCCATTTTGGGGTAGGAGTTATTGCAATAACACTACTTAGCATTAGGTCAAAGAAAACTACAGTATTAGCACTGTCTATCATTCCATTTGCATTGGTGCCGCCTCTTGGCCTGCCCACCCTCTGCCTTAGCCCACTGCCATCAGCACCCACAGCCCCAGCTTTCTGCCACATCCTTGCTGTCAAGCTTGATGTTGTCTGTGTTCTTCTCGCTGAACACGGGCCCACCATGCCTCATCATGAGCTCAGTGGCCACCTTCACAAAGGCTTCCTCCACATTGCTGGAGTCCTTGGCAGATGTCTCAATGGCACAGAGGATCTCGTAACGCTCGGCCAGGAGCTGGGCTTCTGTCAGCTGAACCTCTCGAAGGTCACTTAGGTCTGACTTGTTTCCTGGAGGGAGAAGCCAGTTTGGGTCAGTTAGACAGATGGAATCTTTTCTGTACTCCCCTCATGGCTGGGGTTCGAGGAGGGTCAGGTCAGGTCAGGGAAGAGGTGGATGGAGTGGGAAGGAGGCAGACAGGAAGATTGGGACATGATTTCTGCATCCAGTCAATAAGCACTGATTAAGGACCTGAAGGTGCTCATCATCTTCCCCCAACCCCACAATTACACTAGTTGCCCCCTAAAACTTCCTTCTTGTCTAAGTCTCTCAATGACACTGCTATCCCTCTAGTTGTCTAGCCTCCTCAAAGCTATCTCTGACTCCTTCCTTTCTCTGTATCTCCCAAGCCCAATTCCTTAGCAAAGGCTTATTCAGTCATTCACTCACTCATTCGACAGCCTATCTCCACAATATTGTACACATCCATCCCCTTCATTCTATTTTCACTACCCCCTTAATCTGAATGTAATTACTGGCTCCCAGACTAAGCATTTCACTAGGTGCTGGGGAAAACACAAAAGATATTACCATGTGGCTCCTGAGGTCATGGACTTTATTTACAATTCAGCAGGGGGAGATGTAAAACATACATGAATGGAAAAACTAAAATGCAGGGGAGAATAAGTGAGACAAGATACAAAATGCCACGCGTCAAGATGGGGAAGAGCTTGAAACTGGGCGGGGGGGTGGGGGGGGGAGTCATGGGTTTCGAGGGATATAAGACATTGAAGATGAGTCTGGAAGAAGAGATAAACACATTTTTCTCATCCACCCATTATGCCTTCACATTCTGGGGACAGATATCCCACCAACTCACCAATGGGTTGCCCTAAACCCCCTTCACCTTTTGGGTAGCAGTTAGGCAGAGTGCGGCTTCTGGGTATGCTACAGCTTCTTGGAGCCACCAGTGAGAATTGTGTGACAGGACACCAAAGGGAGATGAACAGTCCTGAAAAGGGCTTGGTCAGCCTCCATACCACCCTCCCTGAACACCCCCATACAATCAGGAGTGGTCATTTCAAGTAATCTGATAAGGCAAAACTCCTACCAATTCCATCTGTTTCAGAATGACTCTAGAATGGCCAACGTGGAAACTGGTTTTGTTTGACTATGCCTTATCTGCTACAAGGGTTTTGTTTTTCAATTGGGGAGTGAGAAAGTAAGAAGAAGCAAGGGATAGTGATCAAGAAAGGATATTGAGAAAGGAAGGCCAGAAGAAAACAGACAAGTAGGAAGCTTTGAAAGCTGAATTTACTATATACTTGCAGAATTATCACGGTATAGAAATAGCAGTGAATTTGAAGTCAAAGGACCTGAGTTTCAATTCTGGTTCTATCACTTAATACCTAAGTGACCTTGGATAACTGTATCACTGAATCCCCCTGGGTCTCAGTTGCCTGAAGTGACTAGAATAGATGGCTAAGGTCCCTTTCAGCTTTAGCTCTAAGATCCTATGAAGGGTAAGCGAGTGGACACAAATCTTGAAAGTAGCTCTGCTTTGACAGCAGTTTCTATAGGGGTTGAGTGAGTGGGTAGTAAGTCATGGTGGCAACCGATGGGGAAAGGAAAGAGAGAGAACAGATGGCAGCTTGATGGGATAGAAGGGTCAAGGGATTTTTTTTTTTTAGGATTGTGAGAGCTAAGCATGTTTGTAAACAGATGGATAGGGACCAAGAGAAAGGGAGAGATTAAAGATGTATCCGTGGATAACTGATAGGACAAAGTTCTGGAGGAAGGGCAGGAGAATCTTGAGATTCTCAAAATATAATTGGGAGCACAGGTAGAGGTATGAATTTAGCTAAAAGGAGGATTTCCTTTGTGAGGGAAGGAAAGGAGGAAAAAGTGTTTAAAGAGGTTTGAGGAGATGCAGAAAATTAGATTTTTCTCAAAAAAGTGGGCAACATGGTTATGACTATGGAAGGGCTTAAAGACACTTGAAACAGTCATGAAGAATCAAAAAATTAAATAAAAGTGCTTAATAAATTACTGAATGAATGAACTTTAAGTGTGAAAGTGGAGTAAGGTCCAACAGAAAATGCCTTCTGAGCTTTTCTCCTTGGACTGGTTGAGAACCAGTATCTCAAAGTAGGAGTTTATGCTTAACTTCCTGGTACACTAGAATAGAAAGAATGATGAATTTGGAGTCAGAAGACTTGGGTTCAAATCCTGCTTGTATTTCAGGACCTCATGCAAGTCAAAGACTACCTAATTAATGTCACCGTAACTCACATTTGCAAAAATTACCACCCTGACATCCTTCTCCCTCACGTCATCAGCTAGCCCATGGTTGCAGCTTCAAATCAGACGGAAAGAGATAGAGACAGAGAGAAAGAGAGAGAAGACCCTGTCGCCTTTGCCCTAAGGGTTCTGAGTAGGACTAGGAGTGAGGATTTATTTTTTTGCCACTATGCATTTGGGCCTCAGTTTTCTTACCTGTAAAAGGAGGGGATTAGGCTATGGTACAGCAATCCTATTTGGGGTTAGGTGACCAAAGCACTTGGTACATTGCAGGTATTTAATAAATGCTCACTGAATTGAACTGATCTGACTGCCAGTAAGTCAGAGGCAAGAAAGCCCTATAACTTACCAATCAGCAGCTGGACTATGTTGGCGCCTGCATACTTTCTGACATCCTCAATCCAGTGTGGCACTGAGAGAAATGAACTCTTTTTGGTGATGTCATAGGCAAGGATAGCTCCATTGGCGCTTCGGTAATAGCTCTGAGTGATGGTACGGAAACGCTCCTGGCCAGCAGTGTCCCAGATCTGCAGCTATATGAAAACAGTGGAGAGTCTTAATGAAGGGCAGGTAACTGTGAGAACCAAATGAAACCAAGAGAGATAATACATAAAGGGCTTTTACTCACTACTGAACTGGCAGGGAGACAAAGAACAGGAATAATCTAGCTGTTTGCAGCCTCAGTCAAGCTATACTAACAGCAAGGAAGGACTCTGCTGACCTGGCTAGTTAGGACCTATGGATGGTATCTTTGCTGGGGATCTGCTCCTTAACTCAGACCAGCCCAGCCCCATGGAAAGGTCTTAAAGCTAGAAGTGAGAGGGCCTTAGGGAACTGGGCAGCAAGTAATGAAGGGAGTAGGTTAATGTTTACCTCAGGCTGCCCAGGGAGTGGTCCCTGAGCCAAGGTCGGAGGAGTTACTACCTGGTTTTTCTATTTTTGATAATCATGGAATTCAGTACAACACGAAGCCTTCCCTCGCACCTCCCAGGCTCATTTTGGAGTGCCCTAGGCTACTGTTCCCGTACACTGGAAGGATTCTTCTAAATGACTCATTTCTAAACCAGAACAATGAATAATCCCATTTACTGCCACTGACCAGTAGATTGCTCCAGAAGGGTCTCTCTAAGCCCCCTTACTCACAAGACAATGGTAATAACTCTAAAGTCCACCTCTCAAATTCCCAAGGAGAAACTGAGACATATCCAGAACCCAAGAGAGTCAGTCC
Source organism: Potorous gilbertii (assembly GCA_028658325.1). Classification (NCBI taxonomy): domain Eukaryota; kingdom Metazoa; phylum Chordata; class Mammalia; order Diprotodontia; family Potoroidae; genus Potorous; species Potorous gilbertii. The sequence goes on from CM053772.1 coordinate 55,339,253, forward strand.
TTGCGGGAAGAGTCTACCGCCTAGCTTTGTGGAAATACATCTTGTGTGCCACATCATTATAGACCCATCATAGACATAAACATTCACAAGAGAAGTATCAGACCTCAGTGGGATACTGGGTAGCCCTGTGCTGACCACATTTCATATCACCTCCAATTCTGTTTGCAGTGTTGTTATGGGTAGCCCCAGGAAAAGATGTGGCATGTCAAATAACACGAGGTCTCAGAATCCCTGCTTCCTCATGCCTTTCCTTAGCCCAACAGGGTCATTACCTAAGATGTGCCTATAAAACAACCAGCAAAAAGGTATTTCCTGGGGGAGGAGGGATTGGGAGTGGGATATCGTAAAATATGGGGACTATAATAAAATATAGAAACCCTGTGGAGGGAAAGGTTGAACAAATGCTGGCATATGGATACAATGGGATAGCATTGTGTTGTAAGAAATTACGAAGAAGCTTGGTCCTATCCTAATTCTTCTTCTAGGCAGTTAAGGACAAGAAACTGGAGGGGATGGCGAAGACAAGAAGACTACTGGTCTAGGAGGTAAGGTAGACTTTCTCTATGAAGACAAGAAGACTACTGGTCTAGGAGGTAAGGTAGACTTTCTCTGAGAAACGCCACACCACTCCCCCGTCTCCCCTCCACCGGAAAACTTGCTCAACTGATACAGAGTGAAATGTATCTGATGCAGAGCCAACCAAAACAATTTATACAACATCACTGTAACTTTGAAAGACTTAGCTCTTAGTCTTTAATGCATCAAGTGCTATGGGATGAAACATGCTACTTACTTACCTCCTAGATTCAAAGAGGGCAGACTGAAACATTTTTTATTTTAGATATGGTCAGTGCAGGAAGGTTTACTTGACTATGCCCATTTTTAAAAACTGGAAGCAATCAGAGTTAAGTGACTTGCTCACGATCACACAGCTAGTAGGTATCTAAGACAGGATTTGAACTCAGATCCTCCTGACTCCAGGGCTGGTTGTTCTATGACTATGCTTACTTCTTACAAGGACTTTTTGCATTCCCCCTCTCATTGAAGGTGGAAGGATATGTACATGGATTCATTGTTAAGAGACCTAAGCAGGGTCTAAGACTCTTAGGGTTCAATAAACCCGGTGAACAATTTCCACAAAGGTGTTTTATATACATGATCACTATAAAATAGAAAGCAATCGATTTGCAGTTAAAAGATTTGGAAAAGAATCCCAGGTCTGCCACTTACTCATTATGTGGCCTTGAGTATATTATTTAATCTCTGTGGGCCTCAATTTCCTCTTGGGGATTGCACTAAATCAGCTTATTTTCATTTTAATCTTCTATTTTATTTGATGCAACAAAAAACATTACTCAGGAATTCTTAATCTTGTCCACACTTTTCACCTGTGAAACTTTCTCTCCTGCCAATCCAGAGCAAGTTCACCTTAGCTATCTCACTTCCCCAAGACCAGGTGGGTTCAGGTGCCCTGGTCTCCAGGAGAGGCCAATATCAAAACTGTTAAAGCTTGTCTTGCACTGAACTCAACCATTTCTCTCTTACCCTGTCTCTCCTACTTCCTTCATTCTACAATTAGGGCCACCTTTACCTTTTCTTAAGGTTTCAAAATTAAGTCTTTTTTCTTCCCATCACTCTTCATCCTCCCACCCTAAAAATTCCCATTGCCTTGGTGCTAAGTATTAAGAAAGCAAACGGAGGCTCGAGGGGGTAAGTGACTTGCCCTAAAGTCACACAATCAGTACATATGGGAGGTATAATTTGAACTCAGTTCTCTCTTAGTTCACAGGTTTTCCCTTGTGATAAAGAAACACAATTAAGGAAAACAGTGACCAACCACACCGACAATGTATACAATAGTCTTTTCTAAGTAGTCTGTTCCTTTTCTCTGTGTGAGGAGAGAGGTTTCATTATCTATATCCTAGATCTTATAAAAGTTATTTTGTATTAATAGTTACCTGCTAACTAGAAACTTCTAGCTCTTATTTGCATATGAAATTCATAAGAATATTTTCATATTCTTTTTCTCTTTAACACAGCAGCAGCAATAGTAATAGCTTATTTATATGGTGCATTAAAGCTTAGAAAGCTTTCCTTACAATGGTCCTGGTCAATTAATCTGCCCATTTTATGGACAAGGAAACAGAGGCTCAGTTAACTGAGGTTAACTGGCACAATTAATACAAGTGAGAGCCACCTGACTCTAAATCTCTTTCTATTATTCAAGGCTTTCTCAATTTTCCCTTTCTTTATGTCTAATGATCACCTAGCACAATTACATGTTTAAAAAGATTAGATCATTCCCTGGCTGTATGTAGCCCTGGGATGAATGATGCAATCTCAACTCCACACACCATCGTTTTCATTGTATTTTCCTCCTCAGGATTATCATGTCTCTTTGGAAACTTGTTTTCCCCAAAATGAGACCTGGGAGGACTTGTGGAGAAGCAGCAAGCTGTAGTGGGCAGTGCTGAATTTCAGAGACCTAGTTTCAAATCCCACCTCACTCACTAAAGAAAAGGAAAAAAAGTCCCCATTTCAATGCTAAAAAGTTTGAGAATGAAAAATAATTCATAAATATATACATGATGCTGTCCCTAAAATAGCTACATGGAAAAAAATCACATGTGAATAACAAATAGGAGCTAATGAGTATGTAATTTTTATATAGTTTATCTTCAAAATAACCCTGGCAAGTAGGTACACAGATGAGGAAATTAAAGAGTGGCTTGCCTAGGGTTACATAGCTAATAAGTATCTGAGGTAGAATTTGAAATAAGGTCTTTCTTCCTGACTTCAAATCCAGCTCTTTTAGCTGTGCTACCTTGTATTCCTGGAAAATGCCAGCTACTTGCACAGGAACAATCTGTGGCTGACACATGTGATGGAATACTATTGTGCTGAAAATGACAAGGAAGGTGGTTTCGGAAATACATGGCAAGATCCATATGCAACTGATGCAAAGAGAAAGGAGTAGAACAGTAACATTCTACGACGATCAACTGTGGATGATCTAGCTTTTCTTAGTAACAAATGATCCAAGACAATTTCAAAGGACTCCTGATGAAAAAATACTATGCACTTCCTGAGAGAACTGATGAATATGAGAGCAAATTCAGGTATAACTTTTTCACTCCCCCACAATATGGCTAATATGGAAATGTTTTACATGATTTCACATGTATAATTAAATGATGTCATTTTGTTTTGCCTTCTCAGTGGGTGGGAGAGGAAAGAATTTGAAACTCAAAATTTTAAAAGAATGCTAAAAAATGAAAAGACAAAAAAAAGAATGAGATCACTAACTCATAAAAGCAAAGTTTAACTTTTGCCAAAATAGTAAGTAATCCAGGTAGGATACCTCTCAGGGTTTTCTGACTTTTTTTTTTAATCAAACCCACAATTTATTACCTTAGCCTATGGAGATGTTAAACAGACTTGCCAATGGTCACAGTCACACTACGTCACCCTGAATCCAAGACTTCTCTCCCACTCCCCTCTGTCTCTCCCAGCACTGACAGGCTACCTTCTAAACGAGCCACATAGTCTCTGAGGAGCAGGTGATCACTTAATGTTCTTTATCCCCCAGCTACCTAGCCCAGATACTTATTTCCACAAGACATGCTCAAAGCTTCCAAGATTCACTAAAGCTTAAAAGATGTACATTTAGACTGAATAAAACAAATGACAAGAAAGGCATAAACTTGGTATCCTCGGAGGTAGTCATATCCTGAAAATAGAAATAATCATAAAGAAAATATAAAGAATACTAGATTTAAATGCTTAAAGAGAGTTAAAAAGAGATTTTTAAAGAGATACAGAAGCATAAATATTGGCAATGACCACAGAGATCACCTTGCCCATTTTCCCTTATTTTAAAAGAAGAAATGGGTACAAACAGGCAGTAATTTACCCATGCTCACACCCAACTAAGACCAGAAGACCCAGAGCAAGATCTTAATTCTCTCCATCAAGAAGGAGACTCATGATTCTTCAATCTGACCTGTGGTGTCTTCCAAGACCAAACAAAGGCTGGGCTCTGGCTTTGGAGGCTGGCCCAGTTTGACTATTTTTGTATTCTCACTTAAGTACAAACTTCTCACAGGTGGACATGCAGCCCTAAAAAACCCAAGAGATGGTGGACACTGCCATCAAAGCAGAGTGGGGTGATGGAAAGGCTATTTTAGTGAGAGTCAGGAGACTTGGGTTCTAGCTTTAACTCTGCCATTAACTTGAACTGTGGCTTTCAGCAAATCATTTCATGTATTTAGACTGAATTTCTTCCTCTGTAAAATAAGGGACAAAAAGCAGAATGATACAGTGGGAATACTAGAAGTTGGAGATAGAAGCTCTGGGGTCGAATCTGCCACTGACCATCTCTGCACATGGCCTAAGGAAAGTCATTTTCCATCTTTGGGCATTGCTTTTCTCATCTGCAGAATGAAGACACAGAACCAGATAAGCACTAATGAACTGTAAGGCTCTTCTGGACCCTAGAATTACTCTTGGTAAATCCTTGCTGAATTTTACAGATGGTACAAAAATTTTTAGCCCACTACCACTGAATGCTAAGAGTAGATCTGACCCAGTGTCCAGTTTCTGGGTATCCTTATCCTATCCACATTCAGGGAAGGAGGAAAACAGTACATCGGGCGCCAGGGCTCAGATCTGTACATTTTTTTGCCAGGACTTTAGGTTAATGGAAGAGATAAAAAAAGCCAGTGCGAGTCAAAATGGCAGAAATGCCACTTACCAAGCTTTCCAGTAACTGAACTTGGAAATAAGTCAATGATTTCCCTATGATACTGTTCTACCATATACTCCCAAAAGGATTAAAAAAAAACAAACAAACAAGGGGAAGGAAAAGAGGGAAGTTAATTACTTGGCCACGCCCCTCCTAGCCCAGACCCACGTGACCACCAACACCTAAGCTGCTCGCCAATTACCTACTTAATTAGATCCCTACTCCTAATAGTGCTCTAACTCAATAAGAAATCCCAGCCCTCCGACTAAGTAGCAAGACCTGATACTTCAGTCTCCACAGAAGCCCAGGGGAAAGAGATGTAAAGTTTAATGAGACTGATTAGATAGTATTCACTTTAGGGAACAGCAGAGGAAGGACCAAAACACACAGATAATTCTCAGCCCAAAATTATCCTGGGCTGTTGCAAAGGCCATGTTTCACTTCATCATTATTTCACCCTTCTCAGAAATCTAAGAAGGTTAAGGTGAATTGCTCAATTCCACTTCCACTCTTGGTCCCATTTGGGTGAATATTCTGCCTTGCACACCAACCTCTGTGATCTCTACCAATCTCTTTCAATGTCTACCATCACTAACAATCTCAAACTTAGCACTGATTGCTCCCTCCAAACCTAGTTTCATAATATCATCTGAGGCATTCTTTCCTCCCTTCTACTTTTTCTAACTGAATTTTCCTTTTCTCCTTGGAGCGGTAGGTGGGTGGATGTTTCTTCTCTCTTTTGCCTTAAACTCTGTTTAAATAAATTCCTTAAGCCTCACCAACTGCTCTTGGAAACTCAAGGTTGATTAATTCATACATAGTGGATGCCTCAGGCTTCTATCTTTCTGAAACCGTCTCTCACTACCCATCCCCATCTCCAAACAAACTGTGGGATCACATGATAGACTTCAAACTACTTAAAACAACAACCAAGTCTAAACAGCCACATGGACTCCCCCTCCACACAGTCCATTTGAACAGTTCTCTGCTTATGTTATCTAAACAAACCAAGCGAATCAACACGGACTTTGGATTATAAAACTTATCCACTTCCCCCCACCCCCACCCCAGTCTTGTTTAATACAATCTTAACTTCCAGCTAGCAAAGCAGTCTCTCTTACTCTTTTCTGTTCTCCTTTTTCATGACAAAGCTTCATTCTCAGAATAAATCAATGGAACCACTGACATCTGGGAAAAAGGGACTAGGTTCAGCAAAGGTGTGAAACCTTTCATAAATTAGGAAGGAAGGATCCCAGGGCCTCAAAGGAGGAAGCCTTGGGAACTGTCCAGATCACCCTGAGAAGGAGGAAGTTTAATATTTGTGAACCAACTGCATCTCCCTCTCTACCTTCCCTTCAGCAGGGGTTAGCCAACGAAGGCACAGGAAGGACTTTTATGGGCCTAGAGCGCCATGGGGTCTTCAGATTTAAACTCTAGGCAAATTTGGCATCAGAGTAATCATGAGTCTAGAGAAATAAATATTAAAAGAGTGAGCGAGCCCTGTTTTCAAATATCTGAAAGGCTGTTACGGGGGAAAAGGGGTGACAGCTTTGTGTTGCTCCAGAATGACAGAAACAGTAAATGGTAACAGGGCAGCTAGAGGGTGCAGTGAGCAGAGAGAGTGCCAGGTCTGTTGTCAGGAAGACCCATCTTTGAGCTCAAATCTGGCCTCAGACATTTACTAGCTATGTGACCCTGGGCAAGTCATTTAACCCTGTTTATCTCAGTTTGATCATCTGTAAAATGAGCTGGAGAAAGAAATGCAAATCACTCCAGTATCTTTGCCAAGAAAATCCCAAAATGGAGCCATGAAGAGTTAGACATGACTGAACAATACGGTAATATAGGGAGGTAGATTTCTTCTCAGTTAAGTAAGAAAGGACTTCCTAATCTTTATAGCTACCTAACAATGGAGCATGCTGCTTCACAAGATAATGAGCTCGACCTTACTGGAAGTATGCCAAGCAGAGGCTTTAGCACTAGGGTATCACTAAGATCACTAAGGCCAACCTTTACAGCTCAGAATGAGGACACCCCTTGTCATCATTCCTCTTGAAATGTGGTACTCAGCACACTAGACTAGTCTGGCCAACGAGTCAGCTGAGCAACCAGATGCTGAAGTGGTCAGAGTGATGAACCTGAAGTTTAGAATTCTGGAGTTCAAATCCAACTTCAGACAGTACCTGCGTGATGTTGGGCAAATCACTTAAAACAGTCTGCCTTTAGTTTCCTCAACTGTAAAATTGGGCAACTGTTGAGAAGGTCAAATAAGTTAGTATTTGCAGAGTGCTTAGCACAGTGCCTGGCACATAGTTTATTGATATTGCTTAGTCATGGCTGACTCTTTGTGACTCACTTGGGTTTTCTTGGCAATGATACTGGAGTGGTTTGCTCTTTCCTTCTCTAGCTCATTTTACAGATGATAAAACTGAGGCAAACAGGGTTAAGTGACTTGCCCAGGGTCATGCTGCTAGTCAGGTCTCCTTGATGCCAAGTTGTGTCCACTGTGCCCCCTCAGCACGTAGCTGACACTTCATAAATGCTTGTTTCCTTCTTTTTAGGGAGAGACTGGTATGATGGTTAGTGCCATAGGAAGAATACCATGATAGTACTACAGCTTGGAGCTTCCAGGAATATCAATTAACAAGTTCGTTTAATCGTTTCCAGACTTGGAATGGAGCAATGCATCCAAAGCTATCATCCTGTCTATAGACTAGCATCCTATCTCCCAACATATGCTTATCTCTTTTCTTCCTTGTTTGCTAGCCTTGGAGTCAGGACCTGAGTTCAAATCCTACCTCGGACACTTACCAGCTATGTGTCCATCTCTAGGCCTCCATCTGAATTACTAGCTATGGGGATGATAACTACATCTGCCTCATAAAACCCTGTCTTCTTTTGATGATACATGCTACCTAGAACATTATTGAGTTTGCCAAGGGTCACACAGGTAATCAGGGACATCGTGGAATTTGAACTACAATGATTCCACTCTCTGTGCTGGGCAAGTCCCTTCCACCATGTCACAATCTCCCACTTAAACATGTTGGTAAGTAATTGCAACATACAGACAATAAGTGACTTTTCTCTTATGTGGTTCCCATGTAGACAACCACTAACCAACTAGAAGGCGTTAATTGGTGTTTTGGCATCTTTCTGTCATCCGAGAACTGCTGAGAGGACAATACTTCCTATTAAAAAAAACCCCTAAAACAGGGATAAAAGGGCAGCCAGGCCAAGGAAGTGCTTTCTAGGGATTTCATAACGTTCCCACTGAGTAAAATTCTTATTTATTTCTGTATAAAATTATCCTTGCTTATTAGGTTAACAGGACATCACCAGTTCAATTATAGCACTATGGCTAAGCACCATCCCCCCTCCATCTAAACAAGAGGAGGCTTGGGTTGAACCATTTTTCTCTCCACTAAAAGGGACAGTGGAAATTTCCTTGCTTCTCCAAACTAGCAGAGAAACTCAGAAAACTCTGTTCCCAGGACAACCCTTGTGAAAACTGGTCACACTGACCCAAATAGAAATTGCTATTTTTCATCACCTCCTAGGACAAGATGAATCAGAATTGGGAGTGTCATTTGTGACCTGGTCTATCCACAACCCTTTTGTGGAAGTCTGACTGTCCAATTCCACTTCTCCAGGGATGAACTTCCAATTACCACAGACCAAAGAATTAGGTGCTTTGTGTGGGCATTTTTTGTTCAGTTTCTAACTTAACTAACTGAAGGACAAAAGCTACTGAGGAAACTGAGGCAACTAGCCAAAGCTTAGCATATCTGTGTCTGTTTGGTCAGGCCACTGTATCATTAGGGAAAGAGCCAGCAACGCTTTTTAAAGTTCTGCCTCCCGATAAAACAAAGACCCTTCAAATATCCATTCTTATCAATAACTTAGACCTCAGTGTGAATGAATTTCTCAGGCTCTTTTCTGAATGGATGTTATGAAGGTGGAAAAGATAGAAGGAAGGAAAATTTGAAACAGGGAGTGGGCAATTGGGTGGTCAGTGGAGGAACACTGGGCCTGTTTCCCTACATAGCGGATCACTTTTTAATCTAGTTTTTCCTCCTATTTCTCTATATATTCATTCTTAGGGAACTCTTTGTTGGGCAGCATGAGTCAAGGTCCAAAGATCATTCTTTAGGGCAACATGGTGGAATGGAGAGATACTGGATTTATAGTTAGAAGCTCAAGGTTAGAGTCCCATTTGGAGTTGGTCCTGGTTGAATCCTTAGCTACTGTGGTTGGCTTTTTTCCTGTATGACTTACAGCAAGTCACTTTATTAATTTCCTTTTCGTGGGCCTCATTTTCCCTAGCAGTCAAGTAAGGAGGGGTGGACTAGAAAGTTTCTGGAAAGTAATACTTGGTCATTTTTTTACATTTGTATTTTCTGTATTTAGCTCAGTGCCTGGCACAAAAGAGGCACCTAAATGCTTGTTGATTGATTTCAACTGGAACACCTGATTCTCTTAAAATTCTACTTTATTCCATTTTATCCATCAAGGAATTTCAGAGCCACCATCTTAGGGCTAAACGTATGTGTACTCTCATTCTTTAGGGTTCTAAAGAATCAAATTTACTAATGGTATCATGACGAGTAATTCAATATTGGGTTTCCAAACATTGATGGATACATACACACAATACCTGGCCTGTTTCTTCATCTGCAAAATGGGGATACTAACAGAACTTACTTCCCAGGGTTGTTATGAGGATCTAAATAAGATATTGACAACGTGCCTTACCAACCGGAAATCACAAATGTTAGCTATTATTACTCACTGTAGGGGAAAGGCCACGGACTCTGAAGTCAGAGGCCCTGAGTTCCAAATATGCCCCTCGATACTTAATACCTCAGTGACCTTGGGTAAATTATTTACCCAAACTTCAGTTTCCTTACATAAGAGGATGGATTGAATTAGGTGACCTTGAGATCTTATGACTCAATTCCTGGAGGACAGACAAGGTCTTATTTACTTTCATGTCTTCCTTAGTAGCATCAAAATTAGACCAACTGCATTTGACAACCTTTAGTTTTTATTAAGCACTTTTGATATTGGGCAGTGGTATCAGAAAACAAAATGAAATAGTCCCTCCTCCCCTCAAGGAACTTATATTCTACTGGAAGTGAGGGGAAAGATACTAAAACAAGTACAAAAATATAATATACAAGGAAAGGAGAGATCAGGAAAAACTTTTAGAGAGGGAGCCTTAATGGGAATACAGAGATGCAGAGAAGTAGAGATGAGGGGATACATTCCAGGCATGATGAATGTCTTGTGCAAATACAGAGAAGTGGGAGATGGAAATGCTGAGTTTGGGGAAGAGCTAGTAATCTAGTTTTTTTGAAATGCAGGGTTTGAGAGTGGGGAGCGTATGGGAGATGGATTGGAGAGACTGAATTCTCCAAGATCAATCAGCTACCGCAATAGTTAAGGCAAAAAGTAATTCAAGCAATTCAACAAGATGGGTCTTCCATACATACTTATAAATACACATTTTGAGTATATGGCAATTTTAGGTGGCTCAACGTTCAGGGCCCTGAGTCTGTAATCGGTAGTAAGAATTGAATTCAAATCTAACCTCACTGTGTGACCTAGGGCAAGTCACTTGACCTGTTTCAGTTTCCTCATCTGTAAAATGGGGTTAACAATGGGGAGCAACTACCTCCCTGAAATGTTGTAAAGTTCAAATGTGATATTTGATAAATGATAATTAGCTATTTAAAAGCTCCCGTATGGCAGAGACTTTGTCTCACCTTGTACAGATTCTCACATATACCTATGAGGATCATAGGATTTCTAGCTCAACTCTCATTTTACATGTAGGGGAAACCAGGACCTGAGCAGTAAATTCTGGGACTGTGGAATCTAGGACTTCCAAAATCTACTAAATGAATGAACATTTCTTTGAACTGTGTGTCTGTTTTCAAAGAGACTGAGTCAGTTTGCAAAATGAAACGGGCAACAGCCAAAAAAAAAAAAAACAAATGAAATGAGAATGGAAAACAAAAAAAAATTTAAAAGATGCCAAAACTCACAGAAATATACCGTGATACCAAGTAGTTGAGAAGAGTTTGGCTCCTTCTGCCCATGGAAATGAAAGCAAAAATAAAGTCTTCAATTGTCTGGGGAGGCAAACATTTTCCTCTGGCACTGAATGAATGAATGTCTACTGATACTGTCAAAGACCCAACATTATCTAACATAAGGTGATTCTGAAAACTATAATATTATTCCTAATGCCACATCATGAAATCATGCTTATACTTTAAAGAGCAGGTAGGTGATGCAGTGGATAGAAAGTTGGGCCTGAAGTCAGGAAGACTCCTCTTTCCGAGTTCAACTCCAGTCCCGGACACTTACTAAAGTGTGACACTTGGGCAAGTCACTTAGCTCTGTTTGCCTCAGTTTCCTCATCTGTAAAGTGACTTGGAGAAGAAAATAACTACTCTAGTATCTTTGCCAAACAAGTCCCAAATGTGGTCACAAAGAATTGGACACAACTGAAAACAACTAAACACGTACATTTTAAAGACTTTAGGAATTCTGGGTTGTAGGGAGAGGACTCATGTCAATTCACCTTATGGAGACCAGTCATACTGAAAGCTATGCAGGGATCTAAAGGGTATTTTAAACAAAAAATGGCCAACATTTTGTCCTCCGACTTATGTTCATTTAGTCTGTTATTTTATGTATAAAGAAGTTTAAAAAGTGGAATCCTAGACTGTCCAATCCCACTGTTTTACAGAAGTAAATGGAGGCCTACAGAGATGAAGTAAGTTGCCAAGGTCACACAACCAAATCCAAATGTATAGTCTTCATTCAAAGTTTGGAAACCTTACCTCTAACAGAAAACACTTATGAGCCATAGTCACTCTACTAACTTCCGCTCTGATACTGATTGTGGCAGGGGTAACTTTGGATTCTCTACCTTTACTCCAGCAGAACAGGCCCTATCATGGTGCAAGGACATCAGTTTAGGGCCCAGGGAATAGACACCACTATGCCAGTCAGCCTTAGGCCAGTCTAACCAAGTTGAGAGATTATCAAGAGAACTCTTTAAACTGATGATTTTTTTTTTTGACCCACAACCCTCAAAGACCATCTGTAAAGGCGTAAGGCTCATGGATCACAGATTTAGAGCAAGGGGGCTTAGAGACCATTTTGTACAATTCCTTTTCCCCAAAGACCTCCCAATTTATAGATGAGGAAAATCAGCTCAGAGAGATTAGGAGGCTGGTATCACAGGCAGGTCTGTGATCTATGTTGGAAGGTGGTGTACACATATTAACAAGAATGGCATCCTTATTGTTAAGACTTGCTTAATACAACTCATACATCCAAACAGATGTTGGTCTGTAACTTGGGAGATCCCTGGGACACTTGAAATCATCTTGGGGAGCTACTCTTATTGAAACAATGACATTGTTCAAATGCTGTTCAAATATGTCTCCTCTCTAGGCATTCAAGCTAGAGGCCGGGTGACGTAGAAGAGACGCATAGATTGCACATATTTTTCAACTACAAATATTATCACCCAATTCGTTTTCAATGAGGAAAAAACTTCACCAATCCTCTTGATTTTCAATGCTTTTTGGCTGTTTAAAAAGAAAAATACACCCTCATTGGAAAGATTTGGCTGACCTGAGTTAAAAGAGATTTTAAAAAATTCTTAATGTAGCGCAGTTCTTACCCTCTCCTGCCCACCCATGGTACATACATGTAGATCATCTTTAAGAGGGACTGCCAGCTCCCTGACTCAATGCTGGGAATCCACCAGTTGGCAGCCCCTCTTGAATAGACCCCCCTTTAGGTAACACCATAGGATCTCGTCATGGGGCAGAGTCTGTGAGGTTTGGTATTTGACTTTACTCTGGAGTATCAATTTTTTAAATCTGCAAAATGGGAGTTATTCATTGCTCTATGAACTTCACAAACTCCTTGCTAATGCTTTTGTTGTTTTGAGCTAGAAAATTTCATCAGTGTAAAGAACTTTTGGGTGGAAACTTCTATCTGATATGTGCTCTTTGAAGTTCTGTGAGTTTGAGGCACTAAAAAGTTAGCTAATTTGCCTACAGTCACACATCTCGTGTTGGAAGTAGGATACTAAAGCCTAGGCCAGGGGTGGGGAACTGTGATCCTCTAGGTCCTCACTTTGACTCAATCCAAATTTCAAAGAACAAATCCCCTTAATAAAAGGATTTTTATTATAGAAATATATATTTTATTAATAAAACTTAGATTCAGTCAAAAGACAGCACCCAAGGATCTAGAAGGCTACATGTGGCCTTGAGGCCACAGATTTCACACTCCTAGCCTATGCCACACTCCCCTCCTCTCATTGTATAAACTGTAAAATATTATTTCATTTGTTTAAAAAAAAATTAAATTCATCTCTTGATGATGACATTGCATTCAACCCAAATGTTATATAAATAAAATGTATTTAAACCTAGCCTGTTTCACTGCTTTGAATTTATACCAATTCTCTTGATCTGGAATAGTTCACCTAGGTAGTTATCTTGGTTTTTGTTTGGAGGGGGTAGCTGATGCCTAATTTAAAAATCATAGAATTTGTAAACTTTTAAAGAGGCAAGTGGTGGTGTTAGACTTGAGAATAAAAAAGATATGGGGCTCAAATTCCTTCCCAGATAATTAGGAGTATGACATGGGTTTGAGGATCATATGGGATGGTCTGTATAAAGCATTTTGCAAACTTTAAAAATCTATGGAAAGACAGGCACAAGGGTTTGTCTCATTTGATGACTCTGGGAGAGCACTGCATATAATGCTGGGCTTGGAGTCAAGACTTTGTGAGTTCAAATCCAGCCTCAGATACTAGCTGTGTGCCCCTGGGCAAGTCACTTCATTTTCATTTTCCTCATCTGTACTATGCACTGGAGGAGGAAATAGCAAAACACTCCTCCACGTATCTTTGCCAAGAAAACTCCAAATGGGGTCACAGAAAGTTGGACAACACTAGATAAATAGCTCTGGGAGTGTTATTATTCCCCTATTTTATAGCTGAGGCAACTGAGGCTGACAGATTAAGCTATTTATCCGGGATCACACATTGATATGTTGGAGGTAGGATCTGTACTCAGGTTTTCCTGACTCCAGGTTCAATATTCTAGCCACCAAGCTATCTTGCCTAGGACAGGGAGTTGACTGAGATACATGAAGCTGACTTATTCAGGGTCACCCAGCTGGCAATTATTCAGTCCTCTCAGATAAACAAACTGCTTAAGCATTCTGCCATATTATGTTTGCACACAGCACGATTAACAAGAACCATTTCTTATCTGTTTGTTCCAAAGGTCCAGCAGGACCTCTTTAAAAACTGCGCTGGTAGCTCTTGGCTCCAAGCATTTCCCCAGTGGATCCTGGATACAACGTGAGACCTGGGATCAAGAGCCAGAATTTGTCTGGGGCCTGAATTTCCTCATTTGTTCAATGAGTTGATGGAGCTCATCTTTCAAAGTCGGCTTCCGATCATCCCATTTTCTGTGACAGGCTTAAAAAGTTCCTGCTGTGAGGATGCTGATAAATATACCATTAATCTGGCATAATAAAGGTCATAAACTCCAAGGTGCTAATATTTTTCTTATCTCCAACTTTGAATTTCATCTGTCTAGCTGTGTGACCCTGGGAAAGTAATTTCACTGTTTGCCTCAGTTTCCTCATTTGTATAATGAGCTGGAGAAGGGAAGACAAACTACTTCAGTTATCTTTGCTAAGAAAAAATGGGATGAGAGCTGATGTGACTGAAGTGACTCAGCAGGGTACTTTGCTCCCCTGTTAGTCTTTTAGGTCAGGAGACTTGTCTGAGCCCTAAAAAATTAGTGACTGGTAGGAGTTGGTGGCACGGTGGACAGACTTCTGAATCTGAAATTCTGAGTTCAAATCTGGCTTCATAAACTTACTAGCTGTGTGACCCAAGTAAGTCACTTAGTTTGCCTCAATTTCCTCAACTGTAAAATAGGGACAATGATAGCACCTATCTTTTAAGGTTACTGAGGATCAAATGAGATATTTGTTTTAAAAAAATGCTTATCACAGTACCCAGTATAGAACACAGGGGTCTCTTATTTACAGTCTATTTTATATATTTATTCCCTTTCAAATCCCCTTCCCCCAACAGTCTTGAAGTCAAATACTTGGATTCAAATTCCACCCTCTTGACAGATATTATGGGGTTCAATCCAAGTCATTTAACCTCTTATCAGTGCCCCCTCCCACCAAAGTCTCTAAAAGACTAAATTGTATATAGGGTCCTGATCAGCACTGGTAGAGGGAATTTTCCCACTGGACACCCATGAAACCAAAGGTCTGGTGAGGGTTGGGGTGCTGTCAAATGTAGACATTGTGCCAGACTTAGAAAACCATCAATGCTGATTGGTACCTAAACCGGGATGGTTTTTTTTGTTTTGTTTTTTTGAGTCAAACACTCCTTGAACTGATCTGAGAAAGTTTATGGACCCTTTCTAGGAAGGATATTTTTAAATGCATAAAACAGAATATTTAGATTACAAAGGAAACCAATTATTTGGGAAATGTAACTTTCAAATTATTTTACGAACAAGGTCAGGCTAAAAAACATTTCAAGAAATTGCATGGGGTCATTGAGAAGTGAAATGATTTGTCCAGGATCATGGATGTAGGAGACAGAGGACTCACATCTAGGTTATTCATTACACCTCATTGCTTCCTAGTTCACACACTGTAGATACTTCCTAGAATTAAAACAAAGTCAAAAACTGAGGTGACATACCATGTCTGCATATACACACACACATAAATATACACACATGCATATATCTATCTTGTACAACCGACAGACTGTAAGGTAGTATTCCTGAGGTCACATTTATACTCCATTATAAAGAAATCATTTTCTCCTAATGAGTCATTTATGGAATGACTTAAGAGTTTACAAAGCAATTCCCCAGAACTGAATACCGGTGAATTCAGTACCATCCCTATTCACGGATAAAGAAACTGAGGCCACAACAGTGACCTGAGAGGTGCAGACAGTTAATAAGTATCTAAAATACTAATTTATGTCTTCTGCCTCGAAATCCAGGGCCCTTCCCACTTTTACCAGCTTGATGTAGTCTCTCCTAGGGTTTATTTTTTTTAACCACACAATGGAATCAACAATGATTAGGAACTGTGAGATCTACAAAGAGGCATTTGAAATGGGGGTTACATAAGAAAGTATGTGTGGGGAAGTTTTACAATTTAAATAAGTTAATTGAATTCATTATATGAATATTAAATATTAATTTTTAGAATTTAAATGAAGGGGTCCCTCCTATAAAGTTGGAATCACATTTTTTTGCTACCTAGAGACATGATTTATTTAGATGTCTAAGATTCAAGTCCAGATGGGACCACTTACCTTGACCCTTGGGTAAGTTACTTACAGTCCAGGCATCAGTTTTCTTACCTACAAAATGGGGATCACACTTGTATTACCTATTACACTAAGCTGTGAGGAAAAAGCACTTTTTTTGGTTACTTTTTTTTGGTTTTGTTGCTTCCAGTGATGTTTTCAAAGTTTATCAAAGGCTTTCTAATACTGTACTCACCTTATGGACATTTTAAGTGGCTTAAAAATACTGCATTAATTATTGTCAAAATGGAATAATAATTATGCCTGAGAATAATTGAGAGTCCTGTCCTTTCATTTTTATCATTGTATTCTTAGCACTTAGCTCAGTGCCTGGCACATAGTGGCTAAAAAACCCAAACCAAAACACAAAGATGCTGAAATAAATAGGCTGACTACACAGCTTTTCTTGCCTACTCAATGGGTTGAGAGAAGGAGGAGGAGAATTGGGAATCAAAAACAAAATTGAGTTATTGTGGGAAAAAAATTGACTGTTCATTGGGATTGGTTTGAATTTAAGCCCATTCAGGGTTAATGAAAGACCTGACTTTCGTAGATTTCTTTTACTCTTTTAAAAGTCATGTCATCTATTCCCAATGTCCAGTAGGGAAAATAGTATTTAACATTCTCATTTTAAAGGGAAGCTGACCTAAATGACAGTTAAGACCATGGATTCATCTCTTCTCTCCTATGACACAGCATGTATATCAAATGTTTCACTTTCTCTTTGACATGTGCTTTAAAGTACATTTTTACAAATGAGGCAGACACAATTAAATGGTTTTTGTTAGCCAGCCCATGTTGACCTAGAATTTTGCTGTTATCTAACAGTATATATACTTTCTAACCTCTTTTATTCAAACCAAGCCAAGATCCAAACAGAATTTAGTAAAATATGGAAATGTGTCACAAAACAGGCAGGACAGTTATAGGAAGGCCAGCCTACAAATTTTAAAAACCTATGATCTTTGACCTCACTCCCTCCCTGTTCTTAAAGAGCCTGTTAACAGATGATAACAAAACTTGGTGAACATTTCAGCATAGGGAGAACTCTGGAGTGGGCATCCTCTTAAAACCAGAGGCCTCCTCTGGAGATATCTGACAAAATTTCCCCAAAATGGAAAGTTAATTCTGTAACTTGAGGTTGGAGAAGGATATGGATCTATGAGGTTCTTCCTTTAATGTATTAAATGTTTGTCTTGTGCATTTAGAAAATATTTTCTTCAATAGACCTCTGTGCTCTTGGAGATAAATAATAAGTCCAAGTAGCAGCCTGGGGAATTTAGATCTAGTTTGGATTTGAGGGGAATGGCTCGATTCTCCCACAATGCACTAGGCAGAAAGGTCATAGTAAGCTCACAATTCACCCTAGCCATGAGGCCTTAGAAAAGTTTTCTGCCAAATCAACATTAAACAGTCGTTGGATTCCTTTTCTGTGGGGCCAAAATCAGCTGACTCTACCTATAGTAAGTTGGAGGCTGACCTACTATAATTTAGACTGAATTTGAACCCAGCATTTTATTCACTCTGCCACACAGTCCCCAGGATTAGCCAGAACCTCTTTTCCTTCAAACTTAGTTGAAAAACTTTCTAAATTATTTAAATGTACTTTCCTGACTTTTTAAATGGAGTGCAGTAAATATAACTAGAAATATAAAACTTGGAAGCTGTATGGGCCTCTAGAGGCAAGCCAGTCCAACCCCCATTTTACATATTTGGTCTAGTGAGGTCCAAATAAATCAGGTGATTTGCCCAAGGCTATAAACTATTTAGTTACTAAACTAGAACTTTAATTCACCTTTCCTGACATCTATTCTAGGTTTAGTATTTTTTTTTTTTGGTTCATGATCCTGGAACTTGCTCTGTCTCAGGGTCACTGATTCCCAACAGAAAAGTTTATTGTATAGTATCAAGGAAGCATGGAACATCATACTGAACATGTGCTGACCCAAAGACATATCCCAGAAGTGTTCTCTTTTTTTGAAATTTTAAATTAAATTCTGACTTTTTTTTGTGAGTTGGTTCCTTATCCTAAATGTCAAGAGCGGAAACCAATAAAAAATTTTGGTAACTGAGGATTATAGTTAGCATTACAAAATACTAGAGCTGGCCCACTTCCCTCATTGTTTTGACAAAAAGTGGGATCCTAAGAAATTATAGTTTGCACAAATTTTCATAATGAGAAATGGCAGAATTGGGAAGATCCAAACCTCTTCCTACTCCACCCTCCATTCCAGTTAATCCAGGTAGCCTCAGGCAGCTAAACCATTTTACTTGGCTGGGTCTCAGTTTCTTCATGTATAAAACACTGGAGGTAGTTGGCTAAGGTCACTTCCATTCTGACTCTGTCCCCCCCCCTGCCTTTTTTAAGGGATGACAAGACCTTATGATTTCATTGATGTAAGTGACTTACATTGAGGAAGTTCCCTCTACCGAAGCAAGTCAGCATCTGTTTTGAAATGATCTTAAGAAGGTTGCTTGAGCTACTAAGAATTAGGTGACATGGCCAGGGTCATAGTTCCATAGTTCTTTCACTTACTTGAAATTAATTTAAATGTTAATAGCTACTAAGGAAGTTTCTTGGCACTGATGTTGAATGTGAAATTGCTAATGAGACATTTTACAATACATTTATTAGAAATTTTACAACGAACAAAGACTTCTACTGGTCCCCAATGATCCAGGCTTGATCAGGCTGTCATCAGGACCATTTCAAGATCACCAGGAGAAACAAATAACTAACCACCTACCTAGCATTAACTTGGACTCTGGGGCATAGTACACCAAGAACCTTCCTCCTAAGTACAGGCTGTTATCACTGACAGGTAAACAGGTACGTTCTGCCCAGATACCAACCAATTCCAAATGTGGTATACAGTCTTATGAGGTCACTACAGATGCTTGGTGAGCAGGCAGACAGTCTGGGAGACGGAAACCACCACTATTTATACCTGTGTTTCTGACTCTTCCCCTTCTCTCCTCCCCCCTCTACCAGCTGGCATCATGCACAAAAATATCCACCTACTCTAAAGCACCGCCCCCTCCCACACCCACACCCAAACCACCTGGATGAGCCACCTGTTCCAAAGAGGAAAGTCATGGATCACTTCTTAAAGTTACTCAGCAATTTTCTGTAGCTGTCCTCCTCCCCTAACTAAACACGGCATTTAGAAAAACATGGAGATTGTGGATTCCTTGAAACAAGAACACTATCTTCTATTTCCTTTGTGACTCCTACTAGTGTTCCCAACACTAGGGTCACAAAAACACTATTGACTTACATGTTTTATCAAAGTTTCTATAAGGAAGACGGAAGACAGATATTATCTTCACTTTTTCCCAGAAACAAAAACAGAACTCAGTACTCTGACCAAGGTCAACAATGAGCTAAGACATTAACTAAGCTAGCTGGGTTCTGGTTTTAGATGGACCACTCAGATAAAGGTTGTTTAATCAATTAATCGATAAACATTTGTGAAGCACCTATTCTGTGCCAGATACTGTGCTAAGTGCTCAGAATAGAAAAGAATCTTTCAGAGCCTCAGTCTCTGAATCCACCAAATGGGGACAGTAATGGATCCACTACCCTCACAAGGTCAAATGTGAGCATAGATGGAAAAGTGCTTTGTAAACTGGAGAGCCCCAAGTGAAATGTAAAGTATTATTGGGAGGCAGTTGTGTGGATAATTCAGGCCCAAATTACTTCCACTTCTGCCTTGCATTATCTGGGCAATTTTCTGATTTTACTTTGTTTGAGGGCACTTGGCCATCTGCTTCTTCTGACCTAGGACCCAGGGGTGGCACACAATAGTGTACAGAGATTTCTAATAATTGGTCACATACATGCTTATATGAAGACTTTTTTTTCTCACAGTAGGAAGGTAATTTATATCTAATATTACCTCCATTTTACAGGTGAGGAAATTAAATCAGAGGTTGTTCAGGATCCAAGCTCACACAACTAATAAGCATCAAAGTTGGAAAGAGTTCTAAGTACACAGCTCTTTCCACTGCTCCACACTACCCTGTCCTTTAGGCTATATTGCCAAAATTCACTCCCATCCTCCAGTAATTTCCAGAATTTTCCATCTATGTAAAATTCCTGAGCAGCTGCTCTAGGGTCAGTGTTTACCGAGACCTGCCCACCCATCTCTCTCTTGGGCTCCAGGGGGCCCTCAAAGGGTGAGGAGGGTGTGGACTTCCTTAAACCACTTCCACCACCTATAGCCTAAAGAAGTGTCTGACTAGGTCCCAGACAGGGCGGACAGTTTGGCAGGAAAGTTTCTATCCCTAGGCAGCTTTCGTGACCGAGTTTATTTCCAGCTCACCCCCTCATCCTGTGAAAAGTACCCCCCCTTCCTTTTTGGAGAGAGTGAAAAGGGGGAGGGGGCAGAAGCTGGAGGTTTGATTCTGGTTAAATTTCTGAGATCTAGCCAGCCAAGAGCGGTCCAGAGAATACCAAGGACGAAACAGATAGGTCAGCAACGAACGGAGACCAAACTCCAAATTAACCCCAAGGCAAGCTTGCTGTGACAAGAGGGTGGAGGAGGGGGTGACCCAGTGGAGCCAAACAGGATTTGAAAGTTAACATTCTAGGAGAGTCTTGGCTGTAACAAAGAACACTGGAAAATCTCACAGTGACCACCTCGAAAAGAAACCTAAACTCTATCCTAACTTTTTTCCGCTCATACCCCCTTCTGGAGGGAAAAGGGAAGAGTCGGGGGCAAGAGGACCCAGCAGCCTCGGGACCGCTGGTCAAGGCCTAGGGCAGCTTCAGGTCAAGAGGTAGGAAGGGAACAGAGAGGTCCCTCGAGGGCGCAGAAGGCACAGTCCTGCCCCCTCTTTCCATGCCCGATCCCCAGGGCACCAGAGCCATAACACACACACCCCCTCCCCCTTCCCGAAGGCCAGACTCGCGCTAGGGGATTGGGGGTAGGGGAGAAAGCTGCAAGGTTATCGGAAACTCGCTCCTCCCTGCCAGAGGCCAGGATCCAGGGGCACTCTCCCTGCTAGGGGCAGCAAACTGGCGCCCCCGCCTCCCCTCCCGACCTCGTTGGCCAGCCCCACCTTGACCCGCTTTCCCTGAATCTCCAGGGTCTTCATGGTGAAATCCACACCGATGGTGCTGCCCTGGCGCTCCGAGAAGCTGCCCGTCTTGAAGCGCTGCACCACGCACGTCTTGCCCACGCTCGCATCCCCCACCAGCACCAGCTTGAACAGGAAATCGTACTGCTCGTCCTGCTCCCCCGGGCCCGGCCCCGACATGGCCCCGGCCCCGCGGGGACAGGAGGGCACCGCAGGCGGGCGCTGGAGATCAGCGGAGGCGGGCCACGGTCCCCGCGCGGAGCGAGCGCACGGCCGGTCCTTTCCGCTGCCCGCTCTGCTCCTCCTCCGAACGACGTGGAGCCGTCGCTGCTCGGGCGGCCGCGGCTGCACCTGCGGAACAGACACCGCGGAACTGCCGATCCGCGGCCAGGCTCGGCCCCAAGTGCAGCCCGGCCCCGAGCGCACCGCCTCCGGCCCGCCCCGTCTCCAGCCCGGCCCCGAGCGCACCGCCTCCGGCCCGCCCCGTCTCCAGCCCGGCCCCGAGCGCACCGCCTCCGGCCCGCCCCGTCTCCAGCCCGGCCCCGAGCGCACCGCCTCCGGCCCGCCCCGTCTCCAGCCCGGCCCCTCTACGCCACCCCCTCCGCAGCCCGGCCCACCGCATCTCCGGCTCCTCGGTCCGGGTCTGGAGCATCATCGCCGCCCCCTCCCCCACCCCAGCTGGACACCGCCCCCCTTCCCTCGGGATCC
>CM053772.1:55361693-55383146 GCA_028658325.1 Potorous gilbertii
GCCTCCAACCCTGCGGGACTCTGCCTCCCCTGGCTGGGCAGGGCAGTCCCGGCCCCCCCAGCCCCACTCTCTCGTCCCCTCCCTAATCCGATCTCTCCGCACCGCCCCCTCCCCGGTCCTGCCCCTTAGCCCCGCCTTCAGGGCCGCGTAGGACAGTCGCTGGCCCGCCCCAGCCCCGTTGTGCCCCTCCCCCCATCTCAGGTTCTAGCTTTCCCTGTCCTATCCCGCCCCCCACCCGCACCCACTTTCAACCTTTTTCCGCTAGTCCTCGGCACTAGGCGGACCCTCTGCATCCCCCCACCCCCCAGGGTCCCTGCCCTTCCTCGCTCCGCCCACTGTTCTCGGCCCATTGGGTCGGGTCTTTGCTGACGCGCGCTTCTCCTCCTCCCTCTTTTCCTGCCTCCGGGGGAATCTTAGTTGGACGTGAAGAGTCCTGGGGCTCCGGGCTTGACTTGGGTCGTGTAAGGCCAAGTCTAGGTTTCTGGGGTCCTTAAAGGTCTATCTTTAAGTCATCTGAGCCACTGTACTCATACGCATGAAGGGACCGCAGAGATCCGCCAGTCCAGCCCACTCATTTTACCGAGAAAAAACCGAGGCACAGAAGGGAGGCGGTCGTTTGCCCAAGACCATATAGCAGAGCAAGATTAGTGCTCAAATCTTTTGACCTCTTGAGTCTGATTTTCCCACTTAGACCCAAACTGCCTCTCCAAATTCCAAATTTGAGCAAAAATCTCGTGCCCCAGGGAAGAGTGTGACCTTTTGGAGGGCAAAGTATTACCTCTACGTCACTCACCTCCAGGCACGCATAAAAATAAGGTGTAATTATTACAGGTCAAGTCAACAAGCTTGTATGAAGTGTTTCCCATATGTCTTAGCAGCTCTGGTGATACTAAGTAAAAACAGCTCTCGCCCTCAGGTAACTCCTTATATTGCAAATATTGGTCATGGAAACCACTGCATAAGCACTCTTGTCCTGCCTTCATAAAACAGGAGCAATCAATATTAAGTTGAACTTAAGGTCACCTTCCATGTTATTATTTTAGAAACAATCCAAAAAGTTGCCATCTTTCTACTATAAAATTGAGAACTGTATATTTTGTCTTAATGAGAGTTAGTAGTAGTTATAGCGTTTATTACAGTATCTCTTGCGCATAATAAGTATTTAACAAATATTTGTTTAATGAATGGATACTTTTGGAGGCTTTAGCACACTGGGATTTTTCAGAACACTGCCCGTTTTGTGATGATCCCAAATCCTAGCTAGAAATTGTTCCCTGACTCAATTATTTATCTTTATGGGCCCTGTAACTGTTCTTGAGGGCCCATTAGCAACATTCCTGCCTATGACTTTGTAGATTGTAAAGTCAACAAAAAATTAGAATTCATGCTACTTACAACCCTGGGTCTACATATGGTCCTTTCCCCAGGAATTCCTGATCTTACAAAATATTATTTAAAAGGTTAAGAAATGTAGAAATGGCCTTGAAATCACTGAACTTGCTGAGCTTTTCAGTTATGCACTGAGTAAACTGGTCTGTGAATGTGCATAATGTGGAGGTAATTTATTTCAAAAGACAAGAAGTCACTGATAATTCTTTAGATTTATTGACTCAGATCTGAGGATATATTGAAATGTTGAATAATGAAACCTTAATTACTTAGGAATGGTTGGAAGACTTTTCTACCCTCTTCCTCCTTAGTGAAAAAGAAAATAATGCTCTATTTGTAAATTATAGTGCATCCTGAAGAAAACCTCACTGGAAGCAACACAATTTTGAAAGCAGTGAAGGATCAGTTTTCCAGGCATCTGGGAGAAAGATGCTAAACTATGAGAGGGGAAAGTCTTGGTTAAGAAAAGGCATTTGAAAGGACACTAGCAACTACTAATATGCCTACCTTGCTATCCTCAAAGAATTGTATGATCAGAAAAAGATGTGGGCTGATCACCATCTTCAAACAGAAATGTTATAGGTGTCAGACTGTAGACTGCTAAGACTCTAGAGGGACCGAAGAAGCCCACAGGGCATGGGGTGGATTTTCTAGGGAGTGCTGGGATTGTGGCTTTGAATAATCAGGTCAATTTTTGCAGGGTCAAAGGATCAGACTTTGATTGGCACTCTCTATGAGAAGGTAAAGCGTTTACTCTCCCTACTCTAAGGGTATTCTTAGTCCTTGGACAATCACAGAGAAATGGAGTCACTGTTGGAAGTTAGAGAGGACATCAATTGACCACCCTATTGTTCCTTTCAGCCTCTGGAGGATTTCCTAGACCCTAACTCTCTTTCCTGGTCACCATTCCCCAATACTGTAGTCTCCTTCTTTAGAAAGTGAACTCTTTGAAAGGGTAAAGAATTATGGTACTTGACCTTAGTAAATGCTTTTCTTTCGCTGTGTTCATTGAGAAACGTAGATTGAGCCATCGTGGGGTGTGCCTGCCATCCACTTCTGGATTTAGCTTTTAAAAGAAAGATTACCTTCCTTAGATGGGCAAACACACCCCATCCAAAGGCTAGACGTGTTATAATCTAAAACTGGGAGTAAGGGAGCAAGCCTGGTACTGTACTAAAGACCGGGATTACAAATTCAGGCCAAAGCCAATCCTGATCTCAAGGAGCTCACCATCCAATAGGGAGACAACATATAAACAGCTACTGTCTATCCAAAGAAGATACTGGAGATTAGTGAGAAAGCACTAACATCACTGGGAAGCACAAGGAGGAATTTTAGCTGGAACATGAAAGAAGCTGGGATATGGAGGTGACAAGGAAAAGCCTTTGGGGCATAAGGGACAATGCATGCAGAGAGTTGGGAGATGGAAAATATTGTGCAAGGAACAGTACAAGGAGGGCCTTATAGACCCTTAAAGTCCTTCATTTTACAGAAGATAAAAAGAGAAGGGAGTTACTCCGTCCCAGGTCACGAAGGTGAGGAGATCCTCTAGAGCCAAATCCCACCATGTTTCCTTGATGCCTTTCTAATCAGTCTCTGAAGTGGGTAGTGGGTATGGGGTACATCTTTCAAAGGAAGATACCTTTAAAGCCAGAACAAAGGACTCACCCTTTGACCTTGACCAGGATGTTCCTGGTCACCACTGCTCCAGAAGATGTAGGGGAGGATAGAGATATGGTAAAGGAAAATGGCGAAGTGTGGATATACGGGAATTTACACCATTATTCCCCTCCTCCTCCCCCCCCCCCCCAACTTCCTTATTACTAGCCAGGGCACTGTCATCCTCCCAGTCACCCAGGTCTAACACAATGGAAACTGAGCCTGGAGTCAGGGAGACCTGAGTTCAAATCTAGCCTATGTGATCTAGGCAGGTCCCTTAACCTCTGTCTACCTCAGTTTCCTCAACTATAAAATGAGGATAATGATAGTACCTACATCCCAGGGTTGTTGCAAGGATTGAATAAGATTTGTAAAGTATTTGGCACATGATAGGAGCTTGTTAAAGGTTTTTTTGATGTGTAATCTTCTACAACTTCTCACTCTCACTTAACTCCCGTATCCCTACTATGCTGTAGGTTGTGTTCCACATTAGACTATGAGCTCCTTGAGAATAGGTTCCTCCTTGGTCCTCACACATCTTGTTCCTGTTGGCAGCCTGAGGTAAAGAGTACTGCCAAAGTAGGAAAAACGAGGATCTTTAATATAGCTGAGGGGATTGCAATCTAAGGCCACCACGAAGCACCAAAGGGCTGGTGTGCCCAAGAGGGGCCAAGTGGGCAGTCCCAAGGGAGGCATAGCATCCTAGAAGAAGGGATTATAAATTGTTTTGCAAAACAACCAAAAATCCTCAGAGAAGACTCAGGAGTGTCAGTAGCCCTGAGGGTGAGGCGGTTTGTTTTATGAAATAGAAGGGACCTCCTTTCCTTCTTCAGTTGACTTTGTTAGCCCTCCTTTTAACTGGTTTAGACTGTCCTCAGGCAATCTGAAACTGTTGTCAGGCAAGGTCAACACCACCTTCACAGCATCTCTTTAAATGTCCATTCACACATAGCTACCACTCTACTTCAGGCTCCCATCACCTCATATCATAGATTTCTGTCAGGAGCCTCTCCCCACTCCAATCCATCCTCCAATCAGCTGCCAAGGACTCCTCCTGCTCCATGAGCTCCCTATTCCTTTTAGTACCACTGAAACTGAATCGTTTACATTTAAAAAACTGTCTTAGGAAGATTCTGAGGATTACCTGGCAAGATAAGGTACCAGACGCTAAAGTCCTTGCTAGAGCTGAACTGCCAAGTATTCAAACTATGCTTCAGAGAGCACAACTCCAATATGCTAGCCACGTTGTTTGAATGCAAAATGTATGTTTGCCAAAAAGACTACTTTATGGAGAACTTGCATGGGGCAGGCGATCATATGGTGCCCAGAAGAAATGATACAAGGACACTCTCAACATCTCTCTCAAGGACTTTGGATTTGACTGTACAATATGGGAGACACTAGCACAGGACCGCTCATTATGGCGTGCCCATATAAGAAAAGGTGCTGTGCTCTTTGAGTAAAGCAGAATTGAGACAGCACAAAGTAAACGCAGGATGTGCAAATTTGGCACATCCACCTCAAATATTCATATGGACTATCTGTGCCCAGTCTGTGGTAGACATTCTGAGTTCATATTGGTCAGCCCCACAGTAGGACACACTGAAATTTCACTTGACAATGGTGATGTCATTTCGAGCCTCTTCGAAGTCGAAGGACAGCAACCATTCCTTTCAGCATCAACTCTAAAGTCCTCTCTTTGGCATTTAAAGCTTTTTATAATTTGGCCCCTTCTTCTTACCTTTCCAGTCTTGTTAAACTGTACTCTCCTATGGTCCTGCCACACTGGTCTACTTGCCATTCCTTAAACAGGACACACCAGCTGCCCCCAAGCTCAAAATACTGTCCTTTCTCACTTCCATGTCTTGGACTTTCTTCAAGCCTCAACTCAAAGCTTAGCTTCAGCAGGAGGCCACAAGTCACTTATCTCTCATTGCCTCAAAAAAAAAAAATGTTTGCTATAATAATTATAGCTAGTTTTTTGTAGCACTTTAAAATTGGCAAAACACTTTATATATGTTATCTCATTTGATCTCCACAACTACCTAGTGAAGTAAGAACTATTATCTTCCCATTTTCCATATGAGGAAACTGAGACATGGAAATATTAAGTAACTTTTTCAGGATCATGTAGGTAATAAGTGTCTGAGGCAGGGTTTGAACTCAGGTCAACGTGACTACAAGTACAGCATCATTTACTGATCCACCTGGATGTGTGAGTGGTAACTGACCTTTGGAAGGAGTACTCATTAGGGAATTTTTCCACCTAGAAGCCAAAAATCCTCCCAGGAAGTAATTTCTCCAATCGTGATGTAGTTGGTTGGAGGTCAATAAATCTAGAGACAAGAGTCCGGTTATATAATTCAAGAAGATAAAAAGATAGGTAATTGTAGGTAATTGTCAGGTGGATTGCCAAGTGGGCAAGACAAAGGAGTCTATCAGGTGAGGCTGCCCAGTGTTCTGAGGCTGAGTAATAGGGAAAGGATGGTAGGTGATTTAGGGGTGCAGTATTAATCTTGGGGTCTCTGGAGTTGCTGGAGATCAAGTTTATTCCAGTGAGGATGTTTTCCCTGTAGTTAAACTTATGAGAATATCCTGATGGGACAGGATAGCTCTAAGACTGTGGAGGTCTCTTTCTACAGAGAATTGAGGCTACTCCTGTCCTTGCTAGCCAATGAAGGTCTGTCTTAATTTATGTGACCCAGTAGTTCTGTTTCTTTGGTTTCTATTTTTTTTTCTGAGATGTTTCCTGCAAACTCCCAGTCTACTACCTCCACATACCTGAATTCATAAACTTAGCAAAATAGAAAATATTTGCTGAAAATATTTGACTTAATTCAATAAACTTTTTTGGATTTGGCTCCACCCAATAGAATAATGCCTTCTTGAAGGCAGAAACTTTCATTTTTGCCTTTGTATTCCCAGAGCCTAATCAATGCTTGATGTATATTAGGTGTTTAACAAATGCTTGTTGCTTGATTAATCGATCTGCTTTGTGTAAGTCATTGTGCTTAGCTCTGGAGAAAGTATAAAGTTTAGATAAGATTCCCAGGTGAAAGTCATAGACTGGTAAGGCACAAATTCTTCTATCCTAAGGGTTGACGTTTCTAGTGTTCTTCTATTAAATAGTCTTTAGTCATAAATATAATTTCTGGGATTATCACACAAAATGTGCCCCACTCTCTGCTCCAGAAGAGGTGTTTGCAACTTTTTTGGGGGGAGGTCCCTGTACTCCTTATTCTATATGAAAGGAAATAAATTCCATAATTTACCAAGCATGTGCATATAAAAAATAAAATAGAGAAATTAATTAACTTCAATAGGATTAGTTATTTATCAAAAATTCTGTATGGGCTTAACAAGTTTCCTGTACCCTCTGGAGGTATGCACACCCAGGTTGCAACTCCTCTCCCATCCTCCGCCTCACCTTATTCCCTTTTGTAGAAGACAAATCCTTTTCTCACTTTTCAGCTATAAAATAGGGATAAAATGCACCTTATCTTCCAGGGCGGTTGTGCTTAGTACAAAAATGCTTGTTACCTTCCTTCTTAACTTCCCCCGCCCCCACTCCTCTAATCATAGATAACCCTTGAAAACTACAAATTGCAGAGAAGGTGCCAGTTTTTTTTAGTAGAAGGAATTTCTTCATCCCATAGTTCCCTATACCAGTGATTCTCAAACTTCTTGGTCACAGGACCTGTTTTTACTGTTAAAAATTATTGAGAACTCTAAAGAGCTTTTATTTATATGGGTTATATCTATCGATATTTATCACATTGGAAATTTAACTGATAACATTTAAAAAGATTTATTAATTCATTTAAAAATAACAATGAAAATATTGCGGTTTAAAATAAATAATATATATATATTTTTTACAATAGCTATATTTTCAAAAGAAAAAATAGGGAAAGAGGTGACATTACTTCATACTTTTGCAAATCTCTTTAATGTCTGGTTTAACAAAAGAGAGTTGAATTCTCATCTCTGCTTCTGCATTCAATTTATTGTGATGAGTTATTTTAGTTGAAGTATAGGAATAAAATCCAGCCTCACACAAATAGATAGTTGGAAAAAGGGGGAGGATTTTAATGGCCTTTTCAGTTAATTATGAATATTCTTTGAGAGATCAAAACCAGACAAGTGGCATTTCCTTTTGAGTTAATTGCACTATAGAATCTAAAACTGGGTCAATAAACTTTTCATATTCTGCTACATTAAAATCGTTAGTCTTGTACTTTGAATCCTTGAATGAGTCTTTTACCCCTGCATGATTTTGTAACATCATGCATCAGTTGTTTGGGAAATATGAACTGGCTCAGTTATGCAAATCTTCCAAAATGTGGACACATTTTGTTATACAATATCAAAAAAAAAAATCATATTGACTAACATTGTTGGCCAATTCCTTCAGCAAAGTCATTAAGTGTTGGAAAGCTGCCCAAGTTAGTGTTAGCTACAAGAATTCCAAAATTCTTAATTTTCTCTTGAAAGCTCAAATTTTATAGCTGGCAGAATTGTTTGTTATTTTTCTTAAAGTGATAGGCTCACTTCATTCATTATAAAGAAAATGCTTGCCAAATACCCAAGTCTGAATAACCATAGTTTGTCTTTCAAGTAATAGTGCTATTCTGTTCACAACTTGAATAGTTTATTATACAAAATAGTTTTCCTGAGACAACCATCTTACTTAGGTATGCACTTCACATTTTGCCACATGATATTAAGAAGTATGTTAACAGATATATTCAAGAGCAATGATTTGATAAAAATTAATAATTTTTAGTACTTCATCAAGAACATTCTTAAGTGAAAATGGAATTTTTAAAAATTTTGAGTATTTGGTGAAGAATACCATGATAATTCATACTGCTGCCTTAATTGGTGCAGCAGCTTTATCCATTAATTGCTTTTGTACTCTTAGTACAAATGTCAATACAGCTGTCTCTAGAGAAACCATCAGACTGAAAAAAGTGATTCAACACTCTAAACATTTCAGCATATTTTTCAGCACATGGTGGAATATGTATTGATAACATTCGACATCCTTGAAGAAACCGACTAGTGGGAGAGATGTTTTGGAACAGGATTGTTTTTGTTTTTAACCATCTTTCAAAATTACTCAGTTTGTAAACATGTTTAAAGCACCTGCTCTGTGCCTTGATTCATTGATCTGCTCTGTGCAGAGTTGCGCTGAGCTTAGAGCTGAGAACTAAGAAGTCTGAGTTTGTGGTCAAGCATCACCCATCAAAGGTTTTCAATGCTTACTTGGTGCTGATCTTCCAAGGAATATGGGCAAAACAGCAACTCTAGGCATGTTTGTAGATTTGTCCATTTTGAAGACAGAAGTATAATTCCGCAGATGATATATTAACTCAGTCTTTGTATGTAACTAAAGCTTTGTTGTTGTTTCATCATCCATTGTCTGTCCTTTGTTCTCAAAGAGGATCACTGACACCAGGAGAGTGATGTCTTGACTTGAATTTGAATTCACAGGTCATGTAGCCTTTGGCAAACTCCATTGTATACTCATGAGAGAATGAAAGTAAAGAGAGGAAAATCAGGAATATAGTTCATTATGGTAATTATGAGAAGTTTTGACCTCCCAGATCTCAGGCTCTACAGACCACATTTTGAGAACCACTACTCTATTCCAGTGAAGTCACAGATCAAGTTCCTGCCTCCTATCCTATCTTCAACATATGATCATTGCTAGGTGCCTGCTCATAATACAGAATAGAAGCTATAGACTTTGTAGAATTTGAGGACTCCCCAGGAACTTCATCACTGGGAATTATCATCCTGCAAGATCCACCCAGTTTTAGTCCTCTCACCTCATCTGCCCCTCTGATTGGGGGGCAGAGCCAAAACCTCCATCTCAGGAGGAAAACCAGGCCAAACATCTGTTTCACACATTGCATTGGAAATTTCTTCAGATTTCTCTATCACGTAACTCCTAGTACCTTCTCCTCACCCCTCCTCCCTCTCTTTTGCTTTCTATCTCCCTTTTCTATGTATCTTTCCCTCATTAGATTGTATGCTTCTTCAGGGAACAGACTATCTTTTTTTAGTATTTGTGTCCCTGGTGCTTAGCACCATTCCTAGAATAATAATAGGTGCTTAATACATGTTTAATACATTTGATACAGATGGGAAAGTAGACTTATGGTTTGTCGGTTATTGACTCTTTAGTGGAAATAATAAGGTCTGAGATTATTTTTTTTCCCATTCTTTTGGTATCTTCACTTCTTTTAGGTACCTTGAGAACTGATCCTTTGAGGCCCTAAGAATTGTGATGTACCAGCCTGGACCTCCCCTGTTTACTTGGTTCAGTCCAGCTAGAAAGTTTCCCTCTTTGTTTTTTCAGTGCCATCTTTACTTCTTCATCTACAACTGTGAAGTTAGCATCCAAATGTGACTTCAGTAAACTTGATGGTTAAAAAAAAAGTCATAAAAGTTTTTTGCAGATCTTCTCCATTTTCTGTCTGTTCATTGCTTCTCCTTTGAGTTTCATTCTTAGATGCCCTTGTGATAACTTAGTTTAATTAGGTCTCTTATCAAGATTCCTTTTTCCCTCCATTGCCTCTTGTTGTCTTATGAAGCAATACTGCTCATGATCTTCCATCATCTTTCCCAGTATGATTTTACAAAGCAATTTTACTCTAAACCAATGTTACTTTTGGTTGCTGTAGCTTTCCTTTTGGCAAATAAGTCAAGAGTTTACAGAATGAAATGGTCTTAGGGCTTTTAGTTTCCTTGTTATGGCAATTTGATTTACACCAATTAAACTTTCGCATGAAATGGTTATAAAATAGCGTCAGTGTTCTATGTCTCATTTTTGGCATCAATAACTTGTCTAAATAAGTCAGGTTGTAGGTGTTTTATCTGAACACCATATTTTGGGGCACCATTTTTGTTATTTTAGCTTTGTATTAATCTTGATCTTTGTTCTAAGAAATTGGTGGTCTGACTGTACATAGTCAATTAAAAAAATTACTCTCATACCAGTGACAAGTTGTTTCTTGTCTCTTACAATGAGAGGTGAGGGAATAAGTATTTATATAGTGTCTACCATGTGCCAAGTACAAAGGACTTTTTACAAATATCTCATTTACAGTTGAAAAAAACTGAAGCTAGCAGAATCTTAGTGACTTGCCAAGGTCTCACAGATAGGAAATAAGTTAACTGAGAAATGGCACTGGGCTTGGAGTCAAGATACCTGGGTTCTAGTCATGGCTCTGGTCACTTCAGAGGAAAAGAAAATCAGCTAGGACTAGAGGAGTCAGAGGAACAAACCAGTGCTCTATCTATTGTGTCACCTAACTGCCTCTTAAAAGATAAGAAAATTCATTTTTTTTGGTGATGTTATTTGGTATTCATTGTACTGAGTGTCTTCCAATTATTTTCTCAGAGGAAGTGTTTATGATGTATAGGCATGAGGCCTCTGTGGAATTTATAGGTCTTTGGCCTTTCTCAATCCTTATCCTACTCACTTTTTCAAATGTATTTTTGGGTCATCTCATCCTATATCACTTTGTATTTTAGTGCCAAAGTTGATTTAATTGGAAGGGTCTTAGTGAGTTCTTCATAGAACTCTATCCAATCATTGCACAACAATGCTACATTTAGAGTACCAACTACCAAGTTCAAATGTATAAATGATCCAATGGTATCAGATTCAAATAGAAACATGAATCCTGTAAGAAGCATAATAATTAAGAAATCAAATGAATATCTATTTATATTGTATTTTTATTTATTTTGCTAAATGTTTTCCAAATATATTTTAATCATGCTCCCCTGCACTCCGGATGATACTTCTGTAGTAGACTTGACATCCATGAACTTGTTTAAAAAATTTTTATAACTATCTCAATATAATTGAATTCTTTTGTAATACTAGGTATCTATTTTATTCATTTAACACCATAATTTTGAGAAGGGGTCATAGGTATCATCAGACTATCACAGAGGTTCATGACTCAAAAAAGTAAAGAACCCCATCTGTAGATAGCATTCCAGCTAGTGTAACCCATAAGGTCTCTTCCATCTCCCATGTACTCTGACTCAAAGACCTAATACTAAAGACACACTAATTATCCTTTAGTCTTCTCTGAGCCATTAAAGAAGCTTTAGATAGAAATGGTTTCTGCTCATGCAAATAAATGCAGATATAATTCATGGGTCACACTTTGCTCTCCTTTCTAAGCAGCATGGAGATAGTATATTATAGGGGAAATGGCACTGGGCTGGGAGTCAATGTATCTTGGGTCAGGTCATGGCCCCATTTATTTCAGAGAAGAAAGTTGGGAAGGACTAGAGGAGTCAGATGAACAATCTAGTTAGCAGTTTATTCTGGGGTTGACTTTGTCTCGGTTACAGGGCTGGAGAGGCAAGGTACCATATGCTCAGATACTCAAATCCATCTATGATCTCCTCCAACAAAGGGGACCATCACTCATCGAAGACTTTCCACCCTGTGTGACTCTTGTTCAAGTCCTTCTATCAGTTTTTCACAGTCTAATCAACATCATGAGGACCTTTTCTCACTTTTTCTTGAAAGCATGATGATATCAGTAGAAAATAGGGACAGTGTATCAGTTTTCCTTTACCCATCTTCCTTTTAGATCAAATATTTTTGAGGACATCCTTTACTGCATTCTTCTTCATCATCCCTTATTTGTTATGTGTTGAAAAGTCCCTTCACTTCTTTCACAGTCCTCTCCTTTGATGCCTTTCCTCTCTCTCTCTCTCTCTCACTCTCCCCCAATAAATGAGTTGTTTCTAAACCTGATCTACCAATGGACACTCAAAAAGGGAGGGGGGCAGAACAAAATGATAGATAAGAGAGATAAAGAATTTATTAAGCACTTATCCTGGGATATAAATTGGAACGACCCAGACTCTTACATTTGACTTACATCAGAGCTAGAAGATGCAAGGGTGGAATCCAAGCTCTTAGAGATGTTAATTTTAAACTCTTCATAATTTGTAGTGTTATAGGATTGTGGGCCTTACAATACTACCTGCAGAATATCTGCATGAAAATACAGGCCTTTAGTTTTAGGAAAAAGTTTGGTTTTATTAAAGGAGTTTAAGACTTCCCAAAGGCAAGATATGAGAAGCTAGGACCTTGTACATTGATCGTCTCATCAATAATATTAATATTCATAAAAATAGGGAGGCATGTGCTTTCCCAAAGTGTAAGGGAAATGACACTGGACTGGGAATCAAGATACCTTAGATCAGTTCATGGCTCCATTCACTCCAGAGAAGAAGGTTGGTAAGGATTGGAGGAGACAGATGAACAACCTAGTTAGCCGTTTAGTCTGGGGTTGGCTTTGTCTCAGGTACAGGGCTGGAGAGGCAAGGTAGCATACTCTTCTCTTGTTGAATTCAGTGCCCAACTTTTATTCTTTTGTGATATTAGTGTAAGATATGTATACTGATAGATGAACCCTAGAGGCAGCCCAGCCAACTGCTTGTCATGATCCAGACAGTGAGCAATCTTCATCCACTTGGCTTTTCCTGGGGCCTCCAAACTCTTTTGAGTGATTGTGGGTCTTCTCCAGGAAGTCTCAGTAAAGGTCCTGGAGTTGGGCACAACCTATACAACGTCATATGTAAGCAGGAGCATACGGAAAAGCTGAGCATCTGTAGGAAATCCCTCTTCCCCTTGGATCCTGCACTGGAGCTCTACCTTGATGGGGGAGGGACATTTTGAGTAAGCATATGCTTCCCTATTTTTATGAATCACCTAATATTAATGATGTAGAAAGTCAAGGTACGAGGTCATATCTTCTCATATCTTAAAAGGAATCTTGCGTAATTTCCAGATATGCCTGAGAGATAAGTCTTTAAGGGGATATTTACTCCATTGAATTAAGCTTTTTAAGAGTTGCAAAAATAGACACAGGTGATTTTGAATTCTCTGCTTTTTAAAATCAGAGATGACACCTGAACTGTGCCTTGAAAGAGGGAGGGTCCTCAACAGAAAGAAATTAGAGGAGAGTAATTTTTCAAAATTGGCCTCAAATACTTATTAGCTGTGTGATCCTGGATAAGTCACTTAGCCTCTCTTTGCCTCAGTTTCCTCAGCTGCAAAATGGAGACTAATAATAGCACCTACCTCCCAGGGTTGTTATGAGGCTCAAAAGAGAAGCACTTTGCATAGTACCTGATATATAGTAGTTGTTTAATAACTTCTCTCATAGAACAGAGAAAAGGAAATAGGTTGTCCTGTGACAGTCACAGGGAGGGTATTTATCTTAATCATTGCTGGCAAGATTCTTACCAGAATCCTCCTTAATGGGCTGATCCTACACCTGGAAGATGGTCATCTACCTGAGAGTCAATGTGGCTTCAGAAAGGACTGATATGATGTTTGCTAGCAAGCCCAGGAGAAATGCCAGCAACAGAGCACAGGTCTGTACACAATATTCATTAATCTGACCAAAGCCTTTGATAATGTCAATCAGGAGGGCTTTTGGAAAATTATGGCAAAATTTGGTTGCCTGAAAAGTTTGTCAGTATTTTACTCTCCATTTCAAGGATGTCATGCTTGTCTGGGTTCTGGATAAGGTATGGGACACTGAGATCCTTTCTTGAGCTGAACTGCCAAGCAGTTAAACTCTACAGCAACTCTGATGGGTTGGCCATGTTGTTTAAATGCTGAAAGTACATTTGCTGAAAAAACTATTTTACGGAAAACTCATACAAGGCAAGTGCTCACATGTAGGTCAGAAGAAGGAATACAAAGACACTTCCAAGGTTTCTCTGAAGAATTCTGGCATCAATTGTGAGACATGGGAGACACTGATGCAGGACCATCCAACATGGTGTGCCCTTAATGTGGGCACCCCAACAGAGTGATGTCATTTTGGTCCTCCTCAAGCACAAAGAATAACCAGCACAGAGAGGACATGAGCAAAGATAACATGGAGTTGTCAGAGGCCATGGTGAGGACAGAAGCCAGTGATAGTTTAACATGGCAGGTTTAGAGAGTGACAGGGAATAGGACAGACCTGGAGTCTGGAATAATTCTGGGCAAGACGTCAGAGGTTCAAATATTATTCCTTAGGCAACGGGGAAGCTACAAAGGATTTTTTGAGTAAAGGAGGGACATAATCACCATCGTTAATTAGGAAAATTTACTCAAATGGTGTGGTGGAAATCCAGGAAGTCTTCCCAGAGGAGAGAGTATTTTAACTGGGACTTAAAGGATGAGAGTAAGAATGCTATCATTGAAAAGAGAGAGAGGTGCAGAGAGGGAAGGCATCTGAGGTATGAGAAACAACTGGAGCAAAGCCATGAGGGCAGGGTAATCTAGTGTGTGTTCAGGTTTCATTAGAACATCAAGTGCACAGGGAGGGGAATGAGGGACAGGGCTAGACATTGAGACAAAAGACAGACTGTGGAGGGTTCTCAGTTCTCAACAAAGGAGCAGAAACTTTACTCATTAAGCAATAGGGAAACAATAAGAGCTAGCATTTCCAGAGGGCTTCCAGGTTTGCAAAACACTTTACAAACATCATCACAACAACTCTGGAAAGTAGAGAAAAAGTGAAATTGTTATTGCCATTCTTACAGATGAGGAAATTGAGGTTAAAATGACTTGCCCAAGATCAGGAAGAATCAGCAAGGCAAGATTAGAACTTGGGTCTTGATGCTAGATCTAGCTTTCTTTCTACTGTGCTACCTAGCTAGATGCTAAAGAATTGAGCAGAGAGGTGACATGACCTGGGAGATTTGGAATCTCCTTTCAGGTTCTCTGTCTGAATGGCATCTGTCCCTAGGATTCCCCTTGTGCTGGTCTGGCTATACATAGCTCCTGCCAGCCTAGGTGGAGCCTAAAGTCAATTTTATTGACAAATTTTATAGTCAGTGCCAATCCCCCAGTAAAGGAGGAATTTCCCTCTCAAAGAAAGAAATATATGAATACTGATAATGTCCCCTGTGTTTTTTAGGCTCAGGTCTTTTGCTGTTTAGTCATTTTGGTCATGTCCGACTCTTCGTGACTTGGCAATGATACTGAAGTAGTTTGCCATTTCCTTCTCCAGCTTATTTTACAGATGAGAAAATTAAGGCAAACAGAGGTCAATGACTTGCCCGGTAAGTGTGTGAAGCCAGATTGGAAATGAGAAAGATGAATCTTCCTGACTCTAGGCTCAGCACTCTATCACCTTGACCACCTAGCTTCCTTAGGCTCAGGTCTACTAGAAAGAATTTTTATTTAATTTAACATTATTAATCTAGATCCAAACTATTTCTAAGTTGGAGAGAGAGAGAGAGAGAGAGAGAGAGAGAGAGAGAGAGAGAGAGAGAGAGAGAGAGAGAGAGAGAGAGAGCGCTGTCCAACTTGGCATCATTCCATATACTTTCTGACATAACTACGTCCCCCAAGGTTTCAGGTAACATGAGAATCCTGAACAAGGAAAAGATGTCTTAAAATATAGTCTGTTAACTTAGGTTAACATTCCAGAACTGAGCAAGCAAGTCCTTGTCCCGTTTCTCTTGGATTACTCCCTTAACTATAGGAATTAAATAAAGAGTGACCTTCTTCCTACCTTTGAAGTCTTAATCCTTTCTCTGTGGAGAAGAGTGGATTTAGAATGTCCTCCATCTCTTCTCTTGGAAAGACAAGCAAATAATGGAGTTATTCTTTGTTTAAAAGTTTGGTTCCACCTTTAATCCACTTCCCTTTAAAAAATATTTTTTATTCTTTGTTCTGACCTCTGTTAAGGTTAAAAAGTTTGGTTCTACCTCTAACCCATTTCCCTTAAAAAGCAAACAAAAGAAAACAAAAACAAAATAAAACCAAAAAAATCCTGACACACTTTTATTTGTTGTTCTGACCTTTCCCCACAAGTCTTGAAAGAGCTATAGAGAAAAATAAATCCTAATATTTCAAGAGAAACTGAAAAGAGGGTTTTTATTTTGCTTCCACATCCCTGGGGGTCTATTAGAGGTTGGTCTTCATCCACAAATTCCTACTATAGAGGAGAGACTGTAAGTTTGGGGGAAAACATTTTCTCCCCAGAAAAACTAACCTTAGAGGTAAAAAAAAGCACTATAGGAAAATATGAATGAAGACACACCTTCAGGTTGTATTTTATTCAACAACTGGAGAATTCTAACTTGGTGGGGAGCTACTATATTGGATATTTCCATCCACAACAGGGTAAGAGAGACCTCAGAGAAATGTATTATCCCACCGAACCAGCAGCATCTTTGGCAACTCAACACCATAAGGTTAATTCACTCCAACCTCAAGGTTCTCACATTTTCCCCCAAATCACCTGACATCCTGTCTCTTTTACGCAACTTCTCAGAAAAGGAAAGTGGTCTCTAGGCTGATCAAGCTTTCCTTTTGACTTGTAAAGTCTCTAAAGAGGCCTTATCTACTCTATGTGCATTTCTCTCTTCCTTCGGCACTATTGGTTGACCACTCCTCATCGGCTGATGCTAATTAAGCTTTTTATCTTCTAGCTTTACGTCCAGAAGACTGTCAAATGGCATGACTCTCTGCGGAGATCTTAAGACTCCTCCTAGGTTCAGGGACTTTAAAATACTGAAAATGGCGAGGGTCCTGCCAGACCTATGCAGGACGGTTGCTGTAGAGGGAATGGCCCCTTAGGCTGAGCCTCTATGGCATAAGCTTTTGAGAAATCAGGGATCAAGAGTCATGGCCAGAAGCTGGTCCTCTCTTTGGAGACCGTAAGGAAGGTATCGGGTACTATGCTAAGAGGTTTATGAATATTATCTCAGTTGATCTTTATAACTCTGGGAGGTAGACATTATATCCCCATTTTACAGTTTGGGAAACTGAGACAAGTTAAGTGACTTGCCATGGGTCACACGGCTAGTAGTAACTCTGAGGCTGAGTTTGAACTCAGATTTTCCTGATTCTAGAACCAACTCTCTACCCACTCACTGTACCACCTTAGATACAGGCTGAGTCAGTCACGCAGAGGGATACTCACGGATCAACTGCCAGGCATCAGGTTTGTTAAGTGGAGGGTTTGGAGACAGGAGGCAGTGTAAATTCAGATGGGAATTATGAGCTGGAATTAGGAGGGAACACCTGCCTGCCTGTGCTCCTACAAGCACATCAATGTCTGATTGGGATAGTGAATGCAAGCAGTTACTATAAAAAGACTCAAACTTTAAAGAGACAAAATGAGTCAAACATTTCTCCCTGGCAATCCATATGTCTTTCCTCCTGGTTTGGTACAGACATCTTGACCTGAAATTTCTGCTTCTCTGACTGACTTTCCTGTTTCTCTCAGCCCCTTGGATATCAGTATGTATATATCAAGGGAAATTTGTGGATGCACGGTGAACTCTTAGTACCATAGATTTGGAGCTAGAAGGAATCTTCGAGGTGACACAATCCAACTTTTTCATTTTATAGTTGAGAAAACTAACATAGAGAGGTTACACAGCTAATAAGTATCTGAGTGGAAATTTGAACCCAGATTTTTCTGATGAACTAAGTCCAGCATCCTATCTTCTACATCATGATTGTCTTGTGAGAAGATGGAAGCAAAAACAGATAATGGAGGATGAATGAAAGAGTGTGTCAGTCCTCTAAGAACTGTCCTGGGAGTCCTAATGTGCAGAATGATCTCAGTGTAGCAAGGAAGCCCAAGGCCAACAAAAAGGGTTAATTTATATATAGGGGAGCTGGTCTTCTCATTAGCCCATAGCCAGGGAGACAGAGATGTAATCACAGAAAGCAGAGAGCATTTAGTCTAGCAAAGTGTTAACCTAACTAGAGAGATGTTTCTATATATACCTTGACAAAGTGAAAAAGTTTTCTTTGAATTGTAAAAGAGCACAGATTGCCCAAGTCTTGGTGGTCCTTAAAATATTCAACTAGTTAAAAGCAGTCAGTTTGAAGATGTTACAGGCTAGATTTTAACATGACCAACAGAGAGCAGAGACATTCTCCAGGTGGACAAAGACCCAGAAAAACAGTGACTTCAGGTTGGGAGCTGCCCTAGCAGCAGAGAAGAGATCTGACTCTGGAGGTCAGGGAAAATGTACCATCTCGATGTCTCTCTTTCCCTCTTGGGTGTTCAGTGGGTAATCTGGGAGGCTAGAGATGCAGAGAGCCCAGCTAGACCAGAAGGAATGATGGTGGAGCAGGTTCTGAGCAGACATTGGGGGAGAAGATAAAGTGGGTTCTTGACCCTGACTGCTAAAACAAATGTTAAATTAGCCATGCTAGGTATGTGAGAGAGCCTAACCACCAATCTGTGACTGTGATATAAGAAAGGAAAGATATCTCTTCTCTTCAAATGTTCCCTTTGGAAGAATAAATGTATGTGAATTCAGCAAATAACAAGGCAGTAGCTACCTATTCCCATCTGAGCAGGGACACATGTTTGAAGTTTTCTTTATGCTTAACCATGATTTCTTATAGTAAAGACATTCCTAGTTATGATACACATTTCCTTGTAGATCAAGTGATGGAAATAAGAATTGGAATGGGAAAGAGCCATTCCTGACCTATATATCTAACTCTGGGAGATTTTCCTGGAGTGAAGTATGGGTAGGGGCAAAATTAATAAGCCTAATTTATGATGTACTTATGAAATATTTTATGCAAATGACCTTTAACATTAAAAAATAGGTCAAGGGTTCTTAAGTGGAGGAAGTCTGTGAACTTAGATGGGGAAAAAATTAAATCTTTATTAGTATAACATCTAACTGAGGCCAAGCATTTTGGTCAAATATTTAAGGTCTTCCTGATATTAGACCCAGAGCCTTATCCCCTCTGCCAGCTGGCTACTGTTCACAATTCTGTTGGTCGGCATTATTCTGAGAAGGGGTCCATAAAAATTCACCAAACTGCTTAAGAGGGTTCATGACACAAAAAAGGTCAAGAGCTCCTCTGAACTGAGTCAAGAGGAACCTAGGCCAAGATAGGAGGCAGGTGCTTGTTCCAGTAAGGACAACTCTTCACCTGAAGCATCCACTCATTACCAAGGGGACTTGGCTACCCTGCAAGGGCAGTCCTTTACCTTCCAAGATGGAGTACATACAGGATTGTGCTGGCAAAAGTTAACAACCACCTTTCCAAGAAAAGAAAAGCTTAATGTCCACTATTAATGTTTTCTCCATCATTTTTTTAAAGTCTAGACAATCAGCAAACAATAAATCAAGCCCTGCTATATAGTTTTGCCCGTACACCAGATGTAAGGAAATCAGCTCTCAGTAGCTGGTAAGAGCTAGCTCAAACACACCCCTAGATATATCCTACCCAATATATTTTGCAAGTAGGGATCAAATAAGCACCTTTCTACAGGTATTAAATTCAACTTCAATTATAATCATTAACAGATCTAAGCCTGCTGGCATGACATCTGGTGGCAGTCAATTATAGCACAACAATAGGCAAGTAATTAGGTCCTAACAGACTACCAGTTCTTGTAACTAACTGTTTATTTTGTAGGTATCCTTATATGTAAATATTACCTACCTTTCCTGAGCAACCAGCAGACTGCCTGATACTCAATAGGCACTTAAAAAGTACTTAATAATTGATTAAATCAGGCAAAAATCTCAGGCTGCCAGAACTTTGTCTAGGGCTCCTGAGAATGACCCTCAAATGATGAGATGGAGTCTTAACCTTTACAGCTATATAGTTCTAGGCTGTATCTGAATTAAATTATCATCACACCATTGTGTTGGACTGACTCCACCCCTCTTCCAAAGGCTTCCTTAGATTAATTCCTTTCTTCATAGCTAAACCAATATAGCTAGGTAGGTACCATAGAGAGAGTGTGGGGGCTGAAGTCAGAAGAGTCATCTTCCTGAGTTCAACTCTTACCTCAAATGCTTATTAGCTGTGTGACCTTGAGCAAATCAATTAACTGTTTGCTTCTGTAAAATGAGCTAGAGAAGCAGATGGCAAGCCACTCCAGTATCTTCGCCAAGAAAATCCCAAATGGGGTCACAGAGTCAGACACAACTGAAAATGACTGAGCAACAGCAAAGAAAGCATGTACTCAAACAAGTATAATAAAAACTGGAATGAAGGGGAAAAAAACTTTGTAAGGTTTAAAGGACACATGCAAGACTAGGGAGGGATTTCTTGGTGGAGGGAGGAAAGCCTTGTGGAGGCATCTTATTGTTTGTTCTTAGTTCTTGAAAAGGACCATGATATCAGAGAAGTGGTGCTATGACATGTAAATGAATTGGATTTAAGTGAGACTGGGCTGTGCAGAGTCACCAGCCTCACTTTCTCCTCAGGAGCCCTCTGGGTCCAATGGCAAGATATAGGTCAAGATAACTGGAGATAGCCTTGGATGCAGTGGGAGGCCTTGGCCTTTTCCAACTTAGGTCTTTAACAGGTCTCATTTTGACTAAGGCAACACCCATACAGTGATTTTTAAGGGAAAGGAAAGATTTCAACACATATTGATATGGAAGTGGTTCATTCCAGTGACAGGAAATAGTTCATATGCATAGAGGTGGGAGAGAGCAAAATTGGATCAGAGAACAGCTGCAGTTCAATTTGGTTGGAACATAAAAGCATGTCCAAAATCATATCAGTAGGATGAAATAAGACTGGAAAGGGAGGTGGGTTGTAGATCTTGGAGACTCTTGAAAGCCAAAGAAAAATAACTTTTTTATACCAATGAGTAGTTACTGAAGGGTTTTGAGGAGCGAAGCATTATGCTAAGACTTGTACCTTGGAATATTAACTGCTTTGGCAGCAATATGGCAGCAATATAGATTGGAGAGAGAAATTAGAAATAGGAGGTCTAGTTGTTTAGGCCAGAGATCAAAAAAGGCCTGAATTAAGGAGGTACTAGTGGGAGTGGACATGAAGGGGTTGATATAGTTACTTACCTTTCCTGGGCCTCAGTTTCTCCAATGATAAAATGAAGGGCATTGGACAATATAGCCCTAAAGTTCTCTCCTAGCCCTGTTATCTGATGACTCTATGAGTGGCTGAACATGAAGGCTAAAATCTGGATATATGAGCCATGGGGCCTCATGGGAGAGATTGAGAGGAAGTTAAATTATGGACCAGTGAAGCAATTTTCTAAAAGAATATTGATTGGAGTCACTGATTATTTGATCTCTTCATCTTCATTGTCATAAATTATCATAAATATTATCATAAATATCATAAATTATCATAAATATCACCCACAATTTATTGAACATCTTTTACGTGCTACAAAGTGGTGCATGTAGAGGGCATTTACCAAGAGGAATTAAGTTACCCCCTCTTATCTAATTCTCAATGGATTTGAGGGCATATGTGCAAGACAAGAGCTGAATCCATGAAAAAAGAGGGCAAACACAGATGGGGAGTGACAACCTATGGGACCCATGGCAGAGCAGCCTGGAACAGGCATGAGATTCACATGGACCTGGAGAGAGAAT
>CM053772.1:55383646-55402794 GCA_028658325.1 Potorous gilbertii
ATATTATCCATCAAGGAGAAGGATTTTGAATTTAATATGGTTAAATGTAGCCTTACACTTGAGCAAAAAGCAAAAATCAGCTTTATAAATACAAAATGGGGAAAGCATTCATCTGGAAAAGTGCTGGGAGTTATTAGGGGAAAAACAAGTTCAGTCTGAGTCAGTGGTGTGATGTGACAGCAAAGAAAAAAGGATATGTTCAAAGTCACACAGTCAGAAAGAGGCAGACCTGAAATCTGAAACAAAACCATTTGCCTCCATTCTCCAGGCTCTTGTCACTGTAGTGTAATGATTAATTATACTCTGCTGTAGCCCATATATGCAAGTGATTCCAGACCTTCACATCTCGGAGTAGCCTGGTGCTCTAACCAGCTGACCAAATATGTGCAGATTACATAAATTACTGAAGGACACAGGGAGAGGAAATGTGGGGTAGAGGATTGTGAGCCAGCCTTGGAACCAAGAAGACCTAGCACGTAGTGGCTACGTGGGCCTGGCATCTCAATTAAATGCTCAAAGCTCAAGGCATCTAGGATTATAAATCAAGAGAAGTTTCTTTATCCAGGAATTACTCACATGCATGAAATCACTGTTCCAGTCCCTATCCCTAAAGGCATGTTTTCCATCTTTGTGTTCCCTAGTGCCTTGTATATAATATGTGATAAAGGAATGATTGTAGAATTGATTGTTGAGAGAAATAAAAAGAAAAATAGGAAAATAAAATATAATTAAGTTATATAAACGCAAATAAATAACAGATATTATAGATATAAATAAATAAAAACAGGAATTTTTATAAAATATGGTCAGACATCCACTATTTTTGAAGAAGAGCCCCATTTCCTTGGGGATAGCAACAA
Source organism: Potorous gilbertii (assembly GCA_028658325.1). Taxonomy (NCBI): domain Eukaryota; kingdom Metazoa; phylum Chordata; class Mammalia; order Diprotodontia; family Potoroidae; genus Potorous; species Potorous gilbertii. The sequence continues at coordinate 55,384,507 of CM053772.1, forward strand.
AAGTCTACCACGGCCAAAAAGGACCTTTTGTATAGGTCCTCTTACTTTTCTGATTTTTCTTAAACCCATTCATTATACTTCTTTCAGAAAAATATATTTTACTTTGAGTAATCATAACATTGCCATCCCCATAGTCTAGACCTGGGACAACCCTGGAATATCTCTCTCTCCCATTTATACTCTTCCCTCAACTTAATTGCAGATTTTTAAAACCATGCCTCTCCCATGAAGACATTCCTGACCTACAGAAATGGTGATTTCTTTAGAATTCTGTCTAAGTAGCCAACTCCTATGATTGCCTTTTCACTTACTGCCCTAAGTGAATTTATCCCTTTGTTTACCTGTCATATGAATCCTTCAAGGATCTGTGATTTCATTGGTATTTCATACTCCCTCTACAGATGCAAGCTGCAGCCCCTTCCATGCCCCATGGTTTGAATTATTGTGGCCAAAAAAATTTACCACCTGGTGGCCAGCAACAGTGCTGAGCCTCTCCAAACTCACCTAGGAGGATCCTGGACCAAAAGACAGAGTCGTTGTTGGGCTCATAATTAAATGTAAATATTTTGATTGATTTATGTATTTCTTCAATATTTCTCCATTTATCCACAATTTTTTAATAACTATCCACATCAAAGCTGTCTCAGACTATAAGCTCCCAGAGGCAGACATTCTGTCTAATTTACTTCAAAAAGCACAATGTACCATGCCATATTCAGGTGGTCTCTTAATAAATTCCTCTAATAATGGTGACAAAAGGGGTGGGGGAGAGAAGTTGTATTCCTGTATAAAGATATACAGTATTTCTGCCTCCCTTTGACTGATGCCCACATCCACTACTTTGCATCTGATCAAATTGGAGGACAAGGTTCTTTTTTCTTTCATAAATGTATAAATTAAGCAACTTTATATATTCAGTTAGGCCATTCCTCTACTCAAACATCTCCTGCCTCCCAGGCTTTTGTGTGGCTGATATCACTCTGTCTTTTCAGATTTATCTCTTAATATTTGTCTTTATTCACTCTACACTCCAGTCAAACTACACTTCTCTACCTCACCCCATGCCCCAAGTACTTCCTACAGTCTCCCACCTTTGTTCACCTTCATAGGAAGGGCCCTCCCTTCTCTTTACCTGTTGAATTCCACCTCATCGCTTAAAAATCCAATTCTCCTCTATGAAGCTTTCTTTGGCTTCCTGTCACAGTCCTGTTTTTCTATTGTCAAGGCTAATCATTTGTGTTAAACTGTTTATTAAAACTGTGGATAAACAAACATTAGTCAGTGGAAAATGCGGTTAAATTTCATAAGCACAACTAAATCTCATCTCAAAATAGGAGCTCGGACTTAAGTCTTTCTTGTACAGAAACTTGCAAACAAAGCGTGAGGTTTCATTTGGATCCACTTGATTAATCCCCATGGTACTTGGACACCTAGAATCCTAATTCCTTTAAGCTTTGTTACCTCATTTACCAGTGTTCTGTCGTTAACATATACCAGGAGGAAAGAGGGTTATGAAAAACAGAGAGTAGAGGTGGAAACTGTAAGTATATGTCGTGAAACTTGGGGGAAAAAATCCATTTGCTCATTCATCTAAAATAACGCGTCTTTTCTAGCACCTACCAAAGAAGCCTGGCAGAGCCAAGCAGATGGTGAACGTACAAGGAACTACTTGGGGAATATCCGAGTTTGCAATCATCTCCTCCTCCAAAGACATGGAGAGTTGTTTAGAGAGGTTCTGCCGCATGGGCTGGAAGCCGTCCTCATTTTGTTCAACAGTATCATACTGGTAGAGAGTCACTGCGGAGAACTGTTTCCCGGTACCGGGAAGGGATTTTGCTTCAGACTCCCATTGAAAGCTCTTGGCCGCCATCCTGCAGAGAATCCCACCTGGGAGGGGAGAGAGGAGAAATACAAAGATGGATTCCATGGGGCCACTCACGACACTAGCCAAGCCCTGCTCAAAAAGTTTCCAGGTGGCAGCTAATAGTACTGGAGATCGTGTTGGACTTGGACTCTGTATGGTAACCTGGTTACAAACGCTTAGCAGTGTGAACCTGCAGGTTACCACCACCTCTCAGCCTCACCTTCCTCATCTGTCAAATGAGGGTAATCATAGGAACTACCTCCCAGGGTTGTTGCGAAGAAATAATGGTAATGAAAAAAATGAACATGATGATGAATAGCTTTTATATAGCCATATGTAAAGCCATTGTCTTTTCCTTACAACAACCCTGAGAAGCAGGTGCTATTATGAGACAGCGCTATATAAATACTACTTATAACTATTATTACCCAAATAGGCTTCCTCCTTTACGCCAATGTATCATCACTGGATTCTCTCCATTTGTTAACAATTCTGTTCATTCAGCGTTACTTCATTGGGAGGCTCCAAAGAAAAGTATGGGAGAGAAGAGGAATTAGACTGACTACCAAACTGAAGGTCTGCAGAGCCATCGTTGTATGCCTGTGAAATCTGGACAGCCTATCAGTGACATGTGAGGAAAATGAATTGCTTTCATTTGAATTGTCTTGGGAAGATTCTGAAGATCACCTGGCAGGATAAGGTACCAGACACTGAGGTCCTTACTTGAACTAAACTGCCAAGCACTCAACCTCTGCTCCAGAGAGTGCAACTCCAATGGACTGGCCACATTGTTCCAATGCAAAACATACACTTGTCAAAAAGACTATTTTATGGAGAACTCACACAGTACAAGAGTTTACATGGTGGTCAAAAGAAGCAATACAGGGACACACTAGGTCTTTCTTAAAAACTTTGGAATTGACTGTGTAACATGGGAGAGTCTATGAGCAAAGCAGAATTGAGAAAACTCAAAGGAAATGCAGGATGCACAAATTTCACATGCACTATTTGTGCCCAACCTGTGCTACAGCATTCCAAGCTCATATTGGTTTGATCAGCCACAGTTGGATACATTGAAGCTTGACTCTAGCATGTTCCAAATGCTAGGGATACAAAGACAAAACTCAAACAGTTCATGCCTTCAAGTAGCTTACATTCTTTTAAGGGGAAATGGCAAATAAATAAGTATGATAAATAATGGAAATGGTAAGTAAATGATAATACTTTTTTTTAAATTTCACCAGATTTGTGAGTTCATGGGCTTAATAAAGGAGCTCTGAGTAAGGAACTTCTATCTAGGCAAATCCATGTGTTGACTGTGACTGGAACCATTAACAAGCAAGTGACTTGTCCAGGGTCACAGAGTAGATATATCAGAGATGGAAAACAAACAAAATATAGAGAGAGTAATTTCTTTTGAGGGGAAGGGCATTAGCAACGGGTAGATGGGAAGGGAGAAATCAGAATAATCTTAATTGAGGAGATAACATTTAAGTTGAGGCTTGAAGAAAGCAAAGGATTTTAGAGGCGGGAGTAAGGAGATACAAAGTGGAATGTTGGGTAAATGGAACATCCAGAAGGCCATTCAGACTAGAATGTTAAGTACAGGAAAGGGGAATCTTTATGTGATAACCTGGAAAGCGAGGCTGGAGTGTGATTGAGAGGACCTATGATTGCCAAAATGGGAGTCACACATAAAACTCTTTATTATTTATATTTTATACATTATATTATTTACATTACATATTTTTGTGTTTTATATTAAAGTTATATTATTTATATTTTTTAAATTATGCCACCTACATAAAAAAAAATCTCATCTCCCCAACATGGTTGTAAGTTTCCTCAAAGGCTCAGACCCTCTTTTAGACTTCTCCATAATTTCTCCTTAGGGAGGTGGACCTGCTGATTTGAGATCATAAAATTTAAAGTCAGAAGGAATCTTAGAGATACAGATGAGGAAATGACGCCCAGAGAGATTAAGTGACTAGTGACCAGAGGAAAAAAATGGGAAAATTAACTTTACAGCCCCACTAAGATCTAGGCTTCCTTGAGATAAAGTTCTTGTGGTCCATTAATATCTGATGTCACTTGGAGGATCACATGGAAAGGGAAGACAAACAAAGAACTACACATGGAAAAGGGAGATGTTTATTCTTTCAGGTTATCTTTTTAAAACACGAAATCAGAGAGAGATTTGGAAGAAATTCAGGTCTAGGATGATTTCCAGGAAGACTTCGATCAAGTCATTTCATAATGTGCTAACAACTCATATTTTTATAATGCTTTAAGTCTTACAAAAGGGCTTTCCTCCCCAAAGTCCTATGATATAGGAGTTGAAATTTATTATCATTTACAATTAAAATATGAAGGTCCAGAAAGTCAGAGGGGCTTCTTACCCCGGGTCACACTGCGAGTAGGCATTAGAGATATGATCTGAAACCTAGCCTTCTGAATCCAAGTAATAAGAGGTTAGACTTAGATCTGGAAAGGTCCAGTAGTCCAACACCCTCATTTTACAGAGGAGAAAACGGAAGCCCTGAGAGATTTGGGGATGTGGCCAAGGCGGACCTAGAGCTCTCCAGGACTCCAGTCCACTAAATCCAGCTGCCTCTCACCATGTCCTCTCTGGGACTTCCACTTCCGAAGTATATATCTTGCTCCCCCTTCAAAAGTGAGCTCCTTGAGGGAAGAGAACCAGGTACTTGTTTGTTTCCGTCCTCAGTGGGGCAAGAACTGTCATCCTTCATTCTTCATCCTCCATCCTTCGTCCCACGCACGCGCTCTCCCGGGGCTCCCGCCCCCTGGCCAAACTCTTCATCTCGCCCCGGTGCCACCCCAAAGACTTACCTGAGGAGGGGACGCCCACCGCCGCCCTGTAGCGCTCTCCCCTTCCCCGCCCGCCCATCCGCCCTGTCCCGCCCCTCAAGCCCAGAAGCTCGCGCTTCTCTCTCGCATCTCTCTTCCCACAAAGGTGACCCAGGGACCCCTGTGGCGTCAGTACCTGTGTGTGCCTGAGCCAAAGAACGCCCCCAGGGCGAGTCGCGCAGGAATCTGAACGAAGCTGCTCTGTGTTATGTGGTTGCTAGGCGAGAGAGGACTTGGTGTCTGTCCGTCCGCGGGCTTGGAGACTGGAGGGCGGGGCTGGAGCAGGGCTTTCATTTTAAGGAAGACAAATTAGGTTCAGAAGAAGGTGACCAAACTTGCCAAAGAAAAGTCCACCTGTCCCTAAGCTCTTCCCTCCATAAAATCATTAGCATTGGAGTTGGAAAAGGACTTTTAAAGAACCAGAGCACCAAGGGTTAGGGTTCAAATTCTGCCTCCTGACCTCTTAACTCCCTGACAGAGTTGGGCAATCACTTAACCTCCCTGGACCTCAGTTTCGTCATTTTTTTTAAATGAAGGAGTCGGATGTGATGACTTCTAAATCTGTAACTCCCATAATCAGCTAGTCTTAGACATTTTACAGATGAGGAAACTGAAGCCTGGGGACAGAGGAATGACTTGGCTAAGGTCTCACAGATAGAAACAGAGCTGGGATTCAGCCCCAGGTGCTGTAACTAGAAATTTAGAACTGCGGATCAAATATCCTTGTTCTCCCTAGATCGGGGTGAGGGGTGGGGGGAGAAAAGAGATCCCTTTCCTCATTTCAAAATGTGTTGTTTTAAGTCTTTCAGACACCACCCACTTTAGTAACTCCATTTGGGGTTTACTTAGCAAATATACTGGAGTGGCTTGACATTTCCTTCTCCAGCTTATTTTACAGATGAAGAAACCGAGGCAAACAAGATTAAGTGACTTGCCCAAGGGCACCAATCTGAATCATTCTTTTTTTTAAAAAAAAAAAAAAAAAAGCTTTTATTTAATAATGCTTTCAATGTGCAAGGTCCTGTGGTAGGTACAGGAGAAATAGATGAATTTAAACGCAAACCCTGCCCTTTAAAAACAGTTACAATGTAATAGCAGGAATAAGACATTTACCTAGACAAATTTAATATAACTTAGAATGAAATATCTAATAAAAACTCCCATTTATACAGCTCTTTAAGGGTTACATAATGTTTTTCTCTCCGTGATACTGTAAGATAGTTATTGTAGAAGCAATTTCTGTTGTAAAGAAATCTATGATCCTATGCAGCTTCAATGAGCAAACTGCCTGGTTATTTGAAATTCCTTCCTCTACCCTGGTCTTGTCCATAAAACGAAAATAATTATTAATACTGATAAAAATGACTGCCATTTGCGTGTGTGTTCGTGCTTCGTTGCTGAAGAAGACCACGCCATCAGAGAAATGATGACATGACTTGCACTTGACTTTGGTTTGTTTTTTTTTTTTGAGTGAGGGAGGGCTGTGCGGGTCACCAGCCTCACTTCTCCTCCAGAGCCATCTGAATCCAGTGACCAGATACTCATCAGGATGACTGGAGATGACCCAGGATGAGGCAGTTGGGGTTAAGTGACTTGCCCAAGGTCATGCAACTAAGGAGTGTCAAGTGTCTGAGGTGAGATTTGAACTCATATCCTCCTGACTCCTGTACCGGTGCTTTATCCACTGCACCACCTACCTGCCCCTATGACTACCATTTATATAGTTTGCAAAGGGCTTTAAAAATATCTCAGTTTATCCTCACAACAACCTTGGGAGATAAGTCCTATTATTCCCATTTAACAGATGAGGAAACAGGGCAGGCAGAAGTTAAGTGAGTTACTCAGGGCCTCGCCACTGGGAAACCCCAGAGAAAGAATTTAAACTTGGATCTTGTTCCCTCCAACTCCAGTATTCCATTGTGTGACCTGTTTGATTGGTTGTAATTCTGGAACTTCTTGGTGAAAGAGCCAGAATTTTTTTGTTTTTAGTGCCAGGCTGTAAAAATTCTAAAGGCTGAACTGACCTCCTCCCCAACTAGCTGCCTTCCCAAGTCACTGCACTGCTAGTGCCTAGTGGGTTAGGGATCTGAGGAAGTAAGGTATGAGGGTTCAGATCAACTTGGTCTCTTGCTACCTCCAAACATTTAAATGAAAGAAAAAAAGATTGAAAAATCAAAGATCACCTGAGATAATAAATATTTAAACACACTAAGAAAACAGGGAGTGGGAAGTTTGGCAGATTAAGCAAAAAATGAAAGTTATAATAGTTTCCCTCTGTCTCCCACCTCTCTCTGTCCTCCCTTCCCCTTGAAGAAAAAGACAAATAAACTAAGTTATGGCATAAAAACAAGATGTGCCCAATAGCAAAGATAAAAGTTGAAACAATACTGAGCTCCTGCCATTAACATGTGTTCCACTAGTCAAACACAATCAGAAGCATTAAAGCTAGTCTCTTGTACCCAGAGAAGAAATACCTCTTTGGATTTCTAGGGTGCTTTCCTGTTTACAAAGTATTTCCCTCCCAACAAACCTGAAAGGCAGAGTCAGATAAGCAACCATCCATTCAGGTGGGTTTTCTTGAGCACTGACTATGGGTAAAGCAATGGAGGCTTTCTCCCCCACTCCCTTCATCACAGGAGATCCCTAGTGAAGGAAATCCTCTACCTTTGCAGTTGGGCAGTAGCTTTTCAAGTTTTACTGTTAAAGTTGCCGTGGGGCATCTGAGATGTTAAGTGGCTATGTTTATCAGAAGCAGTCCTGAGGTCCAGGTCTCCCAGGCTGGTTCTTGGGACCACGAAAGCACCTCTCATGGAAATTAGTAGGGGAGGGGAGGGAATAAAGATAAAGAAAAATGGAGCTGCTGGCCTTAAAAAGCTAATAATCAAGTTACTTTTAATGATAGCATAAGTGCTGTTTCCTGGCCTTGGGGAGAGGTCTAGTTAAAGACAAAAAAAACTCAAACGTCAAAAGGCTTTTCCAGCTGGCTGATTCCTGTTGACTGGGGTGCACATACACACACACATACACACACGCACACACACATGCACACACACTCACTGAGCTAAAATAGCTTGGGGGCCCTGAAGTAAACAGTGAATAGATAACTCTTACCCTCATCACCATTTGGAAGAACTGTCATAGTACCAAAAGACCAGCAGGTGCCCAGAGGCTCTGCTCGGCAGAGAATGATGGAAAGAAGTATGAGAGCAGCATATTGGAGTGACCAGATCAGCAGAGGACTTCAACAAGTAGAGCAAGCTGCTAACCCTGTGATATTCCCAGAGGACATCAGGGTCTTGGGGGAAGTTAATGAAAGCTTCAAGGTAGGACTTACCACAGCATATAGAATTTTCTGATCTTTGGGTCATTGACCTAGTGTTGAAAAGAACCTCACAGGTCACTTAGCCCAATCCCAACTATTTTGCAGATAGGAAAAGGAGAGGCAACTAAGGCCCAGATGGGGCAAATGACTTTTCCAGTGTCACGGAGTCAGTAAGTAGCAGTTGGGATTCAGATTATATAACTCCAAATTGATCATTCCTTTCACTGTATCATACCTGTCTATGACTATTTTGCTACATATGGGACCTTTCTTTATTGACCACCTTAGGGTGTAAACTCAGTACTGAGATGACTAGATCAAAAGATAGGATTGTTATCTGGTCATGTCTGACTCTTCATGACCCCATTTGGGATTTTTCTGACAAAGATAATGGAGTAGTTTGTCATTGACTTCTCCACTCATTTTACAGATGAGGAAACTGAGGTAAACAGAATTAAGTGACTTGCCCAGGTTCATGCAGCTAGTAAGTGTCCGAGGCTAGATATGAACTCAGAAAGATGAACTCCAGGCTTAGTGCTGTTTTGTGGACAGAGAGCTGGCCTTGGAGTTAAGACTTTGATTGAAGTTGAGCCACTGACCTCTGATAATGGTCTTCAATCCTAGGCAGGTCACTTAATTTCTCAGTGTCCCAAGAACCTCTCTAAAACCACAAACTGCAGAGTAGATGTTGGTTTGCAGTGGTAAAGGGAAGGGTGGGAGAGACAGAGGAGAGAGAGAGAGAGAGAGAGAGAGAGAGAGAGAGAGAGAGAGAGAGAGAGAGAAGATCCCTCACCAGGAACTACAAACATCAATGAAATCTCAGGTATGAATCTCTTTAATCAATCAATCATCTTTGCCAGTTTGACTAGTAAGAAATGTTTTAATTTGCATTATTTTCATCAATAGTCTGCAGCATTTTCAATTAGTAGTAGAAAATTTGCATTTGCCATTTTGAAAGCTGTTCATTACCTTTGACCACTTTAGTCTTTTGGAGAGCGGTGTCTTATAGATTTGCATCAATTCTCTATGTATTTTGGATGTCAGATTTTTATCAGAGGTAGTTGATGAAAAGGTTGTTTCCCCTAATTCATCACTACTTGTCTTCTCAATGTATTGATTTTGTGTGCATGTGCAAAAGGTTTTCATTTTTGTGTAATTTAAATGGCCTGTCCTGTCTTTCATAACCATCTCTTTCCTTTCCTAATCATGAATTCTTCCTCTAACCAAAACTATGAAAGACACTGTCTTCCATTCTCCTATAATTTTCTTATGACATGAATTTTATATTTAGATCATTTATCCATTTGGAATTTATTATGATAAACAGTGTTAAACTAAACCTGTTTTACATTATTTAAAATCTCAGCACCAAATGTCAAGCAACTCAAACTTAAGGAGAGAAATAAAAGAAAATGGAATATTCACACTGCAATGAGCATTCTTTACTTTCATGGGTGCAGATGTTAGTAAATTGTGTTGACATCTTTTTGACCCACTCATTTTCCTCCCATCTTATTCAGTGAAAAGTCACAGATTGATCATGCCTCTTCTATCCCATTCTTTCTAAACAGAATAGCAGATGGGTGAAGAACGTTTCAACAAAGACCCAACACTTTTAATGCCTCTGATTTGAGAGGGCATGACTGTCAACTCAAAATTGTAGATTTCAAAGGTTGTTTATGCCAACATATTTATAAAAGATCTATCACAGTCTTTAAATCAATTACTTACATCCAGTTGGAGATTTTGTTTTTTCTTATTTAAAATACCTAAACCAAACAGTAAAATTATAATAACATCTTCTCAGAGACTCTATATTTTTTTACTTTAAGTTCTTCTCTCTTAGATAGTTAGAAGCTAATGTTTTTTAGAGTACATGCACAAAAGTCAAATAGGAATTAGCCTTTCAGCTGATGTATTACATCCTCAATTATCCATTGTGGAGATGTTTTTTACCCCCAAGACCAGGTTTTCCCCCCACCTTCTGTTTTGATTTTGTATTGGATCTGTGATTTTGCTGGTTTAGGGATTTCTCTGTTTAAGAAACTCCTACAAATGTAGATTAGAAACTACTCCACCATTTATAATCATGTAGAGTTGCTACAAATGACTTGCATGAGGTGACATAGTTAATATTTATCATAGGTTAAACTTGACCCCAGATCTCCTTTAATGAATCCTCTCATCTCTGCACCTGCTTGGGGCCCTTTTACCATCCTGATGGGTAAGTGTATGATATGACCCCCTAGTCCTAGCTGGCTCTAACCATTGCTCCTCCAACCATTTTCTTCCCATATGCCTACCTGCTGTTGAATTCTCCTGGCCACGAGATGTTGCCTTGTGACCTATGGATGTTTCCACTTTATAGCTGTGGAACAGTAATCAATAATTAGGCATACCAATCACACTTCCCATACTTTCACTCTATCCCTGTGACTTCCCCTGACCACTCCCTGAGTTGTCTCTCCCAATTGAAATATGAGCTCCTTGAGGACAGGAGCCATCTCCCATATATATATATACATATATATATATGTATATATGTATGTATATGTGTGTATATGTGTATATATGTGTATATATATATGTATATGGTGTCAACCCCATGATACATAGTTTAAACTCTTATTATATGCTTTTACATTCATGAATTCATTTTTCATCCTTATATCCAGTTTTCTATCTACTATACCATGGTGCCTATTATAGCCTAGTTGTAATTAATTTAAAATTAACTTATTGTTCCCTAGCAATACACCTGGATAGAGAGATTGGTTTTCCTTTTACTTATTTTTAGCTAAATACATGTGATCAATTAAATGAAGTTATGATTCCTAGAGTGAAAGCCCAACATGGCAGATGCTGACCTTAGAATCAGGAAAGACTTGAGTTCGAGTCTCTGACACCAACACAAGAGCTCTATGTGACCATGGGAAAACTGCCTACCCTCTAAGATTTTATTTATAAATACATATGTACACATATATTATAGATAAATTGTCTATCTATATTAGTGGAGGGAATTTCCAAACTATTAAAATCTCAGACCAACAGCACAAAAGTCTCCTACTAAACTGAAAAGACTTTGAGTTAGGACCCAACAACAGATTATATGTTTTCCTTCTCAAGACTTTTGTAGCTAAGTTAAAAGACTAATTATCAGGTTGACTATAGGTGAAGAATTTTTTTATCACTAGCAACTTCCCTAAAGCACAGAGGAATGGTTATATCTACCTGTAGAAGAAAGACATTAAACAAAATCATGAATCTTTGATGGGAGTGAAATAAGTGTGATTCTCATTATGTGACTCGTTCTAACCCTTAGTTCTCTCACCTGTAAAATGGGAGTTGGACTACATGGAGTCCAAGATTCTTTCCAGCTCTAAATCTACGATCATTAATTTTATGTAGCTTTACATTGTTAATATGTTGAACATACAAGGAGAAAAGATAAAAAGCACAACAGTTAATTATGCCATAAAATTGCTAATCATGCCATAAGCAACTAGGTGGTATAATGGATAAAACTAAGAACTTGTAGTTGGGATCTGAGTTTAAATCTTGCCTCTTAGCTATGTGACCTGGGGCAAGTCACTTAATCAATCAACCAATGAATATTTATTAAGCTTTGGCTGTGTGCCCACTATGTGCTGGTTATTGTGCTACACCCTGAGATACAGAAGAAGCAAAAGACAACCCCTACCCTCAAGAAGCTTATAATCTAGTGGGGGAGAAAATATGCAAACAAATTTATACAAAGCAAGTTATATACAGGATAAACAGAAAATGATAAAGGGAAGATATTAGAATTAAGAGCAGTTAGGGAGATTTTAGATGGGACTTAAAGGAAACCAGGGGTCAGTAGGTGGAATTGAGGAGAGAGAGCATTCCAGGCATGACAGATGGCCAGAAAAAATGCCCAGAGCTGAGAGATGGATGGTCATGTTTGGGGAACAGTCTGGAGATCAATGCTCCTAGACTGAAGACTATGGGTTGGGAAGTAAGGTGTAAGAAGAGTGGAAAGGTAGAAGGGCTAGGTTATAAAGGGTTTTGAATTCCAGAGAATTTTGCATTTGCACCTGGAGATAATAGGAAACCATTGAGATTTACTGAGTATTGGGATGACATATTTGGACCTTTGTTTTAGGAAAATTACTTTAGTGACTGAATGGAGAAAGGAGTGAGATGGAGAAAACGTGAGGCAGCAGACCCACTCATGGTTATGGCAATAATCCAGGTATGGGTGGATGAGTACCTGTACCAGGCTGGGGGCAGTGTCAGAAGAAAGAAGGGGGCATTTTCAAGACATGGTGCAAGACCAAAATTAACATGCCTTGGCAAGAGATTGGGGGGATGGTCCAGAGAGACAGTGAGGAATCTAGGATGATTCCCAGGTTGTGAGACTGAGGGACTGAGGATGGTGTAGCCCTTCATCGGAATAGGGAAGGTAGGAGGGAAGGTTTGGGGAGAAGATAATGAGTTTTTTTGGACATGTTTAGTTTAAGATGTCTGCTGAACATCCAGTTGAGATGTCTGAAAGGCAGTTGGAGATGTGAGATTTAGAAGTCATCAGAGAGTCAGTAGATTTTGAACCATCAGCATAGAAATGGTCATTAAATTCATGGGAGCTGATACAATCTCTACCTCAATTGTTCTTTGGTCATTTCAGTCATGTCTGACTTTTCTGACCCCATTTGGGGTTTTCTTGGCAGAGATACTGGAGTGGTTTGCCATTTCTTTCCCCAGCTCATTTTACAGATGAGGAAACTGAGGCAAAAAAGGGTTGAGTGACTTGCCCAGGGTCACACAGTTAGGAAGTGTCTGAGGCCAGATTTGAACCCACGACAATGAATCTTCCAGATTCCAAGCCCAGGGCTCTATCCACTGTCCCTAGCTGCCCCCTTCTCCCCTTCCCTCTGCCCCAAAGTGTCAGGCATCAATCCTCTGTAGGGAATCATATCATTCATTTAGCACTTAATCCAAACCCAACCTTATGGCATCTCTCCTACTCGAATCCTAGAGGATCAGAAACAGGTTTACTTCTGATGTTTAACTTTTTATACTTTATCTCTCCAACTAAGCAGTTTATCTTATGTTTATATAGTGCTCTACAACTGGCTGAGTCTTTTCAATCATATTATAAATTCCTGGAGGGCGGAGGTCACCTGTATTGTCCTTTTATAGCACTCCTGCTCCTACCCCCACCCTCAGAAGTGACAAGAGCTTTCTGGGCACATTGGGGTTGACCCTTCATAGCTTGGAGAATGTTCTTTCTGTAAAACTAAGGGGCCTCCTCTAATCACCGAACCAGAAAATGCAAGTTGGAAAGGAACTTAGGGCTCAGCCATCTTCCCAGGGAGGCCTTCTTTTCACTTCTTTCTGCAAGCCTCTTGCCCAGTTCATATAGGCATACATTTTGAAAAGAGAGGAAAAAAGATTAAAAATGACAAAATTCTAAACAAATGATCAAATGAAGATTGTATAATATGTATCTTCTTTCGACAACCAGAAAATTTTCTGACATTAAAAAGAAAGATCTCTTTAAAAAAAACAACAGTAAAACTTTACCAAAAGAAAGAAAGAAATTCTTCCATTTCTTTACCAGGACCCTCTAACACACACATACACCCATCCCCCAATCAAATACAAAAGAAAGTAGCAGAACCATTGAATTTGTTACTTTGAACCTTAGACAAAAACCTTGTGGACTCAACTGAAATTTCTTTCCAAGACTCCTGGTAACACTGTCAAAAACAGAAAGATCTGGAAGGATTCTATTCTAAACCCTGCCTTCAGTGCCAGTGTGTTGCTAGCTAAAAATTAGAACTGTCAACTTGCTTCCCTTAGGGGGGAAAAGAGGTTAAAAGATTACATTTTAAATATTAATGGGTCTCTGAAAGTTGCTTTTTGGAATTTGTTCACTGAGTTCCCCCAAGCAGACCTGAAACACAATAAATCCCCAGCTATTGTATCCCAATTATATTCCAATATTCCCAGATATTGTATGACCTATACCTAACATGAATGATTTTTATGTTGCATTTTTAGTGAGATCAGTTTATCAATTTCAATTTTCTAGCTGTCTTATTCATTAAACCAAATAAACTTCATTATTCATAGCTGAACATTAAAAACAGAGCTATAACAACGAATTCTGTGCAAAGAGAAAGAGGAAGGAAGGGAAGGGGGAGGGGGCAGAATACAAGGGGGATATCTCATCTGGAGTGCATAAAATATATGGAGAGAACTATGCTTTGAGATACCTTTAGATTTCTAAAGCTACTGCTGGAGTGGAGGAAGTATTGGGGACCTGGAATATATACTTACATATGACTCTCCAAAGTACCCCTGTAAAACAGGCTGGGCCAGAATTATTCCTATTTGTGGGATGAGATCTGGTGGTTCCTGTGGTTTCTCTTATGAGGATGGATAACTCTCTCTAACTAGAAACTGAGGTCAGGGGCCTTAAGAGGTTAAGGAATCTTGCTCTGGCCACTGAGCTTGTATAAAGCAGATCCTGAACTCAGGTTTTTCTAAGCTTTCTCCTCTAATATTACTTACCCTCTATTCTACTCTGTATGTATTTCATATGTACCTATTTCTTTACATTATGTCTCTTCCATTGGAACGCAAGGTCCTTGAGATTAGGGATTATTTTTTACTTTCTTTATAAGCCTTTATACCCTTCTCTCTGTGTGTCTCTGTCTCTGTCTCTGTCTCTCTGTCTCTCTCCCCCCTCTGTCTCTGTGAGTGTGTCTCTCTCTCCTCTGTCTTCTCTCACCACTCTCTATGTCTCTCTCTTCCTCTCCTCTCCATCATTCTCTCTGTCTCCCTCCTCTCTCTCCCTTTCCTCTCTGTTTCTCTCTCTTTTCCTCTCTTTCTGTCTCTCTCTCTCTCTCTCCTCCTTCCTCTGTCTCTCTCTATCTCCTCCTTCCTCCTCTCCCTGTCTCCTCTCTGTCTCATTCCCTCTTTCCCTCTTCTCCTCTCTTCCTTTCTTTTCTCCTCTTCTTTTCTCTCTCCTCTCTCTCTTCTCCCCCTCCCCATCTCTCTTTGTCTTTCTCTCTTTTTTCTTCTCTCTTTCTTTTTCCTGTCTCTTTCCTCTTTCTCTGTCTCCCTCTTTCCTCTTTCTGTCTCTGTCTTACACACACACACACACACACACACACACACACACACACACACACACACGCACACAGCTTAATAAGAAAATGTTATTTAAGAATTCTGTTCAACATAATGACACAAGCACACCACAATCTGCCTCCTCACAGAGGGAATGAACTCAAGATGCAGAAAGAGATTTTTGCATATGACCAGTTTGAGAATTTGTTTTGCCTGACTACATATTTTGGTTACACAGGATTTCCTCCCTCCTTAAATTGCTAACTTGACACCAAGAGTGGCCCTCTCACCACCACACCACACTCCCTCTTTCCCTGCCCCCCCCACCCCATTTTAGACATATGGAAACAACAGTTCAGAGATGGCAAGCAGTTTGCTTGAATACTCATCTGCCTCTCACCACAACCTGGGTCCTGGAGTTTGCATCCTATCACAGTGTCTGGTACAGGTGCGTTGGGAGATTTTTATATGCATCCTACAGATTAAAAAGATCCTCAGAATCATTTGACCGAGATCAGACTGACTAGCTTGGAAATGTTCATGATAACCTTAAATTGCTATCCCAAATCACATAGTTTCTTTAGAAAAGTTTACCTACTTCTTTGTACTCTCTCTACAATTCATTTCTGTGGGTGTATCTATCTGGCTAAAATGAAAATTGTTTTTGCCCAAAAGGAAATGGCAGTATCCTCTCATCCATTCTTAGTACTTCGCTAGCCAACACTTTTACTTTCCCTTTTCTGGAGGGCGGCTGAGGAGGAGAGGAGAGAAAATACAGCTTCCTCCTCTCCTCTCCGAAAGGCGAAATTTTATCATCACCAACAGAAAATGTACTGTGCATTCGAATTAACCTTAATTAAGCTTTATGGTAACAATAGAGAAACACTGTGATGAAGGCAAAAGAGGCGTTGTAGGAATGCAGATGCAAATGTATTTGGAATCAGAAGTCCTGAGTTTGATTTTGCCTCTTCTCCTTACTACCTTGTGACCCTGGGCAAATCACTTTAATTCTCTGGGCCTCAGTTTTCTCTTCTGTTAAGACCGAGGAGGTTAAGCTAGAGGACTTCCCGGGTCCTTCCCAACTCTAAATCTAAGCGGCAATCACAATAGCTCAGTTATGCGGGACTTCAGAGTTTACAGAGCAACAGCTATGTGGGATAGGTGTAGACCGTTTCAAACAAGTGAATGACCTGTTCACAGGTCTCCAAACGCCAGAGCAGGGATTGGAAATCGAATTCCATTCCGTCGACGCTGCCCCTACCGAGGGGAGATCCAATTGTCTAAGACTCAGAAGTTCTCAATGAATTCTCTTATAGAGGGTCACTAGCAAACCGCAGCTTGAACAGAAAGCACTGGAGGAGTTCTCCCGGGAAGTCTTCCTGCCCGCGGAAATGCTCACATTTGAGGGCAGGTTAAAAGGCGTACATCAATTAAAAGGGCAAAACTTTTACTCTCCAGGATCAGAGCCCATCCCCACCTGTTCAGTGCTCCGAGCCTGGTCCCAAGGGACCCACCCGAGCTGCGAGGGCGCAGAAGTTACGGGGAAAGGGGCCACGGGGCGAGCATAGGACGCCCCACTGGAGGGCGGCCGGCCGCCTGAGACCGCTAGGACTCCAGGATCGGACAGCGGGGCTGGTGGCTCAGAGGGCCGCAGGGACCAGGAGAGGAGGGCGGCGGGAGGGGAGTGGGCGGGCAGCCCCTCCCTGGGATGACGTTCCTCCAGCCCTGGGGCTCCGCAGCCGGTCGGCCTCTTCGTCCCTCCCCGCCGAAGCCCAAAGGACGGCGGAGCCTCCCGGAGTTTCCTGTCCCTCGAGTTCTCTCCAGTCCACGGCCGGCCGAACTGCAGCCTGCGGAACTGCGGGGCAGGCTCCCTCCCCACTTAGAGCCATGCCGGGCAGCAGAAGGGAGCCGGGTCAGAGTCCTGGGTAGCGGGAGAAGTCGGGGAGAGGGGAGGGACGGAAGGCTCCAGGCGGCCGGAGGAGCGATGGAGCCGGGGCCGGTGGACGCCTGGGACCCGTACCGCCGCCCGGCGCGCCGGACGCAGTGGCTGGTGAGCGCCCTGGCCCATCACTACAGTCTAGACCGAGGCGTGGAAAATGAGATCGTGGTGCTGGCCACCGGGCTGGACCAGTACCTGCAGGAGGTCTTCCACCACCTGGACTGCAAAGGAGACGGCCGCCTGCCGGGGGAGGACTTCCGCGTGCTGTGCAGGGTGCTGGGGCTGCGGCCTGGGGCCGGTCTAGGCACAGAGGGGGGATGCAGCGAGGACGAGGAGGATGAAGAGGAGCGCGCCGTGCTGTGGGCCGACCTGGCCCCGGAGCTCACCTTCCGCCAATTCCACGCGCGCCTCTGCGGCTACTTCAGCACCCGAGCAGGGGCACGCGAGGGGCCCGAGGGGAGTCGGCTGCCCGTGGGCCCCGAGAGCGAGCACATCGAGACCCAGATCCGGCTGCGCAGCCCCCTGCGCCGGCGCCGGGAGCGGTCCGGGCCGTCTGCCGTCCCGGCTGCGGCCGGGCGCGCAAGGAGCTCCCCTTCCAGCGCCGCAGTCGCCGGCACGGGCTCTTCTGGCTGTTCGCGGGAGTGCTACGAGGAGGTGGTGGCCCTGGAGCAGGCGGAGGACCGGGTTGCCAAGCTGGAGGAGGAGAACGCCAGCCTCCGGGAGCTGGTGGAAGACATGAGAGCCGCGCTCCAGAGCAGCGACGCACGCTGTCTGGCACTGCAGGTGAGCGGCCTCAGCCCGAGGGGCGCAGGGAGAGGGCAAGCTGGCACAGGGCGCCTCGGTCCTGACACGCTGCCCAGGGTTACACTGCCCCCCAGGGCTCTGACATTGTCTCTCGGGCATCAGAATCCTGGGGGGTAGGGGAAACAAATCATCGGATTTAGGGGCTGGCAGAACCCCGAGCCTAAACCCAACCCTGACACTACTGAGCGGACTGGCCCAAGGTAAACCCCTTAACTGCTCTGGACGTCTGTTTCCTTGTCTGGAAAATGGGTTTAATAATAGCTACCACTGCCAATCTCATAGAGTTTGTGAGTACCAGGGCATAGGAAAGTGCTTTGGAAGCTCAATGTACAGTCATCTGAAGGCGTCGTTATTATCAGCTAAGGAAAT
>CM053772.1:55403294-55451730 GCA_028658325.1 Potorous gilbertii
CTCCTACTGGGCTGCATACTGCACATGGGTAGTGTGAGCAGGAACTCTGTACACCTGCAGATTGGCCATCAGACGCATTTGTGTGATCAGAGAGCCAAACAGTAAGAATTCACAAGATAGGGCCTCTGCCAGCTCTGAGGGCAGTGCCTGGCACGAGGTAGAGTACTCTGTTGAGTTAAGAGAAAATTTTGATGAGATGGGAGTTTAAGTTCAGGTACAAAATAATTAAATGATGTCAATGTGACCCAACTATTCATCCCTATCATGTAATTCGAATGGTGTTTCAGCCAAAGAACTGCTATGGTCCTATACCCAGAATTAGGCCAGGAACTGCTCCTTCTGAGGATTGCATCGTGCTAAGAGGTCAGTGTTCCTAACAATGCTGAAATCCATGGAGCCAGTATTTAATACAAAGCCAGAACTGCAGCCCAGACTCACCACAGCTCTCCTTAAAACCTTTGTGATCAAAGCAGGCTAAAAACAAGTTGTTTGTTGCATTGATCTGTGACTTCTCTTGTAGAATGTCAAGAGCAACCCTTAGAAATCATCTAAACAAAATTTGTGGTTTTACAGATGAGGAAGTTGAGGCCTAAAAAGAATAATATAATTAGCATTTGTTTAGTGCTTTAAAATTTGCGGGGCTTTTTAAAAGTGCTCTCACCGGAGCCCAGAGTTAGCTCTGTGTCGGATACTTGACATATTATTTATTACTGTCTCCATTTTACACTCCATTTTAAAAACTGAGTCTCCGATAAGTTAAGTGACATGTATAGTCTGGTCAGATAGCTCGCTGTGTCAGAGTGAGAGTGAACCCCAGGTCTTAATCCATTCAGTGGGAAATATCAGATTGACTCCAGTGGGCCGTGAATGACCTGAAGCATATTTGGAAGTATTCACCCTAGTTCTGGGGTTTAACAGGCTGGTTTTTAAAACACAGTTGAAATGGATCAGGGTTTTTCTTAAACTTATTCACACTTCTGAGTTGGGAGATGATATACTATAATAAATAAGCCACCTAACTATAAAACAACATCATTTTTTAGATCCAACTGGGAAATATTTCTTAAAAATACATAGGGTTGGATGTATTGTTGTTTTTTCAGCTGAGTGCCAGAAATTTAACTGAAGTCTCCAAGAAAGTACTTGTGGTTTTTAATGTCTTTTGTGTGTTGGCTTGAAATCTGATCTAAGACAAACACCCCACTGTGTCCCCTTCCTGCTAGTAATTTAGATGATACTGCATTTATCCAGAGGCTCTACGTTAAAATTCTTCTTTCTCTTCTTCCTAATTCAAAAGCTGAGGCTGGGGTGCCAAGCAATTGGAACTACATATACTACAACCTATATCTTTATCTCCCATGGCATTTGAGGAATAACTGGATGAACTTGAGTTCCCTAGCCTTTCATAAAGCCATTTAGTGATAGAAGTGATAGATACATTTTGCTTTGACACAACAGACACTTCCCATGAAACACCCAAACAAACCCCTTTGCAAAGTGTATTTACACACAGACAAAAACAGTTTGTTAATTGCTTACGGGAAAAAGGGACATATTTTGACAACAATACTAACAGACTGTTATTTCATCAGTTTTGTTTTCTCTCAGTGCTGACTTCATTTATGCTGTTTCGACAGACTTTTTGTCTCTACTATACAGAAGGAAGATTTTAGGTGAAAATAACAGGAGATTATTTATAGAGGATATCATAAGATGTTTTCCTCATAATAAACCTCAAGATAGGTAGTATTAGTAATAATGGCTCCATTTTACAAACGAGGAATGTGAGGTTAAGTGAATTACCCAAGGTTGGAGAACTGAGAAATATGAGTGGATTCCTATGGACACTAATTCTAGCTAAAGGGATCCTTAAAGATCATCTAATACAATACCTTCCATTTAGCAGTCCTTGAACCTTTTGGGGACTTAATGGTCCAAAAAGGTTCAAACTAAGAGTTATTTAATGTCACCTTAAGTAGCAAATAATTATAAAAATATTATGGATTTTATATTAAATTACCCTGGGGGGCTCATAACACATTTTGTGGTTGTTGATGAATGGAGTTTGAGCGACTTCAGAAATATAGTAAGAACCCCTGACCACTTAGAATATTCACTCTTTCATTTTATAGATGAGGAAACGGAAGCCTAGAGAGGCTGGTTGACTTTATCGGAAGTTACTTGGGAGCAGGCAGTAGAGGTATAATTCAAATTTAGCACCAATTCTGGATTTAGAAGGGAAAAGATAAGTAGTTTCAAGTGGTTGATGGGCTATTAAAAGGAGAAGAGAAATAACATGATTGGCCACAAGGGTCACATACGTGTGAATTTGAATCCAGGGCTAGAATTTGAATCTAGGTCCAAAGTGTCTCAGGATGATCAGCCAATCAAAAAGTATTTCTTGATAGGTATTATGTTAAATAGTGTGAGAGATACAACAGATCTGATCCCTGCCCTCAAGGAGTTTGATGTCTGATTTATAGATAGTCATTTTCTTTCTCTAATTAGAGAGTAATTAAGTGCAAAAATGCGTGTCACTTACTGTGAAGTTCTTTTTGAGTTCAGATCTGGGCTGGAGTGATTAGAGAAGACTTCATTCAGGTTGGCAGATGGGAAGAAATTGACCTATGCTTTTAAAGATGAGTAGAATTTCCATAAAAAAGGGACATTTCTGTTCTTACATCTTACTCCTGTACATGTATTCTGCTAGCCAGTGACACACTGTCCTTGAACACAACACTTTCTTGAACCTAAGCGTTTTCACTGGCTGTCCCTCCCATGCTTGGAACCTTCTCCTCATGTCCTCCTCCTCCTCCTCTTCCTGGCTTCTCTGGTCTCCCTCAAGTTTCAGCTAAAGTCCCACCTTCTGCAAGAAACCCATCCCAGTCCCTCTCAGTTTCAGTGCCTTCCCTCTGAGATGACCTCCAGTTTATCCTGTATATGTCTTGTGGATATGTAGTCTCCCACATTAGGTGGAGAGCTTCATGAGAGAAGGGACTGTTGTTTGCCTTTCTGTGTATCTTCAGCCCTTAGCATATTGCCTGGTACACACACGCACACACACACACACACACACACACACATATCAGATAGGGGGAATTGCCCAAGTAAAGACACAGAGACAGGGAATGAGTATGACATTTCTAAACAAAATAATTCTGAATTCTTTTTTACTTTTAATTTTAAATTTAATTTTAATTTTAAAAATAAGCATATATGGCATAGAATTTTTCATATTTATAACAGTCTCCAGCACATGGCCATATCTGGCCCCTGGACCCAGATGGTTCCAGAGGAGAAAGTGAGGCTGGTGACTGCACAGCCCTCCCTCACTTAAATTCAATTCACTTAGTGTCATCTCCCTGATGTCATGGTCCTCTTTGAGAACAAAGGACAAAGCGTAGTAAGTAAGAAAGCAACTTAATAAATCCTTTTTCATTCATTCATTCATTTGTTCATGATACAGAATAGGGAGAGGCATCTCATAATCAGACAGTGGTAGGATATTATCACAAAAAGCCTGGCGATCTTTATTCTAGGATTCAACAATTTAATTCATGCTTGCTAAATGCCTGATGTGCCCATGGCATTGAACTAGGAACTGGAGACAGGAAACCAAAAAGAGCCAGCATGGAACTTATATTCTGCAGTTACATTATATGATAGTGAAAAGAGATTGGAGGGGAAAGAGAGAGCCCTAACACCCAGGGACTCAGAAAGGCATCCAGAGCTGAGTCTTGGAGAGAGTCCATTCCAAGCCTAGAGGGTGGCCCATGTAAAGGAACTGAGATGGGAGGCAGGAGACAAGATGGAATGCTGAGTTCCAGGGAGTACCTAGTAGGGAAGTTTGGCTGAAACATATGGTGCATGTAGTTGAGTAGCATGGAATAAATCTGGAAAGGTAGGCTAGATCCTAGAGGCAGCAATAGTGCACGGATTGCTGGACCTGGAGTCAGGAAGACTCATCTTCCTGATTCAAATCCAGACTCAGACATTTATTAACTCTGTCACCCTAAACAAATCACTGAACTCTTTTTTGCCTCAGTTTCTTCATCTGTAAAATGACCTAGAAAAGAAATGGCAAACTACTTTAGTATCTTTGCCAAGAAAACCCCAAAGGGGATCACAGAGTCAAACAAGGTTAAGACAACTGAACAGAACCTAACTGTGAATTCTTTAAATACCAGGGCAAGGAGTTGGTATTTTATTCTGAAGGCAATAGGGAGCCACTACTGGAAATGTTTTATTAGAGGAGTGACATAATCAGACCTGTGTGGTAGAAAGATTCTTTTGCCTCCTACATGGAGGATAAATTAGAGAAAGGAGACTAACTCAGAAGCCACCATCCCAGAATCAATCTCAAGCTTCCTCTTCTCTCCTTGAGCTCCTGCCATCACCCTCTCTACTTCCTCTCTCAGAAGAGGACTTTGCCTCCTATGTACTACTCACAGTAATCCAAGAAAGAGATGGGGAGGGTCAGAAGTAGGAGAGAAATGATAGATAGATAGATAGATAGATAGAAAAATAGATAGCTAGATCTAGGAGTTGATGAAGAAAGAGAGAGTATAGAAGGAGAAGACAAGGTGATTACGGACAGTCTTGAAGGATACGCACAGCTAAGGATTAAGGCATACATGTGTGTTCATCCTACCTTGCCCAAGAAAACCATGCCATCAGAGTAATAGTGACATGACTTGCACTTGACTTTGTTTTGAGTGAGGGAGGGCTGTGCAGGTCACCAGCCTCACTTCTCCTCCAGAGACATCTGAATCCAGTGACCAGATATTCATCAGGCTGACTGAAGGTGACCCAGGATGAGGCAGTTGGGGTTAAGTGACTTCCCCAAGATCACACAGCTAGTGAGTGTCAAGTGTCTGAGGTCAGATTTGAACTCAGGTCCTCCTGACTCCTGCACTGGTGCTTTATCCACTGGACCACCTAGCTGCCCCCAGGGCATAGATAATTATCTAGCAAAAGAGAGTCAGAAATAGAGAGGGAAGAGGAGAGGAACATCCCAAATAAAGAGAGAAGAGAGTATCCAGGAGGAGAGATTGATCGACAGTATCAAAAACTGTAGAGGTCAGGGAGGATGAGGTCTGAGAAATGGTCCCTAATCTTAAGGATAGGACCAAACATCTTTTGGGACTTTAGGAAAGTGGGGCCACAAACTAGGGTGAGAGATAAAGGTAAGAAAAAAGAAAAAAGAAGGAAAGAAGGAAGGGAGAGAAGGAAGGAAGGATGGCACATAGAACAGTTATTAAGAACTTATGTCCAGGTAGAGTTGGGAGTACAGATCCATGCAAGTAAGATGATCTCTGCCCTCAGAGAGCTTACCTTCTAATGAGGGAAGAAAACACAACAAAGGAGACTTTAAAGGGAAGGGAAGGAAAACACTAGTATGAAGATGACTGGGAAGTGGTATGGAAATCTGGCCCCAGGCCAATGAAGGCAAAAGTTCACGGATCAGAGCCAAAGAAACAGCGGTAGAATGTGAGTTGCATCTCAGGGGAAATGAAGATGATGGTGATGTCCCCTCAGCATATTGAGGAGATGCTAGGAGGTGGCATGAAAGCCTATTTCCAAGAAAGAAGAAAATGAATTTAGTTCTTATGTGGTCTTTTGAGTGTAATGATATATCCCTTTAGAGAATTAAAAGATGCTACCCAGACCCTTAACTAAGCAGGGTGACCAAGGCTTTGTCCCAGGATATCAAAATTCAGAGTGCTGACTATGCTCGCAGCCAAGGTAGAAATAACTGAGTTTAGCCCTTTGTTTGCAGGAATAATTAGTTAAAATAGGAAGTTGTCCAATAGAATACTTTTTCCCCACACTGTCCTATGCCAGATAAGCTCCCTCTCAGACCCACACTCCCCCTCCTCTCCCAGTCTCTACAGTACAGAGGCCTTATAGTGCCCCAGGGTTTCTGTCTCCTCACCATGGAGTTGGATCTCCCCACCCAAAAAGAAATTGCATAAAAAGCTATGTTATAAGGCACGTTGTTGTGCTGTGTGCTCTAACAACAAAATGACTAGTTGTGGCTGTCTTGTTATATCTTCACTTCCCATAAATAAAATGCCTTCAACCAGTGATTCAGTCAGTTCTCCCAGATTCAGTCAAAACAGTCATCCAAGAAATTAGTTTGTGGATTTTTTCTGAATCAAGGAGGCACTTACTTTAGACAGGGCACTTAGCCAACTGACCAGGAACTTAGCCAAGGAAGGAGCACTGGAAGTCAGAAAAGCTAATCTAATGTCCTAGCACCACTAAATATTTGCTCTAGGAACTTGGGTCAGTGACTAATCCATTCTGGACCTCCATTTTCCTCATCTGTAAAATTATAGAATGATTCACTTCCTGGAGGACCTCAGTTCAAATCCCATCTCTGTCACTACCTTTGGGCAAGTCACTTAACCTCATTTGTAAAATGAGATGGTTGGACAAGATGAACCTATATATCTTATAGGGTTGTTGGAAGGATCAAATGGAATAATATATGTAAAGTGACATTGTCAATTGGAAAGTGCTAGATGGATGTCAAATTTTATGAAGTGAGAGGCCGAAAGTGCCACTGGCATGGAGTAGGAGGGTGAGAAGAAACTGTTAAAACTCCAACATGAAACCCAGCTGCTTTTTTGTCTTCCTATCTCACCCCTGGCAGGTGGGACTGTGGAAGAGCCATGCCAGTCACACACAAGATGGCAGCTGCTTTCCTGGATCCAGGATGCTATCGAGCCAGGAGAGCCCCCAGCCCACCAAAGGCCTACAGAGCATGCTAAAGGAAGTGGAGCTGATCCAGAACTCCAGGGATGGTCAGATTGAAGAAGCTATTCAGGTGAATCAGGAACTGGCTAAGGAGCTGCGTCAGTGCCAGGAGGCCCTGGCAGCCTCTGAGGACTGCAACCGCCATCTGAAGAAGGAACAGGCAGAAATGAGGAAGAAAGTGGAGGAGGCCAGGCAGGCAGTGCTGAGCGGCCTGGGGAAGGTGAGGGAACTGGAAGCCCAAGCCACCCAAGTACTGCATCTACAGATGTGCGTCCAGCAGCTGGAATTAGAGCTACAGTATTACAGGTAAAGTCTGGGGATAAACTGACAGGGAAGGCCTGCTGGCAGAATCAATGGCAGGCACTGACTAAGGGCCTGCTTTGTACAAGGCATACTGCTGGGTACAGGAAACACAGAGATAGAGAGGGCTTATAGCACTGGTCTCCAGCCTAATAACTAGGGAAGGTTTCATTTCAGGCAAGTGCCTGCCTCAGAGGCTTGTTGAGAGTATGCATATGAAATGTCCACCCAACCCTGAAACCGTATCAAAA
Organism: Potorous gilbertii; assembly: GCA_028658325.1. Lineage (NCBI taxonomy): Eukaryota > Metazoa > Chordata > Mammalia > Diprotodontia > Potoroidae > Potorous > Potorous gilbertii. The sequence continues at coordinate 55,410,608 of CM053772.1, forward strand.
CCATTGGCTGTTGTTAGGACTATCCTGGGAAGCAACTACTTTGTATATAGTCAGCAAGTCAACCACTGCTAAGTGCTAGGGATAAAAAGAAAGGCAAAGGCATGATCCCTGAACTCAAGGAGTTACGATAGAATCTATCCATCCATCCATCTGATCTATCTATGCATCCATCCATTCCATCCATTTATCTATCTAATCTATCCATCCATCCATCCAATCATCCATCCATCCATCCATCCATCCAACTATCTATCTACCTATCTATATGTTTTCATATATATATATATAGATAGATATATATGTGTGTGTGTGTGTGTGTGTATATACACACACACACATGTGTTTATATATATGAAAGTTTGTAAGTGTGGGTATATATATGTACACACATATTCATACACATATATGTACACATATCTATAAATTTGTTTGTACTATTGCCTCACCTATGTGAATATAAGCTCATTTTGAGAACAAATTGTTTCATTCTTTATCTTGTATCCCTAACATGTAGGCGCATTTTTATCTATGGCACATGTAGGTGCTTAATAAGTATTTGTTGGTTGAAGTAGAGAAGAAAAGACATATGCTCAACAAGCATTTTTTCATCATTGACTATATGCCAAGCATTGTGAAGAATGTTGGGGGTACAAAAAGGAAATCATGACCTCAGTCAGGTAAGGCTTCCTGGATGAAGTTATGCCAGAGCTGGACTGTGAAGGGTTATGTGAGGGATTCAAACAAATGGAGATGGGGGGAACTTCAGGGCAGAGTGAGCAGCAAAGATATAGACTGGGAGAGGACAGTATGAGAATGAGGGATGGGGAATAATCTAGCTGGTAAGAATTTAGAGTATACAAAAAGGCATTATGAGAGAAAAAACTGGAGGAGATTGGAGTCAGACTGACAGACACTGTAATAGAATTTTTAAAATAAATAAAGAAAGAAGTTTAATATTGTGTAATTATGATCAAACTTAGTCCTGAATAGAGAAAAAAATGTACCTCCCTTTCTTCACAGGGGAATTAATGATGTGGAATATTATGTATACTATCAGACTTGGTTAATATGTTCATGAGTTTTCCTAATCAGCCGTCTCCCTCTTTTTCATCTTTTGTTACAAGGGACAACTCTGTGGAGGGTAGGGTGGGGAGTTACATTAGAAATTAAGGTGGTGTAAAAACAAAAGTTATAAAAACTAGAAAGAAAAATATGTAATTTCAGAACTGCAAGAAATATCAAAAACTTGACTATATCAACGTGTAATATATGCCCTGGATATGTTAACATTTAACACGTCTTGAACTATCCCAAGTCATACACCGATGGGTTGGGTTGGTGGCAATTATGTCCCTTCTGGTCTCTAGGGGTACGCTTGAGTGATTGGGAGGGACCTTTTCTAGTGCCACAGCTCATGAGCCCACACCAGTGTGCTTCCCAACACAACTGTCATTTGATAATCACTTTAGCCAGTCAGACTTAAGTTGCTTTTTAAAAGGGGTATTTATTAAAGGATATAGTGAGAATGGTACAGACATCATACACACACACAGAGAGACAAGTATATGACACACTTCCATCAGTACATACAGAATTCAGGAAAAAGTGCTTTTAAGGGCCTAAGTCCTTTTTTCTCCTTTCTATGTAGTGCTCAAGAAATTCCCCTCAGGCATAGTCTAGCTGCTTTGCTGGATCTTCATGGGGCCATCATGAATCTCCTTTTCTGAACTCTATTCTGCTAATGCTCTCTCAGTGGGTGAAGCTAGGATATTGATGAGAAATGCCAGTCCTTCAGACCATTTGAGATCTTCCTTGATCCAAATGGAGGCTGGGGAAGGAGATTTAGGCAGAGGACAAAGTCAAGGCTTCTTACTCCTTGGGTTCTCCTAGAAGTGTTTCTGCCTTCATCTCTGGAATGACTCTGGTTCTCAACTATCCCTGCAGAGTATTTTGTAGACAATTTCTAGAGCATGACCATATTTCCTTAGCACATTCAAACTCATTCCTACTCGACTCACTCCATTTCATTCAAGGACTTTTCCCACTGCGCTTAAAGCCTATAATTGATGGGTTAAGATTTGCGAATTCTTAATATATCAGGCATCTTATCACTTTAAATAGGTGGGATGATTTCACTGATTTACTCAATCAAAACTACCCTTAACAATGTAATGTGATACTACAATTTAACTAAGAATGACAGATATAGGGAAGATAGTTATATAGAAGCAGTTATATGAATTAATTCAAAGGAAAGAAAGCAAAATCAGAAGACCAGGATGCTGACATTATATAAAGCACCAAAAAAAGTTACCTGTGACTTAAGGCAAGTCACTATTGCTCACTAGGCTTCAGTTTCCTTTTCTGTAAAATAAAAAGACAATGCTTATGTTCCTTACATAGTTGTGAATATCAAATGTGATGAAAATAAACATTGACATGTTGCTTTAAGTTTGCAAGTCATCCTATATACATTATTTCTTTTGACCGTCACAGCAACCCTGTGGCCTACAAAATACAGATGTGATTATCTCCCATTTGTTAGATAAGGAACACTGATGGTCAGAGAGATTAGGTGACTTAACCAGGGTCATGTTAGTTGTGGATGTGGGGATTCAAACCTCAGTTCTGCAAACTTCCAGGCTTTTGTATTCCCCATTGCCTTAGGACAGCACGTCGCATTTAGTTTAATTTAATTGAATAAATTTGTTGAATTGACCTGAAGAAGGACCCAGTGTTTGGTGGGCATGTGGGGAGATAAAGAAGCTGGCAGCAGACAGAAGGCTGCCTTACAGTAATTTCTGCCTTGTTCTCCACCAGGGAAAAGTATCTGGGCTGAGGGCATGAACTAGGAAGAGGGATAGGCACTTATAGAGGACCTAGGATGTGCCAGGTACTACACTAGGCACTTTACAAATAGTTATCTCACTTGATCCTCTCTATAACCCTGCAAGTAGATGCCATTATTGTCCCTGTTTTACAGCTGAGAAAACTGAGGGAGAAAAGTTAAGTGATTTGCCTAGGGTCACACAACTAGTAAGTGTTTGAGGTGAATTTGAACTCATGTCTTTCTGCCTCCAAGCCTAGCACTCTATGCACCTAGATGTCTAATTAGTCAGAAGCAGAGAACAGCCCTTTGAGGCTAGAGAATGGGGTCTTCCATAAGGAAGGTCTTCTATAAAGAGGCAGGGACTAAAATATATTCAATAATTTATTTACCAATAGACAACATAATGGAGAGAATGTTGGACTTGGGGCCTTAAGAGACCTGAGTTCAAATTCTACCTCTGACATTTATATGTTGTGTATATACCTCCATAAGTTTCTTTTTCCTTTTCTGTAGAATAGGGATAATACCTATAGTACCTACCTTATAAGACCCTTGTGAGACAGACTCAAATGAAGTAATAGATATATGTTCTTTACACACTTTAAAATCTTATATAAATGTCAATTTGTTGTTCTTGAGTCATTTCAGTTGTGTCAGACTCTTTGTGACCCTATTTGGGGTTTTCTTGGCAGAGATAGTGGAGTAATTTGCCATTTCCTTCTCCAGCTCATTTTACAGATGAGGAAACTGAGGAAAACAGGGTGAAGTGACTTGTCCAGGGTCACACAGCTAATAAATGTCTGAGACTGAAACTGAACTCAGCAAGAGGAGTCTTCCTAACTCCAGACCAGGAATGAGGGGTGATACACAAAAAGTGTAGGACATGGTCCTTTTTCTTCAGTACATTTAAATTTAGTTGGGGAGTTGAACTATACATACTGTCCACACAAAACGAACCTAACTCTCTAACTCCCTCCTTACCTTGGTGAGTTCTACCCAGTGCCTCCATTTTGAAGATGGGCCCGGGGTATCCATGCTTCACAGCCTCCTGGCTTTGCTTGTGGCCCCCAGAACCTCACCACCCCTCCTCAGCTGCCCTTTATGAACCTAAAACTTTCCTATGTGTCTGGGACTTTCTCACCTTGGAGTATTCCTCAATCTCTCCCATCCCCTTCTTTAACATGGCGATTTCTTCCGAGGGCCTCCATTTTGAGGACAGGCCCAGGATGTCCTTGCTTCGTTCCCCTCCCAACTTTCAAGAGTTGCCACCATGCCCCCTCACAGGTACCTTCTCCCTCCCTACTCCACCCAGCTTTTCAGGCCTCTTTTGTATATTGTTTCCTCCATTAGAATAAAAGCTCCTGTTTTGTATATTGTCTCCTCCATTAGAATAAAAGCTCAGGAACAATCTGCTTGTATTTGTACCCCCAACAGTTAGCACAGTGCCTGAAATGTAGTGAATACTCAATAGATGCTTCTTTTCTTGCCTTGCCAGGTGCTAAACTGAGTAGTATAGACAAGCCCAAGAAGGGGGAGGTCAATGTGTCCTCTCCCTTCCCTCCTGCAAGTGAGCTAAGGACTCTTGTTCCAAAGCTAAATCCAATCATTCCTAGGTAATGACATACCTGTGGATGTTGGTTGGTGAATATTTGCCAGGATTCTGATTCATCTCTTTTGAGAAGTCTCTGGTACCATAGTACTAACAGTCACTTAAGGAGAATATCATCTCTCCAACCCAGCTGACCTGGCCCTGCCCCATCAGAGAGCATCCTCAAGTCTATTTGTCCAATGATCTCCTAAGCACTAAGCAACCTCTCTCCTACATCCCTGCTGGAAGCAGAACTATTAACCACTATCTGTCCTATGGCCATTGCAACTATGCAGAGAAATCAGAAAGAACGTGGTGAAAATCTGAATGGAAGACATGGTTTAATAAGTATTGTTACTTTTTAAAAAAAAATTATGTGACGATTTCATAATTTTTATTTTCACACAAGGTTTGCAAGCTAGAGACAGTGTGGTCTAGGAGAAGGAGCTCCAAACTGAAAACCAGGAATCCTGGTTGTGCCCTTAAAATCATAAAACTTTTTCAAAAAATCATAAAACTTTATGACTTGGGGGTGGGGGAACCATAGAGATCTAGCTCAACTTGCCCATTTTATAGAGGAGGCAACCCAGGTCCGAAGAAGCAGCATGAATTGTCTAAGGTCATAGAGCTAATAAGTGGCAAAATTAGAATTTGAACCCAAGGCTCCTGACTGCCTGGACATGTGATCTATGTGACCTTGAATGACTTCCTCTCCCTTGTTTTCAATCCACCCTTCTATAAAACAAATGAAACTAGATAGTCCTTAATGTCCCTTGTGATGCCAAATATAATTTGTCTGTTTTCAAGTTTGGAGTATTTGAAGAGCTGATTTCCTTCTCTTACTTCCTGCTCTTGTGGTGCCCATACTGTCTTCTCCTTTGACCAGAAGATGAAACAAGAGCAAAGAATAATAATATGGCAGAGAGCTTCTGGTGGGATCCTAGGAGACTTTTCAGAGGGAGCGAGCGTTTCCTTGCTGAGCCAACTTCCTAGTGTTTGGATAATGAGTTCCTGTTTTCATGCTTTATCTGCGAAGAGAACTATTCTGAGACATGGCTGTCCTCCAGCAAACCTGGGGACAGTCTCATTTTTAACAGGACAAATAAATAGGGTTCTTCATTTTTTTTTACCTTAATCTAATTTCTGCCTCTTCTATATATAGATGAGGCTATACTTGGAGTTGACTCCAGCAGTGAGGATGAATTGCACCCAAACATCCCCACTCTCTAGCCTGGTTTCCTCTCTAAGCTGCCATATCCAAGAGCACACATTTACCAGGTACTGCTTGACCTGGGACTGCTGTGTATAGCCATGGAATAATGCTTTTTTCCCAGTGCTAAGCTCACCAGTTTGGACCACTGTCAATCCCCTGGTTTTGGCCACATTGGAATGTGCTAACTGGCCCAGTGCCGAGGAAGCAATCACAAGTATGATAAAGGTGAAACAAGAAATAATTTGATCAGTCATCATTCCTAGAAAACTGGAGCCCTTGCTGATGCCATATGGATATAAGTAAATGTAGATAGACAATGAAAGAATTTGGGTTCTGGGAACCCTGATGTGCTCTAATACTTCCTAAATCGTGGAATGATATAGACAGATGTGCAGATGGGAATGTTAATCTTCCTTCTGGCACAGGTGAATATAAGTCCCGATCTCTTCTCTTATGTTTTCTTTTTTATAGAGGGGAACCATGCTTCAAGATTTTCTAGTTTGATCTCTAAGAAGTGCTGTCAAAGGTTAGAATTTGACCCTGGTTGTGAGAATCACCGATGGGGAAACTGAGATGCAGGAAAGCTAAGTAATTGTAGAATTAAAAAAGCAAATAATTTGTGAGCTGGGACCATGGAGATCACCTAATCCAATCCCCCTCACTTTATAGCTCAAGGCACTGAGACCTGCTCCAAGTCCCAAAGCAAGTTAGTGGTTATCCTCCCACACCTTCCTCTGAACACACTCTATAGTGGAAATGCGTGTGTTCATCCTTTGTTGCTGAAGATGACTATGCCATCAGAGAAATCATGACATGGCTTGCACTTGACTTTGTTTTAAGGAATTGAGGAAACTGAGGCAAACAGAGGTTAAGTGACTTGACCAGATTCACACAGCTAGTGAGCATCTGAGGTCAAGTCTGAACTCAGGTTTCCCTGATTGATTGTAGATGCAGGGCTATGTGCACTATGGCGCCCCCCTAGCTGCCTAAGTCCAGCCAAACTGGTTTTACTATACCTCACATCATCCTTTCTGCCTTTTGGTTCTTTTGCAGATTCTCCCCTATATCTAGAATGCATTCCTTCATCACTTCTACATCCAGAATCCCTAGTTTTCCTCAGAATTCAGTTCATGCCTCACCTTCCACATGAAGACTTTTCTAATACCCCCAATCAAAAACACCTTCACCCTAAATGAAAATATTTCTATTTCCTTATTTTTCCTTATAATTTATTTAAAATATAGCATTTCCTTTTTACTTATATTTCTGGCAACATATAACTATGTATGGATGTATATGTATTGGTATATTAGAGAAGCAGTGTGCATTGAGGATAGAAAGCTAGTTTCAGAACCAGGGAGATCTGGATTCATATCCTGCCTCCAATATTTAACTGGCTGTGTGACCCTAGTCCAGTCATTTAGCCATTCTAGGAAGCTCTTAAAGAAGGTAAGTTACAAACAAAGTAAGTAAAGTAAGTGAACAAAGTAAGTGGGTAGTAGGAATTTCCTCATTCAAGAGTTCCATGTACTAGTGAAATCCTAGGTCCAGTCCCTATCCCTATCGATCTTGGATCTGCTTTTGTACATGTTGTTTCCCTGGAGAGAATAAACTGCTTCTTTTTTGTTCATATTCTCAGCTCCTACCACAGTGTCTAGCACATAGTAGGCACTTTTATAAATGTCTGATAATTAAATGATTGATTGATTATAGCTAAGTCAGGACTAGAACTCATCTCCCAATTCCGAGGTCAGAGTTTTTTCTACTACAATACACCAAACACAGCTGAGGAAAAGTCTGCCACTTTTTGAAAGAAATTTCATTTTGTTTTCTCAAGAAGTGTCATTTTTCTTGACCCACAAAGATTCTTTACTCTGTTAGTTATCTTGTCCACTGGACAGAAGAGAACCCTAAGACCTAATTTAGGACTAGAGAACTGTTAATGGCCCTGCTTGTTTTAATATTTTACGTGCTGTGATTCTTTAAGACTTTTAAGAATGATACCACATGTACCCACATGTGGTCTCTCCTGCCAGAGTCAAAGTGCTGTGAGTTTATTAACACACTGGTGCAACAGGGGTATGTTGTTAAATATTCAACAACCAGTTCTAGGTTGGGTGGAATGTGCCTGAGACAGACTTTTAGTTTTAATGTGCGTTATTCCCATTGCCTCCATCACTTTCTTAAGTCTAGACAATCAACAATAAATAAATAAATAAATAAGACCCTGATTTGTAGCATTTGCCAATTTCTGAGTTCTAAAAACTCACTCTGAATATTTAACAATTGACTCCTGGCAAGCCAGTTAGAGCACACCCTACTTATAACCTATGAAAAAAATTTTAAATTCTCCTGTTATTCCCTTAACATTTCTTCTAGTTAAATATCCACAGGACATTGTAAAATCATGAGCAGAATTACTGCTTATATATTTGAATCCATTTCTTTTTTAAGAAATTTCCAGGAATTCAGATGTTTCTAACAGTGAATTGCTGAACCACAAAACTTCCACTTTAGCTAAATAAATAAATAAGTCTTTTAAATTTGTTTTGGTAACTTGGAGGAACTGGTAGATCTGATGTGGAAATGCTATATCTCTAGTAAGAAATATACCCTAAATACTTGAGCAGTAGAAGAGGTGACCGGAATTCTTCCAACTCGTCACCCTTCAGGAGAGAGGTAAATATTTCATTTGACAATGGAAGTGACCTTTCAAATTCCCTTTGAAGCTCAAGGGAAAAAAAAGAGTGACTGCATTTCAAATGAATGATGTGGAAAATGGAAAGAATATTTCTCCAAATCTAGGCAGGGGTAGGGAGGACAACCATTAATTAATTTCAGACATACCATAAGCAGAAGCTTTCTGGGGCACCTACCTTCAGTTAAGATCAGTGACTTAAATCATTGATAATGGTTTTTTGGATTTTCAGAGAATAAAAGTTCCACCACTCCTTTATACAAGCATTTAATTTTAGAGGAGTTAGGTAGCAATGTGGATAACTGGAGTCAGAAAGACCTGAGCTTAAATCTGATATCAGATACTTTCTAACTGTGTGACTATGGGCGAGTCATTTAACCTCTGCTTCAGTTTTCTTACCTGTAAAATGTAGCACCTACCTCACAGGGTTGTTGTGAAGACCAAAGGAGAACCTAATTGTAAATTGCTTAGCACAGTGCTTGAAATATGGTAGGCAATATATGTGTTAGCTATTATTAGATGATTTTAGAGCTTGAATGGAACTTTAAATATCATAGACATAGATGCAGGCATAGAACCAGATGGATGGGACCTTAGAGGTCATCTGCTCCAACCTCCTCCTTTTACAAATGAGAATTCTAAGGCTCAGAGAAATTGGGACACGTCCAAAGTCAAACATCTCATCAGTAGAAGAGCCAGAAGGAAGAAAGAGAAAGTTGAAGAGTGGTTATTCACCCTTTAAATGGAAGAGGTCCAAAAAAACAAACCTGGAGCCAGTGAATGTAGGTGGAAAACACGTAGGTTTCAACTCAACATAAACTATTTCCTAACAATGACAACTAACAGTAGAATGGATTGCCTTCCAAGGCAATGGATTCCTCATCACAGATAGAAGCTGGGGGACCCCTTATTGAGAATATTCTAGAGGAAATTGCTGTTCATATAGGGGTTAGAGTAGATTGACTAAGATCCCTTCTACTTCTGAGATTTGGGGATTTGTTTGTGAATTGAATTCTAAAAATGGAAATGGTAAATAAATGTCAGTTGTAATTATTCTAAGTTCTTTCATGCCCATAATCCCACTCTGTGAACTAGGTAGGATAAGTATTGTTATTCCCATTTCAGAGATGGAGAAGTGAGCTGATTTGTCCACACTCACATATAGTACACATACAACTCCTAGACACAAAGTGGTACTTGAAACCAGGTCTTCCTGATTCTAGGGCTGACTCTAAAACAGTCTGGTTGGAAGGAGGGGTTTGAGTAAAGGCAAAGCAGGAAATGAGACCAGAAAGGGAGAAAAGGGCTATATAGATTATAGAGGATCTTGAATGCTAAGCTAAAGACATCAGACATTATTCTATAGGTCATGGGAAACCATTAAAGGCTTTGCAAAAGGGCAAAATGTCATAATGAAAAGCTGTGTTAGGAAAATTAACCTGATTGTATGTGTAGAATGGATGGGGGAGGCAACAGCCTAGAGGCAAGCAAACCCAATTTAAAATATACTCTTGGGGAAGTTTTTTGTGTGTCTAGACTCTTTAGTCTTCATTTCCAGTCTGTTGACTTCCTCTAATATGTATCCAGCTACACTTAGTATATTTTACTTGCTCTGTGCCTGGCCAGCCATGCTTATAGAGTATGGTATCTCAGCTGCTAGGTCAATTCCCTTCTGGTCTGGGTTAAGTAGGTCATTTTTCATTGGCTCTTCATGGGACTCAGCTGTTGCAGTTGCTGGATCACTCTATCACCAATTAATTATATTTGCTGGACCTCTACTAGTTTTTTGACTTTTCAAAGCTCATAATGTTATTGCTCGGACAGTTCCATCTCTGACATTCATTTACTCTAAATTAGGAAAGAATGAAACACAACAGGGTCAGAAGAAACAACAATAATTGCCATGCGTTCATGACTACATGGTAGGCATGTGGGGAGATAAGCTGGTCACAGGCAGAAAACCATTGCTGTTACCTGTCCCTCTACAGGCTTATTGCAATTCTTGCCTTGTTCATCACCAGGAAAAAGTTGGAAGTGGAGGGGGTGACCTCAGAGAGACAGCTTGTAGGATAAGCATTTTTATATAGAAACTACTCTGTGCTATACTGTGTTAAGCATTTTACAAATATTATCTCATCTAATTCCCATAAACACCATGAGTTTTTGCAGTTAAGGAAACCGAGGCAAACAGAGGTTAAGTGACTCTATCAGCTAGTAAATAACTGGGGTCAGATTTGAAATCAGATCTTCCTGACTCCAGGACCAGCACTTTCTCTTCTGCAACACTAGCTGCCTCCATCTTCTACCATTCCCTCAGAAATCAGCATCTCCCAACACTCCACATCCCAACCATAAAAGTAGCTTTTTCAGGGTGATAAGAGGATCCAATGTTTTCTAGGAAATTAGTCTAGCCCCTGGGAATTCCTAGCTGACTTTTGTAATATTTACACTATCCAATATAGGAACCAGGCTAATTAGCCATCTCTTCTCTCCAAAACCACTGCCCCTACTCCCTTTATCTCTTTTTTTAATCTTGGCTCTTGGGAGCAAATATACATTCATATGTGCATGTCAATAGGCTCTAAGGAAGAATGGAAAGAGTAGATTTGTGAAATCTTGGGCCCTAGCTTCCTTATTTCTAAAATGAGGGGCTTGGACCAGGAGGTCTCTCCCAGTTTGAAATTCTATGATACCCTCAACCTGCCCCAGTAAGTCCTCCCATCTTACATTTCAGTCTGGAATATTTTCCTTTTATGTTTCAGTCTGGCATATTTTCCTTTTATTTCCACATCCCACCCCCTGTCTTTTTTTCCATAAAGGTCCTAAGGGTATTCAATCACACCATGCTAAGATTGTCTCTACAAGAGAACTAAGGGTTCCCTGTACCTGGGCAGTACCCATCCATTTAGCCAAACCTAACTTGGCCTTTGGGATGGCAGTTGAAAATCAAGCAGGAAAGCAAGACTGGAGCAGGAGAGTCTGAGTACTCACAAGTCACTGTGGGTCGCCTTTCCTCACAGCCTGCGCTGATGGAGGGAGGAGGGAACTGCCCTCTGTCCTCCTGTTGCTGGGAAGAGGATAAAAAGACCCTGGGGTCGGGGAGGTGGAGGGAAGAAAGAGGAGTTTGGCTTTTGACCATGGAAAGCAGGGGGGAGGGTGGGGGGAAGCCATCAAAGTGTCACCTTCTTTCATTCCTTCCCCCTCACCAGCCTCTGCTTGACCTGGAGAGTGAAGGCTTAAATCAAACAGTCAGAGTGAATGATGAACAAACTAGTCTGAGCCAAGCAAAAAAGACAGAGTGAGGGTGGGTGGAGGTAGGAAAGGGGGCACCATCTGGAAGGAGAAGAGAAACACTCTGGTGTTGGTTCCCAATTTCATCATCTGTCTGTGTGAGTGTGCATGTGCGTATGTACGTGGTGGGGGGAGTGTATATGTGAAGGCTACTAGTGGGAAGAGTGCTTTCTCTCCTGAACAATGCCCCAGGTTTGCAAGAGTGCCTTTCCCTTAGCAGGGACCCTAATTCTCTATGGTTAATAGAAAGAAAAAGAGCCCCAGAAAGCAAGATGCCAGAGCTGTCCGTCATCCTCAGGAGGGGCAGCAGTTCAGCATTGGGAGATAGAGCTTTCTGTCTGGATGAGGCTCTTGTTTGAGGGGTAGTAGCTGGGGCATCCTTCAATAAGCTTGGTCATCTGAACCTTACAAGGTCATGGTCAAGAGAATGAGAAAGGATGAATTTTACCCTAATCTCTGATGTGGAATAGGTTCTCTACTGTCTCTATCTACTATCTCATCCTCTGGCTCTCTCTCTCTCTCTCTCTCTCTCTCTCTCTCTCTCTCTCTCTCTCTCTCTCTCCCTCTCTCTCTTTTTCTCTCAATCTCTTAATTTCTCTCTGTTTATCCTCTCTCTCTCTTTTTCTCTTTCTCTCTTTCCCTGTCCTTCTCCCCCTCCCCTTCTCTACTCTGTCTTTTCCCACCACCCCCAACTCACCCCACAATGGATAAGTGCAAAGTTAAGAATTCAATTGGATAATGGATACATTAAAAACCCTACTGAAGATTCTTAATTTAGGGGTCCATAGAGCCCTGGGCTTGGAGTCAGGAAGACATAAGTGCCTCAGACACTCACTGTGTGACCCTAGACAAGTCACTTAACCCTGCTTGCCTCAGTTTTCTCATCTGTAAAATGGCAAACCTCTCCAGTATCTTTGCCAAGAAAATCCCAAATGGAGCCACAGAACACAACTGAAAAATAGCTGAACAGCAAAAACAATGTGCCCATCACTATGGTAAGGGAAAGGTTAATTTTAAAAAATCATAAGCAAAAAAAGCTTACCAAGACTTTCCTAAAGATTGTTTCCAATGGAGGAAACAGTGTATACATAATAGTACATTTGTAACATGTGTAGAGTGGGTAGAAGGTGATCTTAGACAGGAGAAGGCTTGCAGCTGAAGGGGAAAGGTCTCCAGTAGAAGGTGGGGTTTGAGCTTGAAGAAAGCCAAAAAACACTGTGGCTCAGAAGTGAGGTGGGCCAGTGGCAAGGCGTGAAGCCAGAAGATGGAGGCAGGTCGCTGGACTCACCTGCGAGTGTGAGGGAGTCCAGGTACGAAGAGTGGAAATATGAGAAGGGGCCCAGAACTTTAAATGCCACACACAGAGAGAAGTTCATACTAGAGGTAATGGGGGTCCTGAGAGCCATTTAAGATTAAAAAAAATTTTTTTTTTTAAACTCCAGTGGTTTCCTATTTATAATAAGAAAGGAAACAAAGCTAAGTGCTTTACACATATTAACTCATTTAATCTACCCAACAACCCTAGGAGGTACATGCTGTTACTATCACCCCCATAGTTAAGGAAACTGAGGCAAGCAGAAGTTAAGTGACTTGCCCAGGGTCACACAACTAGGGTGTGTCTGGGGCTGAATTTGAATTCAGATCTCCCTGACTCCAGGCCCAGTACACTACCTTAGCTGCCCTAAGAATAATGTCTAACCTCACTGATGAAGTCTGATATCGTTTGGCAAAGCAACTTACCTGGGAAGGAAGCTTCAGGCCATCGTTCCCTAGTGACTCCTATCCTAAAAGAGCACCCCCACACACCCCCACACCCCCCCACACCCCCACCCCCCATCACCATTCCTAAAGAAGGGCGTTAGAATTTGAATTGTTGAAGGTTAGTGATCAAGTTTCCTGCCTCAGATTTCAAGTCTAAGAAGCTGTAGGGGGTGGAGGGAACACTTTCTGAAATATTAACTCCAGGGCTCAGCCTTCTAAGTTTCCTCTTCTCTGGTTTTAGAGAGATCCGATTGTAATGTTCCCTCTGGGGAAGTAAGGAGGTTTCTAACCAATAAATTGGTCTGGAAAACAACACAAGAGAAATACCGTGTTAGGAGAGGTCATTAGGAAATTATTCCAGGGTATTGAACAGATGCCAAGAAAGTTAAATTGTCCATTTCCACCTTGGGGAGAAAACAGCAGAACCTTTCAGATGCAGAGACCCCACTTTTAGAATTACTTTTTAAAGAGATTTTTATTGATGGCTTTTGTTTTTACACTGCCTAGATTTTCCCCACTATCCTTCCCTACTTCCCAGGGAGCCTTCTCTTATAACAAAGAATACTTTATTCTTTTTGAGCCTTCTTTCTTTTTAAAAAAAAAATATATATATATATATATATATATATGTATTTATATTTATATTTCCCCTCAATTACACATTATAGCAAAGAATTTTAAAAAGAAAAAGAAGAAGAACAGGAGGGATGGAATTCAGCAAAATCAATCAATATATCCTAAACACCTGACATTATACTGTGTTTCACATGAAGCTCCCCATCTCTGCAAAGGAGGGGAAGAAGCAGAATCAAGAACTGATTCTTAGTTCTTGTGATGTGCCAAAGTGTGCATACTGAACTTGGGGCCCCTGGGAGATCTCTCAATTGTCTGATTTACCACCATATGGATATTACCGCGGAAAGTAGGAAGAAGGACAGGCTTTCCCCAGCCTTTTCCAAGCTTGAATAATCGCCACCTCCAGCTGGTTGCCAAAAGCCTCCTTTGGCAATGGCCTTGTTTCCACCTTTTTCATACCCCCTACACATAGTCACAGTGATGAGGCCACACATGGCAGAGAAAGCAAAAACCAGAAGGAACCTAGTACAGACTATCACCTCTCTGGGTCTCAGTTTCCTCATGTGTAAAATGGGAGGGTAGCTTTTCAATTTTATCTTGTTGTAGTCTTTCCATCTAGCCATCATCCCAGTTTTGTGTGATCTATTCATATGGTAATATTAAAACTTGTTCTTCATCTAAGTCACAAATACTTATATTGAGCTGGACAACATTTTTTAGGATACTTTGGTCATACTACTGGAAACCACTTTCCAGGTTGAATGTAAATTCCTTTTTCGGGCAATTGTTTGTACTTTGAAATATTATTGGGGTCTAAGCACCCTACAACTTCTACAATTCATTATTTCACCATTTATACATCACTGAATGGCTTTCCTTTCTTCCCTGAGTATATAAGCTACATTTCCAAGTCTTATTGCTGCTTGAAAGAATTGTCTTTGCTTTTGCTTTTCATCTTTTAATTTCTGCAATGCAACCTTTCGCACCTCTCCCTCTAACTTAAAATATTTGTTGCCCTTTAAGTGTTATAATGCTAGTGAGCATTGAATTTCAAGCAAGGAAATCATCTTATCTTTAGCAGAAACAAGGTAATATTGCAATTCCCAAACCTCATTAAAAAATGTTTTCTTCCTTTAGCATTCTCTTGGTCTGCTTCGACATGATGGGCTGTTAAGCAGACAGAATTAAAAACACTGTTGAGCTGTGCTCAACAAATTCTGCTTCAAACAAACACAGTGCACTGTTGTCAAAAGCTGATAACATAACTGGCTGCACTTGACCCTCTCGCCAACTAGCCTTATGTAGTAGTGGTGCCAGTCAGTGGGGAAAGTTAGAACTAAATGATGAGTGTAGCAGCTGTCCATGTAGCCCTTAGGGCTTACTAGTGTTCTAATTGTGTAGGTCATTTGGGAGGATTATTTTGTGGAAGCTTATTTTATTCTTTGGTATTTTAAATATGTTTATTTCAAAAATAAAAACATAAAAGATGAATAAAAATATATTAATAAAAGTGAAAGGACTTATTCTATAAAATTTGAATTCAGTCAAAAGGCTCTACTTAAAAACCTAGAAGGCCATATGTAACCTTAAGGCTGCAGATTCCCCACCCCTAGCACAGTGCTCTGCACGTGGTAAGCACTTAATAAATGCTTTATTCATTCATTCATAAATTCAAATACATAAATATCCAATATTTGGGCAGCTAGGTGGTGCAGCAGATAGAGCACCAGTGAAGGAGTCAGGAGGACCTGAGTTCAAATCTCACCTCGGACACTTGACACTCACTAGCGGGGTGACCTTGGGCAAGTCACTTAACCCCAATTGCCTCCTGCTGGGTCACCTCCAATCATCCTGATAACTATCTGGTCACTGGATTCAGATGGCTCTGGAGGAGAAGTGAGGCTGACGACCTGCACAGTCCTCCTTCACTCAAAACAAAGTCAAATGCAAATCATGTCACCATTTCTCTGATGACATGGTCTTCTTGAGCAACGAAGGATGAACACACACACAAGTTCCTCTTTCATTTTTGTCTTGGCAAACAACAGGTGATTGATGATGTTTGTGGAATTGAATTGGATATTGATCTGTTAATCGACTTTCTCTTCACTTGGTTGTGAATCTGTGTCACTGTCCCACCGTCCTGCCCACCCAACCATCTGATCCACAAAGATATTTTGAGATACATTACTGAAATCAAAGTCAATGCTGCCAAAGCACCAAAAATAAATAAAATGAGGGGTTGGACAGACTCCTAGGGCCTTCCAGTTCTCCCTCTATATTCCTACATCATCATTCTAACAGGCCTGTTAGGAAAAAGGAAAGCCCTTTGTCAACCTTTGACCTCACACTTGGGAACTGTTGAGTGTCCCAGCCAACCAAAGCCCCTGTGTGGCCACCATTGTTCAATCTATAGGCCTTTCTCGCCTACAGCCTGACTTTCCTGAGGCTGGGAGCCAGGCGTCTTTTGTTTGCTGGACCAGCTGCCTCAGTGGTGGCCTTACTGCTTAGTCTTTGGTGTTGGGGATTTCATGCCTAGCTTCCCCCCAGGATGCTGCCAGTGGGAGGTATGAGCCAACATACACATCCATGACTCACTCTTGCCCCTCCTTCCCCAAACAGTCTGCAGTTCCCCAGCCTTCTTAGCCTCCTCAGATGCCCACACTTCCTGACTATTGTCAGAGCACAGGGTGTGGTATCTCTCTTAAGCTTTCAGGAAACGGCATGTTCTTCACCTCTGTGTCTCTGATATCTCTCAGGTTGGTTGCTTGTTTTTTTTTCCTAATGCTGTCTACAGAGCAAACACCACTGTCTTTAGCTCCGGACTCCTATCGGTGCTGACTTCCTCCAGCTCAGCCTCCGTGATAACAAGTTAGAAAAGGGAGAAAAGTCTCCCTTCCCTGCTGCCCATGATCCAAGACATCTGGGCTCTTGTCCCTGCTTCTAATGGGCCCAACTGGGTGGATCCTGACTACTGCCTGCTCAGAAAGCAGATACCTATCTCCATAAGGGAAAGGAACAAGTTCCCAGCCACACAGCCAACCCAGGTGGGTTATAAGGATGTAATCAAAGGACACTGGGTTAGACAAACCCTTGATAGAATGGTCTGATCTGCTTTCATGGATTTTCTCCCATATCACCCAATTGTTCTTTCTCCTAGTTTCTCTGAGGCTGGGAGCCTGGAGCCCTGTGTCCTCTGCATTAGTTACCTTGAGGATATGTCCTAAACAGATCCAACCTAAAATCTCAGACTTCCACTTAAAATCCAAGACTGTTAGGACTGGAAGGGACATTAGAAATGGTCATTTTACAACTGTCTACGGTGCTTGTACCTGTGATGACTCCCTGGGACTCCCCAGCCTCTTGGCTGCTATAATGATAAAAGTTATGCGGCCTTCACCCATTTGAATTTCTGATCTCATGACATACAGTTGAAAAAAAAATTGGATGTGCCCTGCTGTGAGTGGATTAATAAAGATAGAACTGGGTTTGGGGAGGGTGTGAATTTGAGACAGTCAGCCACTAAGCATTTATTAAGCATTTACTGTGTGTGTGTGTGTGTGTGTGTGTGTGTGTGTGTGTGCCATGCATTGTGCTGAATACAAAGGAAGGAAAAAATAGTCCCTGTGCCTTTAAAGAGTGTGCATTTTTTTGAATTGCTACATGTAACGGAGATAGTCACTTCATCTTCTGGGCCTCATTTTTCTCTTCCGTAAAATGTGGCTGTTCAGTCATTTCTGATTCTTTGTGATCCCATTTAAGGTTTTCTTGGCAGAGATACTGGAATGGTTTGCCATTTCCTTCTCCCTTATTTTATAGATGAGGAAACTGGGACAAACAGGGTGAAGTGACTTGTCCAGGGTCACACAACTAGTAAGTGTCTGAGATCAAATAGGAATGCAGGTCCTCCTGACTGCAGGCTGGATTCTTTATCCACTGCACCACCTATATGCCTTCTGTACAATGACAGGACCACATAATCTCCAAGGTCCCTTCCAGCCCTAAATCCTCTGGTTCTCCAAATTGCTTGTCTAATAACCAGGACACAGGTCCCCAAGAGGCAGTATGACTTGGTGGATAGAGTGCTAGACTTGGAGATAGAAAGAACTAGATTCCAACCCTACCACCCTATGAATGTGAGCAGGTACTAGTCCACGGTCGCCTTTGTGTGCCCAGCTCTAGAACTGTACCAGCTTTACAGTAGGCTTTTAATAAATGCTGACAGATTTTAATAAATGCAAATGGTTGATTGATGGTTAGCTATGTGACTCATGACAAGCCACTCAACTTGTGTTTTCTCATGTGTAAGTTGTCGAACTTACCTTGGAGGGTTGTTGTAAGACTAAAATGAGATAATGGGAGCAAAGCACCTTGCCACCCTTGAAGTCCTATATACCTCAGAGCACTGAGAAGCATAGAATTTGCAGACCTTGTTATATTATATAAATAGCAGTTACTATTATGCTGGAAACACAGATCCTCATTATTTGCTGGCTTGCAAGGGC
Source organism: Potorous gilbertii (assembly GCA_028658325.1). NCBI lineage: Eukaryota > Metazoa > Chordata > Mammalia > Diprotodontia > Potoroidae > Potorous > Potorous gilbertii. The sequence goes on from CM053772.1 coordinate 55,429,070, forward strand.
TCCTGTGCTGGAAGACTTTCCAGTATAAAAATTGAGTCTCTGGTTCCTTCTTGATGATGAGCCTGAAGATCCGATGAAAAGAAGCAACCAAAGCTTCATTTCTTTTCCACAGAGAGCCTTGGAGAGCACCCCTCCCCCCCATCAAAGCACCTAATGGACCCCTCATCCCAGCCAGCTCCCACACAACTCAAGTCTTTGGAAAGGCTTTGTCCTTTGTCCTCTCCGAGTGTTCCAGCTCCCTGGGTCTGGGTCAGCATCTCAACAGAACCATATCTAGCTTGTATAATCCATAGCCCAATATCCCAGAATCTGGGTTTTCCTGGATTAATTTAGAGTATTATCCTTACTACAACATTATTTTATGGTACTACATAGAAAACTTGGACTCCCTGGAGAGGAAGCAAACTTTAAGTTGCTAGAAAGGCAATCTCCTTTCCCATTGCGAAGCACTGAGCTAGGCTCTGGTGACAAAGACAGAAATGCAGCGATTCCCTGTCCTCAAGGAGCTTACATGCTACTGGCCCTGTCCTAGACAGGGCAAGATGGAATGAGAAAGTTGGAAGTAACATTGTAAATAGCTTTCCAGGACATGTGGACCAGCCACCTTTAATTACACTCCAAACGGATCAATGGGGCCCAAGTTAGAAGGCTTCCCAGCCTAAGGTAGGCAGACAGAAGTTAAGACCCTTGTGGTAGATCTGAGAAGAGGCCTGTATCATTTGTTGGGCACGTAGGTGGTGCAGTGCATAGAATGCTGGGCCTGGAGTCAGGAATATTCATCTTCCTGAGTTCAAATCTGGCTTCAGACACTTCCTAGATGTATGACCCTGGGCAAGTCACTTACCCCTGTGTGCCTCAGTTTCCTCATCTATAAAATGAACTAGAGAAGGAAATGGGAAACCACTCCAATATCTCTGGCAAGAAAACCCCAAATGGGGTCAGGAAGAATCCAACACAAATGAAAAAGACTGAACAACATACCATTGAAACCCAGAAAAAAATCCCAAGAGATCAGCTCTGCGTGCAAGAGACCAGGCTGGATATCTCAAGTGCAGTGAATCCTAGCTTTGGGGTCATGGCCTGCATTAATAGCCTGATTTGGGTCCTATTCTCTTTGTGAGTTTGGAGTTGAGTATTCTCATCTATAAAACAAGGGGTGTGGGCTAGCTGACTTTTAATGGTCCCTTCTACATCTAGACCCCATAGATCTACAATTCTTTGATTTCATGACCTCTCTGAAACTTAGTTTCCCCATCTGTAATACTAAAGGGATAGACTATCTCAATCCTAAGTCTACATCCAGTGTCTCATTTATAATTTAACAGGCTTCCCATAAAGCAGGTAGAGCAGGAATTATTGTCCAAATTTAGCAGATGCAAAAATAGGCACAAAGTTAAATGTCTTGTTTATGGTCACACTCTCAGTTATTGACAAAATAGGACCAGAATCCCAGGTCATAGAATCTTACTTAGATTTAGGGCTAAAAGGGACCTTAAGGGTCATCTCATCCAACACCTTCATTGTATAGATGAGGAATTTGAGTCCTAAAAGAGTTAAGTGTATTGCCTGATATCTCACAGGCAAAAACAGAAACAATTAGAATCAGTCTTTTAGGTTCAAATCCAATGTTCTTTCTACAGTACCCAGTTCCCACAGTGTCCCAATCTATGGGTCTGAAAAAATAATTTAAATTAATCTCTTGTTTTTATCAAACTTTAATTTCCTGATGTATCCCTCCTTCTATTCAGAAAGCAAAGAGTAAAAAAGACAAAAAAGCTACCAAAATTCAAGAAAACTAAACCACCACTTCATCTAACATTATGTAGTATTCCACTCCCATAGTCCCCATCTCTACAAGAGTGGAAGGCAGCATTGTCCTATCTTCTTCTTCAGGGCCAAAAGTGATTGTTGCAATAACACAGCATTTAATTTCTAATTTTGGGTGTTATTGTTGTTTCCACTTAGATTGTTATAGTCATGTATATTTGTTTTCCTGGTTCTATACCCTTTACTTTGCATCTATTCATACAGATCTTCCCGAGATTCTCCATATTTTTTAATTTTTTTTAAAGGTGCTGTAATATTCCACTATTTTCATGTTCCATAATTTTTCCCTTAGTCAAATGTTATCCCCACTACATCAAACAGGAGAATGAGTAATGAGATGATGAGCTCCCTATTGGAGCTCTTGTCCTGATGGAATTTTTAGAGTTAACAAAGTAATTAACACCCACTCATCCAACCCTCAGGGGTTTCATAAGGCCACTGACTTCCAAATATCTCTCTTCCAAAACTCTTCATTCTTGATCTGCAGAGTTCTAAAGTGGCCCTGCTCAGCCTGACCTGGGAGACCTAAAGGCATCTTCCTCTTTTTATGGAGACTTACTTTACATGATGATGGGAGACCTGGGGAAGACTAGTCCCTGAGAACCAGAATTCTCAAGTTAAATCAGTTTCATAGTGGGAAGTAGGAAGTGACTTTAGAGGTCATTTAGCCTAACTCTTTCATTTTATAGATGAACAAAGGCAGGTCTAAAGAAAGAAGTATCTTGCTCCAAGCCACATGGGTAGTTAATGGAACTGGTAGGAACCCAGGGCTTCCAACTCTCAGGCTGGTATCTTTTCCACTCAAACCACAGCCTCACCCTGACCCAAGGTCACACACCAGTCGGGATCATCTGCCTTTTAGAGGGGACAGAATCACTTTCAAGTCCCTTCCCTCCATCTGGGAAAATTGTGTTTCCTAGGAGGATCAAGGGAAGTTAAAAGGGTCTGTGACTGTGCCCAATGTTACCCATCCTGGCCTGGATAAGTAAAACTCACTGAAGTCAGTCTGATGCAAACCAGATTCCGGAGAGCTCTCAAGAGCCCCCATTAATCTGTCAGAAGAATCGACTCACAGCTGTTTTCATTTATACGCAGCATTCTCTGGCCCCTGGCCCCAAAGACCTCTGGAACTATTTGTGTTTATGTTTTCAGGCTTGGTCTCGAGGCATTTACCACTCATTCTAAGGCCTGGGGAAAAAGCCAATGGGCACAAACTCCACAATGAGGGCCAGCTCTAGCCTTAACATGATTGACTCCAGATCTATACCCAGACATACCATGTCAATGGAAGTCAGGTGGAGAACGGCTTCTTTATGCCACATGCTTGAAGCTGAGCTAGAGCTACTGCTCACTGCCCAGTTCTTCTAGGATGGAGGCTGAATCTTGATACTGTCTTGTCTCAACATACGTCACCTTTGTACTCAGAGTGCCCCTATTTCCTCATTTAAGGTATCGGTGAAATCAAAGTAGCTCATATCCAGGGATTATTATTGTATTTCTCAGTGAAGACATGCCACGCTGCCATAACTGATCCAGGATCTGGGAACTCCCAGATATGCTGCCTCCTCGATGGCTGATTGTAGATCACCACGTCAGAACTCTTACAGGAGGGCAGATTGGAAAGTCTAACCTCTTATAGAAAGTTGCCTGCCGCAGACACATCATAACAGCATCAAAAGTTAAATCTAGAAAGGGGCCTTATAGATACTTTATCTTATTTTCCTAAATTTTATTTTTTTAATCTGAGTTTATTATTTTCATACACAAAATAAAACAGAAAAGAGTACATGAAATTGAGAATCTCTATTATATATAGCTTGCATTTCCTTCTCTTTTATTTCTTTTTCTAAATAACTCTCCTCCTACCTTTTCTCCCTCCTACCTCCTCCACTCTTAAATTTTTAAAAAACTCTTTTAATAAATATATGTAGTCAAGAAAAAAAACAATCCTCATGTTGATTGTCTCTAAAAATATGTGTTTCCTTCTGTATCCTGACAGGAGATAGGTAGCATATTTCAACCATCAGTTCTCTAGAATGATGGTTGGTCATTGCATTTGTAAGGGTGCATACCAGTTGAATCTATCAATAACCCCCACTTAAAGTAACTCCCTTAATCAGGTGTGAACATCTCTATTTAATAAATCAAAGGTATTAAACTAGGTCTTTAATCTGGTTTGGATGGAATGACAGTCATTGCAGTAATTAAATAATGCTACATAAAGAGTATATGGGGATTTGCAGAAAATACTGTCTTGCATAAAATAGCAAATCAGGAATCCAACCAAACTTCTGTTAATGAGTAAACCTTTACTGAGCACTTACTATGTGCCAAACACTCTTGTAAATGCTAGGGATACAAAGATAAGCAAAAGAGAGAGTCTTTGCCCTCAAGAAGCTCATAATCTAGAGTAAGCTTGTGATTTTAGTGGTAGACCAACTCAGTGATAGAGACAGGTCCAACCAACCTCCTATGGGGGCAATTATTGGGGAGGATGGAAAGAAAGAGCTTTTGTCTCAAGTTGGAATATTTTGGAATTCTTCATGGACATCCTAGAAGTATGCCTGGAAAAGCAGTGGCTGGTTAGCAATATCTGTGTCAGGAGCCAAAGACAAATTAGTCACACTTCAGGCAACTTCAGGACTTTACAAAGAGCCCAACAGAAAGCTACATTATACCAAAGGAGAACCACATGAGGATTCCACAAAGGGAAAAAAAGAGACTTCCATCAGCTGTGAGTTGCCATATTTGTCTCATTTGCTCTAAGCTTGAACCCACTTTCTCCTAGTTCTGTAGGAGTGCATGCTTGAGGGAATGTGTCCCAGATACTTGAAGTTTGGGGATGTTTTAAACTAATTATTCTGATTTACTATCTTAGTGACTATGTTTCTAAAAACTAGTTAAGACTGATTGGTTAATTAATATCAATTGATAATCAAGGGGGAGCATACCAGTAGATGCTCATGATTATTGGAAAGACACTCCCAATCTCTTCAGGGTTACTTCTAGAACTGTGAGGGAGAGAAAAGGTCAGCTGTCCTCTAGGAGTCAACCAGCCAGTGCAAATGGCAATTAAAAGAATGAGCCTAGAGTCTATGCTATACGTTGATCAGTTTGTAAGACTTGCAAAGTTGCTTTCCTTGTGGTGGTATAAATATATAAATTGATCTGTCTACTTCATTCTGCCTTCAAACAAGGCTTCCCAGGTTGGGTTTTTTTTATGAAACAGCCCCTTTTGTCATTTCTTAGAGCTTAGTAATATTGTGTTACATGTATATACCATAATTCCACAGTTGTACCCCCCTTACTTCCCAGTTATTTTTAAAAAATATTCTTGTAAATATGATTCATTTTCCTCTTTTCTTTTCTCTCCTTGGGGAATAAACCAAAATTTAATATACATAGTTTAGTGAGTTTGGGGTATGGGGTATAGTTCCAAATTACTTTCCAGAATGGCTAGGCTAGACTAATTCATAGCTCCACCAACAATGTATGAGTGAGCCTGATTCTTGCTGAAGTATACCTTGGACCAGATGAACTCTAAGGTTCATTCATCATGAATGAACAGTCAATGCAACATAGTGAGACTCTAAGCATCCTGGGAGTCAGAAGCCCTTCATTGCTTGTGACAAGTCATTTTCCTCTAAGTCTCCATTTCCTAGCCTATAAAATATGGAGGTTGGCTTCCATGATCTTTCTAGGTCTCTTCTATCTCTAACATGGGAAAATCTTGTCCCCTGATCTTGACATCTCATAACCTTGCTCCCTAATTGGCTGTACCTCTGATTTTCAAGTCCAGCAAACTCAAGCCCACCCCAAGTACTTCTCTCTGTTAAGCCCAAACAAAGGTTAATTATCTATTTTGTAATTCATTTAACAAGCTCCTCCAAAACAAACATTCTCCAAATCCTGGTATCCTTTCCCAAATCCAGTAATGCACCATCTTCTTGCATTTAGGAGTGATGGGTTAGTATTGTTTGAGCAGGATAATAGAGGGTTCATAGTATTTATTAAAACAATCCAGGAAAGCCTGGTAGAATTACTGGCATGAGACAGACTAGCCTTTGCTGGCAGCAAAGCAGGAAGTAGCCTGGAATGACTCCTAATTCTTTTTGGAAGGGACTGATGCTTTGTCCAAACTCAGACTTCCATCTCCAGGCAGTTGGAGTCAGGATTCCTCGATCTGGGGAGGGGAGGGGAGGGAGGCAGGGGTGGGGGGAGGTCACAGCACCCTAGGGGGTCTTCACTTATCTCAGTGGGGGAAGTCACGAAATCCTCAAAACCAAATTACTTTTAATTTGCTTTCATTTAAAATATATACATATAACCCTTGTGTCAGAGATTCTCATATGACACAAGGGGCCCAAGTACATACACTATGGAGGATTTCACAAATTACTTAAGAGTTGGAAGAGACCTCAGAAACTAATCTAACCCATACCTGACTACAGTAAATGACAGACAGTATGCCCTAAGGGATAGAAGGCTGGCCTAGGGGATAGAGGGCTGGCCTTGGAGCCAATAAGACCTTGGTTGAAGTCCCATCTCTGCTACATACATTGTGTCCCTGGGCAAAGCACTTAACTTCTCAGCTCTGTGGTAGAGGGACTTTTCTCATCCAAGAGTCCCCTATATTAATGCTATCTGTTATTGTTATAGTCATTACCATGTGCCAGGAACTGTGCTGCAAAGAAAGGCAAACAATAACTCCTGCTTCTAATAGGTTCACAGTCTAAATGGGGGCAAGTAATATGCAAACAACTATGTGCATGCAAATTACATACATGATAAATCGGAGATAATCTCAGCGGGAAGGTGCTAAGATTTAAAAAGAACTAGGAAAGATTTCTTGCAGAAATTGGGACTTTAGCTGAGATTGAAGCAGAGATGAAAAGGGAAGGTCCTATCTTCTATAAGAAAGCTTTCCCAACTAGAGCTACACAGAAGCCTCAAAGGTCAGTGTGTTCTTTCCCACTGGAGGTCTTGTATTGGAGGCTGGGTAAATATTTCTTGGGTATTTCATCAAAGGGATCCTTGGTCAGGTACTAGTCAGCCTAGATGGCCAATGACATGCCTTTGACCTTGGAATTCTGTGATTCTTCTTTGAGTATGGTTCATTCAACCAACTCAGAATCTCCCTAACTATATGGTCACTTAGCCCTCATTTCTCCATCTTGTTCTCAAGGACAGCCTGAGAATTGTTGGCAATGGCTTTGTGCAAATCTTGACATGCTCTGTCTGCATCAACCCCTCCTGAGTCTGCTTCTGGCCTATATTTCCAGTCTTAATTCATATCACTCCCATTCTAGACAAAGAAGCCTAGACACCATTCCCAGGGTGGTACAGTAGAAAGCGCTCAGGCCCTGGAGCCAGATAACCTGGGTTCAAATCCTACCTCCGACATGTGCTGCCTATTTGACCTTAGGCAAATCCCTTAACCTCCCTGAGCTTCAGTTTACTTAATCTATAAAGTGAGAGTTTTGGTTCCTTCCACAGTCTATGATCTCATGAATCCCCATGTATGAAATTCCATCTCTACTCTGGCACCTGTGGTCCCCTACATCTGGAATGAACTCCACCTTGTAGGATCCATAGCTTCCTTCAAAGCACAGCTTAGATGGAACCCCCTAGATGAGACCTTTCTTTTCTTTTTTTATGCTTTTAAATTTAATCTCATTGTTAGCATATTCTTCATGTCTTCCTTAAATCTAGACACTCAATAAAATGATAACTCAAGTCCTGATTTCATTTGGTCTTTCTTGATTCCCTCCACCACTTCCAATTCACACTGATTAACCTTTTCTTCCTATTGATGTTACTTGGTATTATGAATCTCCGTACAGGCTCTATGTCTCCAGGAGGCTCTTTACGTTAGGATTCATCTTATGTCTCTATTCCCCAATACTTAGCATAGTGCTTTGTATATAAGGACAAGGGTAGGCATTAGACCTGAGATTTCACTGATATAGGGAACTCCTAGATGAATAGACTCCCTCTACCAATATCTATCATACTATCGATACTTAAATGTTTGTTGAATTAGGTTGGATTAGATTGGATTGGATGGAAGCATCTCCCTAACCTACCAGTCTAGTCACTCATGCAGGGTTAATTAGTTAGTGAGGTTAGTTGACCACGGTCTGTTCCTACTGAACCGTGAGGGCTTTCAGTGGTCATATCTCCCCTTGGTAAATGTAAGAGTCAACTATCTCTTTCACAAAATGTCCTAGGATTTTGCCACGAGCAAAAGTCAAACTCGCCATTTTCTAGGTTGCAGAGTCCATCTTCCATTTTTTTTTAAGTGGAACTCTTGTTTTTATTGTTTTCACTTATTTTCTTCTCAAGGACATTTCCAAGATCGCTAACTGCTCAGTGATTTTATCTGCTGCCTCCCTTAGCTCCTTAGTGTGTTTCCTCCAGGCTTGACGACTTGAATTCAATGAAGGCAGCTGGTTTTCCTCTTGCCACTTCTTTGTTTATCTTGACTTTCAAATTTCTATTCACATTTTTATTCAGCCCTTTCCAAAGAACATTGCTCTGAGCTAAGACAATAGAAATAAGCTGAGTTGAGTAGTTTCATCTTCTCATTTAAACTAATTTTGTTGTCCCCTTCTCCTCTCTTTGATCTTCCTCTCGTCAATGAATAGTTTTTAAATCTCCCCTCCCTTTTCTTGCCCTTAACATTCACTGCCAACCTCCAATCACTCTGGACTTCAGTGTCTGTTATTACAACTGTTCTTGCATTCAGCCCGTCATCCACCCTTGCTTCCATCTTCCATGTGTGTCTTTTTAAAATGAAAGCTGATCACTGCATTCCTTGTACATCCACATTAATCTCTTTCTTTGGCTCTGTATTTGCTCCTTCACCAAAATTGCATTTGTGTGTTCCAATTTCTTTTCTGAGAATTTCTTACCCCTTTTAAGACTGCAGATGCAGAGTTTTAGATCATGCGACCCTACCTATTCTGTCTCTGAACTCCACTCTAGCTCCCCTAAACAGAGTTTATCAGATTGTCCCCCCCCAGCTTTCTTCTCTTCTACTACACATTCTGATGTGGTCACATCTCAGGCTATCACACATGTAGTCAATGGACACCATGATTTCAACAAATAAATGATCAGGCCTGTTATTGACAAGCAGATTATGCAGAATCTTGAATTCCAGACTAAAGCACTTGGATTTTATTCAGTAAGAAATGAGGCACTATTGAAGGTTTTTGGCTAGAGGTGTGATATGAGCAGAACTGTGCTTTGGAAAAATTTGTGTTGTGTCTAGAGGTGTCTAGAGGTGGCTGGTGACAACGTGCTTGGCCTGGAGTCAGGAAGACCCGAGTTCAAGCTCAGCCTTAAACCCTTAATAGCTGTGTGACCATGGGCTGGCAAGTCACTTTGCCTTTGCTTGCCTCAGTTTCCTCAGCTGTAAAATGGGAATAACAACAGTGCCTACCTCCCAGGGTAGAATCAAATGAGATATTTGTAAAAAAGTGCTTAGCCCAGAGTATGGCACATAGTAGGCATTATAAAACTCTCCCCTTCCCTCTCTCTCCCCTGGGATGGGTTGGAGAGAGAAAGATTGAAAGCAGAGAGATGTTGGGAGGCCTTTGTAATAAGTCTAAATAATGAGGGTCTGAGCTCAGGTGGGTATAGTGGGAACTGAAATATTGAAATGGTCATAGCTCTCAAAAGACTGAGAAATATTGTGTTAGAGAATCAAGACATCAAAAGAAAACCATTGACCTACAAGATACAAATCTCAAAAAGGTCATTTCTTGGGTTATGTGCATGGGTCCATAAGTGAGCAAGGATCATATAACTCTTAGAATGAATTTAAACACTCTGTTTTGTGCCATTGTGGGTCAAAAGGAAACTGGTCAATTTTCCCAGGCCTTAAAAGTCATGATTTGTAGAAAGATCCCAAAACTTGGGAATTGGGGGATGTAGGATATAGGTGTAGCTCTTCCACTGACTGTGATACATCTGAAAAGTCATTTAACCTCACTAGGCCTGTGTTTCCTCATCGGGTAATAGCATCTGCCCTATCTGCCCCCATGGGATGTGATTAATAACAAATGAGATAAGGGAAGTAAATAGCTTTGAAAAGTTAAAAGCTCCAGAAATGCAAGACATTAATTAATAATAACAGTGTTTCCTAAAATTGAGCCAAGGGAACAATATATATGCAAGAATTTCAATGGTCTAAAAGGAAACAACAGTCAAAAGTCACCAGAATTCAAATTAAGTGCAATGCCAGTCCTGGTTCCAAAGGACTCTTGGTGAAGAGGGAGTGAATGACTGTGAAAGGCTGCATGTGCATTGTGGGGCCTGATCACTTTTGACTAGATTTGCTTTCCTGTTTTCCTTTGTTATAAGGGAGAATTCTATGGGTGAAAGGGAAGAGGTGAGAGAAGTAGTAGGGAAGGGAGACAGAAATTGCTTGGAAATGAATGTCATAAAAAAAAAAGTATTGGTGGCTCATGGCCAACATGGCTCCAACAAGGGCTTCCAAGGTCATTTAGACTTAGATTCGATCTTAGCATCCCTGACCTCAAAAAGTTAGATCTCTGTTTGCTTTTTTATATGTTTCTACCACTACACTGGAGTAACACAAGGGAAATTTCTAAAAACAAAGTTTAGCTATGGCTGCAGTTGCCCAAAAATGTGGGTTAAAGGGGCCTGAAAAGATACTTAATGAACAATAGGGGTATCAGGTACAGGATAGCTATTCATTTCCTCTACCAAAGAAATTGCATAAGATACAAAAGAACTGATGAACTTATACAGAAAGCAGAAAATTATTAACCTATTACACTCATTACACCACATCCCTACCCTCCTTATCCCCAAGGTAAAGGCAACTTTGTGGTATCACTAAATACATTTCACATTTGCCTTGTACGCATATTGCCCAAGCTACTCACAAAGTCCAGATCTCCCGGCAAGTCATGAAATGGCTTTTTATTTCTTCAAATATAAGATATTTCTGCCAGTGTTGATCTTCTCCTCTGAGAACACATTTTAAAATGTGTTATTAATGATATCATTTCTGGATGTGAATAGGAACCCAAATGAGGAACTCAAGAACTCATAGATTCATAAGGCAACCACCTAGGCTGGTATCATTTGTTTCTCAGGATCACTGGTTGCTAAACTATGTTCAGAGAAAGAAACAGAAAAGCAGAAGACAACTCAAGGTCTAGTCTCAGATCCACTAAAGCAAGCACATGTTCACACAATAATGTGCATGTACTAAAAGTCAACATTTATACTTGGAGGGCAGCAGAGGAGAGAAATCCTCTCTCAACTTCTGAAAATCCAAAGGAAAGGAAGTCTATTCAGTGAGCAAGACACCCAAAAGAGAAGGGAAGAGTTTTCACAGTTCTTGTAATCCTACAAGAGTCCCTTCCTATGATCCTCAGCCAACAGTCATCTTCATGGAAGTCCCAGTTATTAAAGATCAATCAAGTGTTATCTTCAGCAAGACATATATCCCTCATCAAGAAGGCAGAATCATGTCCAACTCCTTGGGAGATGCCCCAGTTCAACAAGCCAGAAGTCCTTCTAATTATCTTGGCATATATCAATAAAACATTAAAAAAATTTTTGTCCTATCAAAGACACTCTAAACTTCATATGCCATATGAAGAATATTTGAAGGAAATGGAAATGGATGTATGATTGCATGGTGCAGTAAAATGAACTCTAGATCTGAAAGCAAAACAACTGAGTTTGAATCTTGGTTCTGTACAACATCAGTATAACCTTAGATAGGGCAACTAGATGCTGAAGAGGATAGAGTACAGGGCCAAGAGTCAAAAAGACTCATCTTCATGAGTTCAAATCTGGCGTCAGACATTTACTAGCTCTGTGACCGTGGGCAGCTCACTTAACTCTATTTGCCTCAGTTTTCTTATCTGTAAAATGATTTGGAGAAGAAAATGGCAAACCACTTCAGTATTTTTGCCAAAAAAAAAACCTCAAATGGAGTCATGAAGAGTCAGAAATGACTGAACAATAACAAGTAACTTTGTACAAGCCCTCTCTGAGCTTCAGTTTCTTCATTGAGAATTTCCATTTTCTTTTTAGCTTTTGTTTGGTACTTTATTTTTCCCCAGTTACATATAAAGACAATTGTTAACATTCATTTTGAAAATTTTGAGTTCCAAATTTTCCCCCCTTCCTCCCTCCCCACTACCCCATTGAGAAGGCAAGCAATTCAAAATAGGTTATACATGTGTAGTCATGCAAAACATATCCATAATAGTCATGTTGTGAAAGAAAACATAGGAAAAAACTCAAGAAAAATAAAGTTTGAAAAAGTATTCTTCACTCAGTATTCAGACATCATCAATTCTTTCTCTTGAGATGGTTAGCATTTTTCATCATAAGTCTTTCAGAGTTGTCTTGGCTTGTTGTATTGCTGAGAATAGCTAAATCATTCACAGCTGATCTCTTACAGTATTGTTGTTATTTTGTACACAATACATTTTACTTTGCATTAGCCCATGCAAGTCTTTCCTAGGTTTTCCTGAAAGCATCTTGCTCATCATGTCCTATAATACAAAAGTATTCCATCATAATCACACACCACAACTTGTTCAGCCATTCCACAATTAGTGGCCATCCCCTCAATTTCTAATTCTTTGCCCCCCAAAAAGAGCTTCTATAAATATTTTTGTACATATAGGTCCTCTTTCTTTTGGGAATACAGACCTAATGGTGATATTGCTAGGTCAAGGAGTATGCATGGCTTTATAGAGAGAATCTATTTTGAGAGGCAATGGAAAGACAATTGGGTTTGGAGTTAGAGGAGTTAGGTTACAAACCCTGGCTTTGCCACTTATTCCCTGGGTGACCTTTGGTAAATCACTTACCCAAGGAACTTTCTGGGTCTTGGTTTTCTTATCTGTACTATGAGAAAGGTGGTCTCTTGAGGTCTCTTTCAATTCTTAATCTATATTTCTAAGATCCCTGTTTTATTTGTGGAATTGGGATTAGGTTTATTTTCTGTTGATCCAGAAAAGAAATACAAGACTGATAAATCAATAGAAGTTACAGGAGAAGCAAATTTCTAATGTGCCTGGAGAGCTGTGCAATAAGAGAATGGCGGGGAAGGGGCGTTAGTGAGCTCCCTGTCATTTAAAGTATTCAAGCAATCTTTCTGATTATTTATTAGTAATTGTATAGATGCTCTCTAAAGCCCAAAGTCTCTAATTCTATAACTATACCCCCTCATCTATAGCTAGCCCAGAGTTAGAACACTAGAGGTGCCATTATTTATTCATTGTACATGTGTACAAAGCAAATCAGCCCCAGACGTGGAATCCCACCAGTTTGATACCCTGGCACCATTGCGCAAAGTATTTTTCATCGTAAGTCCTTTAGAATTGTCAGTAAGATGACAACTTAGGTGACAATAAGAGCATATTAACTACTGAAGGAGTTCAAGGTATGCCTTTCTTTGCTTAGACACCTTCAGAATCAATGGCCCTAATCAAGCCACTAGGGTGGAGAAGGGAAAGGATGGAGAGTGGGAAGTACACAAAGAAAATGTTGACTGATTAATTTGTTACAACTGCAAGAGTTTAGCTCTGTGGCTATCACCATCACTGAATGATATGTTTTACCAGGGGCAGGATGAACACAGTACAAAATTCATGGCCACTGGGTCAGAGGGCACAACAGGCGTGGGGTACACAGAAGGGTCATTGGGGAGGGGTAGGAGACAAAGTCAGGGCAGAGGATCATCCTTACTAATGTAGTGACAAAGAAATCATGGGAATTGTATATATACTCCTTAATGATTGAGTTCCTGTTTTTTCTGGAAATACCCCTCACTTTGAAAGAAGTCTAGAAAATGGGATATTCACATTCACATGGGCTGTCTTTGGTGCTATATAGATTTAGATGAGAGCCTCAAACATCTTTATTTTGTATCTTGAAGCTCTTTGTCCAGAAATGGCCATGACAGATTATTTCATTTCAGAATCTTTTTTAGAAGAATATTAGCAATGACACTTACCTAACATATTTAGGTTTGTGAAATGCTTTATTCACAACAGTTCTGTGAGGTGGACTTTGTAATATTATTACTACAGTTTTAAAAATGTGGAAACTGAAGTTCCATGAAGTAAAAATGACTTGCCTAAGGTCACTCAACTATTAAGTGTCAGAACCAGGATTTGAAGTTATAATTCCCAGTTCTTTGTCCAATGCACCTTCTACCATACCAAATGTGCCACTCTGCTTTTCCCACCAGAAAGACTATGTGACCAAGGGACCCACATACTTAGCCCAAAATGTCTTGGGACACCCAATCCACTAATGCTGTCTAAGGTACTGAAGTATCTACCACCCAGGTGCCTGAGGTGTGGAATAATTCTGTCATATAAGGAACATTTCCCTATTCATCCATAAGTGGTCATGGGACACAGGATCTCAGGACCAGAGATGTACAGCTGGAAAAAACTTCAGAGGTCATCTTGTACACCACCCTCATTTGATCAAAGAATGTGAATAAATGATTCTGAAAAGATAAACTGCAAACATTAGCAACCATATGAAAGAATGTCCCAACTCACTAATGACAAGATAATGTCAACTGAAACAACTCTGAGGCTTCATGTAACAACCAGCAAAGTGGCATTATAAAAGATGATGGTAGACTACATTGGAGGGGCTGCCTGAACACAGGAAAACTCATAGTCTGTTAGTGGATCTGTGACTTGATCCAATGATTCTGGAAAACAAGTAGAAATTACACTAGAAAATTCATTTTACTGTTTTCAACTGTTGATTCAGAGATCCCACCACTGGTCATTTATTCTAAGGAGGTCAAAGATACGAAGAAAATTCTCATATATAGCAAAATGATTGTAGAAACATTTTTTCTGGTAGCAAAACAAACAAGCAAAACTGGAAACAAAGTGACTGCCCATTGAATGGAAAGTGGCTGAACAAAGTAATGGAATATTTTTGTGCCATAAGAAATGACGAACATATTTTCTTCCACTTTATTTTTATTACTTTAAAAAAACATGGCTAACATAGAAATCCATTTTGCATGAATTCATAAATAAGTATCATATTTCTTGCCTTCTCAATGAGTGGGGAAGGGACTTGAAGGAAGAAAAGAATTCACAACTGAAAGTCAAAAATTTTAAAAAGGAAAAAAAAGAAAATGAATATGAGAATTCAGAGAAACATGGGAAGACTTTTATGAACTGATGCAAAGTGAAGTCTGCGGAAGCCAGAAGCTGTGTGCGCAATTGCTATAAAAGATGTAAACTCTAAAATTAAATTGAGCACTACATAATCATAATGGCCAATCTTGTCCTAGAGAAGAGATGAAAAAATGTACCCTCTTTCATGAGACAGGTGGGAGTCTGTGGGTGCAGAATGTTGCATACACCGTCAGATATGGTGTCAGCATCAGATGGTTTTGCTTATCTCTTTTTCTGTACTACGAGGGAAGGGTCACTGAGTTTGGGAGAAGGGTAAAATCTGGAAATGACCATGATGTGAAAAAAAAGAATTATTAAAACTTTCATTCAAAAACATAGCATTAATAAAATTGGGTGGTCTTCATGGGTCCATAGAACCCTCAGGGTAACTGAGGCTCTGCTACTCTGTGAAGAAGAGTTGAATTTAGACCTTGCTTTCACTGTCCTCCCTTCAGGTTTCTTCTTCCAACTGTTGTCCCATTGTTCTTGCACAAATTCCTCCTGCTTCCTGTGAGACTTCATTCAGGAACTCTCTGGCAACTGGAGGAAATGGTTGTGTGTGAACTTTCAAGACTGGGCTCCCCTCCCAGCGCCTGCCTCTGCTGGGCTGGCTCAAATCTCCCTTCCCTGCCTAGATATCTGTAGGATGCAGAAGCGTGAGATGGACCTCCCTCTGGACCCCTGCTCACTGCACAGTCATGCCCAGCTCTCCTGCCTGCTTCCAGACTTGGATTCAGCAGGGATTATTAGGGATTATGAGGAAGACCCCAAGCCCGTCATGCTTCACTGCCTCCCTGGCTCATTCAACAGCTCAAAGATGTCTGGTGCCACCAATCACACACTTTCCGGAATATTATCAGTAATATCAAAGTGTATATTGGAGCTGAGCAAAGCATTGAAATCAGAGGGATAAACAGGAATGCTCCTTTTCCTTCGTTTCCAGGAAAGACGCAGGGCCTTAGCTGAAGATACTAGATATGTCTCCAGTAATGTCCGACAACTATCTAATACTCGTTAAAAGGCAGCGGAACACAATGAAAATACCACTGGATTTGGGGACAAGGGGACATGTTTCTAACCTCCTGTGGCTATTTATCATACTTACCAGTTCTGTGAGTTTGATCTCTGATCCTTGGGTGGAGGCTGGATGAAAGAGTCAATGGAGAGCTGCCCTTAGAGTAAGAGTGGACCTGAGTTCAGATAAAACTAACTGGGTGGCCCTGGCTAGTGACTTAACTTTTCTGTGCCTCAGTTCCCTCACCTATAAAATGGAAATAATAAAGGCACCTACATCACAGGATTGTTGTGAAGGTCAAATGAGATAGTATATGTGTAGTGTTTAGCAAACCCTAAAGTTTCTTATATATATATATGTATACATATATATACATGTATATATATGTATGTATATATACATATAATGTATGTGTATGTATGTATATGTATATACATATAATATATGTGTGTATGTATGTATATGTATATATACATATAATATATGTGTGTATATATGTATGTATACATGTCTGTTAGTTATTCTTCTTATCCACATTATTAGGAGGGGGGATCAGATGATCATAGTGTCTTCTCTTTCTAAAATGCTTTGCACTCTTCAGAGGAATTTCACATTATTCCATTTTACCTTCACAATCATCCTTTGAATGTTCAGCTTAAACCAGAGAGTACACTTCTCAGACAATGAGGATAAGGAAGAGGAGAAGAAAAAGGAGAAGGACGAGGAAAAGATGAAGAGGAGAAAGGAGGAGAGGGGAGGAGGAGGAAAAGAAGATCATCCCTGCCTGACAAATCCTTACAGTCCCCTTTGTAGGTTTATCACCTATAGCAGTGGTATCAGACTCAAATAGAAATGAGGGTAGGTATACTAAACCCTACACAAGGATCCCTGTGAGCCACATGTTGAGTTAGTTTGAAAATATTATCTGTACTTTATTGTATTTGTATGAATTTTGTTCAATATTTCTCAATTACATTTTAGTCTGGAATGGGCTGTGCTCGGGAGTGTTCTGGCCACATGTTTGGCACCTCTGTTCTATATCATGTCCTCTAACTGTAGGCATCTCCCAGGGTCCTGGCCTGAGCCTTCATCTCCCTTGAAACTCTCACACCCAGTGAAGCTTTCATGAATTTAATTACTTTTCTTGACACAATGACTCTCAGATCTGTCCATCCAGCCCTAAATCTCTCCTCTGGGTTCCAACTACACATGTCTAGCTGCCTCTTAGATATTTCAAACTGGACATCTCAAAGGAATCTTGAGTCCAAAACTGAACTCATGATCTTCCCACACACACCCCCCCAAACCATCCTCCTCCAAAACTTCCTTTTTTTGGTCAAGGGCACCACCACCCCTGCCATGACCCAGGTTTTGATCCTGGTGCTACCCTTTATTCTACACTCTAACCCCACACATACAATCAGTTGCCAAGTCTTGTTTCTCCTGCTCCATCACTTTCCCACTACTCCTACAGCCACTACCCTATTTCAGGTTCCTGTCACCTCTTGCCTGGACTATTATAATAAACTCCCAATTATTTTCACTTCCCTTTCCTATCCTTCCTACATACAGGCTCCAAAGTGATTTTCCCAAAATGTAAGTCTGACCACATCACTCCCATATTCAGCAAACTTCAATGGCACTTTGTTATCTTAAGGATCAAATAGAAACTATTCTGTTTGGTTTTTAAAGCCTTTCCCAACATGGCCTCAACCTGCCTTCCCAGCCTTGTTGTTCAGCATGCCACTTCTGGCACTGTACATTCCAACCACAGTGACCATCTCATTGTTCCTGACACAAAAATACTCCATCTCTCACCTCCAGAACTTTGCACTGGCTGTTACCCCATCTCCGGAATGTACCCCCTACTCACTTCCACTTCTTACATCCCATATTTCCTTCAAAACTCTGCTCAAGATATACTCTGTACATGAAATCTTTCCTGATTTCCCAACTATCAGTGCTGCTCTGAAAAAATGTATCTCATTTTTATCTTGTATATATTTATGTACATATTGTCTCTCCAATGGGATAAAAACCCTGTGAGAGCATGGAACGTTTCATTTTGGTTCCTAGCATAGTGCCTGACACATCCAATAGGTATTTAATAGTTGTTGGTTGGTTGACTTATAGACAGTTAGTTGGCCTTGGAGTCAAGAAGACCTGGGTTCATCCCTGACCTTTTACATTTGCTGGCAAGTCATTTAACTTCTCAGCATTCCAGATAACTTTCTAATCCTAGAAGTTGCATAATAGGTGATGTCTTCCTTACTGCAAAATTCCTATACCAGTGAAATCATATATCAAATTTAAATAAAAAATAATAATGTTGTAAGAATATTAATTATAAGAAATTATAATATTATATGTTGTAATTATATCAATTATAAGAAATGAGGAGAAGAGAGAAGGAAGAGAAGGAGGAGGAGAAGAAAAAGAAGGAAAAGGAGGAGGAAAAGAAGAAGTAGAAGAATGAGGAGGAGAAGAAGGAAGAGAAGGAGGAGGAAAAGAAGAAGAAGAAAAAGGAGGAGGAGAAAGAGGGGGAGGAGGAGGAGGAGGAGGAGGAGGAGGAGGAGGAGGAGGAGGAGGAAGAGGAGGAGGAGAAGAAAAAAAGAAGGAAAAGGAAGAGGAAAAGAAGAAGTAGAAGAATGAGGAGAAGGAAAAGAAGAAAGAGGAGGAGAAGAAAGAAAAAGAAGGAGGAGAAAGAGGGGTAGGAGAAGAAGGAGAAGAAAAAGAAGAAGGAAAAGATGGAGAAGTAGAAGAATGAGGAGGAGAAAGAAGAGAAGGAGGAGGAGAGAAGAAGAAAAGGAGGAGGAGATGATGTTGATGACAATATCTGTATGGCTCTTTAATGTTTAATAGTCCTTTCTTCATGACAGTTCTGTTCCATGGTATGAGGATTATTGTCCCAATTTTACATATAAGGAAACTGAGGCTCTGAGACATAAAGAGACTTGGCCAGGTCACACAGCTAATAAGTTCTTTGAATTCAAGTCTCCTGGCTCCAAGGTCAGCATTCTTTTCAGCAAGTAAACGATTTAAATGACTTGTTTATTTACTGTCTTCATCAAGAGCTCTCAACACTGTACTGCAAATAAAAAAATGCTGTAAACCACAAATTTGGAAAAATAAAAAGCACCATGCATCACTGCATGGAGGAGTCAGGAGGAAAGTAAGCCAGTATCTTAGCTCTGATGTTTACTAACTGTGTCATCCTGGGTAACTTAATCTCTCTGATCCTCGGTTTCCTAATCTGTAAATGGGGGCAATAAAACCTGAAGTACTTACATAGGACCCTTGTAAGGATTAGAAGAAATAAATGTCTGAAAAGAGGTGATCTGTAGAAAGGCCACCTCTCATTATCTTTTAGTTGCTGTTTGGTCATTTCAGTCACGTCTCAACCCCACTGGAAGTTTTCTTGGCAGAGATACTAGAGTGATGTGCTATTTCCTTCTCTAGCTCATTATACAGGTGAGGAAACTGAGGCAAACAGAGTGAAGTGCTTTGCCCACGGTCACACAGCTAGTAAGTGTCTAAGGTTATCTTTAAAGTGTCTTCTTATATTTATCGTCACCGTTATCAGCATCATTCTCCTCATGAATATGCCCAGGTTAACAAGCTTTATTTGAATGAGCCCAACAATGTCCCTTGAGAATTGAAGCCACAAGTTAACTTTTTATGTTTTATTGATTTTCTGTTTGATCTCATACACTCCTTTTCTACTTCCTGGTCCCCACTGCATTTCTCTGGCACACAGGGTAGGTATGAAATAAATGTTGGTCAAAGTAGAACAAGAGAAGGCAATGAAAACAGAGCAAGAGCGTGACTGTGAGGTCTCTAGCCAGTTGGTGGGGTACTAAGCGGAGAACATGGAAGACAGAGGTCAGTGTATGGGACAAGGGAGAAAGTTAGGCCCAGTGGTGTTGAGCAACATGAACTGAAGGGTGGGGAGGTGACAGCAGAGGAAGCAACAGTAGCCAAGGGAAAAGATGAGCCATCTGTCCAATGTGGACTCCTAGCTGTGGGGGTGGGTTGGAAACCTGATTTCCGATGGGCTGATGTGAAGGAAGGAACAGATTTGGCAAAGGACAGCTGATGTAAGCTGTTACTGGAGAGCATCAAGAATGAGGGCCAGGCACCAGGCACAAGTACCCTGGCCCCTGGCCCTGGGCTGGGGAGGGAAACATCCGAGGTTCACTGGCCCTGATTCCAGGGGAAATGCAGATGTGGCCAGCTGGAGAGATCCCCAGGAACTTGAGAACTTGTGTCATCTGTTAGAAAGCTGGATGAATTGAGAGAGGGTAGACACCAGGACTGTACCTTTTACCACTCCCCAGTTTTCAGATTCCCCGTAACATGTTAGCTGAAAAACACATCTTATTCAAGGTCTGACCTTCAGCACTCTGCCTGCAGAACTATTCCCAGTTCCTTAGGTTGGCATTCAAGGTCTTCTGTAACTGGGCCAGAGCCAACATTTCTTTAGGATTCTTTCTTTGGTTCTTAACTGTAGAAACAACATCATTGCTCTTCTCTAAATGCGTCAGCAGTGAGGCAGTGCAACAGAAGGTAACTTTCCAACCATCAAAACTGTCCCACATCAGCCTCTTTGAAAATGCAAATCTTTCTCCTGCCTTCAAACTCCAAGGCACCAGATCTTGAGGATCTTGAGTTTAGAACTGAAAGGAATCTCTCATCTAGTCCACGGCTTCTCCAAATTCCCAAATTTCCCCTAAGAAAATTTCAAGGGCTCTATAAACTTATATAGGGGAGAGAAAGGAAATTACATCTTTATATCTATATCATTGATTTCCTTTTTTGCCCGGCATACAGTGAGTGCTTAATAAATGCTTGTTCCCCTCCCTAATTCTCTGTATTTTATTTTTGTGTATTTCAAACGATTGTTCTGAAAGGGAGCCAATAGGCTTCACCAGACTGCCCAGTGAGGCTTGCTTTACAGAAGAGAAAACTGAAGCTCAGAGAGACTAAGAGACTTGATCAAGGTCACACAGCTAGTTGATGTCAGAACAAGCACTGGTCCTGTGTCTCTTGACTCCTAGCCTAGGGGGTCTTTCCTTTATAGCTCACTTATTCCCTACTCATGCCCTGTCATCGTTCATGATTTCAGAGTATCTCTGAATCATTGAAGCTCAGATCATGGCAAATGAAGTGTTAAAAGCTAATACTTCATCATGGGCAGTATAAATCATAGTACCCCACATGGGCTCAACTAGTTTTCACTTCAGGGTTGGAGTGGTAGAATTGCCAGAGGGCCCCACATCAATGTCCCCTGGCAGATGCTTCCTTTATGATGTCAGAGAAGGGCTGTATGCCCAGTGCCTTTACCAAGTGATTTGGTAAATTCTAACAGTCAATGAAGTATGAGGTTAGGTTAGGTGAGGGTTAGGACATTGAACTACTTCCACTTCCCAGGAAAGCTATGTAATCTTAATACACACAAGTACATTCAAGACCCCACCCCCTCCAACTTCCAGATAACTAAACATTTTGACTTAGGATCATTAGTAGGTTTGTCTGACCCTACAGCAAACATCTCTCAGGGAAATCTAATCAGATGTCTGAATCAAGTAAAGAGATGGAGTGTTGTTATTCAGTCATTTCTCAGTCTTGTCCAACTCTTCATGACCCCATTTGGGGTTTTCTTGGCAAAGATACTGGAGTGCTTTGCCATTTCTTTCTCCAGTTCATTTTGCAAACGAAGTAACTGAAGCAAACAGGGTTAAGAGACTTGCTTGGGGTCACATAGGGACACACAAGTGTCTGAGGCTAGATTTGAAATCATGAAGATGAGGCTTCTGAAGGCCAGACCTGGCACTCTATGCACCATGGCACCACCTAGCTCCATGGAGATGGATTAGACTGATAGAGTTATCATAGAAGATTAGAGAAGGTGACCCTAGAGATCATTTAGCCTGGTCCCCTAAAGAATTATAAGAACTCTTTGTGGAATACAGACCTTTATTATTTCACTATTGAGCTTTGCATCCTGACCCAAAGACTATATTTATTCCTTGAACTCTGGGTAGATCACGCATGAAACATTTCATTGCCTGGAAAAACTTTGACTTGCAAGTCAGGACAGTGCAGCAGCTATTAGTATACTAGGCATACTCTTAATGTGGCCACTTGAAGCACTTTGTCTGAGTAGGCTTTTTTTTTTAAATATAAATTTATTTATTTAACTTTTTACATTCATTTTCACAAAATTTTGGGTTCCAAAATTTTCTCCGCATTTGTCCCCTCCCCCCAACCCAGTACACTGAGCATTCTAATTTCCCCTATCACCAATCTGCCCTCTCTTCTATCATCCCTCCCTTCTCCTGTCCCCATCTTCTCTTTTGTCCTGTAGGGCCAAATAACTTTCTATTCCCCATTACCTGTATTTCTTATTTCCTAGTAGCAAGAACAATACTCGACAGTTGTTCCTAAAACTTTGACTTCCAACCTCTCCCCATCTCTCCCTCCCCACCCATTCCCCTTGGGAAGACAGGCAATTCAATATAGGCCATATCTGTGTAGTTTTGCAAATGACTTCCATAATAGTCGTGTTGTGTAAGACTAACTATATTTCCCTCCATCCT
>CM053772.1:55452230-55477775 GCA_028658325.1 Potorous gilbertii
TCTGAGATTCCTGTCCACCCCGCCCCCCCCCCCGCCAGATCCGCCCAGCTAGTGCTTGGGGTCTGAGATTCAAATGCTGCTCCCCAGCCTCAGGGCTTTTGGCGGCAGGCCTGGCTGCTATTCAGTGGGAGCTTAAGTTCTGGTGCTTAGGTTGGGGCAGGGCTGCCTCCCCAGCTCAGTTCCCTCAGGGGGTTCATGGAGAGACCTTCTGTAATGGAGCTGCTGCCAAGCTCTTGCCTGCTCCTGCAGCCTCTGGTCACCACTGCCTCTGCTGCTGCCTCCCAATGGGGCCAGAGTCATGGAGACACCCCACTCCCCTCTCAGCCCATCCAGATGCCTCTTTCACTGACCTGTGCGTCTGTGGGTGGAGGGACCTTCACGACCACTGGAGATTCTAACTCTGAAGCCTGCTGGGATCTGCTCACTCCTCTCAGTGCCACGTGGCCAGGGCAGGGCTGGGCTCCGCTCCTGTCTGGTGTGCGACGGACCTTTGGGATCGGTTTTTCAAGGCTCTCTGGAACGGAAATCTCCTTCACCCCGTTGCTGCGTGGCTCCACTGTTCCAGAAATTGTTGGGAGTTTTTTTTATAGATAATTATGGGCTGTGGGTTCAGAGCTAGCATATGTGAGTCTTTCTACTCCATCATCTTGGCTCTGTCCCCTGAGTAGCCTTTAATGTGGTACTCAAGGGTTGAGTTGCCCCCATTGCTCAACTGGGCATGTGTGAACTCCCGATCTACCCAAGGCTTGCTATAGCTAATCACACCACTGGGTGGTGCCCAAAGCTTGGGCTACTAGGCTCATTTAGTCTGCATGTGTGCCATGTATCACCACAGCCTTTTTCCAGTGCCTTGAGCTCTTACTTAGGAATATTGTTGTTCAAATAATAACTCAGTCATCTTTCCTGGATCATTTTGCCTCCATCTCACTAGATTCTACATTCTTGTTTGGTGTTCACATCATAACCCTGAAGACCTACCCATTCTCATGTAGATTAAATGGAGTTTTTACTAGAGTAAAGACCAAAATAACAGTTGACTTTAAGCTCCCCAGCAGCTAGTAGTTGTCCCTATTAATCTTAATCTGCACGTTTTACTCCCCTCTTATGCATCAAACATCATTGTTTCCTGGGAAAGGAAAGACTGGTGCACCTGAAGGCCTTTGTAGGAAAACACTCTTAAGCCTCCTAGTTTTCAGAGTCTTGTGGGGAAAGTTGAAAATGGTTCTGCTCCATGCTGATTCCTAGTCAACACCATTCAGAGCTCCTGGGTAGCCCTCAGGTGAGTCCAGCCCAGACTTCTGGATTCTGGGGCTAAGAGACATCCCCCAGGGCAGCCGTTGCATCAGCAGCTTTTCACCATTTTCTCCCAATGTCCCTGCCAGTCAATTCAACCATTCCAGATCTAGGAAGGCCAGAGAGCAGCCCAGTGACAATGCAATGTGTGACTCGTCCGTATTCTTAAAGACCTCCAGTTGCATGACATATTGTGTGACCTCTTCTCCATTAATAATTAACCTTATGAGATCATTCAGTCTTACCTTTCCAACATGTCTCTGTGGCCCAGAGACTTATGAAATTAGGGGAAAAGCCTAGTGTCAGCTAAAACAAGGGCAATTTCATTGAGGTATTATTTCTGTTTGATTCTGATATCAGTTCCTGTTACTGGTCTAGACACTGCCTGCAAAATCAAGCCCCAACTCCACGAATCCTTCCCTCAGTTGTCTCACACACACACACACACACACACACACACACACACACACACACACACACATTCTAGAATGATAGTGTAAAAATGGGGATTTTTATACCTGTCCCTCTTCCTGTAAACCCAAAAGGCCCAGACTTCTCAATTGAATCAAAGTTGTAAACTTGGTATAAACAAATTCTTGATCAGTTTTGGAGGAGGAAAAAGTAATTGGATTATTGGATGAAAGCAGATGACATACCACAGGAAATACTTTGTGATCAGCCCTATGTTTTATATAGCAAGCCACTAGAGTCAGCTCAGTCCATCGGGGAGCAATCAAGCTTCAGAAGTTTCCAGGCAGGTGTGGGCAGACCCTTGTATCAGAAGAGTCTCCTTCTCTCCCATTGACCCTGTCACTGAAGAGACTGGACTGGTAGAGAGCAAAGTGTCCAACCTAAAGCAGAAAGAGATGCACTAAGGAATAACATGGACAAACAGCACAAACAGATGTAGGAAGACAGGCATCTTAGAGAGGAAATTGCTTTGAAGTTTAAGACTCTTAAACCAGAAAAAAAATGTTGACTATAGGACTTCCAGTAATAAAGGACTTCTAGTAATCAAAAGCTGTGAATTACCCTTTGTAAGCATATTCTCTGCATAAGTACCTTGTTGTATTTTTAAGTTTGTCTCCACTTTTCCCATGTTGGGGAATGTGCCCCAGACTTTTGGAAGGATGTCTTTGTTTCAATTGTTTTTACTATCCCGAAATGCCATTTTCTGGCTGATAACCAATGGTGAGCATACCAGATGGCGGCTTATAAGCTGTAATATTAGAAATTCCGTCAGGGTTGTTCCTAATACCATTAGGAGTGAAATAGTCATCTGCCCTCTAAGAACTTCCCTGTTCACCTCTGCCTAGCTTCCTTCAAAATATAGTTCAGGTGCCACTTGCTTCATGAGACTTTGCATGATGCCACTGCACCCTCTCGGGTTACATGTTACTTATCTCTTTCTCTCTTGAATTTACTTTGTATTCATTTAGCTGCATAACGTTGTATTTCCCTAGCAGAATATAAGTTCCTTGAGGGCAAGAATTGTTTCATTTTTGTCTTTATGTCCTCAGTGCCAAGCTCTGTGCCTGGCATGCAGTAGGCACCTAATAAAAGTTTACTGAATTGAATTGGATTACACCTTTAGTTTACTTTCCTTCCTTAACTTGGTTGTAACCTGGCTGAGGACTGAGATAATGATACTTTTTTCTCTTCCATAATACCTAACACAGTGCTGGCAACCCAGTAGGTACTTAGTAAATATTGATTATATAGTCCTCTCTTATAAAAATAACAGCTTACATGTATTTAATAGTTCACATTTCCAAAGCGCCAGAGGAGTGTAGACATTTGGGTTAAGCAGAGACACTGGCAAAAGGAAGGAGGTGTGGGTGGTGTTCAGTGTTTGTATTGCTGTTTCCCTGTTTAGTTGGCTGTGATGGGATGGTTTCCATGGGTGGGGGTTAAAAAGCATAGCTTTCTTGGAAGGCAGTCATCAACACATGGCCTCAGCTTACCTTCCCCTACCCAGAATCCTTTGCTCCCCAAAGCCATTGGGGCTAAATAGGGAGATGCTGAGCAAAACCAGAATGGCTCTGCTGGATGAGACATCCCCCCTTCCCTTCCCTCCCTATAGCCTGGAAGACCTTGAACTTAAACCTCACCCCTGTGCTTTAGGCCATTTCCCTGCAGCTGATCAGAATGACTCCACCTATAAAGCCCTCTCTGATGAGATCAGCTCCAGGGAATGAGACACAGCTGTTTGGGAGAATGCCCCACAGTTCTATGGTGCCCTGTAGGTGGACTGTGCAAATATGATTCTACCCATTTTACAGATAAGGGAGCTGATGCTCCGAGAGGGGAACTTTCTAATAATAACACAGCTAATGAATTTGTATCTGAGTCAAGACTCGAACCCAGGTTTCTTAACGCAGAGTTCTGTTCCTTCTACTAACCATGTTCACTCTCTCAGCCTAGTGTAGGGGAGATGCTGAAGAAGACTCATTCAGTAACTGGAATTCCTTTCTCCCACCTCTGGCAGGAAGTTCCCAGCAGAAGCCCAGTGAGACTTTCACAGGGCTTCCAAGCCCTATCCCTATCCCTACGAAGACCTTGAGCCAGCCATCAGTGGGACCAACAAGAGAGGCTTTCCTGGCCCTCACCCAGCCCAGCTCTGCTTGCTCCAGCTGACAGTTACATAGAAACAAGGGAGCCTGGTCAGCAGCTGAACAGGGTGTGGCCCAGCACTGCCCCCTTTCCCTCCTCACTCCCCCACCCACCCAGAAGCTGGCAGAAGTGGCCCCTGGCAGAAGAGAGTACCTCTGACCCCAACTCAAATTCCCCAAGTGGAAGTGGGAATCTTTTCTCTCTGTGCTTGATACATAGTAGATGCTTAATAAATTCTTGCTGACTGATTGATTGACAGTCCAAGATCATACAGCCAGTAAATAACAAAACAAGCATTCAAACTAATTGAGTCTGTGTTTTGAGATGCTTATGCTGGACATAGGGTCAGAGAGACTGGAGTATTTTGAACTGGAAAAAAGCATATTATCAGTCTGTAATACAAACAGTCCATGGTAGAGGAATTCAGAGAAGGGAGAGATTACTGTGAGCTGGAGAGAAGTTAGAGGACACCAGGAAGGAGGTGGGCCTTGAAGGAGAAATAGTTTTTGGATAAATGGAAGGTGGTTAGGGCAGCAAGGTGGTGCAGCGGACCGAGCACCAGGCCTCAAGTCAGGAAGCCTCATCTTGCTGAGTTCAAGTCTGGCCTCGGACACTCATTAAATAGGGTTGGACATGACTGAAATGACTAAACAACAATATGGATGTTTTGTGCTACATGGGGGAAGCAATGGGAATAAAGGCACAGAGATGGAGAATGGATGTGAAGGGCGATGAGCAGACTGTCCTGGGGAGAGTTAGGAGACTTAAGGATAGTTGGGTCAGGTGGAAGATCTTAAAAGATAAGCAGAGTACCTTGTCTATGTCATAGATGAGCCTATGATGAAAGTGAGATTTTAGTAGGATTAATTAGTAGGAGTCCCAGAATGTCAGAGCGGGGAGGGCCCTTAGAATATAAAATGTTACAACTGAAAGATATAGTAAATATTAGCAAATTAATAAATATTGATTATATCACGCTCTTCTATCTAGTCTGCCCCCTACATTTCACTGATGAGAAGGCCAAAGTCCAGAGTGAGGAAGGGCTGTGCTCAATGTCCCATGACTAATTCATGGCAGAACCAGAAATGGTCCAGTCCAGTACTTTCTCCACAGACGCTGCTTTGGGGCCTCAGGTTCCCTCTTTATAAAATGGGGGTGGTAATACCTGCCCTGCCCACTTCCCAGGATCAAAGGAGCAAGAAGACAGAAAAAGAATTGCTTTGGGAATCAGGAAGCCTTCATATACTTCAAATATTGTTATGAATAATAACGTGTTTGCATACACATCCCTGGGCATGTCTGTGCGTGTGGCTGTGCTCAGCACGTAACCCAACAAGGATATGCTAGGTCTGGGTCTACCTGCATGGCCCAGTAACAGTTGATGTCACTCTTGGGGTCTGGGTCAGTTACAGAAGGGGGGAGCTCATGACTTCTGGACACCTCTCAGCAGCTCCTGCCAGTCTGCTCCAATTGTCTTCCTTCCACGTTGTCTTGGAGACAAAGGTTGCCAAATGGTGACAGGCCAGCCGCTACCAGGGCAACCCCAGAGCCTAGGTTACCTCCCAGTAAGGCAGATCAGGCTTGTTCTCTCTTTCTTGTGGTTTCTGCCCTTTAAGGTGGAGAAGACAGACATGCTCATTCCCAGAGCTCTCCTCTTATAAATGTCATATAAGGGCCTTATGGAGTGAGGAAGATCCACCTTCCTTCCTTCTCATTGCCTCCCAAGAAAGGAAGCCTACTTGGGAAATGAATCAGGAAGACTTGGGAAATGTAATTCTTGTGTCTCTACAATACCCTTGATTTTTTGCACTAAGGAGATATTAAATTCTGAGTACCATTGTCACCCCTTCTCCATAATCACTACCGAGCCAATCCCAGCCATCCTAAGACCTTATCAGCCCTTTGTGTATGAGTGTCCCATTTATCTGGGATGGTTCTGCCTGAAGACAAGAATCACGTACATCGATTTACAACTCAAAGGAACCATGGAGATAACCTCGAGTATAATCCCCTTACTTTACAGATGAAGAATTGAAACCAAGAAGTGACTTGTCCAAGGTCACAAATTTTAAGTGGCAGTCAGGATCCAAACCCAGATCCCCTGAGTCCAAATCCAGTAATATTTCTACCCTACTCTGTATAGACTCAATTACCTCTTGCGGTCCTGTGCAGCCTGAGAATTTGGGGAGTTTGTGTTTGGACCCTGACCATTATGAAGACTTACACAAATGTTTAACTCCATTTTACAGAAATAAAGCTGAGTTTGAGAGACTTGTCCAAGGTGAACGCAGTAAATGATGGAGCTGGACGACACACTCAACTTCTGACTTTGAATCCAATAGATATTAATAAGTCTTTAAACTATGAAAGGCTGCCTCTGCTCAGGTCACAAAGTGATTTTGCACCACCACCACCCCCCCCCAAAAAAAAAGAACTTCTCAAAGTCCTCTAAGGCCACTTTTCTTATCCACAAGTGGTCAGATACTTGAATGGTCCTTTTTAGCAGCACCATCTGAAACTCACTCTTGTGCAAAGGTGGTGGTCTGGGAGCCTTCATTCTCCTGGCCTGCTTTCCCTTGACCTTTAAAGATAATGCTATTATGGCAAGATCAGGAAGCACTGCATCTCATTGGGGAAATCTCTCATTGGATTTCTTTGCAGCCGCATTATTAATTCTCAGAAAAATCCAAAGTATGTTTTCCACCCCCACAGTTTTGCAAAAAGGCACAGGAGAATAATGGTTTTCTTCTGGGCCATTGTTTGCCAATACTGCTGGGCCTGTTAGAACAACCCTGCCCTTGGCCTGGTGGCTTTAGAAATGGATGGCAGCTGGGTTGGGTCAAACAAAAGCTCTCCGGGATAGTTACCAGTCCCCCTTGGCAGCCGGCTTTTCTTTGCTGCCTAACAAAGACATGTGTGGAGGGTGGTTTCTAAGACTTCAGCAGCTCCAGCAAACTATGGAAAGGATTTGGAATAATTCTCAGCAATTCCCTGTAGCAAGATTTATTTAATCAGGACCACCTAAAGAAATACTTGCCAAGAATTGACACGAATGTGCGTGTGTGAAAATATATACATATGTGTATATATATGTAGTGTATTGTGTATTATATATGTACATATGTATGCATGTATGTATGTCTAGAGAGAGACAAATGTGTGTGTGTGTGTGTGTGTGTGTGTGTGTGTGTGTGTGTGTGGAGAGAGAGAGAGAGAGAGAGACATATATAATCAAAAGTCATTCACCGTTAGATCCAAGGTCAAAAGACATGAATAAACACTTTTTTAAAAAATCACACAGTATAAGGAGCCACATGAAAATATGCTCTAAATCACTAACAGTAAGAGGCATTCCAATGAAGACCACTCTCATTGTGCAAATTGGCAAAATCATCAAAGACGGGAACATTCATCATGCAAGGGGGTTGCACAAAGATTTCAATTTGGAATTACGTGAGAAAAATGATGAAACTGTACACATTCTTCCAGAAATCTCACTACTAGACATATGTCCCATAAAAGTCAAAGACTAAAATAAACGTTTGATATATGCCAAAATATTCATAGCATGTTTTGGCCAAAGAGAATTGTAAGCAAAGTAGGTAACCATTGATTGGGGAATGGGGGGACATAAATCCAATGGTATATGCATATAATGGGATATTATTATGCAGGAAGAAATTATAAAGATGAGGAATTCTGAAACATGGGAATATTTATATGAACTGATGATAGAGTAAAGCAAGCAGAACCAAGAAAATAATCCACACAGATATATAACAGTGTAAGTGAAGACATCACAAACAATAAACTGAATTCTGATTAAATTATATTTAATATTATTTATTATGTGTAATAACATATATGACTATATAAATGATATATTATATATGTCATATATAATAATATATTTAAATTATATTCCTATACCAATGAAAATCCCAGAAGAGAGGAAGAGTGACAAGGTTCATACACAAATAACATTTGAAAATAAGTAGGTAGGATCAGAAATCTAGCATTGAAAGGGAACTTAAAGATTATCTAGGGCAGTTCCCTCATGTTACAGATGAGGCAAAGAAGACCAGAGAGATTAGATGAGTTGCAGAAAGTCACACAGAAGTACTCGGATTATCTTGAGAAGTTCAAGGATCCTAGCCAGGATGATCAGGGAGGACATCATGGAGGAGGTGGTATTCAATCTGGGTCTTGTAGGAAGAGAAAGCTGACAGAATGTAGAATGGCGAGGAAGCAAGAGAGGAAAAGATAAGATGATGAAGTAGTAATCCAGTTTGGCTAAAATGTAGACTGTGTGCAAGGGAGTTAAGTGCCATGCGGTGAGGCTGGTAAACCAGGTTGGAGCAAGTCTTGAATGTTAGATTGAGGAATCTGCATTTCCTTTTGTAAGCAATGAGGAGTCACACTGAAGAATTCCGAGCAGGGGAGTGATGCAGTCCTATCTGACGCTTTAGGAAGAGTCCTTTCCTAGTGATGGAAAGGATTATTGAGGGCAAAGATTAAGGATGGAGACAAGTTTTAAAATAACATAATTCATTTGGAGGACCGAAAGATCTAAATTTTGAAGGTAACTCATGAAAAAGGTAGTTAGGAGGGACTACTAACAATAAAACTTCCAGGACTCGAATTTTATATAAAATAGCATCATCAAAACCATTTGGTACTGGTTTAAAAATAGAAAAGTGGATCCATGAAACAAATTATACAAGGGACGATCGGAAAAAAATTGAACTCAATAACCCAGTGCTTGATAAATCTCAAAGCATAAACTACTTTAAAAAACTCCCCGTATGAAAAGAATTTCTGGGAAAACTGGAGAGCAATTTGGCAGAAATTAGTTGTTCAGGTTTTTTTTTTTAATTTAACAAAAATCAATTTTGTCTCCCTCCCACATCCACCATCCCTTCCTCTCCCAAAGAGAAAGAAAAAGAAAACTCCTATTAGGAACAAATATAGTCAAACAAAAATAAATTCCTACATTGGCCATGTCCAAAAAATACATTTCTCAATCTGCATTGAATCTCCTAAATTGCAGTTGGATAGAATGTCTCATCCTTCATGGGCTTGATCCTTTAGCATCATGACTGTTGATCAGAGTTCTTGAGTTTTCCAAAGCTGTTTGTTGTATAAATCGTTCTCCTGATTCTTCTGACTTCACTCTGTATCAGTCCATACAAATCTTCCCAGGTTTCTCTGAAATCATCCTCTTCATCATTTCTTATAGCACAATGTTATTTCATATGTCATAATTTGTTCAGTCGTTCCCCAATTGGTAGGCACCTCCTCAGTTTCCCGTTCTCTGTCATCACACAAAGAAGGGTTGCCATTGTACCAGTAGTAGTATCACTGAGTCAAAGTGTATAAATTTTAGTGACTTTGGTGGAACTCCAGAATGGCTGGACCAGGGGTAAGGAACCTGCAGCCTCAAGGCCACATGTGGCCCTCTAGGTCCTCAAGTGTGACCCTTTGACTGAGTCCAAATTTTATAGAACAAATCCTTTTTATTAAGGGAATCTGTTCTGTGAAGTTTAGATTCAATCGAAGGGTCTCACTTGAGGACTGAGAATGCCACATATGGCCTCAAGGTCTCAGGTTCCCCACCCTGGCTGGACCAGTTCACAGCTTCCCCAACAGTGCATCAAAGTGCCTTCTTTCGCATAAGCCCTCTAACAAAAAGTTTATACCAGTATATTATTTCATATTTTACAATAAATTCAAAATGGATATAAGATCTAAATATTAATAATCATGTCATTTTAAAAAATAGGTCAAATACCTTTCATATAGATAGGGAGGAATAAAATCAATTATAAAAGATAAAGTAAACCATTTTGATTATGTAAAACTGGAAAGTTTTTTCAGGTACAAAATTTATACAATTAGGATAACAACGGAAGTAATTAACTGAGAAAAAAGCTTTGCATCAAATTGATCTCTGACCAAGTCCTGACGCCTAAGATGTGTAGACATCTAATAGAAATACACAAGACCAAATGCCATTCCTCAGTATGATAGAAGGAAGCTCGGAGATCATCTGGTTCAACTCCCTCATTTTACACAGGAGGAGACTGAGACCCAAGGAGGGTAAGTGACTTACCCAAGCATAAAAGGGAAGATTTGAACCCAGGATTTCTAACATAAGAGCCAGTATTCTTTCTGATATACTAGTTAAGCAAGTAAAGGATTTAAACAAACTGTTCTAAAATGAGAGTATTTCAAACTGTTAATAAACACATGAAAGAATTCTCTAAATCACTAATAATATAAGAGAAATGCAAATCAAGGTAATTGATGACTTCCTCTCACATCCAAAAAGTTGGCAAAGATAACAAACGATGGAAATAGTCAATGTTAGAGGGATTGGTTCGTTGGTGGAACTGCAAGACAGTCCAATCATTCTAGAAAGCAATTTAAAATGCCTATGTCCTTTGACTCAGCAATTACCTTAGCAGGTACATAGTTCAAAAAAGTCTATGATAAAAAGAAAAGCCCATATCACACCAATACAGCAACACACACATGTAGCAACACTTTTTGTAATAGCAAAGTATCAAAAAGAAAGTAGATAAACATCAATTGGAGAATAAATAAACATATTGTGGTACATGAATATAATGAAATGTTTCTGTGCTATAAAAAACAATAAGCATGATGAATTCAGAGAATGGAAGGATTTAGATGAACTCACAGAGTGAAGTAAGCAGAATCAGGAAGGCTACAATACTCTACATAAAAAAAAATAACCAATTGAAAGTGAAAGCTACAAAATTATGATGACCAAGCTTCTCCCCATAGGAGAGATATGAGAAGACACTTTCTCCCTGATCCTTGTTGTTCTTTCCATCTTGGGTATGGAACAATGACTATATCATCAGACTTTTTTTTAAATGTCGGTTAGTTTTACAGATTTTTAAAAATAAGAATTACTCTCAGAGTAGTAGAGGAGCTACAATAAAAAATAAAGGTGATATTAAAACAAAAGATAATCAAAATACTTTAAAAAACCATTTCAATAATCTGCGCAATAGGTCATGGAATTCCGAACTAAAGTATTGACTACAGGCTATAAAGGAAGGGATGGATGTAAAAGTTTATAATTGTGACTTTTAGAGCTGGAAGAGACTTTAACACATTAAAAAGTCAGAGCTAGAAGAAAGAATATAGAATGTTAAGAGCTGAGAGGAAATTCACAGCTCAAACCATTGCGGCTTCCTCATTTTGTACTTACCAATCATCTAATCCCCAAAGAAACTCAGGCAGTCATAATGTGTTGAATAAAACCTCTGGCTTGATTGCATGTTCCCATATTCATGGAAATAAGAGTGTTTGGGAGCTAGACAATGCCTCCAGATTACACAGTCTGTGGTATGAGAAGTAGCAATAACTGACCAAAGGAACCCCCAGCTGTGCGGCGATCTAAAGCCTAATGAATGGCATCCCATGAGGGGGTTGGGAAAGTAGAGATGGCAGAATGTCAATTTTGCACACTTTTCTTTAACAATTTTCATTGCCCTGCAGATAGGATGTGAAACCTGAGCTCCCCCTACCTGAGTCTGGCAAAATCTATTTCTCACTCTCACTATATGTTTGTTTACAGGTCAGAGATCAGGAAACTACCAATACCGCTGAATGATCAGAAAATGTCACAAGAAGATGGTGAGTCAGAGCCTGGAAGAGCTTCCTCTCCTGGGCAGTCAGATGGAATCTTTCCCCCTGAAGGGGCAGTAGCTGCAGATGAAGGTATGAACTGCAGATATGCTGATGAAGGTTAGATCCATGGGAATTGTGGCTTGTAGTTTAAAGGGAGGGGCTAAGGAGGACAAGGTGATGAGTTCAGTCTTCACATAGGTGACTTTGCTCTAGACAGTGACAATAGATGTGTGCAGATGAACCATCCTACAAGACTCCCTGTCTTCAAAAGCACCACCTACAGGCTCCTCCTCCCATAGCTACAACCTCAGGAATAGTGGTATGCTGGTAAATGTTTAACAGCTGACTTTGGTAGGGAGGGGAGAATGTACACAGGATGCACTTTTAAGCTTGATTCACATTATTAGCATTTTCTCCACTAATTCCATAGGTCTAGACAATCAATGAAACAATAAATCAAGCCCTATTTTGTGACATTTGCCAGTTTCTGAGGTATAACAATCATTGTAAATTTAACAGTTGGCTCTGGTAAGCTGGTTGGAGCTGCCTCCAGAATATCACTAACTTTTCCTTCAACTGCCAATCGTTTCCTTAGTCTCTGTCTTTCAAAGGTCGCTTGCATGCTACACCTCTGACCAAAAAAAAATTTGATATTATAAGGGCATAGAATCAATACAGGACATTAATTTTATGAGGAAAAGAGAACACAGTTGTTCTCCAAAGCCCATAAAGCAGAAATGAAGTCCAGGGAGACGAAGTTCCAGGGAGGTGATTTCCCCTCAGGATACAGGAAAACTTTCTAACAATGTGATGTGGCAAGTTTTTTCTGTCTCTAGAAGCAATCAAACAGAGGTTGAATCCCGACAAAGATGACTTGGTGGGGATTCTGATACCTATGTAAATATTCGTCTAGATGATCTCTAAGATCCATCTCCACTCTTGAGCTTTATGATTCTGTGATATGGAAATAGAAGGCAGAAACAAAGTCCAGTTCATACAATACCTTTTATTTATTGTAGGATTAGGATCTTAGTTCTGGAGTTGGAAAGGACCTTGGAGTCCACTGAGTCTAGACTCAGAGTGGTTAAGTGACTTGCCCAGAGTGTCTGAGGCTGTCTGAACACAGAAGAATATAGATCTTCCTGTCTTCAAGTTCAATGCTTCATTTCTCTGGCATACATCTGTCTAACAAGATCATCCTTCTCAGATTTCCCCAAAAAAGTCTTAATTTCCCTTGTAATTTCTCTGTGTTCTGCTCTCAGTTAAGGCCAAGCCACTCTGATGAGTTCCACTGACCTGCCACTGAGTACTTTTTTTTCTGGTCTCCGGATTCTAAGCTCTCCTTCTTCCTCTTCCTCTCCTCTGCTTCCTACCCACAGTGGAAAGAATGCTTGAATTTGGAGCCAGCATGAGTATGAATCCCTGTTCTAGCTATGTGATCCTGGACAAGATCACCTGACCTCTTTAGTTTCCTTATATGTAAAATGGGAAAAACTCTTTGTAAAATGTAAAAGGTTATTGAAATGTGAGTGAATATATCAGTACTATTGAGGAGTATTATTACTCCTGGGAGAGGTAGCATGATATAGTATATTTTGGAGGAAGGGGAGGCAATAGGGTTAAGTGATTTGCCCAAGGTCACCTAGATAGTAAGAATCTAAGATCAGATATGAATTTAAGTCTTCCTGATTTCAGGGCCAGTGTACTATCCACTGCACCACCTCTCTGCCCCATGACGTAGTGTATTGAGAACTGACCTTGGAACCAGGAAAAACCGGGTTCAAATCCTGCCTCTAATACATGCTGACTATGACCCTGGGTAATTCATTAATTTGAATTCTTCATATTCTAGGCAACTCTCTAGAGTTGTCTTAGAGTCTCTTAGAGTTGTCTCTCTAAGACTATGACATCTGCACTGAAGGAGGGAGTTTCCTTATCTTTACACCAAAGAAATCATAGGTATATTCCCTTTTCCGTTATGAGTTACCTTGGTCCAAGAAGTCATTACAAATAGACAGCCTACTGGTGCTAAACTTATCCATGCTTAATTAGGTCAGTCCTCAGATAACAGACACACCTCGTCACCAAGGATCATACTTGAAATCTTTCCAAA
Organism: Potorous gilbertii; assembly: GCA_028658325.1. Lineage (NCBI taxonomy): Eukaryota > Metazoa > Chordata > Mammalia > Diprotodontia > Potoroidae > Potorous > Potorous gilbertii. Next base: position 55,465,915 of record CM053772.1, read on the forward strand.
ACCTTTCCAAGCTTATGTTCTACCAGCATAGCCTTCAACAACCTGAGATCACCTCTAGGGAAAGGTGAGGCATCAAGGTAAGATTTGGGGGGAAGAACAGCACGTAGATGACCTATTTGTGGCACTAATGACCAAGCAATGTTAAGAGACTGAGAGGAAGATTCCCAGCATGGTGGGTGGGCCTCCCCTGACATGGATAAGATTTGTGCAGGATGAGAAGATATTGGCGGGATGTAACATGGGATGTAACCATGCTAAGATCACAGCTCCATCTAAGTGTTGAAGCATTAGTATACCCCTCACCAGTATTTGGGAACCTGATTAGCTTTGTCTTTCTTTCCTGAAGAGTCAAAAGAGGTTTATCCATTAGCAATTAAACTTTAATGACAAAGTTATAATCACTGACCTTGGCCCAAGCCCCATTTCATTGAAAAGCTGTCTGAAAACTACCCCTGGTTCATAGCTTTGAGTCAGGACCCACAAAGAACCACAGCTCACAAGCCCTCCACTGATTTTTTTTTTAACCAAACCAACCAGTCAGAAGATGCACTAATTCCAAGCAAAACTCATTTAGTTAAGGATCATAGTAAAATAAATGATGAGGGGAATTATCACCCTTACCCTAAACACATGGCTACCCTCTCCCACAAATTTCCTTCTCCATAGTAGAAAAAGGAAAACACACGCCTAAAGAACATGCATGGGTAGTTCATAATGTAGCCAGGACAACACATAATCCTAGGGCTACAATCCTACTGGAAACCCTCTCTGCTGCTTGATTTCCTAAAGAGCTTCCAATGTCATCTTTTGGTCCAGGGGTACATATATCATTAGATTGAGAGCAGTTTCTTTTGTTGCTACAAACTGCTGGGGTTCTCTCAGCACTTTTTTTCTCCACTGCCTCACCATCTGCCAGTTTCTACAGTGGACCTTCTGCTGTTGCCATCTGCTGGACCTCTCCCCAAATTACAATAGCTAATCCAAGAGTCAGCTCAGCTGTTTCATGTTCAGAGCCAGCCAACCAGAGAAGCCTTTAGGCTTTGTCTAGCTTTTTAACTGAGCCCAGGGTACTATTTGATGTAGTGAGGAAATCCTGTTCTACTCTTTTCATATCCTTAGTCTATGCAAATCTCCTCAGAAGTTTCACTTAACTAGACTGAAAGAGGATTGGTAAGGCTGCCAACTTTCCCTAGTAAGTAATTTTTATTCTGCTTTCCTGCCATGAGCAAAGTTGAGGCTCTCTTTATAAATGATATCCCCACTGAACCTTGGTGAGACGTCTCATATCCACTCAGGGACATTCAATAGTGAATTAATTGCTACAGGTGGTCATAAGAGAGCATCAGTCAAAAGTATGCATTGACTCAGCATGCATCTGTCCTCTTTGGATCGATCTCAATACCACACCCATAGAAGTGCCACCTTCCCTTCCAAAAAAAACTGATAGTCTGTGTGTCACTACATACCACATTCTGCCAGAGGATTGCCCATCGCAGACCTCCAAAATCTAATCACAAGAAATACTAAGGGAGCTATAAAATAATGAGACCAGGGAATAAAAAGTCACATCTCATTAGGGATATCCCTGGAATTTACGTCACCAGAAATGAAATTAGTACTTGTCTAGGAGATGGTCTTAGAGCCAGCTTACTCTTAGTGATACTGCTGCTTTTAGTTCTTCAAGATTTTAATGAACCAGATTGGTGGTAGGGATAATTAGAATGCTTGGCATTTTGGGGTGAGGGGGAGGGGAGAGATGAGAAGAAAATTTGGAACTCAAAATTTTGTGGAAATGAATGTTGAAAACTTAAAATAAATAAATGAATTTTTAAAAAAGACTTTAGTGAATCTTTGATCTCCCCAATATAGGTAGACCCTTCACTAGTAAAAAGTACACCCCTCACTTCTGCAGTTCTCATTCTTGTCTCCCATCTATCTTCCACTGAAGATCCACCCCATGCTCTGGAGGTCTCCTTCTTGGAATCTGAACATTCTATGCCAGGGCAACATCTAGGTTGTCTATCTGTTATTCCACCTTATTTATTAATAACCAACAAACCCTTTACTGATCACACGTTTCCTGTGTGCTATCACCTATACCACTTTAATGGAGAAGTGTAAATCACTGCTTCCTATTGCCAATAATCCTTCAGCAACCTAAAAGAAGGCTCTAGATCATGTTCCTGAACTTCAGAAGATCTTCCTTCTGCAAATGACTTGTCCTCTGCCTTGCTGTTTTCTGCCCTGCAATAAAAGAACTGGTTCCTCAGAGCCAGCTAATAGAGCAATATCACCAGCTGTCTTTCCTTCTCTGGAAAGCGTTACAGAGCTGTGTAGCATTCAGTGAGTGACCTGAACTTAGAGCATCCAGCCCTGGGGTCTTCTTTCTCCCTACAGGAGATGAGCAGCTGTTCCGCTCTGTGGAGGGTCAGGCAGCCTCCGATGAAGAGGAGGACAAGTGGCCGGGGGAGCAGCAGAGCCAGGTGGCTGAAGTCAAGAAGCTACTGGCCCGCATTTCAAGCTGTGGGAGCGGGTATGTCTCACCGGGAATCATGGAATAAGAGAATGTCATCTCTGCCCCAACCCACCCCTGACCCCCATAGAATATAAGTTTGTAGTGACCAGGGGCAGTTTCTTGTTTTGTCTCTGTGTCAGTGATGACATACAAACGCTTTGGTTCTAGAGTCTGAAGTCATGTCGAACTCTTCCTGACCCTATTTGGGGTTTTCTTGGCAAAGATCCTAGAGTGGTTTGCCACTTTCTTCTCCAACTCATTTACAGATGAGGATAGTGAGGCAAGTAGGGTTAAGTGACTTGACCAGGGTCACACAGTTTGTAAATGCCTAAGGCTGGATTTGAACTCAGGTCTTCCTGAATCCAGATCTGGCACTCTATCCATTGCACCACCTAGCTGCCCAGAGTCTTAGGAATCTAGGTTTAAATCCAATTCTGTTACTACTTATGACCTTAGGCAAATCATCTAACCTCCCTGGGCCTCAGTTTCTTCATCTGTACAATGACTAGGGTTGGACTAGATGGCTTCTAGGGTCCTTCCAATTCTACATCTGCAATCCTATGATCCTGTGATCCCTAGTGCCTTGTACATAGTAGGTACTTAAATATTCATTGTTGAGTTAAGTTGGAAGGAACCTTGGTTCTTCACAGAAGTTGGTGATCATAACGATGGGAGGTGGGGCCCAGCAGGAGAGATGGTGCTCCTTTCTTCTCAGGGAGTCTCTGAGGATACAGAGTCCCACGACAAGATGAACACTTCCCCTTGTGAGCCCCAAGATTGTCCATAGAAACAAATAGTAGCCAGGGCGAGGATAGTGGCTCACCTAGACTCATCATCTCCTCTTTGTTCAATGGTCTTTGAACAGAGTAGACATTTGCCTGACTGAATGAATGAAACAGGAGAAGGCACAAGAACAACGTCCAAGCAGCCACGTTTTTAGTACAGTATAAGAATTGAGTACTTATCCATTTCTTTTCTAACCAACTCTAAAGGATGGGAGTTTTGGAGGCAGTGATGAGCCTGGGTCAAAGGTATGGTGAGTGGGTGGGAGGCAGGTCTGGGTGAGAGTACACTGGAGTTCTGGGAAGCGTGAGGACAGCATGAGAATTCTGACTAGGAGGTGGAAGGCAGATATAGAAAAGGAAAAGGTTAAGACAAATTTCCAGAGTTACCTACTTCTCCATGGTGCTCGAGGCTACTGCCACTCCTAGAGACCAAGCCAGTTAAACTAAGTCTGCAGCTTCATCTTGACCTGACTGGTAGGGACAGGGATGGGGGAGCCAAGTTCCCTGTCTCAAATGCTGCCTAAGCAGGAATGAACTCCATCTGTGAAGCTACAAACAGAAGCCAGGTGCAGATGGGGTAAAATCATGAGAGCCAAAACTATCAGATGAATGGCCCTGTTGAAAGATATGCCAACAATATTCATTGGAACACTTTCAGACTCTGTTCACATAGCGGTTTTCCTGAAGGATCTCAAAGCCCTTTATAAATATTTGTCTCATCCATCCTCATATCTTTGGTTGTCTACACTATCCTTCAGCATGATATACTGGGAAGAGCCCCAGACTGGGAGTCAGAAAACCCAGGCTCTTATCACAGATCTGCTACTTACCAGCTTGTACCAGCTTGGATAAGTCTGAGCCTCAGTTTCCTCATTTGTAAAATAGAGATAGTTAACCCCTGTTCTTCCTATATTGCTGAGATGTTGTAAGAACCAGATGAACAATGTGATCTATGAAAGGTACTTTACAAACTTTAAAGAACTACATAAATATTAGTGATTATTATTCATATAATTCATTTTAGTCCAGTAATGATATTATTATTCATATAACAACTGACATTTATGTTGCTCCTTGAGGTTTTAAAAGCACTTTCCATACATTATCTCAGATCCTTACAACACCCCTGGGAAGCTAAGGGACTTACCTAAGGTCACACAGCGGGTAAGTTAGAGTGGCACGATTCTAACCTAGGTCTTCCTGTGTCCAAGTTTGTTACTCTACTTACCAGACTACAGCAATGCAGTCTTTGGGCTATAGCATCTCATGAAACTATCTAGGACAGCTTAGCAGGACCTCCATTCTTTCTTTGTAAAGGTGGGGGACTATTGGTATAGAACAGGGCACTGAATGAAATGGTTAATTTTATTAAACTGCTTTGTTGTTTCTTTTTCTTTGTCCTGAGGGAGGTTTTCTGGATAGGATAAGAGGGAGGACTCACAGGATCACAAATGATCCAGAAAGGACTTTGCAACTTCCTGGGGGGGTCCAACATTCAATCCACCACCCACACTGCCTTACACGTAGGCCAGGGTTAGGTGAGGAAAGAGAGATGGGACACAGTGACTTCAGCAGAGGCCCCTGTTAATTCCCTCAAAACCAAGACAAGGACCTAAACTGGGGGGCCAGAGCAGGACCCAAAGGAGGTTCCCATCACTGTTTGGCTTTCGTTATGCAGATGCGATGACAGAACAGCCAAGAAGCTCATGTCTTACTTCGGCCACTTTGGCAGTGATGAACACACTAGTGCCCTGGGGGAGCTGGGAGAGCAGATTGTCACCCTGACGGAGCAGCTGGGGAACATGGGGCAAGATGTGAAGGTCCTTGACACTGGTGACCAGGAGGTAAGAGGCCCAAGGTAGTCTGGCCCAGCTTTTCATGAAGAAGCATTTCATCTTTATCCCGTTATCTAAGGAGACATCCACACTTCACTGACCACATGAAACAAGGACCATCTTTCAAATGATCTGGTCCTCATTTCCCACTTGCCTACCTGTCAGCTGCCCAAGCACTTTTGAAAGAGTGAGAGAGAGAGAGAGAGAGAGAGAGAGAGAGAGAGAGATGGATGGATACATAATCTGTTATTTTTGCCAAATTCAGGACCCATCATCAATTAATTCAGTGAAAATGGTAGTCAGTTTTCAAATGAATTGTTGCCTTTTAAACACATTCTGTTGAAATTTGGTACTGGCCTCCCTCCCTTTTTTGCAGAGGCTGGGGACTCTGGATGTGGAACATTGACTCTGCTATCAGACTTGGCTAATTTCTTGGGTTAGTTTTGTGGAATTGACTTCTTCCTTTTTATTCTTTGTTACAAGGGATAGTTCTTTGGGACAGGGATGAGGTGAGAGATATTTGGAAAGGAAGGTGGTGTAAAAACTAAATTTTTATTAGTAAAAATTGAAGATTCAAGTGCTATCAAGAAAAATTTAAATGCAGTTTTTAAAAACAGGATGCATGGGGACAGATGGTGGTCATATGATTGCATGTAAGGGCTTCATTTCAAAGAAATACGAATTGAATTAGCAGTGATGTTTTCTCTGTTTTGCGATCTGGTGATTGGTTTCTTTCTCTTGCAGCTGCCAAAAATAGGCAAGATTCAATTCAAGAAACACACCTCGTGTGTGCAAGGCACTGTGTATTTGTATTTCTATGTAAATATGAAAGTGAGAGTCCTTGCTCTCCAGGACCTTGCTTTACTAGAACATACAATACGCACTTATGTACCAGGTCTGGAGTCAGGAAGACCTGAGTTCAAATCTTACCTCAAACACTTACTAGCTGTGTGACCCTGGGTAAGTTACTTCACCCTGTTTTCCTCAGTTTCCTCATCTGTAAAATGAACTGGAAATAAATGGCAAACCTCTCCAGTATCTTTGCCAGGAAAACCCCAAATGGGATCATGAAGAGTTAGATGTGACTGAAAGGACATCAACAAAAACAAAATAAATACAGGATAATGAGAGGAGGGAATGAACATTAAGGAAAGTCGGGGTAGAGGGACTTCATGGAGGAGGCGTATCTGAGCCTAACCTTGAAGGAAGCTAGAAGTGAGAAAGAAGCACATTCGAGACATGACAGAAAGCCTGGGTGAAGACGTGCAGATGGGAGATGGCACATGGACTTCAGAGAAGAGTTGGAAGGACGATTTGACTGGGTCTTAGAGTACGTGAAGGGAGGTAATGTGAACCAGGTATGGAATGGGAGCCAGGATGTAGGAAAGTTCGAAATGCTGCTCTAAGGAGTTTGTATTTTATCCTAAAGGTAACAGAGACCAACAACGTCAGGGGACTGAATGGTGTTTTAAGGATCTTAATTTGGCAGCTGAGTTTGTTGTTGTTTACTCTTACTCTTTGTGATTCTCTTTGGGGTTTTATTGGCAAAGATACTAGAGTGATTGGTCATTTCCTTCTCCAGCTCATTTTACAGATGAAGAAACTGAGGCAAACTGGGTGAAGTGACTTGCCCAGGGTCACACAGCTAGTAAGTGCCTGAGGCAAGATTTGAACTCAGGTCTTCCTGACTCCAGGCCCAGCCCTCTACTGCAGCTGGGTAGAAGTGATATAAATACTGAATATTTTATCAACAAAAATTATTTATTCATGTTCTATAGAGACAAATTTTTAATACAATTTTTAGAAAGAAAAGTGGACAGGGAAGAGGATAGATGGCAGTCATATGATTGCATATGAGCAGAGAGAGGAGACATTAGAGCAGGGATGGGGAACCTGTGGCCTCAAGGCCACATGTAGCTTTCTAGGTCCTCAGGTGTGGCCTTTTGACCAAGGGCAAGTTTTACAGAACACATTTCTTTTAGTAAGGGAATTTGTTCTGTGAAGTTTGGATTCAAAGGGCCACACTTGAGGAACTAGAGGGTCACATGTGTCCTTGAGGCCACAGGTTCCCCACCCCTGGACTAGAGGCAAGAAGACCAAGTAGGAGGCTATTACAGTAATCCAGGTGAGAGGCAATGAGATATTTAACTAGGACAAAAGATATGTGAACAGATTGAATGATGATACTATTGCTTTCACTAAGATATAAAAATATGAATGTAGAATTTAGAACTCAAAATTTAAAAAAAAACATGTTAAAATTGTTTTTATGTGCAATTAGGAAGAAATAAAATATGTTTTTTTTAAAATGTGAGCTGTGGCCATGGCATTGCCTTCTTAGAAGAATCTCAAGATTATTTTTGCACATGGCAGACAGTTCAGAAGTCCATGATCGCCTTAGAGTGAGGCACCTAGATGCTGAGGGCCTTCTCTTCTCCAATGTGATGTATCACATCCAGGCAACAAAACTCAAGAAGACCCAGCAGACAAGGGCAGTGCTTGGGCTGTGAGTCAGGCTCCCTCTTCCCCTTGTCCTCCATGTGGTGTATGCTATCTAAGAAGGAGGAGGAGATGTGTGTGGCAGGAGGAGCCTTCAAAAGCTAACAGTGTAGCAGGAGGTGGTGCACAGGCAGCAGTTTGGGAAAGAGACTAGTCCATCATAGTGCAATGAGATGTGTAGGGGATGGAGGAAGAGAGGGTCAACTCCAAAGAAAGAAGACTCAGTGACCATAGTAAGGTTCAGCTCAGCTCCAAAAGGTAGATAGGACATGGTACTAGGTGACTTCAGGGACTTGGGTGCTAGGCTTTGTTCTGATACTTGCTAGTCACATGACCTTGGCCACATAACCTGTGTGAGCTTTAGTATTTTTATTTGAAGAATGGGGATAATGATTCCTATGCCCCCTACTTAGAAGTTGTGTGATTCAAATGAGGTATTGTCCATAAATATAACTCTTTCAGGTACTGCCCAATGTAATCAAAAGATTTCTGAACTTGAGAATCAGGAGACCTGGATCTCCTCTCCAATAACTTGCTGTGTGACCTTGGACAAGTCACTTAACCAATCTGTGCCATAGTTTCTTCACCTGTAAAATTGGGGTTTTGAAGTAGATCAGGGATTTTTAAAGTGTGGTCTGGGGACCACGGGGAAGTCTCAAGACCATTTCAGAAAATCTGCAAGTTCAGATGTTTTACCATATAATACTAATGTTTTACTTTTAAAATAATACTAAGATGTTTTAATTTTGGTTATGGTAAATATCAATTGATAAAGCCAGACTAAACAAAAGCTCTTTGGGGTCCTCAACCATTTTTAAGAGTGCAAAAGAACAAAAGGTTTGAGAACTGCTCGCCTAGACGATCCTCTAAAGTCCCTTCAAATCCCATCAAGTCCCTTGATGATCCTAAGATCATCTCTCTCTCAGCCTCAATTTCTTTTTGTATTTCAATTTCATTACTTCAATTAACAAAAATCTATTTTCTGTCTCCCCCCATAAAAAATACCTTTGTAACAAATATACATAGTCAAGCAAGACAAATTTCCACACTGGCCATGTCCCAAAAATATATGTCTCATTCTTAAGCCTCTACATCCTCATCTCTAAAACAAGGATAGTAATCCAATCCTATAGGATTGGTAGAAGAAAAACACATAAACCTGAAAATATCATAGAAATGTGAGTCACTGCTGGGTTTTTTTACTAAATTTTTTAAAAAGTGATTTCATTAATGTAAGTAGTTTCCAGTGAGGAAACTCCTCCTGCCAATGTCTGTCTGCATACTTGGTCTTGGAGAATTTCCTGGCACATTGGAAACTGAGGTAACTTGCCATACAGTCAGTATGAGGCAGAGATTGGACAAAGGCACTCCTGACTCAAAAGCCAGCTTTCTTCTCCTTGCCTCCACGTAGAAACCTTAAAGAGAAGCCTAAAACCCTGTCCAGCTATAAGCTATAGACTCTATACAATGTACAGGAAGGTGCTTTGTGAAGCACAAAGCAGTATGGCAGCAGTTAGGGATTATCTGATAATAGGAAGGTAGGCATCTGATAGCTCCAGGGTCCCCCAAGAAGGGGCATGTTTGAAGTCTTCTTTTCAGTCCACATACCTCTGTTTTCTTTTTTCTTTAGTTTCCCATCCCTCCCTTTTCTTCTTGGCTCACTGGCTCCATTCAATGAACAAAGTAAATCCTTTAGTGATAACTTTCCCTCACAGGCTGTCATCCTCAAGCGGTAAAAAAAAAAGTATTTTCTATCTACTCAAGTCACTCTCCTTTTCTCTTTTCCTCTGGGTGTTGTAATCTTCTCTTTAGAAACATTTAAATAATCATTCAACTGTGAAATGAACTCTCTAGTGAGGCCCAGGAGGAGAATGAAAGCCACAGCTACAAAAAATAGTGGGAATTAATGGTGTGGACATGGGATTGCAAGGTCAGGGCCTCAGAGGAGGACCTGTTGGTTTCCTATGAAGGAAAATGAGAAATGAACTAATTTTTGCCTGGGAACCTAAGAGGAGAGATGAAACCAAAGGAAAGGACCATTGATAGGGTCTTAGCTAGATATGGAAGGAATCTCAGGGGCCATCCTAGCCTAGACCCTTTATTTTACAAAGAAGGAAACTGAGGGCCAGTGAAGTCATATAACTTTCCCATGGTCACCTAGATATAAAGTAGCAGAACCGGAATTCAAACCCAAGTCATCTGACCTCAAACCAGCATGCTCTCAGATTACAGACTATACTTCCAATGTGGTTTAAGAAAATTTCAAGAAGCTATTTGGCATAAAGAAATAATGAGCCCTGTGCCAGGAGACCTTAGTTCTAGCACCAATTCTGCCACTAAGTTTATAGCTTCCCCTGGGTAGCTCATTTTCCATTTACACCTGAGTTTCTTCACCTTTAAAATAGGAATCCCAATTCCTGTCCCACCCTGCCCTCCCTACCTCAGAGCTGTTGGGAGGTTCAGATGTGATCATGGAGTTCTGAAAAATATTCTTGTAGCCTCCATCTAAGCTTTCGGTTTTATCCCAACTCCCCACCCCCCATTACAGTAAGTCGGTCACCCCACCCTTACATTACCAAGTACCAAGTGGTCACCAACTCAGAGGGTAACAGCACCTCCTGAGTAGGGTGAAATGAATTGGATTGCTGGACAGCTCCAGTGCTGAATTTCTTCTATCTGGTCAGGTGAAGGAACCACTTCTCAGTGAAATTCAGCAGAAGGCTGAGGAGAGTGAGCTGCTGAAGATGGAGTTACAGATGCTTGAGACGGAACGAGTTCGGCTCTCCCTGGTGGAAGAAAAGCTGATGGATGTCCTTCAGCTTCTCCAGAGGCTTCGGGATTTGGTATGCCAACAGAACATGGCTCCTCCTGCCATTATCACCTACTTAGAACAGAGACTCTTGTTCAGTCCCCACTAGAGGCAGCATATAGTCTATAGGGAAGAGAACCAGACACAGCTCAATCATTTGAGTTCTAAGCCTAACTCACTATCACCTATTCAGTCATTCATTGTGTATTGGAGGTAGCATGGTGGAACTATTAGAACAGTACTAGAGTTGGTGGTAGAGCTAGGATAAAAACTAAGAGCTCCTGACTCTTAGCCTACCATTCCTTCCATTACCTCTGGAGATACACATTTAAATGTAATTATAGAGTCCACATGGGTTTCTTAGTACTTCTATCGCTGCCAGAGACCTTATTTCATTGGCCCACTTCAAGAAAAAGCTGGATCACTTGTTGGCGGTATTGTAGAGGGAACTTTTGGTCAACTTGTTTGGACTAGATGACTTCTAAGATCCTACCAATTCAGAGATACTGTGAATTGTAAGATCATAGATTTGGTACTAGAACCCAACCACACAGAAGTTAAATGACTTGTGGACACAAAGCTAGTGCATGTCAGAGGTAGGATCTGAACCCCAGTTTTCTTCACTCTGAACCAGTTCTCTTATAAATGATACCATGCTCCTCATACTAATGATGTAATGGTGACATGCTGTATAGAATGATCTGTTCCATATGTTTGTTCCTTTTTAAGAACATATCAAAAAGAGTCTTGGGGAAAATGTTGCTGAACACCTTGGAATCCTGTCAGGACCCCCAACATGGTAGGAAAGTTCCTTGGTAATTAAAGTCATTTCTGTCCCTTATTGTCCTGAAAGAAATAGCTAAAGGCTAGAGGTGGAGGGAAAGATGGGAGTTGGGGGGATCCATTTCCTTTGATAATAACCTGGTCCTAAAAGAAACCTATCTGAAAAATAATCCATAAACATTCAGAATGAAAGTTCAAATGAAGCCTGCGGAACAGTTTGGTTTCTAGGTTATATTAGTAAGCCAGAGGTTTATCTGCTGTGCTTCCTAGCATGACAGCTAGATGCCCCCAGAGCTGTAACAAGCAGTGGAGCTTTTCATTGCAAAACACACCCTGAATTCAAGGCAGGAAATGGAATGGGGAGGTGGACCAGGAACTTGGGGCAGGGTCTTTTCAGTCTCCCTCCAATTTTGCTAGATAACCTTCTCTTCCTTCGTAATCCTCCCCCCACATGTCTCTAACCCTTACCCTGCCCCGCGTTACTAGACTCCAAGTAAAAGTTTCCCTACATTCAGTATCTTAACATTAAAAAACTGCTTAACTAGGCAAAGTCTTCATACACTGCTGTCCTGGAGCAATGAGGTGGGAGAGGGAGAGAGCAACCAATTCATGATGGAAGCTTGGATCATGCTGAG
>CM053772.1:55478275-55577621 GCA_028658325.1 Potorous gilbertii
GATGGATCGATTCACAGCTCTACCAACAGTGTACAAGTATTCCTTTCTTCCCACAACTCCTCCAGCACTATCCTCATTTTTGTTTTCTTAGTCAGTTTTCAGGGTGAGAAGTGAAAGCTCAGAATTTTTAAAATTTGTATTTGTTATTGATTTGGAGCAAGTTTCCAAATGGCAATTAATGTAATTTGCAATTCTCTCAAAAACTGTTCATATCTTGTGACCACTTATCTTTGAGAAATGACTCTTGGTTATTCCTTTTTTGTATTCTTGAGTGTCAAGGAACTCAACTTGCTGGGAACAAAACTGATAGTTCATAAATTCTTCCTGTTGATTCAATTCAACAAATGTTTATGGAAATAATTCTGATATTAAGCTATAGAGAGAGGAAAATCATCAGAACTAAATAGTAACCTTTTGAAACTAGGTGTGAAAGTACTGTTATCCTTGCTGAAACTGGAAGTTGAATCTTATTTTAGACTATTCTCTTCCCTTCATGTAGAAAACTGGTGGAGTTTGATAGTCTGGTCTATGGTATTCCAAATTCCATACTTGTATGTACTTGGATTCATCAGTTATTTTTCTGAGTTTACCCACACAGAGCAAAATAAGGGTAAGAAATAAGAGACTCCAGCCAATAGTTGCTGCAATCCAACCATCTTCATTCATTCCATGCTTACAGCACTAGGCAACCTTACAGCAGAAATCTACATTAGAGCACTGTGCTATGAATGCCGAGTCTGACACCAGAGAAGGAACTGATGAGGAGTTGTGTGTTTCTGCTAAGCAAGTTGTGTAGAAGGACGCAGACAGGAGGATGAGGCTGATGGGAATGTAGATTACAGACGAAAGTTGCTTTGTGGTGGAGATGGGAGGCACTCATCTAGACTGCCCTAGTACCACTTGTCCTCTGGAAACCTTGAAAATGACTCTGGCAGACCCCTTCTCTGTGTTTTTTAAAGAGTGAGATTGGTTGGGGTTCTTTCTTCAAATCCTTTGAACCAGATATCTCCCCAAATCATTTCTAGTTTTTCTCTTCTTTCCTGTCACAGATGCTAAGATGAATGGTTACTTTGCCTACTGCCCCTCCTTCCCTAGATTCCCATCATTTCCACTCTCTCATCAATCAGTGTTTTCTTGTTTAAAATTAATTTCAGAATAGAACTTCCCCATTGGTTCTTAAAACCATTTGAAGAATGAAAATTATCATTAAGGGAAGTTAGTAAACGACTAGTTTCTCTGCTCTTGATGGAAAGATTTCCAGTAGCAGTCCAGCCAAATGAAGTACCTTCTTCTTACTATACTGTTTTTCTATGATAAGCTTGTGATCCATTTTCCTGAATTCATCAATTTCTTCTTTCTGTCCAGTTGTTCTGTAAAATATTCCAGATTAAAATATTGCTTCAGTTTTTGCCTCTGTTGAACTTTGTTGTATTTTTAACCTTGCTAGCTATTACATATCCACTGATTTTTTTTTATCACAACTCATCCACACATTCTTGTCCTTATTTTCCTTAAGTCCTCCACAGAAGTCCACTCAGTGCTCTCAGGACATTCTTTGAACATGTGGGTACCAGTACAGCCAGTCAGGCAGCCATCTGTTATTACTTATTTTCACTCCATGACTAGCCCATCTCCTTTGCTTATATATCTCTTCTATGATTTGTTTCTTTTTACATGCAATTCATCACTGGTAATATACGGCAGGTTATTTATGTCTGTTGAACATCTCTTTACTTTCCTTTAGGTGGCTCACAATTTTGATTTTTAGAGATTGTTGTATTTCATGATTCACTGCTACATGTCCTTATAAGAATATTGCTGCTAAAAAGATAAGTTTTTGTTTCAGAGAGAATCCTGAGGTTGTTGAAGGTATTGTGCATTTCTCAAATGTAATCCAACCTGTTTCCTTTTTCCTAGCCCACTTTGGTCTTTTTAAATTATTCAATACAGTAAATGTTGTGTAGTTGATTTTTTAAATGTCACAAGGATATTAGAGGGAAGTATTGAACCTAGGAAGAGATACAGCCCATGTTCAATGTATGTTTAATCAAAACTAGACATGCAGAGGGAGAAAAGTTTGGAGATAAACAAGGAGAGAGGAAAGGTAGCAGGATGATATGGAGATCTGAACTTGTCCAACAATATATTACCTCATCATGCTAAGTAGGCATTTGAACGTAGAAAGAAAGGTCTCTTTTCCCCATGAAATGTAAATGTGTTGACTACTCTTCACTTACTAAATCTACCTTGTGTCTCCTAGGTACTAAAGGGAAACATTCACCTGACATATTTAAACGATTAAGACCAGACAAACTTGCAAAATTGCGACGGTTCTATCACATAGAATATTTACTCTTACCAGATGATATAGAGCCCAAACAAGTTGACATGGTGTTATTTAGTACAGTAATAGCCAGAGTGTTTATGGAATCTGGAATAAAGGTAAGATATATATATATATATATATGTGTGTGTGTGTGTGTGTGTGTGTGTGTGTGTGTGTGTCTGTGTGTGTGTGTGTGTGTATATGTTATATATAGTCACATATATATTTACTAGATATATATATTTACTAAAAGAAATAGAAATATATTTATTAAATATACATTAAAAATAGAAATAACAAATTGTCACATTAATTGTATCTACTGCAGTGAATATATATTAATTTATACATTAATTAATTCATTTATTCACATTTCTTTTAGTAAACCTTAAAGCATTTGTCTTAACTATCTAACTTCCAACTTTTTGAAGTTATTCTTCATGACTCAGAACACCTAGGTGCTATTTGGCATTAGGGTAAGCCTTAAAGGTAATGAAAGAAATGAGAAATAATCCCTACAGACTTTTGGGTACCCTGTGTATGGGGATGAGAGGGAGTAGGAGGAATTAGTGATGGAAATCTGGTAGAAAATGGGGCTTGAGCTGAGTCTTGAAGGAAAGTAGGGGTTCTAAGAGGCAGAAATGAAAAAGCAGTGTGTTTTCTTGGCAGTTCAATTTCAAACTGACTTCATTACTGGGAATATTGCTGTTTTTTCCACAAATATTTATAAAATTTCCATAGGTAAAAGATTTTTGTTGTTGTTTTACATAGGCTGTGAGTCCATGGTATGAAAATGATAAATTGTGGGTGTCTTGGAAAGAAACTCATAAGATGTCAATTACAAAGGAAGTGTTAAAGAAAATGAACTATCACAAAATTGTCTTTAGTGTATGGGACACCAAGGAAAGAGTGTCTAAAAAAGCAAAGTTTACTAAAGTAAAAAGTTTTAGTCGCCAGGAGGATTTTGAAAGTATTGGTAAGTTAATTATTCAAATTTTACTTGAAATATTTACAGAAGTATAGAGCCACAGAATATTTGAGCTGGAGAGAACCTTAAATAGAATCTTAATTCAACATCTTCATTTTATAGTCAAGGAACCTGAGACCCATGAGGAGAACTGACTTGGCTAGGTTATAGTTAGTAGAGGCAGAATCTCCTGAGACTGAGGGGATAGATTTCAAGGGGTTCATGAACTTGGATGGGAAAAATTCATATTTATGCAATGAAATTAGTTTCCTCTGGAATTCTATTATTTCATTTTAACGCATTTAAAAACAATATTTTGGGAAGAGATCCACAGGCTTTACCAGACTGCCTAAGGGTTCCATGACACAGAAGGTTGGTCAAGAACTCTCTTGTCGGCTTTAACTGAGTCTAAATTACCTGTGCAGCTTTCCCTTATTACCCCTATTTCTTCCTTTTGAGATCAAGTAGATTAAATCTAATTCCATATGATAGCCCTTTAAATACTTGAAGGCTTCAGTTATATCCCCATCTTTTCTTCTCCAGGCCAAATATTCTCAATTCCTTCCACTTTTTCTTTACATGGCATGGTCTCTATTTCCCTTCCTCTCCCAGTCGGTCTCCTCTGGAGGCTTGTCAAAGCCTTTTCTAAATCACGGTGCCTGGAACTGACTATAGCATTCTAGTTGAATCAGTTTAATTCAGGGGTGGGAAACTTTTGGCCTCATGGCCACGTGTGACTCTCTAGGTCCTCAAGTGTGCCACATGTGGTCGTGATTGTGAGGAGGAAGGTTCCCCACCCCTGGTTTAATCCCATCTAATTTCATTTCTGAATGAATTATTGCTAATTTCAGGAATCACTCCCTTGCACATCTTGGCTGCCCAAGATCCCCTACTGCAAGGCTGGATCCCATGAGTCCAGCAGGCTACTCCCCAGCGCTAAGATCCTCACTGGTCTTGTGGCTAGCATGCTCTGGCATGGGGCTCCAGCTCCTTGACACTTTGAGTTCTCATGGAGCCTTGTACCCTAGGAGGAAGACATAAATAGAAAGCAGCACTCTTGCCAGACACAGACTTGCCCAAGGAGGGCATGCACTCATCTGATGGTCTGGTAGGAAGACAGGTCCCCCAGTTCCTTCCGAGTCATCTTTCCACCTTGTGGCTAACAAGTTTCACCACTGGGGCCTTTTTTATTCAGTCTTACTTCTGGCTCAGCAGCCAAGGAAAATATCTTTTCTTCACCATGTAGTAAGCAGACTAAAAACAGTCAGAGCATATCTATGTATGATCTGAGGAGGATTGCCAGGCCCCTACCATTTATATCATCATAAGAGTCTAGAAGCAGGCTCGCCAAACAGGCATATTATTTATTATCTCTGCTTTGTATTTTATGTACAGATATCTGAGTTCATCGGTTTTAGTGCTTTTTGGATAGTCTCCTGGGAATAACTAGTCTTTTCTATTGCCACTATAATGTACTTGCTACTCTCTAGTATTTGCCTGGAAATGCATAGGTAGTTTTCTCCCTCCTCTCCCCTTTCAATTTAAAGCAGCCTTTATTGGATTTATAAGGTATTAAGTAAATATATATTTTACCATTCCTGCTTAGAGGCACATCAACCCTGAGCCAACCTTGCTTCCAAAATCCAAAACCTATTCTTGGGTACCGTTGTGTAATCACTTGCTCATTTCCAAATCTACTCTTTCTTTCAAAGCAACATCCTTCTGTTGGCAGCAAGGATATTGAAAGACATTGATATTTTTTCATTGTCAGTGGTGCCTTTAAGTGTGATATCATTCCCTTGTCTATTTCTGGTAATCCTTTATAATTTGAATTCAATTTTTTGCCTGATAATGTAACTTGGGTTTTTTGACTCAGGTGAGATATGGTAAATTTTAGTCTATCAATTTCAATCTTTATGTGATTTTTTTGCATTAAGTGTATTTCCTTTTGGTAGAATGTTCATGAGTTGTGAGTTTTAATCCATTCAGTGACCCTTTCCCTTTTTTTATAGTGGAATTCAATGGACATTAAAGGTTATAATAGTGACATTCACCTTATCTAACATACTGTTGTTTGACCAGAGTGTAGCAATTTTTAAAAATATTTAAAATATGCTTTTATTTAAATTGTGTATTTAACACTACACAATAAATTTGGAAGATAAAATATTAGCAAGAGAGTATACTAGCATCATTGTGACTTGGAAGCCATTAAAGGCAGCATAGCAAATTTTAAACCAGTTTTTCATTTCAAATCTACTTAGATCTGGATTAAAAGTGTTTCCTGGAAACATTTGGTGTTATCATTATAAGGTTTTTCTTTTCTTCAGTCATTTCATCAGAAAAAGGATGGATGGTCTCTTAGTTTTTATTATTTCTATTATTAATTCGAACTTAACATTGTGCTGGGTTGCCTTGAACACACACTGTAATTAATACTCTCAGGCTTCAAATTTCTGTTTTGTAACAGGAGAGGGGCAGACACTTGATGACTCCTTAGGTGTGTCAGCTCTAAATGTGTGATTGTGCCATAACTTGGGCTTTCTCTTTCTTAGACACAAGAGCTTTGGAATTACCCTCCTTCTTCCTTCCTTTATTTCTCTGAAGTATTTGGTGATTTAGCCCGTGCGTTGCTTTGGGATCCTCACATGTTGCTAATAACCCTTTTAATCTTGGTTATTTTAAACACAGCGCTTATCTTTTGTCTGGGAGGCTTGTGGTTCAAAGATGTCCCAGGAAGTGGATATCTCACCAAAAGCTCTTCAAACAGACATTACCTGTCATCATAAAGTATTCCGAATACAATGATCCAAGACCATTCTGAAGGACTCATGATGAAAAATGCTCTCCACTTCCAGAGAAAGAATTGATGGAGTCTGAATGCAGATCAAAGCATGCTATTTTTCACTCTTTCTTTTTCTTTTTTCTCTTTTTTTGTCTGTAGTTTCTTTTACAACATGACTAATAAGAAAATATATTTTGTGTGATTGTTGCACATGTAGTATGGCAAATTGATTACCATTTCAGGGAGAGGGGAGGAGAGGGAAGGAGAGAATTTGGAACTCAAAATTAAAAAAATGTTAAAAATTGTTTTTCCATACAATTGGGAAATAATAAAATATTATTAAAAATAAAGTAGATAATTCTGGGTTTTATGGTGCATAATCTTGTAAATGATATATTCTTACTTCTGAGAGCCTCCATTTCTGAAACCAGGGTCATTTCTCACTCCTCCCCTACTTCAGATGGGAATCTTAATTTGGCTCACTGATCTTGATTTTTTTTTCTTCATTTGTGTTGCTCATAATCAAGTAGTATTTTTCACCCTTTCTCTCTCCCACCCTTCCACCTCTGGTCTGTGTCATTCAGTTGTTAATCAAAATAACACTCCTATTTATTTGATATCCTCTCTGATTATTGAGAGAGTTGCCATTCAAATGAATGCTACTATTGCATTAACTTTCTTTGTCTATTAGGGATATTGCACATGTGTAGACCACCTGGGATGGCATTTTTTGTACATGGTTAGTTAACTGGAGTCAGTTACTGGAGGGACTCACTAAATTCCATGAGTGAGTCATGAAGCTGCCCCATATATGAATATATCAAAGAAAGATGTTTGAAGCAGACTCAGGCCTTTCTGAAGTCACTGGAAATTCTATCTACATAGTCAATTTCAAAAAAGGTTCTTTCCCACTGCCACTGGCTAACCAGAATCAGTTACAGAAAATCCACACATGCTCTACAGTCTGTCCCAGGCATTTCCTTTGCATGTCATCATGGCTATTCCAGAAGTAGGCTCCCAGTCTCTCCATGTGAAGAGACACTGTCTTAGGTGCTCCAAATATGTGCCAGGTCCTTCTTCCATATAGAATTTACATTTTTGAAGAAATAAGATAGTAATAGTAGCAAAGTTCCCTTTGGTTTTCATACGTCGATGTTCTGTGTTCTAGATGGTTTTGCTTACTTATCAAATGTTATGTTGGGGTTAGATTATCTCTCAACAAATCTCTAAAATTCTTGCAAGGCTCAAACTGTCTAAGATCTTTGAAAAGTATACTCACTTTTACATGTTAGTTTATTTGGGGGATGAAGTTCAGTTTCTTCTGATTTTCAGTGTATCATATTCCAGCCCTTTCTGTGATTGTTTATCTTGAGCAAAAAAAACCCCATAGTTAGTTGAAGAATCATCATGGTATATTTCTTCTTGAATCCATGTAAAATTATATGCTTATTCTAGTCTTAGAATTTTTACTACATATGAGTAAGTTGAATCAGGGAATTGTCTTAGGCTTAGAGTCCAACTAAAACCTTCTTTTCCCTAATATACTTCTGGCATGTGTATGGCAGGTCAGGTCTCAGCCCTGAATTTATGATTGAAACTCTGCTTCCAAGGACCCTTGGAGCTCTTCATTCTCTCTCCTTTCATCTATAATCCCTATTTTCTGAAGAACACAGAAATAGAATATGCTAAGAGGTAGATTTCATGTTACAAAAGAGTTAGTCATTGTACTTCTTCATGTAATATACATCCGATTTCCTACTTCTTTCTCATGTTTGATCTCTGCCCCCTATACTGGGTCTTTCTCCCTCTACAAATATACTTTAAAAATTTCTTTTATTCTTTTTTTGATATGTAATTTATTTATTTTTCAGTTCTCAACATTGATTTCCACAAAAATTTTAATACAAAATTTTCTCCCCACCCTCCACCCCAGGACAGCATGCTCCCCATCCACCCCTTCCTCTAGTCTGTTCTCCACTCTATTACCTGCCCTTCTTCCATCCCCCTTCCCCTCTATTTTCCTGTAGGGCAAAATAGATTTCTATACTCCATTCATATACTCCATGCCTGTATATCTTAATTTCCGGGTGCATGTTAAAACAATTTTTAACATTTATTCTTAAAGTTTTGAGTTCCATATGCTCTCCTTCCCTCCCCACCCACCCTCATTGAGAAAACAAGCAATTCAATACAGGTCATACATGTGTAACAGTGCAAAGCACTTCCATAATAGTTATGTTGTAAAAGACTAACCAGATTTCCCTCTGTCCTATCCTGCCCTCCATTTAGTCCATTCTCTCTCCCTTGACATGTTGTCCTACCAGAGTGTTGGCTTCTGACTATCCCTTCCCCAATTTGCTGTCCCTTCTATTATCTTCCCTCTCCTATGCCCTTTCCCCTTGCCTTCCTGCAGGGTAGATTTCTATATTCAGTTGAATGTGTGTTATTCCCTCCTTAATCCAAATCTCATGAGAATAAGGCTCAATTATTTCCTTTCATCTCCCCCCTCTTCCCCTCCATTGTAAAAGCTCTTTCTTTCCTCTTTTATGTGAGATGATTTTCTACATTCTACCTCTCCCTTTCTCTTACTCCAAGTACATTCCATTCAACAGTAAATTTGATTTTTTTTAGGTATTCTCCCCTCATATTCAGCTGACCCTATGCTCTCTGTTTATGTATGTAGATATATGTATATATACACACATGCATGCATACATACATGTGCCCATGTACACATACATACCTACCCATACACACTTACATATATATATATATTTCCCCCCCTCTAAGTACCCTAATACTCAAAAAGTTCTCATGAGTAACTAATAACATCTTTTCATGTAGGAATGTAAACAATTCTACTTTAATGAGTTCCTTAAGGCTTCTTTTTCCTATTTACCTTTTCATGTTTCTCTTGATTCTTGTATTTGAAAGTCAAATTGTTCATTCAGCTCTGGTCTTTTCAACAAGAATACTTGGAAGTCCTCTATTTCATTGAAATTCCATTTCCCCCTGAAGTGTTATACTCAGTTTTGCTGGATAGGTGATTCTTCGTTTTAATTCTATCTCCTTTTATCTCTGGAATATCATATTCCCAGTCCTTCGATCCTTTAGTATAGAAGCTGCTAAATCCTTTGTTATCCTGATTGTATTTCAGCAACACTTGAATTGTTTCCTTCTGGCTGCTTGTAATATTTTCTCCTTGACTTGAGAACTCTAGAATTTGGCTACAATATTCCTAGGAGTTTTCCTTTTGGGATCTATTTCATGAGGTGATTGGTGAATTCTTTCCATTTCTATTTTACCTTCTGGTTCTAGAATATCAGGGAAGTTTTCCTTGATAATTTCTTGGAAGATGATGTATAGGCTCTTTTTTTGATCATGGTTTTCAGGTAGACCAATAATTTTTAAATTATCTCTCCTGGATCTATTTTCCAGGTCACTTGTTTTTCCAATGACATATTTCACATTGTCTTCTATTTTTTCATTCTTTGGTTTTGTTTTATAACTTCTTGGTTTCTCATAAAGTCATTAGCTTCCATCTAGTCCATTCTAATTTTTAAAGAACTATTTTTTTCAGTGAGCTTTTGAACCTCCTCTTCTATTTGGCTAACTCTGCTTTTTAAAGCATTCTTCCCCTCATTAGTTCTTTGGACCTATTTTACCATTTGGGTTAGTCTATTTTTAAAGGTGTAATTTTCTTCAGCACTTTTTTGGGGCTCCTTTAGCAAACTGCTGACTCACTTTTCATGATTTTTTGCATTGTTGTCTTTTCCAATTTTTCCTCCACTTCTCTTATTGATTTTCAAAATCCTTTTTGAGTTCTTTTATAGCCTGAGGCCACTGCATAGTTTTTTGGAGGTTTTGGATATAGAAACCTTGACTTTTATGTCTTCCTCTGATGGTATGTTGTGCTCTTCCTCATCTAAAAGGATGGAAGAAAATACCTTTTCACTAAGAAAGTAACCTTCTATAGTCTTATTTTCCCCCCTTTTTGGACATTTTCCCAGCCAGTTACTTGACTTTTGAGTCTTTTGTAAAGTGGAGGGTATACTCTAGGGACCTGTAAGTTCTCAGTTCCTCCAAGGCGGCACAATCAAGGGAGAGGAGTTTACTCCTATCCTGGCCTGCATTCTTGTCTGAGAGCAACCACAAGCACTCTTTTCTGCCCACCAGCTCCAACATGCCAGTGCTCCTCCTCATCCCAGGAGGACTGAGACCCAGATCAGCCACTCAATTTCCCCAGGGTCTTTAGGTCAAGGGCTCCAAAAGTGGATACCATAGTGGCTGCTGCCACTCTGAGACCAGGGCTGGAGCTAGACCACACACCCCCCTCACCCAAGTGAAAGAACTTTCTCACTGAACTTTGAAGCTGTCTTTGGCATTTGTGGGTTGAGAAATCTGGCAATCGCAGCTGCTATCCATGATTCCATGCCCTGAAGCCTGTTCCAGTCCTGTCTGTGCTACATGCCTACATGCCTGGTGTGATAGACCTTTCCTCTCAGCCTTCCAGGCTGTCTTAGGCTGGAAATCTCTTTCACTCTGTTGTTTTGTGATTTCTGCTACTCTAGAATTTGTTTAGAGTAATTTTTTTTTTTTACAGATATTTCATGGGCTATAAGGGGAGACCTGGAGCAGGTCATCTTTCTACTCGCAATCTTGGCTCCTCCCTCCTCTTTTATTCTTTAAAACACAATACAACCAAATAAAAAAAACCACCGACATTCCTTTGTCTCTGTTAACCTCTTATTATTGTCATCCTATATCTTTCCCCCTCTTCACAGCTCTGTTATCTCCGTTGTTTCATCACCCACTCACTCATTGCTTAGCCTCTTTGATCTGTCTTCCAGCCTCACCATTCTACTCCCCAATGACTGTTTAAGGATCAAATCGAATGGCCTTTTTTCATTTTAGCCCTCCTTCTCCTTGACGTTTATGCAGACCTTGATAATCTTGACTACTCCCCATCCTCCTTCTTTTCCATTATTCTCTCTTGGTTTTCCTGTTCTGATTGCTCATTCACTGTTTCATCTTCCTTTAGAGGGGCTTCCCCCAAGTCTCTGTTCTCAGACCTTTTCTTTCTCTGACCTGCTTATGTAAATTATCTTAATATCTATATATCTAACCCCAGCCTCTTCCCAATCTCTAAAATGCCTCATTGCCCTTCCTCTACTGGACTCTTTACTGCTACCAAACATTCCCACCTGTTACTGAAATTTTCTAGCTTCATGGTCTGTCTTCAAACATCACCACTGATTGATGGTATCAGTTTCCAGACTGTGCTATTCATGGCATACCAGGTAGGCAAAAATTCAGCTTTCTATAGCATAACACATTGAGTCCAATGGAGAGACAATTCAGTAACTGGGTGCTTACACTGTATTTGTAGTGTTATGCCTCTTACCACTAAGACAACTGGAATCACATTAACCTATCCCTGAAAATCTTTGAAAATGATTTAGGTCACTGTCCTCACCTAACTTACTGTGGATCCTGCTGTTAATTACTGTCTGAGACAATGGGAAACTGCATCGCATCTGCAGGAGACTATTAAATATACCAGATTGCTTCTGGCTAGTTGTCTGAAACATTATATGGGGACCTGATAGCTAGGATAGGAATCAAGAGTTCTGGATTCAAATCCTGGCTCTTGTACTTACTAGCTGTGTGATATCAGTCAAGTTGTTTAATCTCCTGGGCCTCAGTTTCCTTATTTGTAAAATGAGAATAAAAATATATGCATTATCTTCCTCAGAAGATGATTGGGAGGAAGGCATCTTGTAAATAATAAGAAACTCTAATTGTGAGTTATTTTTATCATTAATTATATCATTATACTATTCTGAATTAAGGTTTAAGTCTCTGGCTCTTCAAAAAAATAATCCCTAACCATAGCTATATAATTTAGAGAAAGTCACCCTTGACTAGTGTCAAAAAATACTAGGCAGTTGATATTCTCTTCTGATTTACTGCTTCATTCTGCATTCTGATTTACTGACACTACCTTTCTCTTCTCCCAAGTAGTCTGTAAGTAAACCCCTTGAGGTCAGAGACTATCACTTTTGTATGTGTGTCTTCTGGTACCTAACATAGTCTATAGCAGATAATAGACACTTAGTAAATGCTTGTTGATTGATTAATTCACTATCTTTGCATTCCCAGATGAAGTGAAACAATTGGTTTTAAGGCAAAGAGAACTATCTAAAGAGAAAATGCCAAAACCCAGTGTTATTAAGAAAAAAAATGAGGTTATAGAAGTTGAACCATATAAACCTCCTGTCAACATTGAATCAGGTCAGTAGAATCAATTGTAGCCAAATCAACCATAGGTTAGTCAGAAAGGGAATGACTTTTATATTTTAATTAGCCCATTATATACGTGTTTATTTTATTTTATTTTACAGATTTGTTAAAAATTAATCTATTTGTTTTCAGTTTTTGATAATCACTTCCATAAATCTTAGATTTTTCTCTCCCCCCTTCCCTCTCCCCCACCCAGATGGCATGCAGTGTTATATGGGTTCTACACATACATTCATATTAATTACATTTTCACATTAGTCATGTTGCATAGAAGAATCAAAATGAATGGGAGAAACAATGAGAAAAAACAAAACAAAACATAGCACAAAAGAATATATTCTGCTTCATCCTGCATTCTGATTCCATACATCTTTTTCTGGATGTGGATGGCATTTTGCCTCAAGTCCTTTGGGAATGTTGAAGGTCCTTGCTTTGCTGTGAAATACTAGGTCTACCAGAAACAGTCTTCGCATACTATGGCAGATACTGTGTACAATGTTCTCCTGGTTCTGTTCATTTCACTCAGCATCAGTTCATATAAGTCCTTCCAGGTCTCTCTGAATTATACATTTGTTTATATACCCATACATGTCTATTTATTATAATCATGGTAATTTTATTATGTAGTCTAGCCAATGTTAACACTTAATTCTGTGTGGAGCTAGAAAAGAAACTTGACAAAGTGTAGACCTTTGAGTTGACTTTATGTAAGACTAAAGAGAAGATGTTATATATTGGTGGGTTCTTTATTTGGTTTTAGACTTTAAAACCAGACTCTTTCTTCCAGGAATGGTGATTTTTTTACTGATCTCAATGTCATATAAAGCCACTTACAAAGGTGGAGAACAAATGTATTGGGATTGGCTAGTTAAGACTTTTTATGTGCTTCCCTGGTATTTGGTCTCAGAGTCCCAGAACAGGGGGAGGTGGTGCTGAACCCACAGGTGGAGGTTAGACAGCTACAGGATTAGGGACTTTGTAGTTAGAAGATTCAAATCTCTCTCTCTCTCTCCTTTTTCTCCTTCTTTTCTCTCTCACTCTTTCCTCTTTCTTTTTCTGTCTTTCACTGCTTCTCTCTGTATCGATCTGTCTCTTTTCTCTCTCCTTTCTTTTTCTGTCTCTCCCTGCTTCTCTGTCTCTGTAACTGTCTGTCTGTCACACACACACATCCCACCAACTGGAGGTTTTTCTCTTTTGGGTTAAAATCTCTTTGGGAACACAAATATTCATTGTCAGTTGTTTTAATCAAATCAGTTTCTAACTTGGATCTTAATAGGAATTTAGGTTGTTGAGAGGAGATGAGAGGAAGGAGGAAAAAAAAAACCCAAGGATGAGGACGCTGATGTTGATTAGCCTGTTTTTCTCCTGTGACCCTCACTCAATCCCGCCTCACATTTCCCCTAGCCCAGCACCTCTTTATTATAGGTCCTAGGGGACCTTTAGAATCTCTCTTCTAGGAAATTTTAGGGTCTCCTGTATAAATCTTGTGAACTTATGATTTAAAAAAGAAAAGCCATTCTCATAAGCCCTTCCAGAAAGCAATTTGTAATAGATAGCTCAGCTGAAAACCGAATCAGAATCATTCCCATATTGACTAAATTCCAATTCTGACAACACAAAACTTCAATGTGCGAAAAGCTCAAAGTACAGTAACCATCATTTAAGCAGAAAAACAATGAGATTGTTTTATGCTTATTGTTGTTCATCGTGCTTATTTTGGTCTTTAGACAACAGTTCAAAGAGACTTGAAATCTCATATGCATTACTTTATCTTGGCTCTATGAATTAGATGAATTCCCCAAATACTGCTATAATATCTAACAAATTTGCACAAGATGCCTGTGGTTTGCTTAATTCTTTCTAGTTCCCTTATTTTAAAAACAAAACATGCTGCAAATCCGTGACTAGTTAGTGGAACCTCTATTTAATCTTAGGTGATTTCATTTTTTCTCTCTGCCTTGTGATTCTTAGTTAGAGTTGTAGGTTTATTTATATAATTTTTGGGTTTTATGGAATGTATTATTTTGTCGGAAACTATATCTCTTTTCTTAAGAAGTTAATAAACAATACTTGTTTTTCATGGTATTACTTTCTAATACATATAAAACATTCTTTCAAACAGATAGAGGTTCTTTAAATAAAATTGATCCTGAATTTGAGAAGGCTTTGAAAGGAGATGAATTTCTCATTCAGTAAGTAGGTTTTCTATTTACATCCTTAGGGGTCATTTTTATATTTGAGTGGTAAAAATTCCTCCTCCAAAATTATAAAACTCTTGATAAAGTCTGATTTAAGAGTAACCCCAGTTGCATAGTGATTCTTGTAATCAAGCTATACTTTGTTGTTGTTAAGTCATTTTTTAGTCGTGTCCAACTCTTTGTGACCCCAATTTAGGATTTTCTTGGCAAAGATACTGGAGTGGTTTGCCATTTTCTCCTCCAGATCATTTTACATATGGGGAAACTGAGGCAACAGTGTTAAGTGACTTGCCCTGGGTCACATAGCTAGTAAGTGTCTGAGGCTGGCTTTGAACTTGGGTCCTCCTAAAAATGAAATTTGTAATCAAACTGTAACAGATTTGCTTATATTCTTTCTGTTTGTCTGGGAAAAGACAGTAGGCCAGCAGATGAGAATCTTGGGGAAGTATTATTTCTGAGGAATCCCAGGAAGGGACTGAAAATTGAGGATGGTGATATCGGTAGATGCTCATGGAAAGGACAGGCAAAGAAATTTGGAATTTTTATAGAAACTTGGATTCATAAAAGACTTAAAATAGGAATAATAATAGCTTAAATCTATACATAAGTTTCATTTTACAATTGTTTGTCACAGTCCTGTCGGCAGAAATAGGTATTCTCAGATATAGTTCAGGATAGTGGCAGTGGGCAGCAGGAAAAAGCTGTATGGGTTTGGACTTTGATTATCGAGAACTTTAAAAATTACATTGTCTTGGTGAAGGCATAATTTTCTCTTTAATACTAATACTCCATTTTATGTTTGAAGCAATCTAAGAATTCTAAGAACAACAATTATAGAGAGCATAATAACAGAGCACAGAGAGGCAAGGAGAGGTGCTTAATATTTATTCACAGGTAGAATTAAATTTAAGTGAAAATCCCTAAAGACGTGTATGTGACTGTCCATCATAATAAGTCAACATTTATATAGCTCTTTGTGGTTTGCAAAGTGCCATCTAACTTATTTGATCGTCATTTTGACCTTGTGAAGTGCTAATTGTCCTCATTTCACATGAAGAAACTGAGGACTAGAGGAGTCAACTAATTTGCCCCCATGAGCGGGCAAAATGTCAGTGTCAGAAATGGCGTTCAGGGACAGGTATATTGACTCCAAATCCAATATTCCTTGTTGCTTTGGTTTCCCATCTCTGCTTCAGATCTCCTTGGAAGTCTTTCAAGGACTCTTCACACTTAGTCTAAAGCTTATAATTGATTTGATTCAATCAAGGCCACGCTCATCTGGTTTAGGTATCAGGGTAGAACATCTTATCGCTTACTTGATCGACTTACTCTTTAATTCTCACCCTTACCCGTATATTCAGACAGTTCTTTGGTTTGTAGCTTCAGCCAATATTTAAAGAACTATTGATTGTGATTCTCTCTTAGACTTAGAATTACATTCCAAGCTTGTCTCCCCAGCATTCCTGTGTTTTGCCACATTGATTGAAGCTGGGCGTTCTTAAGGTGCCTTTTCTGACCTTCCTGTTTATGGTACTCCTGCTTCAACTTGGTAGAAAATGTAAGCTTGGGTACTTTTTCCTTCTTCTCAATACAAGGTTAGATTAGTAAAATTATGTGTATTGGACTTGGTTTGGGGTGATCCCCATCCTATGTATCTGTGAGACATCTTTGATCTTATGGTTATACATTCACCAAGCTAACAATAAGCATCAATTAGGTGCCAGGAACTGTGCTCTTTATTCAGGCATTTTTTCCATCCCGTTCAACTCCTCTTGACTCCATTTGGGGTTTTCTTGGCAAAGATACTACAGTGATTTGTCATTTCCTTTCCAGCTCATTTTACAGATGATGAAACTGAGGCAAGCAGGGTAAATTGACTTGGCCAGGGTCACACAGCTAGTAGGTGTCTGAAGCTAGATTTTAACTCAGGTGATGCTGACTCTCTATCCACTGTATCACCTGATAGTAACGATTTACAAGGGATGTCAAAAGACATCCCTTGCTCTTAAGGTGCTCACAGTCTAGAGGGGCGTACAAGTATGTACAAACAAGATATAGGTAGCTATAGAGAAAGATAGATAGATTCAGAGACATAGATACACAGATTAAATTGCTTTATAGATTTTCAAGCCTAGAGTTTGTTACTGACCTCTCAAACCTGTTTTTTATTTAATTATAACATGTTGTTTACAGAATAATATTCAGTAGCCATGCTCAGCTTCTTATTACCAGTGGAAGGATTTGGCATAAAGTAGATCTTCCTGTTGCAAGCTGACACAGTCCTATGGTTGTTTTTCAGTCTTTACCAGCCCATAGTTCTTCAGTGACTTGGATTATTCAACTCATTTTGGCGCACATGTATCAGGATTTCTCTGGTACTATTATGTATTAACATACAACAATTCTCAAGCGCCTTTGATAAGGCTTGTAACTCACTGATATGGGAAATGGCAAAAAGTAGACATTGATACAGATTTACTCATTGAATCCTGAGGCATAGCTGTGCTCAGCAATATTGGGTATATCTTTCCAATTCTGCTTCAGTTTGTCATTGTATGCGAGAGGCACTCCCTAAGCACTTCTTTGCTATCATGACATAGCCTTGGTTGGTGCATGTCTTAGAGGAATCAGATTTGCTTAGTGATTGTCAGAACTTAATTCATCTGGTGTTATGGGTTGTTCTTATGAGGCCAGTGTATACAATGTAAAAACATGATATATGTATACATATTCATACATATTTGGTTCCCTAACATGTTAATATCAGCATTCTGTCAGTATCAATGATATATTAATATCAGGTCAGCCTGAATGCATTCCCCATGTTTTCTCTACTTAAAGCATTATCATAGCCCATAGAACAAATAGATAGAATCCCAGAATTGAAATCACTTTGAGTCCTTGGCTCTACCACTGTGGGTGAAGCTGTGGGGCTTCAGACGAGTCACTTTTAACATCCCTCATGAGTGACACTGATCAGTGAGATTCCTGCCCAGCAATGGGATGAGCAAAGTGATTTCTGAGACCTCTTCCAACCTTGAAATTTTGAAATTCTTTCTGAGCCTTATTTACTCATTTATAAAATAAGGATAAAAAGTGCTTGCACTACCTAATTTGCACAGTTGCTTATGACAAAATGCTTAATAAACTGGAAAACATGTGTATTCCAAATGTGACTGAGAACCTTCTAAGAGAGAGACTTAGAAGACTAATAGTCTTATCAAACCTGAGGCCCTCTACCCATCTTTGATGGCTAATGTAGGATCAAATATGGGAATAGCTGGAAAGAATCTTTTAAGGAGATTATGAAGACCTAAGTAAGTAACAGAAGGATTTAGAGGCAAAAATACCTTTTCATCACTACTTCAAATAAAGGATGAAAACTTTAGGGCCATGAATTCAGGACTATTTACCTAGTAAAAAACAGCATATTCTGTGAAGACAGGGGAAATGGATATTTGAAAAGCAAATAGACTTGGGAAAAATTGACAAGACTGGTTCACTACAAGTAAATCTTCTAACAGCAAGCAAGTCTCAGGCAAAAAGATCAGTATTCTTAACCAAAAGAAACTAATATGAAATAATATTGTACATATTTAACAAAATATGCTCATATGAGGAAATTCATAAACCACAACAGGAGGAACATAGTGGAGAACCAGAGGAGTTATCATCCAAGTATAGACCACCTGGACAAAAAGGAAGAAATAGATGAGCAGTTCAGAAATGTCATGAGTCTAAGCACAGGGGTATAATACAGGAGAAATCCTTGTAGAGGAGGGGCGTGGCCATCATCTCTGCCACTATCAGCATCAAAACCAACAGATGATTATCTGCTCCCAGGTAGGTAAGCTCAAAAGCCTCAGGAATGGCAAAGCTTCCCGCACTTATTGTCAGCCAAGTTCCCACATCCATCATCCAGGAGAGTAAACGTTATGGAAATGAGATGCGGCTGCCTCTGCCTGCCTCCTTAGCAACCACAGAGACCCAAGACTAAGCACTGACATTATTTCCCAGTTGCCTGAAGTATCTGGCTGCATAAATAGTTGGGGCTCGTCAGATGTGATAGATTTAATGCTGC
The DNA here is from genome assembly GCA_028658325.1 of Potorous gilbertii. Lineage (NCBI taxonomy): Eukaryota > Metazoa > Chordata > Mammalia > Diprotodontia > Potoroidae > Potorous > Potorous gilbertii. Next base: position 55,496,936 of record CM053772.1, read on the forward strand.
TATGCAAGGCAACGCATTCTTTTGCCGGGGAGCCCCTTCCCCGCTGAAGAATTGGGTGGGGAATTCAATATTAGTCATGTCCGTTTGAAACAGTTCTGTATCCTTACTGACTACCCTTTCCATCATACTGTGGAGTTAGCTCCTTTTGTTAAAAGTGCTACAAATACAAGCTTTATAAATGTTTCAGTTTTCTTCTGATTATGAGCCTGAATCACCAGCCTGGCCCTGAATAACACTGATGGGATGGAAAGGGAATAACCATCGTAACCCTAACATTTCTGTGGCATTTACTATGTGCCAGGCCCATGTTGCCACTGTGCCAAGCACTTTTTACAAGTATTATCTTACTTGATCCTCACAGCAACACTGAGGGATAGGTGCTAGTATTATCTCCATTTTACAGATGAGGAAACTGAGGCAAGCAGAGGTTAAGTGACTTGCCCAGGGTTACACAATAAATACCTGAAGTCATATTTGAACTTAGGTTTTCCTGACTCCAACTCCATTCCATTGTGCCATCTATCAACCCTTAAGAATAGGAACTGCCAAATTCAGAAAAGTGATCTCAGAAGGCAGTTAGGTGGCTCAGTGGATAGAGCACTGGTCCTGGAGTCAGGAAAACCTGAATGCAAATCCAGCCTCAAACACTTACTGGCTGTTTGACCCTGGGCAAGTCACTTAACCTCTTTTTGCCTCAATTCACTGGAGAAGGAAATGGCACACCACTCTAGAATCTTTGCCAAGGTAAAAAAATAAGCATGAGCATAGAGGAAACAAAATGATCATTTCTTGAGGACAATATTCTGGCTTCCAGAGTGTCAACTCAAAAACTAATGAAACAACAACTTCTACAATATACAGGATATGAAATATAAATAGTAATAGCAATAAAATAATTTAGGTAAATAAATAACACACTAAAATTATAAATAAATAATATATTTAAATACATAAATAATAATATATAAAGTATAAAACCCACATAAATCATCAACATTTTTGTACATTAACAATAAAACCAGCAGAAAGAGAAATTCCTTTAAAAGTAACTACAGATAATGTAAAATACTTGGGGATCTACCTGACAAGACTGTATGAATGCAATTTCAAAATATTCTTTACACAACTAAAAACAGATCTAAATAATTGGAGAAATACTAATTGCTCCTGGATGGGCCAAGCCAATATAATAAAAATGACAATCGTGCTTAAATTAATTTGCTTATTCAGTGCTATACCGATCTTGGAACTCTCCCAAGTATATTCATCAGATTAAAATGTAATTGGGAAATGTTTAACAAAATAAATAAAAATACAATAGAACATAGAGAAAGTGGTTTTCTAAATCAATATCCGGCTGGCAAGGATTCTCATATATAGTTTAGTAGCCCCCTTTTCTATTTGATTTTGCATTTGAGAACTAGAAAGAAATAACAATAAAATTTATCTAGGGAAACAAAAAAATCAAGAATATCTGGAAATCAATGAAAAAAAAGGAAAGGAATCAGAGTACCTAACAGTACCTGATCTCAAACTATACTGTATATACTCAAACTATACTCAAACAAACTACATAAAGATGTAATCAATGAAAACAATTTGGTACTAAGTAAGAAATAGAGAGGTTGATTAGTAGAATACGTTAGGGACTCATTACATAGGAGCAAACAAAGCGCTGTAGCTGAGTGTTTGAGAAACTCAAAGATCCCAGCTATTGTAGGAACTCACCAAGAACTCAGAAGAACTTACTGTAAAAACTGTTGAAAAAGGAAAGCAGTCTGGAAGGCTGAACTGCCGGCTTCTGGGACTAGTTCTTACTCAGTAGGAAGTTAGGGTCCACTCTTACGACTGCTCCTCTGAGACTGTTCCCTTCTTCTTTGGTTTTATCAGTGACTTGAAACTAGGTAATGGGTGACAGAGTGGCTAGACAGCCCCTCTTCTTGCACCCGGTGCTAATTTAGATATACTCTGAATTCTCTTTATGCTCCAGTGTTTCCTGATCTGCTGCTGCCCAGTTTCAGCTCTCATTCAATCCCTAGTGCTGGAATTCAGTTCTATCTGTGCCCTTCACCAGACTCAATCCCCAGTGTCTCCAAGCCTCCATTTTTGTTTCTATAAGCTGCTCTGGGCTAGAAAAATGACTCCTGAATTTTTCTTGCATTTCCCAATTAGAATTCAATCTGATGTGTTTTCTAGGTATTTGTCAAGGAGGTGTGGTGGGTGAGGTGGGCTGTAATGCTTCCTCTTAGCCATCTAGAGTCTGCCCCACAATCTCCACTTTTGTAGACCATCTGCCATTCTTGGCACATATTCTCTCCATACCTCCACTCGATGAAATCCTCCTCCCTCCGCTTCGATCCAGTTCAGGTACTGCCAATCCTTAAAGTTTCTCCTGATTTCTTCTCCTTCCTAAAATTTTAGAAAGCTCTTTATATGGATCATTTCTTGGCTTTTTATCCCATTTTTTCTTATAGTCTTATACTTACTTGTTTATAAGTTTCATCTTCCAGTAGATTGTTAAGTTCTTGACAAGGTTTATATTTTCCATCATTTTGTAATCTTGGCACCATAACCCAGTTCCTTGCACATAGTAAACTGAAATGAATAGATTACTTGCATCTCAATTTTGTAAATGACACGAAGCTAACAGTGTTGTACCACTGAAGCAGGACATAAAAAGATCTCGATAGCAAGATAGAATTTAATAGATTTTCATTTAGTTTAAATAAATCAACTGTTACATTACAACATACCTGAGATTTGGTTGGAAAGCATTTCATGTTCAAATGACTAAGTATTTCAGTGGACTATAAGCCCAATATGAGTCAGTAGTATACAAAAAGGCTCATGCAATCTTAAAATCATAGAATTCTAGGGTCCCAAGAAAGCAAGGCATTAACTGGGCTGTATTCTGCTTTTGTTAGACTCTCATTTCTGTTATCTTGTGTAAATTCCTGGTCACCACCTTTTAGAATGTACATTAATAAGCTAGAGTTCATCCAGAGGCAGGGATCCAAATTGTGAAGTATTTAAAACTGTGTCAGCTATGGAGCAATTGAAGGAACTGGGTATGTCTAGCTTAGAAAAGAGAAAATTTAGAGAGATACATGACTATCATCATTAAGTATTTAAAAGGGTCATGTGGGAAAAGGAAGGGATGTGTTCTGCTTTTTCCCAGAGGGCCAAACTAGTACCAGTGGGTGGAAATTACAAGGCAGTATATTCTGAATTAACACATGAAAGGACTTCTGTGAAGTTCAGACTGTCCAAAAGTGTTTTCACACAGATGCTCTATGATTACTATCCAGGGATGTTGTAGAGAGAACTCACGCTTTGGGTACAGATTGGGCAAGAGATGCAAATAGGAGGCTCTGAGAGCCACTCAAAATCTGATATTCTGTAATTCTATATAAATATGAGCTGTTATTTATTTCCTTATGTGCTCAGAGAAGCATTATGTGTAAAGAGTAAAAACTCTTAAAAAAAACCAGGCATTAAGGGGCAGCTATGGGGTGCAACGGATAGAGCTCTGACCCTAGAGTTAGGAAGACCTGAGTTCAAATCTGGCCTCAGACATGAGCCATGTGACCCTGGACAAGTCATTTAACTCCATTTACTCCCCCCCCCCCCAAAAAAAATGAAAGAAAGAAGAAAAGAAATTAGTCATTAGTTGTTGATGTGCACATTTAATCCTAGCTACTGGGTGAACTGAGGCTAGCAGATCCTTTGAACTTCAGTGTGCTATGCTGGTCCCTCCTAAGTTTGGCATCCATACGATAAGCCTCTGGGTGTGAGGACTACCAGGTTGCCTAAGGATGGGCAAACTGGCCCAATCAGAAACAGAGAAGGTCAGAGTTCCTGTACCAATCAAAGTGAGATAGGGCCCATGAGTAATCTCTACTCTGACAATCTAGGGGAGAAAGGGAGATCCAGTCTTTTAAAAACAAAGAAAAGGGAAGAGAAAAAAATATTAATTTGTAAAAAAATCAGTATGTTTTACATAATAGACATATAATTGAGAAGTAATATGGAAAGTAATTTGCAAAAATTAAATCATGTTAAAATTTACTAAGCTAGCTGAATATTTAAAACATCATACTAATGAAGTTACCTACTGACCTGGACACCATTGTTAGAAATTTGACTGGGACTTTCAGATATTCTTTTATTAAAATTCTGGTAACTCCTACTTAAACCTTTGAGGACCACAATAACAAAACAGGATGCCTAGGGTGTGAGGGTGTGAGTGACTGAGACCTTCTAACTCCTCCCTATTCTCCCCCCCAAATAATGGGGTAAAATCAAATTGCAATGAATATTAAGCACAGAAGACATTTATTTATTCATTCAGCAAATGTTTAAGTGTATGCTATGTACAATATATTTTTCTAGGCCTTGGGGAAGCCACAAAACAGCAATTATTATATAATAAAATGAGAACAGTAACACTAATAACACATTTCATTTCCCCAAAGGGACCTTAGAGGTCATCTAGTCCAACCTCACCTCATTTTACAAAAGAAAAAACTGAGACCCAGAGAGATTAAAGGATTTGTTCAAAGTTTCACAGGTAGCAAATGACAGAGCTAGATTTCCAACTAAAATCTGTGACTCCCAGGTTCATCTGGAAGCACAGATGAGAATATAAGTACTCACAAGATCAAAGCATAGCCCTTCCTATTTATGTATTGAGTTTTATAATTTATAAAGCATTTTCCTCCTGTGACCTATTTGGGTATGTAAAGCAAATATCATGTTGATCTGGAAGGAAACATAGACAAGCAGGACAGCTTTGAGTGCTACATGTTGAACTTATTATTTACTTACAAGGAAAAAGAAAGCTATATGTAATGGAGATTTGAAGTTTCATGTACAGCCCTCCTCTTTAATGCTCTGCTTTGTATGTGGAAATGCTCATTTTGTTTGGTGTTTGTTAAGGTCAGAATAAAAAAAACATTAAAAATTTTTTTTTAAATGAAAAGCATTAAAACATTTTTTAAAAAAGTACCATATTGGTCTGAATCCCTAAAATGTAGCCCCCAATGAGATCTTTTTGAAAGGAAAAAAAAGGTACATCCCCAAAAAGAAAAACACAAATTATTCACTACATTTGGGTTTAATAAGAGCCAGATCTGAAGGAAAAGTAGAGCTTACATTTGGAACAGTTCCTCACTCCCTACCTCAGCATAAGATCATGAAAGGGAAGTATACTGTAAATGGTAAAGTGTTGTATAAATTTCAACTGTTGTTATTGATATTAACAAAGGTTCCCCCACCCTGGCCCCTCTTCTCTTATTTTGTCTTTGTGAATATCTAGGTGGAATCTGTCAAAACTATCAGGACTTACTGTAGAAAAACAATCTGATCCCAGAGAGGCAAGCAGGCAACCGACCCTGGCCAGCTCATCCACTATTATGGACAGTCTCAGGATGCAAAGTATTGGGGACTGAACAAGCTTGAGCACTTTTACAGTAGAACATAATTGTATTGAAAACAGAAAAAAAAACTAAGTGGTGGGATTATAGGCAACAAATTCTCAAAGTTCGAGTTCACTTTCAGTATTGTTCATGACAGCTAGCAAGAATTTAAAATTTCTTCTAAAATTTCTAGTTCTAAAATTCATAGTTCATAGGATGTAAAGATGGAAGAGATGCTTAAATCATCTGGTTTAATCTTTTCATTTTAAAGACTGGGAAACTGAGGCCCAGAGCAATTAGGTTACTTATTCAAGGTCATACAGGTAGTGGAGGATTCTGCATTTGAGCCTTGGACCTCTGATTACAAATGTAAATTTTTCTTTTCCCAAAGAACGGATTCTGGGGAAAATAGAAATAAATAAATGAGCACCCAGCTCTGAATAATGGGAAAGTGGCAATTTTTAGGTACTACTTTTCATTTGAATTATAAGTGGCTCTTTTGTATTGCTATAGTTGAAGGAACTGATAAGGTTTTCCTTGGAAAAGAAAATATAAAAGGAAAATATGATAGATTTCTCCTATTATTTGAAGGCCTATTATGGAGAAGGCGGAATATATATTCCATCGTTCTTCCAAGTGGAAGAACTTATGACTAATGGATGGAAGCTTAAAATGAGTCAGATTTCATCAGAACATAAAGAAAGACCCATTGGACATATCCAACTATGGAAAGGGCTACTTTGTGAAGCAGAAAGCTCCACATGAGGAAGCGGGGGGGAGGTATTAGAACAGATTCTATATGGCTCATTTCTAACTGGTGCAGAGGGGTGTATACCTACAGTAGGAGATTATTAGGTAACCTATAAGGGGGATATCATGAAATCTTAAGAGTTCAAAGGGATCTTAGAGGGCAGTTATTTTAATACTTTACCCAGTGACCATCCCTGACACATGGCTGTCTCACTTCTCTTTGAATACCTCTGGAATTCCCGTTTTTACAGGGCAGCACATTCCGTTTTCAGATAGCTCTAATTGTTAAGAAGCACTTTCTGATATTGAAATGGAATTCACCTCTTTGTAACTTCCTTTCTTTTTTAACACTTAGTCTTTGCCTGGTGTGGTAGACCATGTCTGTAATCCCTGCTACTGGGAAGGCTAAAGTCAGTGGATTACTTCGGTTCAGGAGTTTTGAGCTGTAGTTAGGCTAAAGTTGATCAAATATCGGCACCAAGTCTAGTACCAATATGGTGAGCCTCTCTGGAAGCAAGAGGCTACCAGGCTGCCTAAGGAGGGGCAAACCCATTTAGGTTAGACATGTAGCAAGTCAAAGCTCCCCTGCCAGTTACTAGTTGGATTGAGCCCAAGGGGAGCCACTCAGTTTCCGGCCTGGATACAAGATAGGGAGACCAAGCCTTCAAAAAAAAACACGATGGTTTTTTAAATTAACATTTATTTTTCTCTCTTTCCCACCTCTCCTCCACTGGAAAAAAGAAAACAAAAACAAAACCTTGGTAATCGATATTCATCGTAAAGCAAAACAAATTCTCCTGTTGGTCATGTCCAAAATTATGACTCATTCTGCATCTTTGAGTCCGTCCATCACGTCTCTGCCAGGAGAGAGTAGCATGATTCATCCTTCTGTTCTTTGGAATTTTGTTCGGTTATTGAATTGATCAGAATTGTTCTTAAGCCTTTCAAAATTGTTTATTTTTTACAGGGGTGGTGTTTTTTGTATAACTCATTCTCCTGGTCCTGCTCGCTTCGCTCTGTATCAGTTTATACACGACTTCCCAGGTTTCTCTGAACCATCTCTCTCATCATTTCTTGTAGCACAGTAGTATTCCATTAATTCATACACCACAGTTCAAACTTTTTGCCAAATTATATGTTCCTCCTTAGTTTCCAGTTCTGCTATAAATATTTTTGTATATATGGGTTCTTTTTCTCTTTCTTTGATCTCTTTGGGAAATTGGCTTTAACTTTCTTTCCAAAACTAGTATTCTGTGCTTCTTATGATGTCAGATTTGCTCCTTGCCAACTGGAGATATATTTTCTTGTCCTTTTTTCATATACTTATCCAAAAAAAAGAAATTGTGCTGTGATAAATAGCACTAAAGCTGACGCCCAAAGAAATGTGCCATTTGATGATGGGAAGCTGGTAGATTTTCTTCTAACTTTTTCTGTGCATTGATATGGAACATCAGTACATAGGAAAGACTAGTTGTGTTCCTCAAACCATCACCACCTCCCTGGACTCTTACCCAATTTTGCAGATGAATGTTAATTCCCAGATGAAACTTGGATTGATAGTGAATTTGAAGCATTTGAATAGGAAAACTGAAGGACTTTGGGATATAGATAGTATCTTTATTTCTTTCAGTGGAAGCTCTTTTTTTTCTTTCAAGAAAAGGAGGAGCTAGGGAATGTCAAGATGTTGAAAAAGAAGTCAGGGGAGGGGTTCATAGCTCTTATAATATGGCCTTTGTGCAAAACATAGAGTGACTATTTCAAAGACCAGGATGAATGTGTCAAAAGAACCAAGTCAAGAAGTTCTTTAATTAAAACTGAAGGAAAAGGGAGAAATTTGCCCTTTAATTTCTCTTAATTTAAAAAAAATCTGATGCTATTTACAATGTAGTAAGGAAAGTTTCAGGGATCATTTCTCAAGAAAGACTCATGAGAGAAAGACAATAATATTTTTGATCTTAGAATTTCATATACCAGTAGACAGAGGATGGGATGGGTAATGAGCAAATTGAACCTGAAATGAATAGTAGCTCAGAGGTGCCTAGGATTTGAGTGTGTGGCAGGCATGACATGAATACAGAAATGGAAATATAACTCATTTAAAAGACACAGCTCAGATAGAAGAGGTAAGGGAGATAGCTCTGCATATTAGAAGGTTATGGGAATCCAGAACCTGAAAGACAGAAACATGATAGTACTTGCACCAAAATAAAAGAGAACAGGAAACAGTATTGTTTTGGGAGCATATTACAGACAAAATAGGTTGCATGATGAAGTCTTCCCTATGCAAATGATCAAACGGATGTAGAAGCGAAATATATGGTAGTGATATCAACGATCTAAGTTATTCAGGCATCTGTCTGATGTTAAATTCTTGCCTTGCTTTGGTTATAGTTTCATTTTTTTTCTTGAAAGATGAAGAAGCAGCAAGCAATATTGCTGTTCTGAATTTAATTCTGATCAAGAGAGATTTGGTTTGCAGCATGAAAGTGACAGAAATCTTGGGAGAAAGTGACTTGTAAATTTAACTGCCCATGATAGCCAAAAAAATGCTAAGTGTAATCATACCTTATAATACTAAATAACAATAACATGTAATATATAGCATCATTGTTATTATACTTTAAAAACATTTTTAAATGTTTGAAAAAATGCTTTGTAGTCAGCATCAGTATCAAAATTATGGAATCTTAATGCAAAAGAAAAAGGGAGTCAATTAAACAAACCAGTGTAGTCAAACAAAGACCTCTCCCATGAATTCACATGTAGTAAAGATGAAAGATACAGCCATAATGAAGGAAACACAGAAGAGTTGCACAACCCATGGTTGTAATCTTAGGAAGGCTACAACCCCAACTCAGGTGAGGATTTCTGAGCACCACAAAAAGGCTTTTTAAAGTTATGTTCAGAGCAAAAACTGGAAGAAAGGTATGCACTGCAGAATGATGAAAGAAACTCTGGACTTAGAACAACTTAGGTTCAAATGAGAAAATCATCTATTTATGCCACAGTTCCCTCATTTTCAAAAGGAGATGCTGGACCTCTAAGGTCCCTTTAAGCTCCCATATTTTTTTGATTTTGTGAAGGATGGGCTTCCCTGTTTGAGTCCATAGTATAATGTTAACAGATGACAGAACTACTCAACTCCTACTAGATTTTCATCTTTTCCCGTCAAGAGAAATGATCTTTGAGCATAAGAGTATAACAGATATGGTTAGGAGAGAACTGAATTCCAAGATGGATGAGGAGCTAAGGAGAAAGCATCCATTTGGTTTTAAATAAATTCACTGCAAGTTCAAATGAACTGCATCCCAGGCTGATGACAAGAGCTAGGGATGTTTCAGAAATACTATTGACAGTCTTTCAGAAGTCACTGAGACCAAGGGGGTATGTTAGTAAATTTAACATGCACAACTTTTGCTTTAATATTTTAAAGGGAAAAATGGATGGGGGTGGATAGAATAGTACAGTGCAAAGAATGTTGGGTTTGGAGTGAGAGAACCCAGGTTCAGATCCGGCTTCACTACTTGTATGATCTTTGCCAGGTTTTCACCTCTTAGGATCTTGGCTTCCTTACTGGTAGTATGAGAGGATTGGACCTCTGATCATAAATAACCTCTGAGGTCCCTTCTGGCTTTAAAGCTATGATTCTTTGATCAGTCTTGGAAGCTACCTACCAGTTAGCTCAACACAAATTCCTAGCAAAGTACTAGAAAGGAAAAAAAATGATGGTGGAATCACTATCAGGGATTATTTGGACCCAGCCCCAGTTCATTCTTTTATGTTAAAGTAGATAGGTAGACTGGAAGATTGGGAAGATATTCTCAATGTTACTATCCCTTAATTTCATTAGGGCATTTAACAATGTAGCTTATGAATTAGGTAGATTCATAGTGAGTTAGAAAAAGGTGCCTAATGTTGGCTGATGAATTGATGTCTATAGGGGGTGGTCTCTAGTGACTGTGTCATATTTCAGCACTTGAAATAACAGAAGCTATGTGTATCCAACCTGGAGTGGATCAGAGCTACAATGGAAAACTGATACATTAGATAACAAAGTCAATATTCCAAAAAAGCTCAGCAGGCTCTCATGCCAAGCCCAAGATAGAATTTAACATGGAAATTTTTTCAGTTTTTGTTGTTGAGGAATCTCAACAAAATCTCTCAGTAAGTTTTAAAGTCTTTAATGATATGGTAAAGAGAATGATTTGAAATGTCTAGTTAAAATCATAAATATTCGTTCAAAGAATTATGTTATGCCACCTTGGTCTTTAGTATTATATCTAATTTTACTTTCTTACTTCACACTGACCTTCCTTTTCCCACTTTTCACACTTTCTTCCTTTAAAGGAAAAGATCGAAGAATTCCAAGCAGGAGAAGGAGGAGATTTAGAATAAATGATGAAGAATCAGAATTAGCACTGGCCAGGAGACAGAGTATCTTCTCTATGGAGCTGGATGTCATGCCTCTTCTTGCTGGTAGTTTTCACAGTTTTAAAAAATTTATTGATTTAAAAATATTTTTAAAATTTATTGATTTATGAATATATGTATATATGATATTCATATAATATATTTAAAATTTTTGCTGCTTCTACTCAAAAGTGGATCAGAATATTCAGAAAAGCATAGGATAAAATGATTAAATTTTAGATGAGGGAATGACCGTGGAAATCATGTATATTCCCACAAGGAAGTTCCCAATATAAATTTCCCATGCCAATGACTTCTGAGCATAAAGGTCAAGTGCAAGGTTATAAATTTAGAGCTAGAAAACTCCACTACCTTAAAAAATGCATTTCAACCATGGAAACAGATCCAGAGAGGTGAGGGAAATGCAATAAAACTGGTTCCATCAACTCTGTTTGCCTTCCCAAGGGCAATCTGAGGGTTTTCCTTTTTAGCTACATTTTCCTTTCCTTAGGGAGCAAATTATATGAGCACAAAGAAAGAACAAGAAAATGGCTGTGGACACTTCTACTCCTCATATGAGCTTGTCAGCTCTTTCATCAGCCACATTGTGATATAGTCTAATCTGACAAGATAAATTACCAACTGTGAAGAAGACGCGTTGATTTAGCAATAGTTATTTCCCATGACTGGGATGCTTTTCCTTCTCACCTCCACCTTTTGAAATTCCTGACTTCCCTTCAAGATTCAGCCCAGTGTGGCCTCTTTCTACTTTTGCAATGACTGTGGAATGATAAGAGTAAGGGAATAGTGTGGAATGATGGAAAAGGGGCCAAAGATGATTAGAATTAAACTTTTTCAATATATAGCTTTTAATTATTTAAAAACCATTTTCTTTCCTTATTTGTGTTTACATCATAAAGAAAAAGCACATTGTATTATAATTATAGGTATCTGCCTACTAGCAGTGCTAATTGATTTAGCAAAACCACATCAGGAGAAACAAGTTAAGGGGGTATTTATTTTTGTAAGAGCCATGCTGTGAATGGGATGATTAGTGGATTGGCTTTTGAGGAGGTAACTTTCTAGGGGCTCAGTTACCTGAGGCATGTAAGCTTGCACCAACCTATGATTAGAGCATTATTTAATGAAGACAGTGGAGATTAGTTACATAATGTATTAATAAGAAGGTTGTAAAATAGTTTGTCAATTAAGGGAAGCTTATGCATTGTGTGTAATTATATTTTTAGGAAGGAGCCACTTGCCTGACATATACGCAGAATATATGTGGGGAAGCATATTGGAAAACAATAAATAAGGCCATTTGTTTTTCTTGACTAAGTAAATTTATTACAAAGTTTCCCCACCTACCCCTTCCTTATTTCCCCCAAGGTGGCTGGAGATATGGGAGAGAGAAAAAATTGATTTTTGTTCATTGAAATAAATCAAATTTAAAAAATAAGACCAAACTATTGGTGATTTCTTTTTCTGTTTCTCTAGGCTAAAAGCAAATAGTTACAGGTCTACTCAATGTTTGTGATGAGCTCCCTCTGCTGGTTTTGATAAAAAATATTTGAGTTAAAAGTATTTCTTCAGAATCAAAGTTTTTATATGATCTGCAGGATCCTAGTCATATCCAGTAATTTAAAAAAATTGTTGCAAAGTAGTGGTGTGGCTTTTTTTTTTACTGTTTTGGTCTTCTCTAGATAAAAGATGACTAAAACTCAAAAACAATTTTAAAGTCTTAGAATCACAGAATTGTCGAGTTGTGAGGGGTTGCAGAAATTATCCAATTCTTGATCCAAACTATATCACCTCAGAGAAATTATAGAGATACTGGATTTATGCATATCTGACAGCAGACAATACAGAATTCTAGAACTGAGTTCTATGGGAATTAGGAAAACAGAATGGGCTGCAGCAACTAACCTTCAAAACAGTCTGGGGAAAAATTCAGTTTATATGTTTTAAAAATCATAATTTGGAGCATGTGTTACATGGTCTGTAATGATTAAAATCATTTCCCTTGTTTCTGAATTCTTTTCTGAAGAATTTTATGTAACCAGAAGGAACCAGTCATCACAAGAGGTTTTATTTATTCAGATCAGATTTGTTCCTGGCTACGCGTGTGACCTTTATGAATGCACACTATGGCACACGGTAGAATCTTTATAAATCAACTGACTGAGAAGCAAATAGGAATTGGTATTTGGTTCAAAGTGTCATTTTGTATGTCTTTGGGTACCTTCCTTAATATCATATGGTGACCACTGAATAAACACAATGCTTATGCTGGACAGTAAGGACTCTTCTCAAATACAGTAAAGTCAGTGTCGTCCTACAGTAGTGATACTTTGGGGAAATACCTGACCTGTAAATATTTATTTCAGAAAACTTAATGTATTTGTTTGTGTGTGTTTATTAGCTGGTTATGAATTTAAAATTTGGGGGTAGATAGGTGATACAGTGAGTAGAGTGCTGAGTCTGAAATCAGGAAGAACTGAGTTCAAATCTAATCTCAAACACTTCCTAACTGCATGACCCTGGGCAAGTAACTTTTGTCTCAGTTTCCTCATCTGTAAAATGAGCTGGAGAATGAAATGGTAAACCATTCCATTATCTTTGCCAAGAAACTGTGAAATGGAGTCACAAAGAGTCAGACATGACTGAAAAAATGACTGAACAGTAATGCAATAAAAATTTCAAATTTAAATTATAAAAAGAATTAAAATTGAAATTTGTTTAGAAAAAGTGGAAAAGTGTTCTGCCTTCTACAATTAATTAGAGCACTGAATTAGCCTTCATTTGATTCACGGTGAATAAATGGGAAATAAAGATTTTTTATGGTGCACATATTTTTTCCACAGGACAGAGAACTGTAATGAGTCACGCTAAAGAAAAGAATACCAAAGTTTTGGATTGCTATTTGAGTTTAACAGTTGATGTCCCACTTATGACTGAGAAACAGAAGCAGGATTTAAACCCTTTGACTATAAAGATCAGGTCTGTTGCTTACCTTCCATCAGGTCCTGTGCCTGTTGATCATCTGCAGGTATTTCAGTTACTGTTTTCATCTTCTCTTATTCCCATATAACACCAAATTTGGAACATATTTCTCTTCCTGAATTGCTTCCTTTGCCAGGTTTTATCATGACCAAAATATGCATCAACTATCAGTGATAAACCTTTTAAATACATTTTTATTGATGTCTTCTGTTTGCTATATCATCATGGGTATCCCCTGTCTCCCTCTCAGAGAGCCATCAGACTTTTTATAAAAATTGGAATCTAAGTAACTATCTTCAATGTCATTAACCCTCTTGGCAGAAAAATACAGATGCTGTTGCATAGGCTGATTTGGCTAATTCCACTTAGGGAATAAGATTCCTCTGGTTCTTTTGAGAATACATATTTAGATTGGAATCTGTGGAAACTTTAACCCACCAAATATTAGGAGTGATAGTCTGACCCTTGTTATTTCTATAATTGTCCAAATAGTGAGACTATTGGCTTTTCCATTGAGTTTTTAGCTTCCCTATTGGGTTGTATGGGGTATTCAGGAAGGGCTAGGACTTGTGGTGTGAGGGCTTGCTGAGTGCTTTTCAGGGCTGCTTATCCATCTTTGGTGTCCACCTGGCACTCAGCTCTCATCTGTGGCTCCAAGAAGCTGTAGCATGTGCAGTGGCCACACCCTGGTAAAACCATCTTGGCAGGTGGGCTAAACAAGGTTGAGGGTAACTCATGGGCCACAAACCCATAGGTCAGTTAACAGTTAATCTACTCCAAGCATTTGAAGACATCCCCAAATGGAATAAGTGAATGAGTACAATTTTTTCCAGCAGCCATGAAAGCAACTGAAGAAGACATTATGGGGTTCTTAGAGCTTAGTCAGGTATCAAAGATACCAAGGTCTCCCACTGCATCCTAGACCATCACCAATTGTCCTGACTTTTGTCTTGCCACTGGACTTCAGTGACTCCAGAAGAGAGAGTGAGGCTAATGACTTTGCACAGCTCTGCCTCACTGAGGTTGAGAAATTAACCTTTATTGTCATTGGTCTTCTTTGTATTTTTTTCTTTTTTTAAATGTTTATTTATTTATTTTTAGTTTTCAACTTTCTAGAATATCAGGGCATTTTTTCTTGATAATTTCATGAAAGGTGATGTCTAGGCTCTTTTTCTGATCATGGCTTTCAGGTAGTCCCATAATTTTTAAGTTGTCTCTCCTGGATGTATTTTCCAGATGAATTGTTTTTCCAATGAGATATTTCACATTGTCTTCTATTTTTTCATTCTTTTGGTTTTGTTTTGTAATTTCTTGGTTTCTCATAAACTCATTAGTTTCCATCTACTCCATTCTAATTTTTAAAGAACTATTTTATTCAGTGAGCTTTTGAACCTCCTTTTCCATTTGACTAATTCTGCTTTTTAAAGTCTTCTTCTCCTCATTGTCTTTTTCAACCTCTTTTGCCACTTGAGTTAGCCTATTTTTAAAGGTGTTATTTTCTTAAGCATTTTTTGGGGTCTCCTTTAGCAAGCTACCGACTTGCTTTTCATGATCTTCTTGCATATCTCTTATTTCTCTTCCCAGATTTTCTTCCACCCCTCTTACTTGATCTTCAAAATCGTTTTTGAGCTCTTCCATGACCTGAGAACAATGCATATGTATTTTGGAGGTTTTGGATGCAGAAGCCTTGACTTTTACGTCTTCCTCTGATGGTATGCATTGTTTTTCCTCATCTGAAAGGATGGAAGAAAATACCTTGTTCACCAAGGAAGTAGCCTTCTATAGTCTTATTTTCCACCCCCTTTTGGGCATTTTTCCAGCCAGTTACTTGACTTTTGAGTCCTTTTTTGAGAGGAGGGTATACTCTAGGGACCTGTAAGTTCTCAGTTCCTCCAAGGTGGCACAATCAGGGGAGAGGAATTTACTCCTCTCGTGGCCTGTGCTCCGGTCTGGTAGCAACTACAAGCACTCTTTTCTGCCTGGATCTGTGAGTAGAATTCCCTCTGTAGAGACTTCACCAGCTCCACCAGGCCAGCCAGAGTTCCTCCTCACCCCAGGAGAGCCACTCAGGGCTGAGATCCAGATCAGCTACATGATTGCCCCGGGGGTTTTAAGCTGAGAGAACCTAAAATGGTTGCTGTGCCACAGCAACTGCTGCTGCCCTGAGGCCACTGAGTCCAGACCACATTCCCTTCTCACTTAGGTGAAAGAGCTTTCTCACTGAGCTTTGAAACTGCCTTTGGAGTTTGTGAGTTGAGGAATCTGGGAACTGCTGCTGCCAGGGATTCTGTACACCCTGAGGCCTGCTCCAGTCCTGTCCCTGCCAAGTGGCCAAGGTTGGGCTACGCTTCACTCTACGCTTGATGTGATAGGCCTTTCCTGTTGGCCTTCCAGGCTGTCTTAGGCTGGAAATCTCTTTCACTCTGTTGTTTTGTGACTTCTGCTGCTCAAGAATTTGTTTAGGGTCATTTTTACAGGTATATTATGGGCTATGTGGGGGAGCTTCTACAGGTCCATCCTTCTTCTCTGACATCTTGGCTCCACTCCCACCCTCCCCCCACATTGGTCTTCTTTGAAAATGAAGGACTAACAACATCTTTCCTACTGTTTATGATACAACTGGATCCTGACTGTTTCAAGTGGCTAAATCACTGTAAGGTCTGACATCCTTACAATACAAGTTTACATAAAGTCAAAGTCAGAAAGGATCTTAGAAACCATCCAATACAACCCTCTCTTTTTACAAAGGAGAAAATCAAGACCCAGGGAAGTAAAATGATTTGAGATCAGATTGCTAGTGGGTGGCAGAGCTACCAGAGGTAGAAGAAACTAGATCTTTTACTGCTAATCCAGGACTCCATGATGTCTTTTTGAATCTGACCTTTCTCCCATCATGATAGATTTCTTTTAATACACCTGTCACCCTTGATCTTTTTGTCTTTAATTCCTGCAGAATGGTTTTTGGATGTCAATCTTGTCATTATATGTTGGCTGAGCATTAGTTATTTCTGAATGGTATACAAAGGATTGATTCCTGTGACCAAATGCTGTGATCATAAGGAGACCTGAGTTATTGTCTTCAAATGCCAGAGAAAAGGGACTATTCTGTAAGAAATGTTACCAAGTTACCATGTAGAATAACTCTAGTCTTTGAAGCAGGCTACTATCATGCAGGAATCTACTATCTAGGTACCACGATAGAGTTCTAGACCTGGAGTGGAGTCCTAGGTTCAAATCCAGCCTCAGACAATTACTAGCTATGCAACCCTGTGTCTCAGTTTACTCTTATGTAAAATGAAGATAGTAATAGCCCCCACCTCCCAGGGAATACTGAGGATAAGATAGGATAATATTTATAAAGCACTTTGTAAATTTAAAAGCATTATATAAGTGCTTGTTGTCTTCACTCTTTCCACTGATTGGTGAGTTCCATTAAACTACATGTCTTCTACTAGCAAAACCATAACCATCTGGGAGCTCTGAAATTTGGCTATAGTATTCCTGGGAGTTTTCTTTCATTTGGGGATCTCTTTGAGGAGGTGATTGTTGGATTCTTTCCATTTCTATTTTACCCTCTGGTTCTAGAATATTAGGGCAGGTGTCCTTGAAAATATCTTGAAATATGATATCTAAGCTCTTTTTTGATGCTTGCTTTCAAGTAGTTTAATAATTCTTAAGTTATCTCTCCTAAATCTATTTTCCAGGTGAGTTGTTCTTCCAATGAGATATTTCACATTTTCTTCTTCTTTTTATTATTTTGATTTTGTTGATTGCTTCTTGATGCCTCATGGGTTCATTAGCTTCCATTTGCCCAATTCTAATTTTTTAAGGAATTATTTTCTTCAGTGAGCTTTTTTTGTCTCTTTTTCTGCTTTGCCAGTTCTGCTTTTTAAGGGATTCTTCTCTTCAGTGGATCTTTGTGCCTCTTTCAACATTTGGTTTATTCTGTTTTTTAAGGCATTATTTTATTCAGTATTTTTTTTTGTGGTTTCTTTTCTAATATGTTAACTTTTTCTTACATCACTTTCATTTCTTTCCCCCATTTTGCCTTTGCCTCTTTTATTTGTAAAATACTTTTTGAAGTCTTCCAGGGCCTGAGAGTGATACACATTTTTCTTTGGGGCTTTCCATGTAGCTGCTTTGATCTTTGCCCTTATCTTCTCCTGAGCTGGCATTTTGATCTTTCTTGCCATTATAGTAACTTTCTATGGTCAAGTTCCTTTTTTGTGGTTGATATTTACTCATTTTTCAGCCATCTATGTTACTAGGGGACAGGGGGCACTATCTGTTCCACACCTTAGGTTTTTTATGCTTCTATGTTCAGAGCTAGGTCTTGGGGGAGGGTGGCATAAATTTCAGTTCTTTCAAAATCATATGATCCAAGGAGAGGTGTGGTCACTGTTCTCTTGGCCTGTACTCTGGTCGGTGAGTGACCACAAGTATTGTTTTTTACCGTGGAACTGTAACTGGGGTCTTTGCCCCTTCAAGAGCTCCTTTTCTCCTTGAGACAGTGGTCCAGAACTGGGTATAGGCAATGCAACAGAGTCCTACATCTAGTGCCCACAAAAGGTCTCCTGATATTTCCTTCTTACCAGTTTTCCAACCCCTTACCATGTGTGGGTTGAGCCCTCTGGAAGCTACAGCTGCCACTGATTCTATCACCCCCAAGGCCTGCTGTTGGTTTGCTGGGACATGGCCTGAGTTGGTGCAGCCTGCATTGGACTGCACTCCACTCTTACCCCCATGAAATAGACCTTTCTTGCAAATCTTCTAAGTTATCTTAGGCTAGAAAATCATTTCACCCTGTCCTTTTGTTGGTTCTGTCCCTCCAGAATTCATTTTGAGGTATTATTTTAACATCGTATGGAGGGGAATTTGGGAGAACTCAGGCAAGTTCCTGCTTTTACTCCACCATCTTGGTTCTGCTTAATGGAGATTGGTATTTTAACCTCCTGCCCCATGGCTTACTCATTATCCCTATGACTTGCCATAACAAGGCACCTTCAGTCACCACTTCCCTATGTGTGTTATCTCCTTCAGGAAATGTGCAGACCTTGCTTGCTCTCTTTTGCATTTATGTCTCATACTTGCTAGCACTGTGCCTGGCACATAACAAGGGATAGGGGACAGAGGACTAGACTTAAAATTTCAGTGACATAGAGAATGTTCAAGTGAGAAAACACTTCTCTGCTAGTTGGCACCTCCTAGTCTTAGAAAATTGTCTAGAGTAAGAAGCAGCTATGACTTTTCCAGAGCCAGGACATAATCTCAGATTTTCCTGACTCCAAAGAGAACTCTCTAGTCACTATGCCAATCTGACATAGTAAGCACCTAAGGCATGTTTTCAATTCATTCATTCAATGGTTCCTGTCCTCAAGAGGCTAACACTTTATAAGAGAGGATAAATAATGTAAAACAGAGAAGTATATGCATGACGACTTGGGGAGAGAGAATACTCACAGCTAGGAGGATCTGGAAATGAAGAGTTCTTGGAAGAGATGGTCCATGAACTAAGCCTGGAGGGAAGCTAAACATTCTAAGAAGTGAGAAGAGAGGGGACTGCATGTGTGAGGGACAGACAAAGCAAAGGCAAAGAGGTGGAAAATGAGAAGTAGGATTCAAGGAATGACATGCGTGGTAGGAATGAAGACCACATGAAGACAAGAAATGGTGAATTCCCCCCCATCTCCTATCCTCCTATTTCTAATAATATAAATTTCTCAGATAATATCTTTTGTGTCTTTTCTTGTGCTCCACACTTTAGTAGAGAAAAAGAATTGGGATGGAGGAAGGAACAAGAATTCTAGGAGCTTACATAAGCAACCTTACATTTTCTTTCTTTCTTTTTTCTTTTTAGAAAATGTGTGTTCCAGTATACTGTAAGTACAAATTTCATGACGCTCCTGTTCATCGGACTCAAGGAAAACCCTATGGAACACATATTTATTTTGATGATGTCAATGTAGTCCTCCTAGGGGCATTGGATCCTCAAAATCTGCTTGAATACCTGGAAGGGCCACCGATGGAAGTTGAAATCCATGACCGAGATAGAAAAGAGGAGGTATATTTAGCTGTACCTTCTCTATTTGGGGAAGATTTAGCTGATGTAAATCTGACCAACATGAGTCATATTACTTACACCGACTTAACCGAAAACCCATTAGAAGCCATTAACAGGAAGTGGGATCCTTATGGGGTCGCTAAGGTCAGTTTTGCTGATCTGCTGCTTGGCCAAAAGTTCATAGACATGTTTGTGCCCATTCACAGATGTAAACCCAATTCCTCTTACATCCCAAAGGACGTGCAAGGTCGTAGAAAAAGTTTTGGTGGTCATGATCCAATGGATACTCTGCAGTCTACTCCAATGCCCATGGGCACGTACTTTGAACATGCTTCGTTGCTTCGATTGAGAATAGATTTATGTGTACCTCTGAAATTACAAGCACGGATAGGTGCAACTAAATCTGCAAGCCAAAGATTTGGGCGCATAATTTATATTTTTGATTCTTCAAATATTGACTTCTTGAGGGCTCTTCTGAAGGCCATTACAGAAATAAATGCCAAAGCTCTTCACTTGGAATCTCACCCTTCCGAAGATATTCAAGAGGTGCTCTCAGCCTTTAAGGTGAAAATTAAAATACAGGCAAGTTTAGACCAAGATGTGATTACAGGGTTCCATTTGTTAGATGGAAAAATTCACCTCTTTATTTTGGAAGGGTTAGCAGAGCAAGGACTGAAGAACCTGTGGGAAAGATATCCAAATCGGTAAGCAATTTTAATGATTTCTTTTCCTTAAAAAAAACCCAAACCAACTTAACTTTCTTTGGTTTTCTAAGCCAAATTTGGACTTACATTTATTGTCTTTAGCTAATTAAAATAAGACAGTGATGAGTTCCTTCTAGAATCTATTTCGAGGGGTTTAAATTCTTTAGTCTGAGTACCTTAATAATACTAATTCTATAATTCTCTCTTTAAAATGAACATAACTTATCTGCAATTCTTTTCTTCTCCAAAATTCCAAAACTGAAGTGTCCTATTTTCAAAGTGAGTTTTTAATAATGCTCTGCTTGGGATACTCTGTTCATATTTAATATTGTTAGCAATAACCTTATTAAAATGAAAGAAAAGTTATTTCTCTGACGTAAATAGCAGACACGAGGACAAACACCGTAAGCAGATACTTTAGTTAATAATAACAGCTAGTATTTATGGGCAGGTACATAGCATAATGTGAGATCCTGGGCAAGTCACTTAACCCTCTTTGCCTCAGTTTCCTCATCTGCCATTTCCTTCTCCTGCTCATTTTACGTATGAGGGCACACACAGTAAGTATCTGAGATTTGAACTTGGGAACAGGAGTATATTTATGTAATGCTTATGATTTTCAAAGCATTTTCTTATTTATTATTTTAATTGCTCCCAATAGTAACTCATTTGTATACTTTGGGTATTATAAATGAGATGAAGGTTGAGTTGTTTATCCTTGATACTTAAAATCCTGCTGTGAAAGCTGTTTGTAGAATATAAGATTTTAGAGTTATTGTCCTTTCTTCTCCACTGAGGTCTTGCTCCCATGCCTCATCCTGACATCAAGGGGAGAGGGTTCTTGAAAGCTATGTTAAAAGAAAATAAGTTCTGGAAGAGCCTATGAAGCAGGGAAGCCTTCTCTCATGAGTTCATTGATACCATGTATCTCCTGTTATCCATTGTTCATTCTCCCTGAGTTTGAAGGCAGCTCATCACCAGGAGATGAGCCACTAAGGGATGGTGACTCTTTTTCAGCCAAAGCAGTTTAGGAGCTGTATTAGTGGAGGGGTTACCCAGGTAGAGGACATTGTGGAGCTTTTCACATATTAAAGTGGGGTGTCTAGACAATTTGATTCAATCCCTTTGAGTTCCAGAGAGGATGAGTCATTTGTCCAAGGTCATGAGATGAGTTCACCATAGAGCTAGTTTCAGAAGCCAGGTCTCCTGACTCCTGGGCTAAGACTCTAACAAAACACCACTAGACTTAGCCCACTCCCCTTCCAAACATCCCAACTACTTAAAATAAATTCATTCCAATGCCAAAGCAACTGTCAAAATAAAATAACACACTAAGGATTGAGAGTTGTAGAAGAGATTTTTTTCTCCACTGCTAATTATAAAATAATAGCATTACTATAGTGCTTTAAGGTTTGCAAAGTGCTGTATAAATATACACTCATTTACTCCTCACCACAGCCCTGGGAGGGCTGGTGGTTATTGTTATCCTCACTTACATCTGAAGAAACTGAGACACAGGGTCACACTGCTAGCAAAGGTCTATGCACTGACCTTCTTCATTACCTACATAGACATATAGTCTATGGAGTATGTGTTTTATTTAATTGACTATTACCTAAAAACTAAGCTGAAAGGGCAAGCTTATATAGTAAAGAGGACACTAAACTTGCAGTACAAAGACTTGGATCAAGATTCTAAATCTGCCGCTTACTTGTTATGTAACCTATGGGGTTATAAGAGTCACTTAATTGCCTGTTTCTTCACGGTAAGTAAAATCGGGGCATTGTCATTGAAGTGCTTTAGAAACTATCAGCTATAAATGTAAGCTTCTTTTCTTATTAGAACAAATTCCATGTTCATGAATCATCTTCTCTTTATGTTTCCATCAAGCTAATTGTCAATTTAGTTAAGCTTGGAATTGAAGTCCTTGGCCATAGGGCAAGTTAGCTCTTGTATACCAATTCAAAATGGCACCTTGGCCATAGGACATAATGGTGCATGAATTATTGTTTGTGATACTTTAACTAACAAGCTAACAGCTACTACCACTAGAAATAGCCCTCATTTCACACATGACTATTCATTCCAGAAAAGTGAGGTTCCAGTACCCTATCAGATAATTTAGGCAAAGATTTTCATGAATTTGTACAAAAAGTTCATTAAAATACAAAAGACCATTATTTTTAGAATGTAGTATTGAAAACACTTGGGCAAAACTCTGCATGGTTGGCTTACCTTTTAAAAGGAACTATGTGGTCAAAATCCCAGAAAAGCAAAGGAGCAAAATTTGGAAAAGGAAGAATTATCATAGCCAATCAGATAAAATATTCAGTGCCTACGATGGGCCATGTATCTCCAAAGGAGACAATCAAACTCAATGATTATTGCTATTCAGAGGCAACTAGATGGTGAATAGAATGCTGGACCTGCACTCTAGAAGATCCCAGTTCAATTTTGGTCTCAAACACTTTTAACTATGTGACCTTGGGCAATTCATGTAATCGCTGCCTTCCTCAGGTTCCTTATTTGTTAATTAAATTACACTAATTAACTAATTTGTTAATTAAAGTACACTAAAATGACAACAATAAGAGCACCCACATCATAGGGTTGCTGTACGTATAAACTGAGAGAATATTTGTAAAGTGTTCCGCAAACCTTAAAACAACATATAAATGCTATTTTATTAACATCGTTGTTATAGTAACTATTGTGGTCTTCTGTTACAGTGCAGCAGGTTCAGAAGAAGGAAAATTTCAAGTTTTTTATAACTCAGAGTTAACATTTCAT
Source organism: Potorous gilbertii (assembly GCA_028658325.1). Lineage (NCBI taxonomy): Eukaryota > Metazoa > Chordata > Mammalia > Diprotodontia > Potoroidae > Potorous > Potorous gilbertii. The sequence continues at coordinate 55,520,071 of CM053772.1, forward strand.
GAACGTCTGTACACGAATCTGGATGCACTGTTATACCACATCCATCTCTGCAAACCTCTTTCAACGTTAATGAAACAGTCAGCGATTTTTGTCAGAGGACTGATTCCTCAACCATCCTTTCAAGCCTTGATAAAGTTAGAATCCACTCTATTATGTTCTATCTTGAACTGACTGCTAGAATACAAGAGATCTTCCTGGAATGATGGCCAATTCTCTTAAATTTTTTAATGAAAATATTTCCAAGGAACATGGCCTTTGCTAGTATTAGAGAAAGAGAGGGGAATCCTGGAGTTCACCTAGTCCATCTCCAATTCTGTTGATGAATTCTTTTCCTGTCATCACTGACAAGGGATCAGCCAGTTCCTATTTGTACATTTCTCGTGACAATGATGAGGTTACTTGTTTCAGTGTGGGACAGCTTAAGTAATTAGGAAGCTCTTATGGGCAGTGTGCTAAAATCTTACATTCACCAGTCTTATTGTTTAGCCAAATGGAATAAATTGGGTTAGGGTTGTTGTTGTTCAGTTGTTTTCAGCCACGTCCAACTCTTTATGACCCCTTTTGTGGTTTTCTTGGCAAAGATACTAGAGTGGTTTCTCCAGGTTATTTTACAGATGAGGAAACTGAGGCAAATAGGGTGAGGTGACTTGCCCTGGGTCATGGAGCTATTAAGTGTCTGAGGCTAGATTTGAAATCATGCTGATGAGTCTTCCTGATTCCAAGTCCAGTGTTCTATCCACTGCACCACCTAGCTACCCTTTGACCTTGCCCTTCAGATATTTGACAATAGAAATTGTCTCCTTAAGTCTTTTCTTTAGCAAGAAAGATTGTCTTTAGAAAGTTCCAAAGCAGTAGAGCTGTCTAACAGGGGAACAGGCTGCCTCATCTCAGTCATTGGAAGGGTTCAAGCCCTTCCAATGAACCCCCAGACCCTTGGTCCTCCTATGGAGGAGATCCAGCTCCTTAGTCTCTCTCCTAGACTGTAGTTCTCAGGAGTGAACATAACTACAAAAGATGAAATTTGGCAATACTTGGATGAGCCAATTCCATAACTGTTCTGTTTAAATCACTTATCCATGATGTCAGTGGGCAGGGAGAGCATATATGAACAGATAATCTAAACTCTTGACTTCTTTTTCTGCTTGTCTTTGCCTGTCTCTCTTAGAGAGGATTTAGTATAGGTTGGTGACAATGGAGTAGTCAGGGTTGAGGGATTTGCCTTTTCCCAGATTCCTGAGCAAGGGGATTGGATCATTCATATGAATGGTTCAAAGAGTGTTGAAAATTAGTTATAACTATAAGTAATATCATTTTCATGGCAGAAAATGCTATCTGCATCCAGAAAAAAACTATGGAGTCTGAATGCAGATCGAAGCATACTGTTTTCACTTTTTGTTTTTTACTTTCTTGTGGTTTTCCCCTTTTGTTCTGATTCTTTTTTCACAAACATGACTAATGTCAAAATATATTTAATGTGATTGCATAAGCATAATCTAAAAAGACCCCAAGTAATATCATTATCCCTTTCATCATATCTGGAAGGCAAGCCACTACAAGATAATTTGTTGTAAGAGTAGAATCCATAGACTAGGGTAGAAATTCTATATTCAGGATTTACTTCAGTATTTTCAATTATATTTAGTATATGTATCTTGTATCTGTTTTTTTTATTAAGAGACAGACATTTCAAAGAGATATATCCATTCTTATTCAGTCACCTAGAATACTGAGACTCATACTGTAGGGACTGAGGAGACAGATGAAAATAAATGTAAGATATGACCTTTTTCTTCCAGAAGTTTACAATAAGGTTTATTTTGACATGTTTAGTGAAAGTACAAGAGTATTCTAGTGAATCCTAAAATGAGTGACAGATAGTGAGTGCTACATGCATTGTGGGAAGGAAGAAGGTCTCCGCATTGGTGTATCCGGGGAAGGCCTTGAGGAAGAGATGAGACTTGGAGTGAATCTTGAAGGTTGTGTAGAATTTGGAGAGATGGAAGAGAGAGGGATGAAAACTTAGGGCAGGAAAAAAATATGGATGAAATCAAGGAATTTAGAAGTTATTGTAACTTGTTTAGAGGAAAGTGAGAATCAAATGGGAGATAAAGTTGACTAGGTAGCATAGGGTCAGACTCTGAATGGCCTCGAATGCTTGGTCAAGAACTTTGGAATTTATCCTAGAGCAACTAGGGAATTTTTAGCAAGGGACTGACAAGATGAAATTTGGCATTGGTCTGTAGGACGTATTTGAAAGAGAAAGACTGAAGGTGGTGAAGAGTCAGCAGGTGACTGTAGTTGCGATGGTCCAAATGTAAAGGGAGAAGTACCTAGATTAGGGTGATAAGAAGAAAGAGGAAGGGATGAATTCAAGAAAAAACTGAAATATGAATCAATAGGTCTTAGTAACTATACATAGAGGACAAAGAAAAAAGAAGCATTCTCGTCTCCTCCCGTTTCCTCCAGAACCTTGTTTCATCTATCATCCCCTGACTCATCATCAGTCTTTCTTTTTCAATAGTCCTTTTCTTTCTTCCCAGGAGTATGATCGTAAATGTTTAACCATCAGCTTTCTGAAAAATAATGTACACATGATGAATTATAAAAATTTTCCCCATCACTACCTTTGGTCAAGAAGTCAACAAAACATTAAATCAAGTTTTGATTTGTAGTTTGCTGATTTCGGAAGTATAAATGTTCACATGGAAAATTTAATAGTTGGCTCTCTTGAACCAGTTTGAACTGGTTCTAGTACGCCTCTGCCTCTGTTCACAAACGTGCCCAGGGCTCCCTCAACCTAAAAAAAAAAAATCTTCCTTTGACGCTTAAAATCTCTTAAGTTTTAAATTTATATTTCTCTTGCCTTATGCTACTATGTTTCTAGAAGAATTAGCTTCAATTTCTTCACCAAACACAACTCACCTCCCTTGAAATCTGATATCTGTCCTTTATATACTATATTGAAACTGGCTATGAGATCTTTCATAACTTCTTAATTATCCAATCTAATTACCTTTCTTTAGTCCTCATCCTCTTTCTATAACTGATGCTGTTAATTAACCCACCCCAACACACACACACACACACACACACACACACACACACACACACTTCTTTTCTCACTTAATTTCATAGAATCATAGACTTTCAAAGTTGAAGGTGACCATTTAATCCAGGGTCCTGGAGCCTTTATTTGTTGATTGTCCTTCATTTTCCAAGAGAACCAGTGACATTTCAGGGTGATATCTTAACTCTTAAAGGCTGTCTTAAAGCCACTACAAGGCATTCATGGATTCAAGGCAGTCCAATCTATTCTTGAATAGCTGTAAATTTTTTTTGATTTTTGCATATCTTATTTTCCCCTAATTACATGTAAAAACAAATTTTAACATTCATTTTTTAAAATTTTGACTTCTAAATTCTCTCCCTTCCTCTCTCCCTTATTCCCCTCCCTTGCTCCCTGAGAGGGTAAGTAATTTGATATAAATTATACATGTACAATCATGTAAAATAGATTTCTATATTAGTCATGTTATGAAAGAAAGCACAGATAGAAACCCAGCACAAAAAATCATAAAAGTGAAAAATAGTGTGTTTAGATCTGCATTCCGACTTTATCAGTCCTTTCTCTGCAGGTGGACAGCATTTTTCAAAATGAGTCCTTCCAAATTGGCTTGGATTACTGTATTGCTAAGAATAATCTAGCAAAAATTGTTAAGAAATTTTTCCTTAGAACAAGCTTAAATTGCTCCTGCAACTTCCATTCTTGCTGCTAGTTCTTTCTTCTGGGACAAAATAGCACACATCTACTCCTTCTAAGAATAACTCTTTGAGTACTGAAAAAAAAATAGAATCTACCCTGAAACTTCTTTTCTACAGTCTAAATGTCTCTGATTCCTTCAGCAAAACTTCATATGGTGTGGTCCTTGACTTTCCTGGTGGTCATCCTTTTTTTCTTGAAATATAGTACTCAAACTGAGCATAAGACTAATACATATATATATGCATGTATATATGTGTATATATTACATACATACCTGTATCTAGATATGAATGTGTATATGTATATTCATATATGTGTACTTGTATATGTAGCTACATATATACATTTATATATATGTATGTGCATTTACGTGTTTGTATGTTTGTATAAACATCTATGTACATGCATCTATGGATATGTGTGTATATGTATTTAGCCTTGATGTCTCTGAGTTCCAGTCTTCTAATTCCAATTTACTAGTGGATATCACCCAGAAACCCTACCAAGCATATCAATCTTAACATACCTGAACTGGAAAATGAGGGTAAAGACAAAAACTTCCCCCACAGATCTACCATGGCTGGTACAATAGAAAATAGAAGGGAAGGAGAGAAGAGAAAAGACCAATAATTCACAAAAGATATTATATAAAAAATAAACCCAATATGAAAGTCACGGCCTCAGATGTCTATGTACAAATGTACAAAATATTGTAATAAATAGGGTAGAGATCATAAAACAAAGAGGTAAAATTTGATCTCATAGATATGTCACTAGGGTTTGGTACATGTGACTTAGGAACAGAACATGATTCCAAAAGAATATGATATATTTAAGAACACCAGAATGGGGGTAAAAAGTGGTAGAATAGAGTTGTCCATTAAGAAGATGTACTTATGTGAGGAAATCCAGGAACGTGACAGGGGAAAGCATAAAGCATTTGAATGGGGATCGGCAAATGATACTGTCATTGGAACAGGCTGCAGATCCCTTGGACAGAAGAACTAATTAGGGGGAGATTTTGGGAAAGAGATCACTGAATTCTCATAAAAGGAAGATATTGCAGGATATCTGAACATTTGCTCAAGTGCATTCTCTCTCAGGGTCTCTTTTCCTCCCTCTCTTCTTTCTTCTCTCTTATTTTCTTGTCTCTGTCTCCATCTCTCCCCCTCTGCTTTTCGTTGAGTCTTGAGATACTTAAAGAGGAAAAAACATTGTTTTTCACAAGGTCTTTTTAAGCATTGTGGTGTGAAATGGGGTTGGATGTACCTTGAGTTACAGATGCTTCATCCCTCTTACTATAAGTTCCTTGGAAGCTGGGGCTGTTTTCTCATCTTTGTATCTCTATAAATTAGTGTAGTGCCCTGTACTGTTTGTTGAATTAGACAATTCATTCATTGAACAGATAAACGCATCACACATTCATTCAGCTAGGAATTGGAAGAGTAATATTCAATTGCTGGATGTGTTCTTTTAGTTAACAAACATACACAGAGCTTTTCTGCAAGGCACCATATTGGGAACTATGGAGAGTAGCAGTTATTAAGCTGTATAAATACTGTCTTTATTCAAGTATCTTACACTCTCTTTGGGGGTCAGTGTATTAGCCTTGGCTATATTGAGGTTATGTTTGTATTTTACATACTTGCATGTAGTTGAACCCATATCTCCACACACTCATAAAATGATTTTTTCCCTTGCTGACTTTGCTGTGGTGTGGGGTGGGGATTCTGGAGAAAAGTAAGTGGGCAATAGACATATTCTAATTTCACACCCTTTAAGAAGCCCTAGAACTGTGTGTAGGAAGTACAAAGTTTCCAAAGACAAAAAAAAAGAGACCTTTTTTTAGGGGTGTGGTGGTGGGGAAGTTTAGGGGGGAATTCCTATTCTAGCATAATTGAAGATCCCAATGATCTCTTATAGGCTCGATTCTATCTGTCACAGCCACAAACTCAAGGATATCATAGAAGGAGATTTGTTGCCTTCAGCAGAAATGGTAAAATGTATGAGCCGAGAGTTCGGGGTTCCTGTGAATAGATCAGAGTTATTAACCCCAAGTCCATCGAAGAAAGTGCCATCCACTCTTTTAAAGATAGAAAGACCAAGGCAAAAAATACTCAGCTTTTCTTCCCTAATCAAAATACATCAAGAAAATTATCTACAATGGAAAAAGGACATGGAGATGAAACGCGCCTTAGCACCAAGCTACATTCAGGTAGGTACCACCTGCTACTATTTAATTAAAGGTACTGTCAGCATCATGCCTTCATATTTCTTCTATAGCCCATTAAAAAAGTTTTATTGGTACCTTTTATTTTTATATCAGTTATTTCTTGAGGGAGAAAAATACCCTCCATTACTTACTATCTTGAAAAACAAACAGGCAAAAAGACTCAATACAAGGACCTTATCTGTCGATGTTTGCAACATAGTCTCCCACCTCTCTGTCAAGAGAAGGAAAGCTATTTCTTTATCTGGTCTCTGGTATCGTTATTGATTTTTAAGTTAGTCCAATGTTTATTTCCTTTTAGTGATATTTTTATTTAGAGAATATTATTGTAGTCATTATGTATATATATGTATTTTAATTTTTACATTCTTATTTCATTCAGCATTAGTATACATACACCTTATGTTTCTTATAATTCTTCAAATTCATTATTTCTTACTGTACAATATTTCATTACTTACATATGTAATCATTTATTTAGCCATTCCACAACTAAAAATATCTTCTTAAATATTATGGCATCTTTTCTGTCTTTAGACTTAATAGTAATCTGGTACAGTGGATCATCTGGGTCAAAGATTAGGACACTTCATACCTCCAGTATATTAGTGTCTCCATCTTCCTATTGTGTATCCAACATCACTTATTTCCATTTTTTGACATATTTGTCAATTTTCAGGATGTAAGGCAAAACTTTAGAATTGCTTTAATTTGCATTTCTTTTATTAGTGATTTGTAGCATTTTTTCACATGATCAGGTATATAATTTACAATTCTTTTGAAAACTGTTCATATCTTTTGACTTGTGATCTATTGGAGGATGGTTCTCGGTCTTTTATATTTGTGCCAGTTCCCTGATTATCATAGATATTACGCTAACATCAGTGGTACTTGTTGCAAAGATTTTTTCCTACCCAACAGTTGCTGTTTTTATTGCCTTAATTTATTTTATTTGAATGAAAATTTTTTTATTTTTATGTAATCAAAATTATCTGTTTTGATTTTCTCTTCCTTTATATTGGTTAAGAATTGTTCACTTAAACGTAAATATGAGACGTATCTCTTTCCCTTCTCCTGTAACTGCTTTATGATATGAACTTTTATGTTCAGGTCTCTTACCCATACTTCATATCTATATTTAAAAATGACTCTCCAGATTATAGACCCTTTTTTACTTTAAATAAATACTTTTATTGTTTTGTCTAACTCTATAAAATATTCCCTTGGTAATTTGATTGGCATAATGTTAATATCTATAAATTAGTTTCATCATTTTTATTAAATTAGCATAGTCAAACCATGAACAGTATCTTTACAGTTCCTTACCTTCTCTTATTGCTATAAAAAGTATTTTGTAGGTGCATTTATATAAATCCCCAAAGTGTCTTAGTAAGTTAGATCCCAAATGTGCATTTTGTAGTTATTTGGGTGAAACTTTTCTTATTGATTTCTCCTGGATTTTGTTATTATTGTATAGAAATGCTGATGATTTTTGTGGATTTACTTTAAATCACACTCTAATGAAATTATTAACGATCTCAATTTCTTTTCTGATTCTCTGGTGTTTTCTAAGTACAGCATCTTGTCTCCTGCAAATAGGAACCATTTATTGATGTTCATATTTTTAATTTCATGGTTTTATTATTGCAATAGCTAGAATTTCTGGACCTGTGTTCAACATTAGGAGGCAAACATCTTTTTGTACTGGAAAAGCTTCTAGTATTTCTCCATTACAAATAATGCTTACTTTGAGTTTTTGGTTATATTAAAGCTGGGCCCTTCCATGTCTATGAATTTTATGGTTTTTAACATAAACAAATGAAAAAAACACTATTTAAGCTCCTAATATATGCTAAGTACTATACTAGGTTCATAGAATAGAGAAGCAAAAGTCAATCTCTACCCTCAAATAACTTATATTCTAATAAAGGAGCAGGGAGAGCAACAGATGTAGGAGACAAGGGAAGGATCTTTTGTCTGTGGGGTCATAGAAATGGCACGTCCTTTGTCATAGACTATTTTTTTAAAAAGAATTTTATTTTTAAAAATCCAGAACTTAACAAACACCAAATATAGTGAGGTTTTCCGTATAAATAGTAGAATGTAAGAGGAGGATTATGCATGAAACTGCATGTACCATAACTTTTCCAGAAGAGATGGGAGAATGGATTTGATTACTTTTCTCTGAGCAGAGAGTAGAAAGGGACAGGGCTGTGTACTTCATCCTAATTATTTGACTGATATTGAACCATCATGGCATTCTTGGTATGCACACAACTTGATCACAGTGAATTACTTTAGATTTAGATTTTCTTCTTTCTTTCTTTCTTTTTTGATTGGGAGAGCCAATGATTTATTCATTTTGTTAGTCTTGATTAAAAAGTATTTAGTTTTATTTGTCAGTTACATAGTCTTTTTATTTTCACGTGTCTCTATTCTCCAGTTTTCTTATTTTACATTTCTTTTAGTGTTTTCAATTATTTGATCTTTTACTTGTTTATACTTTGATCCTCTTTTTTTCTAGTAAATACTTTTAGAGAAATAAATCTTCCTATGAGGTCTGCATTCTGTAAGGACTGGTCCATTTTTGCATTACTATCATTCTCTTTAACATATGTATCTCTTTTCTTAAGATTTTTTCCTGATTCCTGATATCGTTACTTAGCCGCCATTTAGATCTGCATATTTTCCTTATGTTTCTTTTTTAAATTACTATTGCATTATATCATGGTCTGCAAATATGTTTATTACTTATGCCATTTTTACATTTGTTTATAATTCCTTAATAAGCAGTTTTTACTTAGTGAACAATTTTTATTAAGTTACTTCCATTAGATGCTAAGAAAATGTGTATTTAATGGACTCAATGCAGATTGAAGCATATTTTTTCACTTACTTTATTCTTTCTCATGGTTTTATTTCCTTTTGATCTGTTTCTTCTTCACAACTGTGACAAATATGGAAATATCTTTTCCATGATAGTGCATGTGTACCATTTTCAGAAGAAGGAAGGGGAGGGAAGGAGGGAGAAAAGTTGGAACTCAAAATCTTGTCAAAATGAATGGTAAACATTTTCTTAATGTGTTTTGGGGGAAAAATAAAATACTATTTAAATTTAAAAAAGAAAAAAGAATATGTGTATGTAGCATTGGATATTTCAAACCTGATTTGGAAATTGAAAAATGGAAAATTCGATATTTTGTAAGAAATCTCAGCCTCAACATGTCCCAAGCTGATCTCATCTTTCTGCCCAAAACAGACTCTCACCTTCCCCTGACACCCCTCTCCCCCTCCCACTTCCCAACTTCCTTGTTTCTGTTAATTGTGTCACCATCTTCTCAGGGATACAGGTTCTCAATCTAGAACACTGGTTACACTTGAATTTTCACTTTCACCCCATATAGCCAGTCATTTCCTCAAATCTTGTCAATTTTACTTCCATAATATCTCATAACAATTTTCTTATCTCTGTTATGCTAAAGTTCACCACCCTAGTTCACCCTCATCACCTCTTAGTTCAACTATTACAAATAACTGCCTAATTGGTCTTTCTGCCACATGTGTCTCCCTCTTCAATTCATTCTCCTCACAGCTGCTAAAGTGATTTTTTACTAAAGTGTAGTCCTAACCATGTCAGTTCCCCTTGTCCTTAGGTTCAAATACTAGCTCACTTATTTAGCTTTAAAAACTCTTCACAATCTGAACCCAGCATACTTTTCTGATCTTTTCACCTGTTCCCTCACCCTCTGGCCATATCTGGGGACCTTCTTTTGCCTAGGTATACAACCTCTCCCTTGATTACCAGACTTCTCTTCTTAGTGGGTTCCTGGTCAGATTGCCACCCTTTATCCCAAATGTCTATAGACCTAAACCTTGTTGGTCTGCCTCTATACTGATCTGGGATTTTTGCGGGGGAAAGGAAGAGGGTTGCCATCAGTATTTGGTCTGGTTTCTAGATCTATTTGGAGGAGTTTTGGGAAAGAGCCTGCTGTACTTTTTCCTGTTAGCCACCATCTTGACTTTGATTGGAATTGGTAAGACTCCTCTTCATGAGTTCGAATCTGATCTCAGACACTTACTAGTTGTGTGACCCTGGACAAGTCACTTAATCCTGTTTGCCTCAGTTCCTCATCTGTAAAATGAACTGGAGAAGGAAATGACAAACTCTTCTATTATCCTTGCTAAGAAAACCCCAAATGGGGTCATGAAGAATAAATAGAATAGTTATCATGGTAGCTTTGGAATGGAAATGTGTTATGTAAATGATGGGTAAAAACTTACTCCCTGGATAGATGAATCCCTGGCATGTCTTTTCAGCAAAACTTGATTGGAGCATCTCTAATGAGAAGGACCTACCTTCGGCCTGAAGGGAGAACGATCAGAATTTTTCCTGCTGATGGGAAATCTGTATATAACTACAGCATTCAGACTTTGAACTCTGGGGAGCTTGCAAAGCAGCAGTTGATTGCTCAAATGGACAAGGTGAGCGCAGCCCTCTTCTTATTGATACTGGGTGTTTGTGCAGGAAACACTGGAATTGGCAATTGGGAATCACTTTCCCTCCTTTGTCTGCTGACACCCAGAGACTTGCTGGCCATCCAAAGGCTCCCAGGGCCTTTTCAGTATTTGTGGCTAAAAATAATTCCACATTTCTCAAGTCTTTTTAGAGTGGAAAGGAATTTTAACTTCTTGAACTTTCTGCAAACCACCACCCAACAGTACTATAGTTAGGTGGTAGTAACTCATTTATCAGATCCTAGATGGAAAACTACACCCCCACTGCCTTGAGTCAACTACTGAACTGAACTAAGACATTTTCCAAAGGTTTTTTTGTTTGTTTTTTAATTCTTTACAGGAACGATGGAAAAGGTTCACTTACTCTCAAAAATATCTCGGATCCCTTCCAGAACCTTTGGGCCTGACCCACAAAATACCCAAATCTAAGTTCTGGCTTACTCCAGAAGGATTTCAAGTTCCTGGATATCAGACTAGTTTTGAAAGTAATCGACACCCCAAGAGCCCAGATCCAAATCGGATAGAAGAATTAAAAGAGGTAATATTTTGTTAGACAAATTAATTCACATGTAGGGATTGATTTCCTCATCCATACCAATAACATTTCTTCCTGCCTTTTTTTTCTTTCCATTTTAGTTATGGCAAGAGAATAGACTATTTGCTAATATCCTGAAGCCTGTCCTTGATAGGGACAGAATGAACTGGGAAGAGCGGCATTTGGATTTTGACATTTACAAGAAGCCACCCTCTACTCTACCTCTTCCTGTTAAAAGATTTTCCCTGACAGGTAAAAAATCAAAACAAAAGAAAAAAACCAAACCCATTTCAAAAGTCAATCTTCCTTCATGCTTTCCCCAGGTTTAGATAATATCTGATATTTATGAAATCCTTTAAAGGTTGCTGAACACTAATGCATATCTTGTCATGAGAGTCTCACAACATCACTTCAAGGTAGGGATTAAAGGTCTGATTTTTAATTCATTCATTTTTTGAGGAAACTAACTCACAGATCAAATGACTTGCCCCTGCTCCGGTGTCAAGAGGTTTGTTTAAATCTTCTTGAATCAACATCTATCCCCTTTGCTCTTGGCTTTGTACTCAAAGTGCTCTTTAAGATATTTTTTCTTATTCACTTGGATATATTCAACAAATTCCATGACATAAGGAAACAAGGACCTCAAGAGAAAAAGTGACTTGGTTGCTAAGCAGCAAGTTAGGGGCAGAGCTGGGACTAGAAGCTGTGTGTCCTGAAGTCCATGGTGCCACCATAATTCTTCTAAAACTCACAAAGGTAGTAAGGTGATTCTTGCACTGGGTAGGGAGGTTAGTTCTCTAAGATTCTGTTTATGGGAGGAATTTAGATTAGGAAAACAAGTACGCTAAATCAGACATAAGGTGATGAATATCTGGTCTAGAGAGGATTATTAACAATCAGAGACATTTGGGGGAAAGGAACAATCCAATTTAATGGTGGATCGATATCTGAGGATTTGATAATTAGGTTACAAGGACTGTGGAAGGGTTTGTGTTATGGACTAATCTTTGGGAAAACAGGTTCTTTAAATCCCATGAATATTTGTCAAGCACTTAGCATAGTACTAGTTATATAGCAAGTGCTTAATAAATGCTTGTTGTATTCCCACTAATGGTGATATCCAAATATCTGTAAGCTCATTGATTTGGGTGAGCCCTACAGTAATGCAGATTACAAGTCATCAAGGCCTATGCCCTCCCATGTATCTGCCATAAGAGTTACCAGTCAATGAGCTAGAGACCTTTTTCCTTTCTCTTGACACTACGGGAATATCGTAAAGCCTCAGATCTGATCATTTTTGCTTCGGTCCTATGATCAGTCCAATCTTCATTAATGGCTTTAGTGAATTTTTTCCCTTCCAATCCTCAGTCTATAAGCAACGTTTGGTCATTAAAATTTACCTTCCTTTGGCAAGGAGGAGGGGGAGGGGGAGAGGGAGAGGATGAACTGAGTTACCCACTGGGTGGGTCCCCATTCAGGCAGCTCAGACTACTCACAGGTTGAGTTTGTCTTTTGTTTTTGAAGAGGACCATGATATCAGGAAGATGATGGTATGACTTGTAGTTGACTTTGGTTTGAGTGAGGGAGGGCTGTGCATGGTCACCAGCCTCACTTTCTCCTCCAGAACCATCTGGTTCTAGCGGCTGGGTATTCATGAAGGAAGGAAGAGAAAAAAATCCCAGGTTAACTAGGAAGTTTTCAGCCATCAACATTTGCCTTCCTTTGAAGAGGAGAGGACAAGTTAAATTACCCAACTATCTGAGTCCCCATTCAGGCATCTTGGACTACTCAGTTGGACAAACACAACAACCACAACCAGTCAATAAGCATTTGTTGAAGTAATGTACTTACTATGTAGCAGACACTGTGTCCAGGATACAAAGAAAGGCAAAAACAGTTTACATTCTAATGCGGGAGACAGCAGCACACTAGATGGAAGGTAGCTATCTCAAAGGGGAAGACGTAGTTGCTGGGGTGACGTTAGAAAGGAGGGTCATAGGGGAAGGACAGCATTGGCCTGATATAACTGGATTATAGATTATATGGAGGGGTGAGTCAAGTATAGAACTAGGAAAGTTGGAAATAGTGTGTTAGGAGGCACTTCAGATGTCTTGCTGTGGGCCAGTAGTGTTGTGGAATTGGGGAGGACAGGTAGATGCCCTAAGATATCATCCCCACATCAGCTGGGTTTGGTGAGAACTTGTGAGGCAGATCTGGGGCAGTTTGGGTTAAGTGTTCCCAGGTGGGATGATCTGGAATCTTGTTGTACCCCTTGTTCAAGAGGAGCATAAAAGCAATTTTGAAAAGGACTTTGGTGGAGAGCCTCTGAGACTTCAGGGAAACTCTAACTACTCTTTTTTTTGGTTTTGTTTTGAGGGGGAGCAGTTATCTTCTGCTTGTGGGTATTGGGATATTTATAGTAAAAAGACTGTTTGAATTCTCTGGCTCTGAGTGGTCCATTGTGGTCTAAGCAAGAAGAATGAGGATCTGAACTAGAATAGGGGTGGCAAGGGAGAGAAGACATATCCAAGAGGTGGTGTAAAGGTAGAAATGATGAATGTAGTGAATTGGACACATGGAGTGAATGCAAGATAAGACCCTGATATTGTGACCTTGTGTGACTTGGAGGATGGGAGTGCCCACAGGGAATTTCAGGAAGTTGGAGAAGGGAAGGGAAATGATGCCTTTTGGGGGGATTTGTTAAGTTTGGTATGCCTATAGGACATCCTGTCACCAAGGACATTGGTTTAAGTGTAATCAGATGCTGCTGGATCTATTTACAGAGATATTTAGGAATATGTAAATAAGCATTTTCTTTGTCTATGGAAATGACTGGACTGTTTTTCAAAGAAATTTGTTTTCTTGGTTGGCTAGATTTTTTTTCCCCTAGAGACACTATTTCCATAGAGCTCAAGCAGCTCATTAAATACTATTCTAGAAATAGATGTAATTTCACAGATGCTTCGTTTCACTTGGAATAGTTTTCTTAAAGACTGAAAGCAAGTTTAAAGAGGACAATTTAGTAGGACAGAGATCAAAAGAACTTGCAGAACACAGGCGTCTGTTTCTCTGTCCTGCCCATGGTTTAGTTTGCAAAAACATAAGGAAACCTAGTCAGTGGCATAATTATCCTGATGAACACTTGAATTGAATTATCAATTAATTTCCTAGCTTTAGCTCTTTGATTGTGGCTTCTAGGCTCCAGTACAAAACCATTCGTGCATGTAGTTCAGAGTGCCCGCAGGGACCTTGACATCATTTGAAATCTGTGCCAGTGCTCCCTGGATTCATCACTGCAACAAAGGACCAGGATGCTGGTATTCTCACAGTTCATCACTCACCATGAAGATCCAAAGTTTGTGATGAAACTTCCAAACTGCAAGGGGAAAAAAAACGTCTCACAACTTATTCCACACCCTCTCCTTGATGTGAAATGTGTCCATTAATGTATAAGGCTTCCTAAGCGGTCTTCACTCGTTTTTGGGGGGTCTAGCCAGTATATTTAACTGAAACCCTGAGTAATTCAATGGAGAAAGAATGCAAAAGCACAATGGATTTTCTCATCTCCATGTATTAAAACATGAACTCAGGAATGTAAGAGGTATGCAAGAAAGAGGAGGATTTGGGTAGCTCACAGAATGAGAGTGTGGATTTGTTCCATGGCTACTAAAAAAAATACACAGCCTGCAGCTGAATGAAAGTATAATACACCAGCATAACCTGGAATATTGGAAGACTGAAGAGCTCTAAGGGAAAAAAAATCAAATCTCTGCTGATAGAGGGAGCTCCTTGGCAGTCATGCCGAATTCAGAGGGAAAGCAGATCCTGCTATCAGATGGGTCTGACGATCAACTTTGGGATTAGCAGACTCCTTTACAGAAGTGTATATATAGCTCTATCAAAATGATGTGGTCCTTCCTGCCCTTTCAGTATATCCATCTTGTGCAGTACAGCATGTTTCAAGGACCACAAATACTACTTAGTGAAAAGAGTGGTTAGATTGGCTCTACATTTTCCCAGAGTTTAAAATACATGAGTATCTTTGTTCTATTTTTGTAAATCTCCTTACAGGATACTTCTTACCCATCACTGAAATTCATTTAGCATTTCAACTCCAAGATGTTACTTTTAGACTCCAAACTTTTGATAAATCTCTTTATCTCATTATTAGTATCATTAAATATATGTTGCCAATTACCATTAGGCTAAAATGTATTTTCTTCTAATTCTGAATTGCTTGAAGTCAAACTGTTTAATGAATGCATTGCCTTTGGTGCGCACTCCATGCTTCCTAGGTAATATCAACCACCATTAATAAGCTACTACTTTGTGCCAGTCATTGTGCTAAGCAATCAGGGATACAGAAGAGGAAAAGACAGTCCCTGACCACAAGGAGCTTAAAGGGGAAGATAACATGCAGACAAACATAGACAAAGCAAGTTATAGATGAGATAAATAAGAAATACAGTTGATCCATCTTCATTCACAGATTCCATACTTGCGAATTTACCTACTTATATTTGTGGCTCCCAAAATCAATACTGATGCTGAGATTGAATAAGGTGGTCTGCTCTCTGCCTTCTGGTTTCAGCTTTCATATTGTAAACACAGATCCTTTTTGTGACTTAGTACTACTATTTATTTTGCACTTGTGTGGGTGATTTCACTGTTTAAAATGCTTCCCATGCATGGAACTGAAGTGTTGCCTAGTATTTCTAAGCATAAGGGTATAATTGACCTAATGGATAAAATACATGTATCAGATAAGCTTCTAACATGGTTGGCTGTAAGTTCAATGTTAATGAATCAACAATATGGTACAGCCAGAAAAAAGCAGAGGAAATTTGTTGATCTGTAAATAAGCCCTTTTGGGAAAGTGATGATGTAAATGTTGTGACCAGATGTTCACAGATACCTGTGTATTTTTCCTAGGAATGAGAGTGCAATATTGGCTAATTCAGTGTTTGCAGCAACTTTATAAAATGTAACTACCTCAAATGATGAGAATCAATTATAATTAAGAGAGAAAAGTTACCAGAATTAAGAGACTGTTGATGAGGCACCCCCATTTTGGGGAGAACATCAGTAAGCCAGGATGTGCAAAGGAAGAAAATCAGATGGGAGAGGGCCCAAAGTTCTTGCTGGGTGAGGAAGCACCTTCCCTTCTAGGGAAGCTGTGCTAACTGGTGTGTGGAAAAAGTGTAAGATTTAGTGTACTTGGCCCCAAGGCAGCAGAACTAGAAGCGACAGGCAAAAGGTGCCTTTAAAGAGGCTTCTTGTTTGAGAGCTATAGAGCAGTGAAACGGGCTGCCTCATCCCTCAAGGCAGTGGATCCTCTGTACTGACCTCTGAGGGAAGATTCCTTCCCATCCTGACAATCTGGCTTTTGTTTGGTCAGGTGTGTGGCATGGGTTCTGGTAGATTTTGAAACTTAACTTGATTAGGGTGGGATGAAATTTGGGTTGAGGCTTTGGTCAGACAAAACATTTAGTTTTCTTTTGGGGATGGGGACCCCGAACTCTTGTGTCACCTTAAGGCAAGTGGAAAGGGGCAGACTAGGAAGTGAGTGCTCATTCTGATCCTAAGAAGATGGAGGCCAGTCTGAAGATGAGAGTGCTCAGGCACTGATTGGATCCCAGCCATCTTCACCTCTGGTCTGATCCACTGCTCTTCCCACCACAGCTCTAACAATGGAGAAAGTCAATCAAGAGCAAAGTTCAGAAAGTGTGGATATTCTCAGACTGACTGTTTCCTTCCCAACAACTTGTCAAGCTGGACTCTTGAGCTCCTTTCACTAGCCTTCCTTCTCTGCCTTGGAAGGAACACAATCATGTGGAAGGGGAATGTGATAGAACAGGACACAGTTTATCAAAATTCAGGACCATTTTCAAGGCAAGATTGTCCTTTAGGAACTTGACAAGAGGAATTAAATAGTTTTAAACATTTTTAATAAAACATTTTCACAATTATTTATTTCTTTATTCTACTGAAGAAATGGCAAGTGTCATTCCAAATCAGACCCATATGAAGTCATGAGCTGATGCAGTTCAGAGACATGGTCAATCATAATCATATATGGATTCCAGAAACACTTTCCCCTCATCTCAATATATCCTTTCCAAGGGATGAGCACATGTGAAGGCTCTACTACCCAGGATGTGCCGGGCAGCTTTTTTAATGTGTTCATCTAGATTTTCAGAAGAATCTGGAAAAAAAAAAGCAAAAAACCAAACAGATGACAGTGACCGATGTGAATACTACCAATATACCATTTGAGAAAAAGCACAAAGAAACGGTGATCAGTCTCTGTGCTAGGGTGGAGAAAAGCAGTCTGTCTAAAGTTTTTTTTCTGCGATTCCGACTGTTGCAGGCCCAGGTAACTTCCCCAGGCATTTTCTCCTATAGGAATCAAGCAGGAGTAGCAACACTGAGTCATGGAAAGTCTAAAGTGAGATGTAAAACAAATGCCCCAGGAGGCAGAGGAAGCCGATTTGCTCTCTCCTGGACTACTAAACTGGCCCAAATCGCTGCTGCTTTCCTAGCTGGGATACGAAAGAATGCTGGCCACATCTATGACTTTTCTAGACAGATATTTGCAGCATTCAGAGCAAATAAAATTCATTAAGTACCTTGGGGTTGTATTCTGAACTATAAGCAGCTATTGATTAATAGACACAGAAAAGAAAATTCCTGCTCCCTTTTCTAGGAACCTCTCTTCCAAAAGTGACCCCAGGAGCACAATCCAGGATACCCACAGTCTGCTGTCCAGGCTTAACTGCTGGCCAGGAGTCTATTACATAAGGGTGGCCTTTCTGGGCAGTTTGATGAGAAACCCCCAATAAAACAGCTGTAATGTGGGAGAGTTCCAGTCAGGAACTGGTGACCTTCTAGAAGTCTTACACTTCTTTACTCAACAAGGCGCGCACTGCCAGTCTCGCTAAATTTGTCCTGTTTGATTGTCTTAAGCTTGTGGGAAATATCCAGCTAATTTTGTTACGGGGGACACAGCACCATTCACGAAGGCCTTTTTGTTGGTGTTGCTACCATGGTTCTATTATGAAAGGTAACGATAAATTATTTAGAGAGAGATACAATGCCTTGATTCCTAGGGTATGTGCAAATGCTGACTGCCAAAGGAATTAAAATATTTTTCTAATACTTTATCCTATACTAACTACAGGGCACTTCTACTATAAGGCACTACAGGGAAAGGAAGAGCCACTTAGTTCAGCTATGATGAGCGCAAATGAGTATAAACAAGACCTTAATTTGAAAATGTGCTCATTGTTACACAGATAAATAATCAAGAAGAATTCTGAACTAGACCATTCCCATAATCCCCAGCCTATGTCCAAAGTCCCACTCTCCAAATGGGCCTCAGAGTCCTTATCACTTACGTTTTTCTAACAGAGACATGTTGTAAAGATTCTCGAAATATGCCTCAGTGCAGAAAATATTTGTCAGCAGAACCTAGCAGAAAAAAACATCAACATTAGCAGATTTTAAATTGTACTCTTTTAAACAAATACATTCAGCAATCTTGACCTTGGGGTCAACTGGGCCAGCAAGAACCAGAGCAGGAGCTGAATAAAGGACAACTCCCAACTTTCAGTTGATGTGCTGACAGTACAGGCACAGGAAGATGAGAAGAGGAGCATCTGGGGCACATGCGGGTGGGTTCTGTCTTCTCTGGGGTCCCCACAGCAGAGAGAGGAGTCAGGAATGGCAGCTCGGTTCTAAGTAAACAGGGAAGGTGAGTGCTCAAGCCTTTTTCTAAGGTGTTGTATCATTCGTAGCCCCCATCCCTCCCCATGATTACAGAATAGAATGGAGCTGTAACTGATGAATTGTTAAGTTCCCAACAGCCATAACATCACACTTATAATGAAAGGAAAGGCCTCAGAGAAGACTGGGTCGAACACTCATTTCACATATGAAGGTGAGGTGCCAAGAAGGAGTGTTATGTCCAAGGTCACAGAGTGAATTGTTGCTAACGGTTCTACGTACATGGCACAGATAAATACTATTTCTTTTACTTCCTTGGAGGAAAACAGTTATGGAATCACTGAATATAAAAAGAAAACAACAAACGTCTTTCATTTTTTTTTCTGCAGGCAAGATCAAAACTGCCTACGAGAACTGAGCCCTTCAGTGACTGATCATGGTGCTTACTACCAAATTGCAGTCATCAGACCTATCCAAAACCAACTGTATTTAAAAAACAACATACTGAAAACAAATGGATAAGTGGGTTCACCATATATGTACTGAACTTAGGAGAGAAAAATTGCCTGCTGCAGCCCCAGCCCCGCTCACACACTCACATCAAGGTCATGGTTACGAAGCCCGATGCGGACGGAACGACTAGCTCTGGAGAGGACGGCGGTCATGGCATACAGATTAATCACGATGTCCGCTATTCTCTTCATGGCCAACTGTTCTTCCACGATACTCTAAGAAAAGGGAGTCACTTTTAACACAGAAGAGATCACTGGAAATTGACACCTTCAAAACATGCTGATGCTCTCTGTCTCTAGATGGGGACTGAAAGAACAGAAAGGAAGGAACCAAAGCTATTTTAGCAGCAGCTACCATACTAGGAAAGGAGAGAAGAGCAGATGAGCTCCAAGTGAAAGCCCCAAACAGTAAGATATTCAGCACATTCCCTCCTTTAACCTCTAAGCACATCCTGCAGTCTTGCTTCTTCAAGCTCCTCAGACTTAGCCCTTCCTCAGTGGCTGGAGGAGATTCTTGTTTCATACCCTATGTAATTCCCGATTCCCTCATGGGGAACAAATGTAACAATCCCATACAGGGTTGGCCCTGTACTTGCCCACAACTGAAAACTGGCTTGGCTCCAGAAGGACAAAGTGAGAGCCTTCTTTCCCTAGGTTAGCCTTGACACACTAAGATAATTAAACCCTCCCAATTAAGCTTTTTATAACCTAGGGACTTAACATGCCATAAGTTGGGTCTTTGTTGGCCACAAAGATGGAGGAATCTCCCTAATTCCTGGGAGAGAAGGAGCAGATCTGATGGCCTCAAACGTTCGAAATGTTTTTGAATGTTTCTGAAATCCTCATGAAAGCTCTTTTCAACAAATAATGAAGTCTTTTTGCTTAAATCTAGGATAGACATAGGGATGAAAATCCTTGCCCTGAGAGACTTAGAATTTAGTAGGCAGAATCAATTACATACAGAAATGGTTGGAATGCCACCTGTGCTCTCAGTGAACAGGCTGCAGTAAAGGATCATTCCAGGGAGAGAGATGAAGGAAGGTTTTGGGTTAGAGGCAGTACCAGGGCTGGTCCCTGAAGGACAGCTGGAACCTCACCCGAGACTGGCAAAGAGAAGACATTCTAGGTGGATTCTCTTCCCTGTTATCCATTGTTGATGACCTTGGCAATATCAGTGTCACTCTCTGACCCCATCCTGGCACAGGACACACAGTATGGAAAACACCTGGTAAAACCTAATACATTCTGTGAATGGAAGCTGTTGGAATGAGGGCATTTAAAAAAGGGCTGAGGTTGTTCATCCACAAGCTGCTCTGGGGCTTCCCAGGATGGTGGGTACAGGCTCAAAAGCGAAGAGCTTTTCTGCAGGGTGTAAGCTGACCTGCAGATACTTCTCAGCCCTGGTCCCTTAACTAGACAGATGTATCACTGACCAAGACAGGGTTAGTTACCTTGCCAAACCGCTTCAGCAGCACCTCTACCATTTTTCCAAAATGATACACGTTTTCTTCTAGTCTGTTTGCACTCTCCTATAAGGGAAGCAGAACACACAGCTGCAGAGTCCAGAGCTTTGAGAAGGGAACTGAAATGAACAGCAGTTAATCAACAGCAATCACTCTGATCTCAAACCAGAACAGCATTACTCCTCGGGATCTCCTGGGCTCCTAACTTGACTTTGCCTATTCCTATTTGTGGAGCACGTGAACTGTAAGCATGGATCTCAAGGCTGGCCCTACCAAGGCCTTCACTGATGGGGTGGAGAGACTCCCACATTGGGCACTTTCTGCAGATGAGCACACTGAGTGGTTGAGGCAGCAAACAATCAAGCTTCAAATAACTTGTCCTTTATATTGTTGTTTTTCACATTTTTCTATGGCTTCAAAAAAAAAGATCTGGTGTTCTCAAACCATTTTATGTTCACTGTTTCATTTTTTTCCCTGTAAGGTAGATTGGCTTCATAAATGCTGATAAAATAAAAATTTCAACCTCCCTCAATTGGGGTTTCTCATGAGTCATTTCTAAAAGGAAAAGGATGTATACAGTATACATTAAATCAAATTTTAAAATAAAAAGTCTGTTAGTTTTGTGCCCAATTTTATTGATTTCTCTAGGAGGACTGTTTAAAAGAATTCTTCAGTAATGCAAAAATGTGACTAGGCAGCTGGAAGAGGAATCTTTTCCCCCAGTGCTGTGGGGGTAGATGAGCATGTGATCTATAAGTTGTAAAGATCCTGTGATCTGAAGTAACTGGGCCAAATGAATTTAATTTGAGGGAGGAATTAATGGGAAATTTGGAAAGTAGAAATGATTAGGAAAATAATGTATAATTAATAAGCAAAACAATAGTGGGGTAAAAATAACAGGTCATCTAGATATGAAGAATACGTCCGGACACCTGAGTAAGCCAGCCAGAACTTGAACAGACTGTTGGGGGAAGGAAAAGGTAAACGGACTGGGATCTCCCATATAAAAAAGTATCAAAGAGATGAATGAAGAAAATTGAGTTCAAAGTATCATAGGATTTAGAGCTAGCAGAGCCCTGACAATGTCTTGTCCAGGGGTTTCTTCAAATAAATCTGTCTTGTGGTAGGGATGGGAAGAGAGCCCAAGGCTACTCCTCTCCACCTAACTTAAGCTAAGCCCCAGGGCTGGTGACCCAGAACAAAGCATTACACACACACCCTCCCAAGGGACTATCACTAGTCTCTTGGATCTCCACCCATCAGTGACCAAGAAATATAAGCCATCCTCACCGCCACACTGGGATGCACCAATCCATTTACTCCCGTCAGACCAAGATCGACCTTTCTGACCAAGCTTTCTCGAAATTTGCTTGACACATATTCCATTGCAACACTTACGTTCCCCTTCTGCATTTCTCTGAAATAGGATTCACAAACCTAGTCATTAAGCCAGGTACAAATGTTTTGTGCCAGTTATGGACAAGAGTTCTGACAAAGGATGGTGACGAATTATTTATAAAAACAGTATTTCAGCAGAAAGGCTGCTTGTTCCGCGTATACCCACATATTATCTACAATCCACATCCTTTGTTAACAGAAAGTATCATCCAAGCCCAAGACATTATTTTGTGCTAAGAGTGACAGTTTATGGATATAATTCCAAAGCATATTAGAGGTACTTTCATAATGTTTCATAATGTTACTAAGGACAAAGGACAGATGTTAGGATCTTCATTTTACTGATAAAGAGACTGAGGCTCAGAAAGTCTAAGAAAACCTCAGAAAGCTTAAGGCTACACGGGAAGAAAATGGTTATTATTTTGGGAGCACAGTGGAAGGGCTGCTAAGGTGGTTTGACAAGGCAACTAACCTTCCCTTTGGTCAATGATGCACCTATCCAGGGAACAGACCAGCACTAAGAGGTAAGTGTGAGACAAGATGGCTCAGACCCTGCAGGAAGTGAAGAAGCTGGGCCTTCAGCTCAGGAATCCAAACTCCAAAGGCTGCATGAATAACTGGAGCCTAAAAGCTCACCTACCCCTGCTAGAAAGGCGATTATTTGGTCACATCTTATTGTGTGGGGAAATGATACTGCAGTAAGGAAGCTCTGGGTTCAGACCTAGCAATGGTGTGACCGAGGGCATGGCAACCTCTCTGAGCCTGTTTCCTCATTGCCCCTAGCCTCACAAAGTCATGTAGAGGATCAAATGACAATTATATGGGAAGGATCTGGTAAATCTCGAGGGAGAATGAAGGTGTCATTATCACCACAGTATCACTGAGCTTCTCTTCTGTCATCGGCTCAACTCTCTAGCTACAAAGCATGTTGCCCCCCAGAAGCTGGCAGCTTAGGACAGCTAGGATCAGACTCTGGGCGAATCTTTTCTCACACACAAGAATCACTCCCAATAGGGCATCTCACTGTCAGGAAATTAAGTATGCAAGTCTGGGTCTAGCTCATAGTTAAATGCCAATTAACCTGGCCTGGAAGCAGTTCCTTCAGAAAGTATGCCAAACAAATGAATATAAGCAATTCGCACTTGTTTCCCATCAGTCTTTTCTAAAATCCAAAAAATGAGCATGCACATGTATACAGGCATGCATGCGTGCATGCACACACACACGCACACATGCGTGCCTGACTCCTTTTCATCCCTGGACTTTGATGTCCTGTGAGAGACAAAGACTCTGAAAACCAAATTTCCTTATGGGCTGTAGTGCCTGGGAGAAAGGCAGGGAGGAAACCAGACAGGAGGGCACAGCAATCTCAGAGGAGAGGAATAAAGTAAACGCTGAATTCAAGAACTGTAGGTAGAGGAAGTCATTCCTATACTCCTCTCCCCCAAACTTCTTATCTCTGACTCTTGGCAAATCTGAGAGCAACAAAGGTGGCCTCTTTCTGACAACTATGCTAAAAGGGAAATGAGGCACCAGAGAAGATGGTGTGTGGTTCCTCAGTATAAATCTTTTCAATTTAAGGGTAGCTGGTAAAGAGGATGGACCCTCTTTTTTCCTGTAGCATGTTCTGGACTAGCTCTTTGATGTGTTTCAGACTTTTTAAAGGATTAAAAATCCCTTTTAATGCTAAAAAACTAACAAATCACCACCTACAGAAATCAGTAGCAGAAATATTTTGCTTATTTGGTCCAGAAGAGTATTGCTTAGAGAAAAAACACAGTATGGCCTGGGTTCTGAAATACTAATCCTGATGACGGGGATAACGATGATAGCAATTATGCTCACACACTGGTCTCTGACGAGGGCTTTGTGTTCTTCCATGGTTTTTAAAAAGTAGCAAACTGTGACCAGCAGTAAGAAGATGCCAAGGCCTAGGAACATTTCTCTAAGTTTTAGACCTGCTTGCTCAGAACCTGAAATTTTGGAGAGAGGGAGAAATGGAGCAACTCCCTTTCCATTCAAGTCTGTGGTAGTGGTCTCCATCCCTCCTAAAGCTCCAGACTTTTGGGTAGGTGAGGGTAAGGGGAGAGAGGAGACATCTAAAAGCATCTGACCCTTTGGAAGCTCCAACACCAGAAGCATACATACCTGATTTTCTCTGTTAAGATTTGGCCTGCGTGCTGTAGTCCTGTCATGGCAATATACATGCGGAGGATCTCATTTGTTCCCTAAAAAGACAAAACACAGAGCTATGAAATTCCAATGAAAGGCTTTCAGATGATCTCCTTCAAACTGGTAAGAAGAACTGCCAGGGTGTTAAGGCAACCCTATCAATTTATATCAATAAATTTACTTCATTATTGAAATCTGATGACAAGGCTAATGAGGGGCCAACTGACCATACTGCTGAAGAAACTGAGAATGTCAAACATGAGTATAGTTTTCTTTCTCTGGAGTCCCTGCTCTGCAGCCATACCATAAGGCTCCAGCCTAGATGGGGGCTTTAATTCCCCTCTGCTTCTCTTGTCAACAATGTAAACAGACAGGAAGAGTTTTTTTCCCCTTCTCTAATACTTTAAGAGATCCCTCACACTTCATGGAGCTGAGAGCTCTAACCTTGACTTCTCAATCTGACGAATGTTTTCTAAGCAAAGAGCCTCACAACTGCTCCTACTTCTATCATCAATGTAAGCATTTGACCAACTGTGGGATCAGCTAGGAATGCCTGAATTCCCATCTTCCATTAAAAAAGGAGCCCAGGTAAGCTCCCAGGGCAATGATGGGGCCCAGGGGAAGTCAGCTGTGTTAGAAATCACTAGAATGTCATCTTGTCCAAAGGCTATCATTTACAAAGGACTAGAGCCAGAGGTCTGCGACTGCAGTTTAGTGGATTCACAATGGGAGTTTTATGGGTGGGGGAAGAGCTCTGACTTTTGCTGTTTTTGACGGTCTAAAAGCAACAGAGCAGAGGATGTGATTGATAATAATCAGAGAAGTAGCCACAATGTAACAACAGTCTAAGGGCTACAACTCACAAGGGTCACAGACTCACTCAGTCCCTATGGAAACTGTAGGTCTGTGGTCAGACAAAGCAGGTTTCAGAGGCCCTGGCAGGGCCGCAAGGATTAACACCATCCCTGCTCCCAGACAAAAACAAAGGACAGGGGCTTTGGCCCTGTGCTCCCTACTCTAATTCACATGCTTCCAACACAAACCTTGGAGATTTTTTTAAAGAAATGTTATATTATTAAGAGAATGCCTTGATGCTCAAGCCTGAAAGAAACATAAAAGGGTAAGATATTACGTTCTCAGTGAGAAAGTATGTAAAATGCTTCATAAACTTTAAAGTAATATTTAAGTGTCTATAAGTGCCAATCTCATGAAAAGACAATAGAACAAGATGGCTGATGTGGGCTGACTGTGTGTGTGTCTGTGTGTAGGGTGGGGGTGGTGTCAGTCTCTAAAATGCTGCCAAGGGGAAGCTGGAATACTTAAGGAAGATTTTTTTGGGTGGGCAGGCAGTGATTGGAGGAGGGCCTTGAAAATATAGCTGCGTGTCCCTATCTCTAAAAGTAGACAGACTGCAAACTTTAGCAGTCTTTTAATGCTCTCAGCAGTGCTGCTACCTTACAATATTGTAAGGCTCTCTGCAGCAAACAGACTGAGTCTAAGTGCTGTAATGATTGCTGTGTTTGTCCTTCATTTTCAAACAAGACCATGACTTGCACTGGACCTTGTTTTGAGGGAGGGAGGGCTGTGCAAGGTCACCAGCCTCACTTTCTCCTCCTGAGCCATCTGGATCCAGTGACCAGATATTCATCAGAATGACTAGAGATGACCCAGGATGCAGTGGGGGAATCCTAGCCTTTTCAGGCATTCACTCAGAAGGCGGTAACACCCATTGAGTGAATAGGCCTCTTTAAGAAGTAGTCAAGGAATGACCCTTTTAATGAGCAAAAGAAAAAAATAACTAAATGAAACTGGGAGAGAAAGAAAAACTGTTACTATTGATAATCATTCTAAGCCAGCCATTAAATGGAATGTGGGCATTGAAAATGAAAAGCATTTTCACCAGAGGCCCCTCCATTGAGTGTCTAATGAACACTGTGTGTATGGAGCACCCATAAGTGTCCAAGGACAAACAGTGACAAGTCCTTCAGAGCCTTAGAGTGTAAACCCTTTATGGGATTTGAAAGGAAACTGAGTCCCGGAAAGCTGGATAGCTCAGTGTAAGATCCCTAATAAGATCCAAGGATTAAAAAAAGAGCTTTTGAGCCAGACCCTGTACTGTGACCATAGGAGGCCTAGGGAGCTTCATGGATATCTATGTGATCAGACAATTTCCTAGACCTAGAGGTAAGGAGACTACTTAAGACTACAAACCCCTCTCCCAGGTATCTTCCTGAAGCTGAGGCCTTGTGAGCCAAATGACCATTGTATGATCAGACAGAAGGGTCCAAGGAATAAATGTGACTGGTCCTTCAGAGGCCTTGGAGTCCAAGCACTTCATGTGCCTCTAAAGGAAACTGAATCCTATGAAGCTGGACAGACAAGTGTGAGATCACTCCCAAGCCCCTAGGATGAAAAATATCAAGGCATTTAATGGCTTTAGAGCCAGACCCTCTGTGGTGAGTGGAGGGGAGGGTGATGAGGACCAAGGGGCTTGAGGGACCTGAATGTGATCACCTACAGGTTCCTAGGCCTAAAGCAAAGAGGACCTCAGGGGCATTTACACCAGAAGCCCCTCCACAGACTCTGACTGAAACTGAGGCTTACAGAGTTGAATGACCATTGTGGAGGGTCACCCACAAGTGTCCAATGACAAAAAGTGACAAGTCTTTTAGAGTCCTCAGAATTCAAACCCTTTACGTGACTCTAAAGGAAATTGAGTCCTTGAAAGCTGAATAGATCAGTGTAAGATCACTAACAAGGATTAAAAATGTCAAGGCTTTCATTCAAAAGCTTTTGAGCCAGACTTCTGCTGTGAGTGTAGGAGAAACAGAGGTCTAGGGAGCTTCAGGGACCTGTATGTGATCACCTTCAGGTTCCAAGGCCTAAAACTAACAAGGTCTTAGGATTATTTACACTCAAGGACCCTCATTGGACTCTGCCTGACCCTGGGGCCTAGAGAGCTATGGAAACCATTTTTGGATCACCCACAAAGGTCCAAGGACTCAAAATGACAAGTCTTTCAGAGGCCTTACAGTCCTACCACTTCATGTGACTCTAAAGGAAACTGAGTGCTAGAGAGTTGGATTGACCAGTTCAAGATCCCTAAGAAGGTCCTAGGATCAAAAATGTCAAGGCCTTCAAAGGCCTGAAAGCCAGACCCCCTGCTGTGAAAGTAGTAGAAACAGAGGCATAGGAAACCTCAGGGACCTGTATGTGATCACCCACAATTTCCTATACCTAGAGATAAGAAAGCCTTAAGACCATTTACAAAAGTCCCTCCCAGGTAAATCCCTGAAACTGAGACCTAGTGAGCCAAATGACCATTGCAAAATCAGCTAGACAGGTCCATGGATTAAAAATGACAAGTCTTTAAGAGGCCTTGGAGTCTAAGCACTTCATTGGCCTATAAACCAGAGTCCTAGAGAGCTGGATAGACAAGTGTGAGATCACTCCCAAGCTCCTAGATGAAAAATATCAAGGCATTCAGTGGCTTTAGTCAGACCCCTTACTGTCACTGTAGGGGGAAATAAGAGGACAAGGAAACTTGAGGGACCTGAATGTGATCATCTAGAGACCCCTCCATGGACTCTGCCTGAAATGATAATTTAAGATTAATGGTGGATGGAGGGAAGAGTTTAAGATCTTCTCCACCCATTAATAGGCCTCAATACCTTTTGTTAATTTCTACTGAGGCAAGGGGTCAGAGAGCCCTGCCCTCTAGCTCTGAAAAGTGTATAAATACTCTGAGGTGAGGTTTTACTTTGGGGCTTGCTCAAAGGAAGTGCTAGTTTGACCAGATGAGACTGTGAGCAGCCACTACGGCCCCTTCCCCTTTGAAACCCAGATGTTGATGCTTCTCTCTCTGGTAACTGTATATGCACAGTCAAGACAGTTGGATTTGTCTGTTGATTTGTGATGTATGGTCAGACAGTTGGAAGCCCTATCTGTTCTTTATTTGTTTGTATTTTCCCTGAAGTTCAGGGTACTTTTCCCCCTGAACTAAGTGAATGATAAATGTGCTTGATTAAAGTAGATTGCTGATCCCTCCAAAGTTGCTTTCCTCTTAGGCCCTCCTGTCCATGGCGGGGCCTTGCTGATACAAGTGCTAAGCACATTTCTATATCCCATGCAGCTCTCATTACATTGCTCTTCTAAGGAAAACCCTGATCCTCTCCTAAGAGAGGGATAAAATAAACTTCTAGACCAATCCAGGGAGATGAGCACCAGCCTGAATCATGTAACTGAAAGGCAGACATGGAGTAGGATAAAAGACCTAGGAAATGTTAAAAACTGAAAGGATCACACAGCCTTCCTGTTGGTAAAGAAACCTGAGTCAGTTGGGCAGTTGTACACAGAAGGGTTATGGTAAGCTGAAGAAATCAGCAAACATTTACTAAGGGCCTATTACACACCAGGTTCTGGGAGTACAAATTTAAATGAAACAGTCACTGTTCTCAAAAGGAACTAGAGAACGAGCATGTACAGAAGCACATGAAGTGTGGTGAAAGTGTGTTCCCACCATGTGGCAGAGCAGATGGAACAGCAACTAGAAGCAGTGGGCAGGACAGACTTGGCAGCAAGGTTGGAAAGGGCGTTACAAGTCCAACAGACAGGTTCATATTTGCTTGTGAGAGCAACAAGGAGCCAATGGAGTTTGGTGAGTAGAGGAATGACATGATCAGACTTGGATTTGAGGAAAATCACTTGGGAAGATGCATAGAAGATAGAATGGAGAAGGCAAGACCAGTTAGGAGACTGGAGTAATAGTCTGGATGAGAGGCAAAGAATGAGAGCCTGAGTTAGGGAGTGAGGAGGGGGAAGGAGATAGAAGGAGATCTTGCAAAAGAATGGTGGGGAGGTAGGTGGGGAAGAGGAAAGAGTTAAGGTGACTAGAAGGAAGTGGGGCCCTTGACAGAAATAGCAAAGTTCAGAATGGGAGGGCGGGTTTTGACTTTGAAATGCCTATGACACACCTAGTTTGGAATAATACTGGCACTAAGGAGAAACCAGCGTTGGATATACAGATATACAGATCTGAAAATTATCTTTATGTTTAGAAGTGATATGTTAAACCTATGTAGCTGAGGGAGTCACCAAGTGAGTGTAGAGAGGAAAAAAGGAAAGGCACATAGGACTGGGCCCTGGAATAGACCCACAGTGAGAAGCCATGCTATGGATAATGAAGCATCTCACTGTGAGCCCCTACAGGGCAGGAACTGTTTATTTAGCCTTTCTTTGTGCTTAGCACAATGCCTGGTATTTAATAAATGCTTGTTGGCTTGACTTGATCCAAGGAGTTTCAGTAGGAACAGTCAGACAGGTAAGAGATAAGAGAATAGTATCAAAAACATCTGAGAAAATGGTGAGTAGAGTGCTGCACAGACACTGTGGAGGATGGGGTCTGAGAATAGGCCTTCTGATGTGGCATGTAAGAGATCACTAGTAATGTCTAGAAAGAGCAGGATCAACCAGTGAAGAAATAGAGGCAATCAATATTAATAGTTTCTTCCAGGTTATTTGTTGAGGAAAGGGAGAAAAGATAGAGGAAGCTGAGGGGATGGTGAGGGCTTATTTCTAGGAAGATGGGCACTTAGGCAGCAGGAAAGAACCAGGAGACAGAGAATGAAGATCAGAGACAGTGTGGGGATTACAGGAGAACAATCCACTGGAGAACAAGGGGAAGGGGAAGGGATTTAGGGTATGTACAAAAAGGTTAGCCTCGCAATAAGGGTCACCTTTCAGAGACTTGGGCAATGGATGGAATGAGAATTGATGTCAAGGGGTTCTGAGATGTAGAGAAGATGGAGCTCACAACAAACGGTCTCCATTCTCTCTGTAAAGTATAAGGCAAGGTACACAGCTGAGAAAGAGAAGGGAGTGGCTACTGTGGCAGAGCTGAGAAAAAAGAGATCTGAAATATCTTGCATGAAGTGAGCTAGAGAACCAAACAGGGAGGAATAAAAAGACTGTCTTGCTGTGTGGGTCTAGTTGAGATAAGAGAATCGAAATGTGAAAGAGACTCAGGCTTAACTGTCGTTTCTTCTAGCTTAGTTCAGAATACAAGTTGGGCTGGAGGAAGCAGATGTTGGGTATAATCCTGGGCTGGGGTCTGATGAGGAGTGAACATGCTAAAGGGCAAGAGAATAAGGGAGTCGAGAATTGAAGATTCCTAAGAAGCCACAGACCTGTTTCCTTTTGACCAGTAATTTCCAAACTTTTGACTCACATATCCTGATCATTAAAAAAAACTTTGGGCATGTATTCTCAATATGTGTATTTATTTACACATCTACTGCCTCTGTGATACCGAGGAAGTCACTTAAACTTCAGTGTGCTAAGCAACTCTCTAAGACTATGAGTTGCAGAGAAGGTGCTGACCTGAACTGGTGGAGGGAATTTCCTCATCTGGGAGTTCCCTATATCAATGAAATCAGAGGTCTAATCCTTATTAGCCACATTATAATAATAATTAGGCAGATTATAAAGTTTTTAAAAAGCAATTTTAGCAGAGCCAAGATGGTGGAGTAAAAAGATGCATATACTCTAGTGCTTCCCCCACAGCCCACAAAATACCTGTAAAAAATGACTCTCAACAAATTCTGGAGCAGCAAAAGCCACAGAACAACACAGCGAAAGCGGTTTCCAGCCAAAGGTAACCTGGAAGGCCGACAGGAAAAGGTCTCTATCACGGGATGCTGAGCAGAGTAGAGCCCAGCCCTGGCCACACGGCGCTGGGAAGAACAGGACCTGAACAGACCTCCAGGGCAGAGTTCCCAGCAGGGAGGGTTCCCAGATACCTCAACCCAGGAGCCACAAAGAAAACTTCAAAGGTCAGTATGGGAGGGCTTTCCAAACTAGGCGAGAGGGGAACAGGGTTCCTCCAGCAATACCAGGTGATGGCAGAGGTGGCGGCAGCAGACTGCAGGCACCTATACAGGGTGGCCGAGAAGCAACCTGGGATCATTGTCCAAGCAGCTCAGCTGAAAGCCTCTAGCAGTAGGGAGCAGCAGCTAATCTAAACCTCAGCTATGAGTGACAGCCCTGCTCCCACCCAAAGCCCTGGGGAATCCAGCAGCTGAGGCGAACCTCAGCTTTGAACATGACACTGGGGAGAGGAGGGGCAATAGGACCATCCTCTTGACAAGGATTCAGAAGTCAAGTAACTGGCTGGGAAAATGCCCCAAAAAGGGACAAAAATAAGACCACAGAAGGTTAATTTTTTGGTGAACAGGTGTCTCCTCCCAACCTTTCGGATGAGGAAGAACAAGGCATACTGTCAGAGGAAGTCAAGGCCCCTGCTTCCAGTGCCTCCAGAGTAACTTAAAATGGGCTCAGGCAATTGAAGAGCTTGAAAAACTAATTAGCAGCTTGCTAAAGGAGAACCAAAAAAAAGCTGAGGAAAATAATGCCTTTAAAAAGAGGCTAACTTGGAAAAAGAGGTCCAAAAAGCCACGAGGAGAAGAAGGCTTTAAAAAGCAGAATTAGCCAAATGGAGGAGAAGTTTCAAAAGCTCACTGAACAAAATAGTTCTTTGAAAGAGAGAATTGAATTCAGGGAAATGAATGACTACGAGATAAACCAAGCTATTAAAAAACAAAACCAAAAGCTTGAAAAAGTAGAAGATAATGTGAAACATCTCACTGGAAAAGTAACTGACCTGGAAAATAGATCCAGGAGAAATTAAAAATTATGGGACTACCTGAAAGCCATGATGAAAAAAAGAGCCTAGACATTATTTTCCATGAAATTAACAAGGAAAACTGCCCTGATATTCTAGAAGCAGAGGGCAAAATAAATATTGAAAGAATACACTGATCACTTTCTGAAAGAGACCTGGAGAGAGAAACTCCTAGGAATATTGTGGCCAAATTTCAGAGTTCCCAGGTCAAGGAGAAAATACTGCAAGCAGCTAGAAAGAAACAATTTGAGTATTGTGGAAACACAATCAGGATAACACAGGATTTGGCAGCTTCAACAGAAAGGGATAGAAGGGTTTGGAATGGGACATTCCAG
This sequence comes from Potorous gilbertii, assembly GCA_028658325.1. NCBI lineage: Eukaryota > Metazoa > Chordata > Mammalia > Diprotodontia > Potoroidae > Potorous > Potorous gilbertii. Next base: position 55,552,397 of record CM053772.1, read on the forward strand.
AGGTCAAAGCACCTGGGACTGAAACCAAGAATCACCTACCCAGCAAATCTGAGTATAATACTTCAAGGGAATAAATGGTCTTTCAATGATATAGAGAACTTTCAATCATTCATATTGAGGAAAGGCCAGATCTGTATAGAAAATTTGACTTTACAATACAAGAATCAAGCAAAGCATGGAAAGGTAAACAGGAAAGAGAAATAATTAAAGGCTTTCTAAAGCTGAACTGTTTACATTCCTACTTGGAAAGAAAATATAAATCTTGAGACTTTTCTCAGTATTTGGGTAGGTGGAGGGATTGTATACACACACACACACACACACAGACACAGAGTACAGGCTGTGTTGAATCAGAAGAGATGATATCCAAACAAAAAAATACATAAATAAATGAAATAAAAATTAAGGTGTGAGGGAGGAAAATACTGGGAGAAGAAAGAGAAAAATGGAATGGGGCAGGCTATAACTCATAAAAGAGATAAGAAAAATCTTGTTCAATGGAGGAGAAAAGGGAGAAGGTGAGAGGGGCAAAGTGAAGCTACTCTCTCCACACATGGCTTAAGGAAGGAATAACACGCTCACTAAATTTGGCATAAAAAAAATCTATCTTACACTATAGGAAAGTAGGAGAGGAGGCAACAAGTGAAGTGAGGGGAATGACAGAAAGCAGGGCAAATGGGAGAAGTGAGCAAATAGAAATAAACACTTTTGGGAAGGGGCAAGGTCAAATGAGAAATAAAAAAATAAGGGGCGACAGAGTAGGATAGATGGCAATATAGTTAGTATTACACAACACGATTATTATGGAAATCTTTTGCAAAACGACACATCTTTAGTCTGTATTGAATTACTTGCCTTCTCAGTGGGGATGGGTAGGGAGGGAGGGAGGGAGAGAAGTTGAAATTCAAAGTATTAGAAAAGAATGTTGAGAATTACTATTGCATATAACCAGGAAATAAGAAACACAGGGTATAGAAATTTATCTTGCCCTACAAGAAAAGAGAGAAGATGGGCATAAGGGAAGGGTGGGGTGTGATAGAAGGGAGGGTACACTGAGGGAAGGAGTAATCAGAATGCAAGGTATTAGGAGGTGGGGGGAGGGGAGAGATAGGGAGAAAAATTGGACATGAAAGTGATGTAAAAGCAATTAGTATTAAAACAATTGGCTGAATTAATTACTGAGACTAAATCAGAGACATCTTTAGTTTGGGGAAAAGAATTTTAGTCTAAGTTTCCCAGAGGCAGGTAAAATTTGGCTTGATGGAAAAGTTACGGATTTAATAGTGACTTTGATTTTATGATTGTTATTTAATCAGGAACAAGAACATATATAGAAAGGCATGTAAGCCCTTTAAAACTTGCCTCAAGAGATGTTCTTTAGCCAATATGAAATTATAGTCATATCTGAAACCTGGTTATTGGAACTTGCTATTTTAAGATGCCATGGGAGTCTAACTCCAGGTATGGATTACAAGAAAGGTGGTCTGAGCCTCCAATCCATGATGCCAGTAAGCCTGTGAGATGCTGCTATGAACTGAAAAAGGATGGGAAGGGTGGGAGAATGGTTGTTCAGCCTGGGTTGAGGTAGGATTCTCCTGACTCAATTTCCCCACTGACACCAGGCAACTGAATGCAAGTTGACAATCTACTCCTACCTGGAATTGACATGAAGTTGGGGAGATATTGTTTCCCTGCAATGTTTCTACTCTTAGTGGCAATTTCATATAGTCAAAAAGGTTTGTAAGCTTAATAGCAGATCTATTAAATTACAGATTACTGGTAGGGGAACATCCGAGGTTAAGTCCAAAATTAAGCTATTAGGCGCTTAGGACTTCAGGATCAGGATATGATATGATTAGATCTAGATCTGCAAAATCCATTTGACAGCTGGGTACAGGATGGACTGGAAAAGGGAAATACTTGAAGTAAGTAGACCAATGAGGTTATGGCAATAGTCCAGAAAAGAGGTGAAAAGTTTCCAAACTAACTTGATGGCTATGAAGAGGTGCTGTTGTTCAGTAGTTATCAGTTGTGTCAGACCCTTCACGACCTCAATTGGGATTTTCTTTGCAGAGACACTGGAGTGGTTTGCTATTTCCTTCTCCAGTTCATTTTACATATGAGGAAACTGAGACAAACAGGGTAAGGATCTGCCCAAAGTCACCCAGCTAGTAAGTATCTGAGGCCTGATTTTAAGATGAGTCTTCCTGACTCTAAGCACCGTGCTCCGTGGTGCCAAAAGAGGTAAACAGACATAAGTGATGTCATGGAAGTATAAAAGACAGGATTTGGTAGCTTAATGGATAGGAGGTACAAGTGACAGGAGTCAAAGATGACACGAAGGTTATGAGACAGTAATAGCAAAGCTAGGGGGAAGAAGGAAGATTGTGATTTGTGAGAAAGAGAGTGTAATAAGATCACACCTTATTCACATCCTGTCATCTCATAAGTGGATCCCCTCTGTGGGGGAAGAAGTAAGGCCCTTACCATCTGTTTACTGCCTCACATAACAGATCCTGCCCTCCCAGTAGGGAAGGTTGTGTTGGAGACAAGCCCAGTGAGTGACTTTGCATATGTGTGTGTGAGAGAGAGAGATGGAACCTGCCTTCCCATCCCATCAATTTCACATTTTTTGGCATCAGACCACACTTTAGGCCAGGTTCCAGAGAACGTTCCTTTATTATATATTCAGATTCTAGGCCTCAAGCTTTTATAGTGTCACTCTTGGAACCTGACTCAAAACTAAGCTTTCCTTGGTTTGGACAAAACCTAGATAATCATACTATTCTGTAGAAGACTGGGAATCTTCATGCTCTCCAGATGATATGAAGTGATCTACTTGTCAGAAACTCAAATCTGTATTCCACTTACTCAAGGTGGCCTATGTTTCATTTCTTGTTGCCTTTATTCTCCCACTTGGCTTCCTTGGACGATCAAAGATATGAAGGAAAGAGTACACACGCACACACACAGGACACAGCACATATGTGAGCTGAGATGTTATCTAAGATCCACTTTAAGACAGAGCTTCAAAGGAAATGCTACATTTCAAAGTATGAACAGATCACTTGTAAATAACTTTTATTTTCCAGTACCTCTTAGATATAGCCTATGAGTAAAACTTGGAGATAAGGTGACAAGAGCATGTGTGTTCAAGGAATATGAGGGGGAATAGAAAGAACACAGGTATCCTGAGATACAGATATTCTATATTTACTGACCTACATAACTCAGGCAGGCTGAGCATAGTAAATACTGTAGATATGTGAGTAAAGAAGAAGAATGGCTGATTCCACTTCATTAGAAGATATTATGGAGAAAAGAAAGCATTCTATTTATTAGGAGTTTATAGTCTTGAGAACTTATTACTATAATACTGTACACAGGGCTTCCTTTTCTGATTTGCTTAAATGGCATTAAAACCACATCCTGGCCTTCCATCTTCATAGCACTGTGACACATGCCTGCTAGTATGCAAACATCCTGAACTGTGAAAAACAAATGGATTCCCTTCTCTCTGGCACACGATGCATAAAATAAGGATTAAGAAATGTGATCCCACTTCTCTGTCATGTTTCGTTTTAAAAGGAAAATTTTTACCCAAAGAAACAATAAGAAAATGAATCCTCGATGGGATGTCAAATAGTAATGGAAAGAAAAGAAATCCAGTACTAAATCCCTGGCATCCTGATCTACATCTACAGCTGACTCCTAAAAAATCATATGTAGAGCAAAATTACGAGTGTAGACGCCCTTTCTTCTAGAGATTTATTTTATAAAAAATAAATGTTTATGTGGAATCTATAAATAGACTTGGTTCAAAAATGTGTAATGACAAAAGGATTACGACTAGGCCTAATCTTATACTGCACTAGATGCTGTAGAAGCATAGCAGGTTATATGTGGTGGGGTACAGCCCTGATGGGCTTAAGTACACTGCTTCTGAAAGCCCACCCTGAACCCCATACCCTCCCTAGCCTGGGAGCTCCATTAAGCCAGGCTCTGGCCATCATTTTTTTTTTTTTGAAGCAATCAGAAATAAGTGACTTGCCTAGAGTCACCTAGTGTCTGAGCTCAGATTTGAACTCAAATCCTCCTGAGTCCAGGGCTGGTGCTTTATCCACTGTGCCAAGCTGCCCCTTCTGGTCACCATTCTTGCAACCACTTTTAACAGGAGGTGATTCCAAGGACCCTCCCAAATACCTAACTGTGAGAGTGCAGATAATTTTAACAAACTTGTCTAATTCAACAAAGTGTTATTAAAAAAAAGAAACCAACTGCTATTGTTAAGGCAACATGCTAGATACTGGGAATATAAGAGTGACACCCTCCTTGCCCTCAAGGAGCTTATATTCTAATAAGGGTTGGGGGGACATGACACCTAAAAAGAAATGAAGAGTAATTTAAGGTTGGAAATGAAAGGAGTTGGCCGAAGAGAATCTGCAGGGATAGGGAACATTTTCCTTTGGGGATGAGAGCAATGATAACTAATAACTGCCATTTGGCCATCACTTGGTTAGCACAGCATCATCTCTTGTTGCCCTGGTTTTACAGAAACAACTGATGCTTGCCCACAGTGAGAGAGCAGAGTTCTCTCTAGAGAAAAGAGTTTGAGCCCTGCAGGGCAGCATCACACAGTCAGCAGAGAAGAATGAAAACATTACCATTTGGTACCAAAGGCCCAACTGAGGAAAGGGAACAAAAATTTGTACTCGATTCTCTGCATAATTCTGAGACAATCTCCAGTATGCTAAGAAGCTCTGAAGTAGGAAGAGAGAAGATATAAAATAGGGGTGACCAAGAGTTAAGGATTGGCAAAGTGGGACCAAGAGAACAAGGAAGTAGGGGATTTAAGGAAGGAGAACAGTGGCATGCTGAATTGACTAAGAACAAGGTAAAGACTACGAAGGGAGGAAAGATAGAATGAAGGATGCAATGGGAGGTTAAGGAATGAATAATAACAGCCAACATGTACAATGAAGGTCGGCAAAGTACTTTACACCCATTACCTCAACTTGATCCACAAGAGTCCTATGAAGTATATGCCATTACCCCATTTACAGACAAGGAAACTAAGCCTGGAAGAGTTTAGTTGACTTTCCCAGGTTCTCATAGTTGGTAGGTGTCAGAGGCAAAACCTCAACTCAAATGTTCCTGATTCTGAGGCTGAAGATCTATCCACTGGGCCATGAGAAGATGAAGATCAGAGGATGTAGTGAAGTGAATGAAGGCTGACTGAAAAGTGAGGCAGTGGGAAAAGTGGAAGAACAGGAGACTTTGATGAGGAAGAGCAATTCAGAGATTTCAAACGCATGTATGTGGAAAAGACTCTCTGTGATCTACAATGTGACCCCTGCTGTGGGTAACAGTTGAGGCTAATGACCTGCTCACATTCATCATGCACTTATTCATAGATTGGGGTGCTCCCTTTCCACATTCACGGTTCCCATCCCCCATTATTAGCACTCTTCCTCCTCTTGAAATTACTTGGTACTTCTACCGTGTTTATTATTTTGTGTAAAGCTGGTGTTCCTGAGGTTGTGTTCCTCTGTCCTGAAGACATGGTTTGTTTCGTTTTTATCCTCCTGTTTCACTTATATGGCAGGTGCTTAATACACATTTGCTGAGCTGAACTGAACAATGAGGGACAGATGAGGAAGGAGGGAGGGGAAAAGAGGAAGAAAAGGAGTCAGATCTGCTGACCTACCAAGTAGCATATACTTACTTTCAGAAACTTGAAAACTACAAAACAGGCAGGTTGAACACCTGCACTGGTTCTCTTAAAACGTCCACCCTAACAATATAATAACAACGGAGTGCCCCAACCCCAGGTCCAGAACTGCCTAACCTCACTGGTACTGTGTCCCTCAAGGTTAAACATCCCCAGTTTCTTGATCATATAACTGTCTGGAGCTGGTTCTTCAGTGACCCTTCCTCCCTCCATCCTCATTTTCCAGCACTGAGGATTCTTTTTCAAAGCGCTGAAATCTTAAATTTGAGAAGGTACAGGTGCTGTGCCAGATTCCATGAGCAAATATCCAAGATGTGAAAAAGTACTATCTACCCTCTACTTTAAGTAAAGGGAGACAGTGGAATACAACATAGACCTTACAGTCAAAAAGCTCTGGATCCTAGTCCTGACTTTGGGCAGGTCATGTAATACCCATCTCCTCATTGGCAATCGAGGAATGATACTTCTGTTACAGAGAAGTTGTGAGGTGCACAGATGGATAAACATAAAGTATTCTGCAACTTGAAAGCATTACATAACCACAAGTTATTATTTTTTAAAATCAACAACTGTGCGCTGCCTTTTGTTCACAAAGACATTATAAGACACGAACTTTGCATTGTGCTTTTAAGGGCGGGTCTGGATTTATTCTGATCCATCTAAACTCTCCATCTCCTGTTCTGGCAAATGGCATTATTTTGCTGGCAAGACTAGAGACATTTAGCCACATAAGCTTCCTCCACGACTGGGGGACAAAAACTATGCCTTTAAGCTCATCCACGCTGTTCTCCAAGCATCTGAACCACCTGGACTGGACCCTTCAACACTCAAAGTCAATTTAGCATAAAAACCACACTGTAGACTGTATTTCAGGAGGCTGAAATCATAAACAAAAGGTTAAGTCCTCTCTGATGTTCCACTAGCTAGGAAACACATACTCCACTCCAATTAGAAAAAACAGTGATTGTAACAAGTGTAAAACTCAAGACATACCTCAAAAATCAGCAAAATCCTGGAGTCCCGGAGATAGCGCTCGTAGGGATAATCTTTCATGTATCCCAGGCCTCCAACAATCTGGAGGGCTTCACTTACACAAATCCAGGCTGCTTCCGAGCTGAACACCTACCACCAATGATAAAGTGGCTATCATGGCCTTGCTGAATATCTATGTCACTAGATACTAACAGCAGGGTCTAGATGAAGCAAATGACATTGTTAGATGAAAAACATAAATATGACCTCTTTCATAGAATATTCCCTGACTATGGGCACCCTCCCTGATCTTCACATTCTATGAACTTTTAATTCCCTCATTCTCTGCATCATTTAATCATATAACATTCTAGTATGGTTCAGTGTTATTTCATGTGTATTATTAGTCTTGTGACTCCAACTAGCCTATAAATTTCTTGAGAGCAAGAACAAAGTCCAATATCCTAAGAATACTGAACATTCCATAGGCATTCCATAAATGATTGATTGGAAGCATTAAAAAAACAAGGGTAGAAAAGCTGCGACCAGTAAGGTGGGCTTGGGACGGCTCATGGTGGGATGAAAAATAAATGCTGTTAAAGACTTATCTACAACAAGAAAACCGTGAAGCCGTGGGCAATCCCTTCATCTCTCTGGGCAATGCCTAAAGACCTGTAATGGCTCTTCACATTGTAGGAACCTGGCATCTTTCTTTCAGTCTCTCAAAAACCATAGCTACCCCATTTTTCCCAGTCACCTTCACCATCGCTGCCTCCAGAGAGCAATCAGGGAAACCTGGGCTGTCCATCATCCCGGCAGTGAGGTAGGCCATACTCTCCATCACATATGCTTTCTTGGCCAACAGAGCAAACTTTTCCTGAAGTTCATGAGAACAAACACAAAGACCAATTCACATGTGGTTCCTGAACTGAGGCAGTTATGCAGGACAAGCAGCTGCATTCCAAAACAGATCAGAGTGTTTAATAAAGATATGTACATTGAAATAGATTAACTTTATTTCTATTTTCTAAATCACCACAAGTAGTCACCATTACAATAGAGAAAAATTCTCTACTTTTCAAGCACATACTAGCCCCAAATGAAGAAGCCTTTGAAATGAGCAAGGGCAGCTTCTGATTTCTTAATTACCTCAATTAATCCAAATTCACTTAAAGGTCTGTTGAACTGTTTCCTTGTACAGGCGTATTCTGCTGTCATTCCTTAAGAAAAGAAAGCAGTCATTAAGAAGGATGATTTCCTAATCATGTTCTGAGATTTCCAATGTAAGAGCAGGAGTGACAGGGGATAAATCCATCTCTACCTTCTCAGAAAGGGGAAAATTGCTCAGTTGTATGAGCCAAGGAGTTAAAATTAAAAGAAGCCTCCAAAAAATACATCCTGAAAAATTTTAAGAAAAGGAAAACATTGCCTTTTGTTTAGCCTCACCAGAGCCAAATTGCTGTCCAGGCATTCTGGAAACATCACCAGCCACACTGAAGCCCTCACAATGAGAGCTCGGCTTCTTCAGTAATCATTTTATGGCTCAGTCAATGTACAGTCTTGTCAAGAAAACCTCAAATGGGGTCACAACTGACTGAAATAACTGAATAACAAATCTATAGGGAGTTGGGTGTGGTACCACACACACTTTTCTCCTCTACACACATTTTGTTTTCTCAAGGAAACCAGACAGTGGCCACATGGAAATATTTGCTACTTTGAAGAACAAGCATGTTTTTCAAGCTCAATCACACCAGAGAAAAAGAAACACTAAAACTGAATCTGAAAGAGTCTTCTTTTTTCAGGTTATTTCTTTCAACAGTGACCTTGAGGTGGCTGAATCCTTTTTCTTTCGAGATGAAGGACTTAGTGTGCCAGTGGGACAGATACTCATAAATCTTCACTTCATGATGATGCCTAACTTACCAATCAACTTCTTGAGCATCCCAGCAACTAAACTTCCCATGGTAAATCGCCCACTGTTGAGGATATTCATTGCTAGCTGTAAGAGGAAGGAAAGGCTTTATTTATTCATCGTTAAGAGCTCATCAAATTCCAGAGAAGGACATGTTGGTGTGTGTGCAATAAGGATAAGACTGCTTCTAAAAGAAGCAGCAAAAAAGCTAACATGGGACAAGGTCCACAAGGCAAAGGTCAGACTTGGTTCTGCACCTCAGGCACCTAGGAGCTCTTCTGAAGATTCTGTTTTATGAATCCAGTCCTATCATAGATATGTTAAGGACTGTGAACTGAGAAAACAAACAAACAATCTGGAAAAGAGCACCAGTGTGTACAAAGCGGGTGGTGGCCTACAGAATTAAAATTATGCCAAAGAGCCACTGCATTCTACTCCAAGTTTGTAGGACTTGTAAGCATCCTCTCCCTGGACTTAGCTTTTACTGAGGAAGAAGGTGACATATGTCAATAATTTAGCATTTATTTATCACTGAAATAATATGTACATATCATGGCCCAAGCCTGCTTTTTAATGACACCCCTCATTCATTTTCGCAAATATTTACCAAGGACCTACTATTGCGGGGTATATGAAGATGAATAAGACAGTCTGCCCAAGGAGATTATAGTCCCATGGAAACTGTCATAACAAGGCATGATTTAAAGGAAAGAGAGAATGCCATGTAAGTTCAGATCAAAGCTACTTCTGAATAAAGGTTGAATCCCTAAAATGTGACTTTTCCTTTGAAAGAAAAAAAGCAATATAATGAAAAATAATTATAAAAATTTACTGTATTAAAACATCTATAAAATGTTTATATTCCTTTCAATTAAAATTAAAATAATGTCACTTTGTCATTTTCATTGTCCTCTTTTCCCCATTTTTTTGTTTTTTCCCTTTCCTTTTTTTTCTACATGAGGGGTGAAAGTGCAGTGTAAGGAGCAAGTCTAGGCATCAGGCCATGGGGCCTTTCCTGGAATGCAGCAGTTGTTCATGAAAGGTCAAGTTTCTTTACTGTTCCATGAGAGCTCTCTCCCTTTGCCCTAACCAGGGCCTGACCAGGGTTATCCTGTTGTTCTCCTTGCAAGGCTGAGTAACTCAAAGTTTTAGAAATCCCACACAAAGCACCTCCATCTCTACCCTAAATCCTAGTAGTTGGATAAGTAGCCTAATAGGTACCCATTTCTAAGCCCCAGATTCCCTGGTTTGGTTTTTGTTTGTTTTTTGGAGGGGTGGGGGGAATACAGACTTTGATAAATCTTATTCAAGGCTGGTGATTTGTGCACATGGCAGGTTATTTGCTCAGGCCCACTAGGCATACCTTTCCTTCCAAAACAAGTCACACCTTCAGCCCACCCTCTAAAGATGAATCAGGAAAGTATGTCAGCAAAGAGCAGCAAGAGGAGACTCCTGGGGCTTATGCCACATGGGGTCTGGAATATGCCTGGACACTAAGTAACTTCATGGCTCTGCAGCTCACCCCTAGACCGGGCGGCAATCAGAGGTGAGCATCTGCCAGACCTCCAAGTGCTTTACTACCACATGGTTTCTTGGAATTCATGCTGTGCCCTTAGGTACAGAAAACAAGAACCACCCAGGGCACCCAAACATAACTTAGGATCAGATGCTGAACCGATGTGCATCTATCTACATGAGGGGATTGAGGAAAGGCGGTTCTCTTGGAGGGCTAAGAGAGTCTAAAATCAGCTGGTCTAATCAATCCTTCTAAACCCCCTATTTGCTTAACTGTGAAAATCCTGTGTTCAGAGACCTCTGACTGGCTGTGGGCCACGGCACGGATGCACCACAGCTCCCCAAGAGGATTTCTGATATGCTCTGGTCCACCAGCGAAACCTGGCAGGTACAGTTATGACCAGCAGGAATCAGGATGGACTACTTCCCAATGTTCTGATAGGGACATCTTCCCTATCAGCCACATGTGAAACCAAGAATGAAAGAATGAAGTTCTTCTACCTACCCTTAGACAAGCTAACAGCTTTCTACCTGGAAGGTCATGGCTGCTCACCCATAAAGTCAGTCTGAGCACTGCCTTCTGAGTTGTCTTTGACTGGCTAAGGCATGGCTTAGGACTGGCTGCTGTGGCACCATTCCATCAGCTTTGAGTATGTAGACTTATTTTTAATGCTGAGAGTTCAACATCCTCCAAATGAGTATAACATGTCTTTTTACTCTACATGACAAATAACCCATTGCTTGCTAAGTCATTCATCATTTAGCCTTTGTCTTGATACAACTGCTTTTCCTGGGATTATTTTTTTTAGAAGACTCTCACTTTCAGAAAAAAAGATGTTTTACCTCAGTAGACTACACACCTATTGACATTTAACACTGTTGTTAAGGGGCATTTTGTCTTCTTTCCACTGTCTAGATGAGGATGGATTTCACTGCTTTCTTTTCCATGCCTGGCACTCTGAAGAACACAAATATTCCACTAACACTGTAGTTATGTCTGTTTCTCCAAGACTACAGAGATGCTGTCAGTCTTCCAGCCATTTCTTGTGAAATGAGTGGGAAACTGCTGAGCTAAAGATTCCAACTAAGGAAGAGACTACTCTGCACACATCTTTAGCATCCTCCAAAGTTTGCTTTAAATGCATCTGGAAGCACTTTTAGCTTAGTTGTGACATCTAAGCCTTTGCTACGAATGTCAAAGGCAGCTGACTGGAAATGCATTTTTTGTCTTAGTTTTAGGAAGAGAAGTACCCATATTGTCCAATGATGTTCTGAATTTTTTCTTTGTTTTCCAACTAAACATATTCTTTTCTATTAACACTCTATCTCCTTCCTGCTTCCTGTTTAAAATTCCAATAGTGACTGCTATTTTGAAATTCAAATCAAATGCTAGAAATTTTCTCCCTTGGTTTCATCACCCATATTTTTACTATCTAAAAAGGAAATTTCACTTTCTAGTCCTCTCTCACAATGTCACTAGTGACACCCGTCAAGAAAGGCTGGTAAATTTTTTACTGAGGTAATCCTAGCCCACAAATGCTCAGCTTGGTCCCAGGCATCTCACCTTAAATCTTGACTTTTCTCCTTAAGACAGGTTGCACTCATTCCTCACACAAAGCTAGAGTCAGTGAAAACACTGGCCTGTGTTCCAACCAACACAATACTTTATGCTGGCAAGTCCCAGGAAGGATTCATGAAGGAAATACCTTTTGAGCTGGGCCTTGAAGGATATGAAAGATTGGGACAAGAAGAGATAGGGGGGACAAGAGAGTGGAAGAGGGGGAGGAGATGTGGCAAATACAGTGATAACAGAGAAAAACCCTGTAAACAGAATATAGAAGACAAACTCAGGAACAGCAAGTTTAGGATATGAGAAGGGAAATAGTAGAAAATAAGGCTAGGCCCAGATCACCCAGGGCTGTGAATGACATCATGAAGTTGATCTATTATCGCAAAAGATCTAAACTTCAGTTTCAGCAAAGAGGTCAATAAAACTGAGTAAAAACAGTCATAATATATGTAACTTTTGTCTTCAAAAAGTAAAAGTCAGTAAGATAGTGATCTTAACCCTGTGGTAAAACTTGATGGGGATAAAGCAATTATGTCTTTTTCAAGGTTACAGGGACATAGGAGTTTAGATTTGGAAGAATCCTTAGCAATCATCTCCTTTTACAGATGAGGGAACATGCACAAAAAGGTTAAATTATTTATCAAGGTCACATTGGCAGAAAGAAGAGCCTGAATTTAAAAGCAGGTCTCTGGAATACATGGTGAACATTCTTTCACAGACAAGGTGGTGCCAGCCAAGAGGCATTTATGGGAACTATCTACACAGCTCCAGATAGGCATCTGACTTCATCACCAAATTCTAGGGGTCTGGAATGGGAAATGAGCTAGTTAGCTTTCCACAAAGAGCCTGCAGCAATCAGGGAATCAGCATGGAAACAAAGCTTGGGGCCACATAATTTTCCAGGACTGAATATGTCTGTGAACTGTGAACTTCTCAAAAATCTTTTCTATAATGAATTTAAGTGGGAAAATCTTGTGTTGTTGTTCAGTCATTTTCAGTCACGTCCAATCCTTTGTGACCTCATTTGGGGCTTTCTCGACAAAGATAATGGAGTGTTTTGCCATTTTCTTCTCCAGCTCATTTTACAAATGAGAAAAGTGAGGCAGCAAAAAGAGTTAATTAAGGGTGTCACAGAAAGTAAGTGTCGGCGGCCAGATTTGAACTCAGAAAGACGAGTTTTCCTGATTCCATCTAGCTACCTAAGGAAAATCTTAAGCAAAAATGAATGGAAAAAGTACTTTAAAGTAAAACAAGCATAATTCTGATCATAATAGCACTCAGAAATGGCACAGCTTTCTTCATGTGCTCAAAATGATAAGACAACTATAAATCAGAGCTGACAAAAGAAGTGACAGCTCCAGGCTTATGAAACCGTAGTTGCAGCTTCTAATCAAGAGTACCATCTTTCAGGGTGTGAGAAAACTGATGCACAAATAATATAGAATACAGTAGTATACAGAATATATGATTAATCTTGCTTTTAAAGATCTATAGATCTACCTAGTTCCCAGGCCAGCAGGTATGTGGTGCAACATGGCTTATCAATATCCTCTTCCTCTTGCTTGTTCCTCGTCTGTTTTGGTTTCTTCCAGCAATATGCAAAAAAGTCACAGGCTTTAGAACTGAAAGAGTCTAGAGAGGATCTAGACCAACCTCTCATGGGGCAGATGAGGCCACTGAGACTGAAGCAGGCCAAAGTGATTGTTTGCTGTTACAAAGCCATGAAGAGGCAGAGGTGAATTCAAACCCAGGTTCTGATTTCATTATACTAATGACAGCAGTAATAAGCATTACCTAAGACCTACTACGTGTCAGGCACTGGATCAAACGCCGTAGAGATAACCAGCTCCTTTCATTTTCATACCGATCCTGTGAGGTAAGTACTCTTATTATCCCCATTTTACACATGAGGAAACTGATGGAAATGAGATTAAGTGACTTGCCCTGGGTCACACAGTTACTACATGTCTGGGACAGAATTCAAATTCCAATTTTCTTGACTCCAGGCTAGCAAACTATAAAAACTGTGTCACTTAGTTATCTCAGTGCTCTGTCTTTTGTTGGAAACACAGAATCATGGAATAAATTAACACATCATGGAGGAGAGATGCTGGTCTCAATCTATTAATTTTCAGAAGTCCATAATACACAAAACATCAGAAGAAACAGTCATTGATGATGGTGAGACAAAAAAATGAGAGATTATTTCAACAGCAAAATTTTTATTTGTTAAGACTTAGGGTGGTTTTTTCCTCTTCCCTCCTTGGTTCTATTTCCAAAAAGTAAACCTTTCTAATAACAGCATGACAAACTAAATAAAAAAATAAAACAGCTTCCTGTTTCACTAAGAAATTGATGGCTTCTTCTGTTCAAGTTTTTCTTTTTTCCTGTTTCTCAAGAGCTGGCAGTAACAGTATTTACATCTGAATTTGGGGGGGGACAAGGTGCTTTCCACACATGATCCCATGTGGTGGTTAGAAGAGTCCTCTGTACTGGCAGGTACTGGAGGTGTTTTCATTTCTACTTTACAGATGTGCCTCAGACCAGGATTAAGTGCCTTGTTAGCAGTCACAAAATCAGTGACTACTTGATACACAATTCAAGCACCTGAACGTCAACTTAATTATTCTGTCAAATATCTGAATTAAATTTTAATATAAAACAGATCACATTATACATGACAGATCTTTCCAATTCTAAACTAAAAAAACGTGCCTTCACCAAGAAAAGTTCTTCCTTGAGGCTTCACTGTGCTGTGGCAGGTATGGGTCCAGACTGATAAATTGGACAGACTATCTAGGAGGGCAACCAGGACCTGAAGATCTCAAGGTCTTGTCAAATGAGAATCAGTTGAAGGAAATGGATGCTATTTCATCTGAGATGGGGAAAAAGGAATGGAACACAAAACAGCTGAGGTGTCACATAGAATAGGGAAATAAGCTTCTGCCTGAGACTGGAGTGAGGAGTCCGAAGCAAATGTGGGGCTTCTTATAAAACAACAACACTTAGCCATCAGAATGATACAAAAGTGGAAGAGGTTGCCTCCAATGCCTTTCACTGAAAATTTTCATGACCCTGAGCTGAATACACTAAAAGGAGAGTGATTCCTATTTGATTCCAGACTGGCCAAGGCAGCCCCCGAAGCCCTCTCTAATTCTGGGAAGGTACAGTCTCTGGAAAGTTCTCCAAACCAGAAAGAGTCTGCTTGGGAATGACTGGGCCCCTGGAAAGAACCTGTCTATCTGACTAAGGCTGCTCCCACTGAGGTAAGAAGGACTTGTTTTTCTGCTAGAAGGCTGGCCCCTAAGATGGATCAGGAGAGGCATAAATATGGGTTAGGTTGAGAGGAACCTGTACAACTGGGATCTTGGTTACAGAAACACACTAATAATGGCATCCCTTAGGGGGTTTCTTAGTTTGGAGCCAAAGTAATCCAAAGCAGGAATCTAACCCTGTTCTCTCCCCTGCTCAAGGCCTTCAGTGGCTCCCTAGCACTTCTAGGGTCAAACTCTTTAAAAGTTGAGGATGGCCCTCCACAACTGGGCTCCAGTCTTATTTCATATCATCTGCTTTCACAGTCTGTTCCTGCCAAACAAACCTAATAGCCACTCCCATTCCCCACTCCCCAAAAGAATATATGAGGGCAGAGCCTAGGTCTTTTTCAGTGGTACTTAGTACAATGCCTTGCCTTACACGGTGTAAAAAGATGCACAGACATATATATCTTATCTATCCCCACTAATTCCAGAACTTAGTCAGAATGCAAGGAAGTAGAGAGAGATTTTTTTTTGGCTGGCTGCACTTTGAATTTGACATGGTGGCAGACTCAGACACAGAGCAAACAAATACAAAGAGAAAGCCAGATGGGAACAGAAGAGTTGACGATAACAACATGAACATTATAATGGCTAGGCTTTATGTAGCTTGTTAAGGTTTGCAAAGCACTTTACATGTCATCTCATTTGAGCATTACAACCACTGTGGAAGGTATCCCTGTTTTACAAATGAGGAAGCTGAGGCTAAGAGAGTGAAATGAAGGGCCTGAAGCTAGATTTGACCTCTGTTCTTCCTGACTCCTAGTGCAGCCCCCTATTCCCTGTACAATCTAACAGGGTCCAGATGGAGAACTTGGAGATTTTGTTTTGTTGGCCAGGAAAGAAGATAGGACCGCACTGGAAGCTTTCCATCTACTATTATAAGCTCTAATGGTTTCATTTGTACATATAGTATTAAAAGATTTAGCAAAAAATAGTCGAAAAAGCATTATGTTCCGCTAGCCACATAGTCCCAACTCAAACTTAGAAATACAGCTTTTCAAAGGAGACAGCGTAAGACTCTTCCTTGGTTCAATAAACTTTATACTCAACTCTTTTAAAAGATTTTAAAATTTAAAACTGATTCATGTTCAAATGTTTATAATTCTATGCTTAACCCTTTTCTCCACTAATCTTCACAAGTTCTTGCTGCTTGACCTCCTTTTCTGACAGTTTGGCCATTTCTTTCCATAATCTTTAAAAATATCATGTGCTGTTTAATTTACATCAAATTCCTTCCCGTCTCAGAGGGGGGAGGAAGGAAATGAGGAACTCAAAATTTAAAAAAAAAAAGAGGAATGTTAAAATTATCTTTTTATGTAATTGGGAAAGAATAAAATGTTATTTAAAAAATAAAAATATCATGTGCTCTCTCTCTCTGGCTTCATTCACCTGCCATGGTCTTAATCAGAGATTGAGAAACATGAGGACCATCCAGTCCTCTCAATGGCCTGCCTGCTACTTCCTCCCAAGTCCTGTGCTGTCATCATTCTTAAACCTCCCCTCACTCCCTTCATTCTCCACCTGAGCTTTCTGTGACATCAGGTTAATCTCCATTCAAACAGTCCTCTGAATGGAGGAGTAGGTTTTGTGGTTCCTTATTCCTCACCTTGAATTTCATTTTCTAACTCTCTGTTCCTCTTGTTCAAATGTAAATTAAGCCTCAGCTATAAGAAGATTTCTGTGCTACTGAGATTTTTTTTTAATCCATTGGCCAAAACAAAAATAACCCCCCCAAAACTGTTTATAATTCTAGTTCAGCTTTCTTTTGCTTCTAGGAGATAAAAATGCAGTTTCAAACCTTTGATCTTCCTTTTTCCTGAGTGGGTCATGTGATATGCTGAAGAGAAGCAGTCAGGTTATGGGTAGAAGAAAAAGAGCAAAGCTGGTGTGTATCAAGGGAAAGAGACTCCCAGCCCTCTACCACTTCACAAAATACACACTCACGGAGGCCAGCACCATCCAGTCTTATGTCTCTGTGGATACCCCCAAGTTCCTGTCATGGTGCTTCATAAGTGGTTACAGAACACTTAATGAAAGAGAACACAATGAATGTACTACCAAAAGAAGCTCACCTTAAATCCACCTCCAACTTCTCCAATGACATTTTCAACAGGCACTTTTGTATTTTCAAAATGAACTTCACAAGCTAAAAATTAAAAAAAATTCAAACAGTTTCATTTTTATTCCAGTTTATAACAAATGAGCCTCAATTCCAAAGAACTGCTACAAGTAAAAGAAAAATAATCTCACGGTCAGTAAGCATTTAACACACTAAAAAGTGTTCAAGCCCTACCTAAGTAGTGCACCATGACCAAAGAGAAATGGGGATTTCACTTCACTATGCAACAAAAGGCAAACTATTTGAACAGAAAACAGGATGAGAAACAGGACAGTCAAATACTAAAGTGTGATCTGAAATGTTTAGTGGAGCTCACTGGGTAATAAGGACAATGGAAGAGACTGCAATATGGGCTGCTTCCTTTCACTTCACTCTTGCCAAGCCCTAACCTCCCATTGTTATTCTGAGGCAGGGTCTCCCTATATCTCCTAGGATGGAAGGACCATCTCAGGGCCCAACCCTACCACTGATTGGTGCTCTGCCTGCTCCAAGGTGAGGTTCTTCATATTGGTGCTGACCTTTGTGAGAATACCTCTTCCCTCCATTTAGCCCAGTGTATCTCAGAACTCTTGAGCCTCCCTAGGGGCTGGGATTATAGGCATGAGTCATTACAACTGGCTAAGCCCTCGGTTCTTAAAGTGCACACCATTGTTCGGAAGAGAGGATTAGGCATACAGACCGCGTGGCTCCCAGTGGTACAACAGGAGCCACGAGTGATAGCTATAGAGGCAAAAGTCAGCTTGCTGCAGGAAATGCTTGCTACCAATCAGAGCTGTTCAAAAGCAGATGGACTATCTTGGGAGGCAGAGCTTCTTTTCACTGGAAGTTTCTAAGTAAGGTTAGAAAACCACTTGTCAAGTATACTACAGCAGGGACATTTGGGAGAACTAAACAGCCATGGATACCCCTTCGAAAAAATTTTTAATAATGGAACAGTGTGCTTACTGACATCTGTAAGATAATTAAAAAGAGAAGATGGCAATAGGGTCATTATTGCAAAGAGATAAAACATGAAGCCAGAGGCAACTTCATACTGAACTAGCATAGACAGCACAGGGCTAGCTAGCAGTCAGACTGATTTCATCCCAGGTCTGCCCTTTTGTAGCTGTGTAAATTCAAACCACCTCGGCTTCCACTTCCTCCCCTGAAAAGAGAAGGGCATTGATTGGATGGTCTCTAAGGCTCCACTCAGTGTTAGGATTCTACCCAAGGAACAGAGGGCCTTCTCTAAGTCCTAAGTGAGGTCTGGAAAAGAAATGATCAACACCACAGAAAAGTGGGAAGGGACATAAAGGAGCTGCTGAGCAAGGCACAGAGGCGAGAGAGAGCAAGAAGGCCGATACCAAAGCCAGCCATCTAAGATGGACACTGTCACCTTCGAGATATTTCAAACTAACTCCTCATTTGGGATGTGGACTCTTAAGCATGCTGCTGAAGGGCTGGCGAACCGACACACAGCCTGATGTCACCCATGACCTACAACAGGCAGGGCAAAGAACAAGATACTTACTGTTAGAGCCCCGGATGCCTAATTTGTTCTCAGGTTTACCATTTGTAATGCCACCAAAATCTCTTTCAACAATGAATGCTGTGATTTTGTCCTTTTTTAAGCCATCTGAGTCAATGATCTCTGTCTTGGCAAACACTGTGAATACATTGGCTAAACCACCATTTGTGATCCAGATCTGGAAGGAGAAAAAGGAAAAAGGAACTTAGGAAAATCTAAGTAACCATTATTGGCAAGCCTTCTTCAATAAGGCTGGAGTCAGTTCTAATGTAGGAGAAAGCTCAAAGCAGCCAAAGTCAGAAGGCTTCAAGTTTCCATTTCAAATGTGTGACCTTGGGCAAGTAATTTCCTTCCCCCAGAGCCTAGGGATAATGCCACCTTCCCAGCTTTCCTATCTCAAAGGGTTGCTTATGTGGAAGCAAATGAAATAATTCAGGTAAAATATTTTAAAACAGTGGAGAATTTAAGAAAAAAATAATCAGCTATTACTGTATACTTTATTTTCTTCCCCCAAAATCTTCTGCCACATGACAACTCCTTACAAATTTCCTGCAGGCATTAGTTCCTAAATTTCCTTGGGGAAGCCTAAGTCTCATACAGTTAATTTCATATGCTTTGCCATTTTGGAAAATGTGGAGAGGGCAAAACTCAACGTTGATTTGTCTTCAATTCACCATGTCACTACAGATAAATGGAAGTAAGCTAATCATTAGCCACGAAGGGCAGCTGGGTGGGGTATTGGTTAGAGCACTCAACCCAGAGTTAGGAAGGTCTGACTTCAAATTCAGTCTCAGACACTTCCTAGATATGTGACCCTAGGTAAATCATGTCACCTTTGTCTGTCTCAGTTTTCTCAAAACTGTAAAATGGGGATAACGACAGCACCCACCTCCCAGGGTTACCGTGAATATATGAAATGAAATACTATCAGTATTTCAAAGTGCTTTGCAAACCTTAAAACATCATATAAATGTTATGTCAGTTCCATGAGAACAGGGGCTGGGCCCAACACCACAATTACAACCTCTCAGAGAGGGAAGGCACTCCACAGGACCCCTAGTCTCACCTTCTTCCTCAGCAGAAGTCTACCTTGTCCTGAACAGTCCAGTTTACAACTGTGTACTCAGGCCTTTGGACCTCAGTAAATGCTTGTTTCCTATCTTAGGCTGAATTGCTCCAGCTTATCTCAGATAAAAGAAGCACTACATGTGGAAGTAATGCCCAAGTGCCAACATCTTCCCTTCTGCATCCCTGTGTGAGCCCCTCCCTTCCCTGGCTTTGTTTTCCCATCTATACCATGACAAGGCCATAATTTGAATTCCCTGCAAAATCTGCTGACTCTAGCCCAACCTTCCTTGTGGAAACATACTCAGTTTGGAGACAAGACATTATTTCATCTTAGGGTGACAAGTGTCGGATGAAGCCAGAGACAAGTACCTTGGAGCCATTTAAGATGTAGTGCTTTTTATCTTCGCTCAGAGTTGCTCTCGTTTGAATAGATGCAGCATCGCTCCCACTACAGAAACATCAATAGTTGACAGATATCAGCCATCTGAAAGCCTATGTTCACTAAATCAGAGGAGGCCTTTCAGGGTTATTTATGAATTCACATTGGTCATATATATTATATAACTCCTTAGAGTAGCCATTTTATGCTTTGTTTGAATAGCATTTGAAAATTCCGGTGTGTCACAGGGTTGCCACTAGTGAAGATGGCAACAGCGCATGGAGGGGAGTAGAATGGAGAAGTTTGGAGACATAATCCTGGTTTGAGAAAGGGAAGCATTGCAGAGAAGAAGGTGCACCTGAGTGGAAGCCAAGAGCTGAGCTACAATATAGCTGTGTGGCAATCTTTGTACACCTTTTCATTTTTAAAATGAGACCACTGGATCAGATGACTCTTCCAACTGTGTAATCTAGGAGTGGGGGGAAAAAAAGGTATGTTTCTAATGAGAATAATATGTGAGCTATAAGGGCTTTCTTTGTATGTGAGAGTAAAAACTTAACCTATAATTTATACATTGCCTATGCTGCTGGACAGTAACATTAAGAAACGAGAAGGGCTGACATATTATAAAATAACCCAAATGTGAAACCAGGATTCATCAACAAAATTCACTAGTGAAAGTCCACTGATAGGCAGTCTAAGTCAGTTTCTAAAGGTGGGGTGAGGTACAATATTAGGAAGGAGAAAGGTGACAAGATGCAAGAGAACAGCAATAGTTTGTAAGGGTTGGAGAACTTCACACAGAGAAAATTGACAATCTATTCCTTAGTACAACAGTCCATAGTGTCACGGGTCAAAAATTTAAAACCAATGTTGGTGTCTACACACACTGTCAGGACTTGTGTAAGCCTTCTGCCCTGGTTTTGGGGGAAACATATGAAGGAAGTTGGGCCTCGTGCCCCCTATGCCCACTGATACTACCTAAGCTTTTAAGGCCAGTTCAAATGCCATCCCATGCATGAAGTCCTCCCAGTGCCTCTCAGTCACAAGGATCTTTCTCCTCCTCAAATTACACAAGACAATCCACATCTTCATGCAAGCTACCCACATTATGGCTGTGTATGCAGCACAGGCCCTTCTAGATGCTAAGTCCTAAGAAGACACTTTTCATTGTTCCCCAGACCTAACATAATGCTTAGCACATAGTAAACACTTATAACATTTGATGAATTAATGGAAATACTGCAGCTGCACCTGCTGAGTATTCTTAGAGACCAGACAATGAAGCATCTCAACCAAAGGGTTCATCTGGATGTTTGGTTATCTGAAAGCTAACTGCAGCTATAAATGATTCAAATGTGCAAGTCTGAGAACCGTAGCAGTAGAACCAATCATCCCACTACGTTCACTACCCCTGGAATGGTACATTCCACCGTGGGTATTTCTGCAGCATGGTGTAGTAAACAGAGTGCTAGTTCTGGAATATGGAAGATATGGGTTCCAATTCTGCTTTAGACATTTATTAGCTATGGGACCCTAGTTAAATCACTAACTTGTCTGGGACTAAGTGACTTCATCTGCAAAATGAGGAAGACTGAACTCCAATGTCTCTCTTAGCACTAAGTCTCTGATCCGGTGGTTAAGTTAGCAGATGTTAGTGGTACATTCTGCTTGTTGTGATATTAACCAGTCTTTGGCCTTTTTTCTTAAATACCTGGAGTCTAACAACATTTTGTGGTGATAAACTGCGACAGACTTAGTTCTTCTCAGCAATATGACTTTAGACAATTCCAAAAGACTCATAATAGAAAATGCTATCCACATCCAGAAGAAGAATATGGAGAGTCAATGCAGAGTGAAGCATATGATTTTCTCTTTCTCTAGTTGTTTTTTGTTTTTTTCTTTCTCGTGGTTTTCCCTTTTGTTCTGATTCGTGGAAATATGTTTAATATGACTATACATGTATAACCTATATCATTGTTTGACATCTTGGAGAGGGAGAAAAAAATGTGGAACTCAAAATCTTATAAAAGTGAATGTTGAAAACTCTCTCTACATGTAACTGAAAAAATAAAATACTATTAAAAATTGAAAAAATAAAAGGGGTTTAAAAACCTTGGAAATACTGATTACCAACTACTTTAAAAAAAATTTTACACTTCAGACCTATAAAACAACAAAACAAGTCACCCACCTCGTGGTCTCTGTGAGACAGAAAGCTGCAATATATTCCCCAGTTGCCAATTTAGGCAAATATTTTGCTTTCTGCTCCTCAGTGCCGGCCAAAAGGATGCCCTAGAACACACACACACAATGACATATTCAGTTAATGCCAAACCAAAAAACGAAACAAAAAAGTTAAATTGTGTTCATGAAAGACCTTCTTTAGCAAAAAGTTATTTCAAAGGAGAAAAAAATAATCATCAAAGAAAGTAGGTTTGCACTCAAGGCCTGTATTTTAGAAAGTTAAAAAACAAATGAAATAATGAAAATATATACTCAAGACACCTTGAAAGCCTTTGTCTCAAGTTGGTTTCTGAAAAATAAAACCTGTTGTAACTCCACAAAAACTGAAAACACAAAGTGTAACTCGGTGGAAAAGTCGAAGGTTGAATGATTTACTGACAGGGTCACTTTGGCATCTGTTCTCTATTCTCAAACTCCTCAGTCTATGGGGCCAAATGTTCTTCATCAGTTCTAAATCAGACACAAAACAGTACCAAAGGGGAATCCTGTTCCTCACATGTTTATGGAGCAAAACTCGACAGCTCCTTCTCACATACTGTTCTCTTCCTTCACATGTGACAATGACACAGCATGTTGTATGTGGGAGTGCGGCCAGTCCAAGAGCCCTTCCCACTCTATGCACATGAGAAAACTAAGCTTTCGTTTTTAGACTTAGATCCAACCCAGAAGACTAGATTCCACTGGGGCCTGCCCCAGAAGAGGGCCACTGCCATGTCTGGAGGGCCTTTCAGCTTCCTCATGATGGGGGTGAACAGTCAGACAGACCCCAGTGACCTAGGGGGATGGCTTCACAGACTTCATGGATGGAGTCATCTCCCTCTCAACAAACAGAACACACTGCTGCTTAAAACAGCCCTAAAACTTGTGGCACACCCTGTGTTTGGAAAGGAAGGTTATGTAAAAAAGAAAAAAAAATGTCACTAAGATTTTTTGAAACTCTGAAAAATGATGAATACTACATATTTTTTTAAAAAGACTTTTAAAAAACTTCCTAAGCATACAGAATGAAAGTGCAAAATATTTAAGATAGATTTATCACCTAGTTACTAGTCGAAGAAATTAACCTTATGGAATATTCACAATGCCTCATGTTGAAGAAATACTATGAAATAAACTAAAGAAAAGAAAAAAACATAGAGTAGCGGCATCTTCATACATCACACACCTGGTTAGAATGAAGTCAATGATAGGCAGATATGGTATAGAACAAATGTTACCATACAGAGCCTTGACCTAACATCAGAGAGTTGACTGTTTTCAATTTGATTGGAGCAGGTGGGTTACCTATTTCCTACTTCACAAGTTGTTAAATACAATTATCTTAGCCTAAAAAAGAATTGGGCAAGTTTTTGTTCTCTGGACCTAACCTCTACCTGCCCAACACCCTAAGGATGAATGCTCAATCATGGACTGAGAGAATTAAAATGTCCCCTGAACTCCTACACACACTTATTTAGAAAGAATTGCCCCTTCACCTATTCATTTTTTTAAGTGTATATACATGTGTATATGTGTACATATATGTGATATATGCCATACATATATATGCATATATGTGTACATGAATGTATATCCTCACCTAACACCCACAGATTAGGAACAGGAACGTAAGAAGTCTTGTCATTCCACTCACTCACAGAATGGAGCAGTATATGAACAATAAAGATGACAAAATGAAGTGGACTTAAGATCCAAGAGAGATTAAGTTAGCCACTTAGAGAGCTTTCCTGAGACTATGCGGCAGTGGGCATGTTACCCCTAAGATAGCAATGTCTCCCACTTTAGGAGCTTTTGAAAAAGAAGACACATAACTAACATGATATAAAAAGTAGACACAGTGCCAGATTTGAAGTCAGAACCTCTGGGTTTGAATCTGGGCTCTTCCATTTCCTACTTGTGTAACTTTGAGCAGGTCAGTAAATAATAACTCACATGTGTATACTAAGTTTTTAAAATTCTGCAAAGTGCTTTTCTAAAAAACCAATCTAGAAAGTAGAATTATTCTGATTTTGCTGATGAAGGAACTGAGTCTCTGAAGGGCAAAGTAATTTACCAGTTTACGTAGGTTTTAAGTCCTGGGCAGTGAGCTGGTATAGGAGATGGGTTGTGAGCCTGGGATTCAGGAAGACCTAAGTGTGAATCCTGCCTCAGACACTTACTAGCTGTGCAATCCTAGGCAAGTCACTGAACTTTTCAGTCTCAGTTTCTTTATATGAAAAATGAGATTAACAACAGCACCCACCCATCCAAAGGGTTGTTGTGAGGAACCAACGAGCTAACATGACACAGCTGTTGTCGTCATCTTAGGTGGAATCTGAACCCAACTGGTTTGTGAACTCCAGAGTTAGTACTCTCTACTACACCATGCTTACTCTTGCTTAACCTCTCTCGGGCTCAGTCTCCTTTTCACGATGAGGGGACAGGCCTTCATATGCTCTCAGATTCTTTCTAGTTCTGAGTTCTAGAATCAGAGGTCAGGGCCGTCTTGTCTAGAGGCAGGGTGATGATCTAGATCCCCATTAGCCCAGGCTTCTGCCTCTAGCATTTCTATTTTTTGAGAGACTCCAAGGTTCCATTAATTTGAATAGTTTCTATATCCATAAGCTTCTCATCCTGTACAAATTTGGTTCGTGTGTTCCCCTAAGTTCTCTATAGAGTATCCACCTAACCCATTAGAGTCTTTCTCCTTGACTTTCATCATGTTTCATGGATCCCAGAGCAGTATTTAGACGACCTGTGTGTTATCTATCATGTCCACCATCTCTTCCAGACATAATCATCTGGAAATACATCTTATTCAGTCATAGTTTTTTGTATTTTGTATTCATATTATCATGGGCACTCTACTACAACCTATCCAGACTTGTCATTCATCTTTCCACTGC